>JADMNL010000031.1:202755000-203397500 GCA_016271365.2 Neoceratodus forsteri
ACAATATTCAGGAAGATCACAAGTTACAGTAAGTACGTAACTCTTCTGTCTTCCTGAATCAATCTGCTCCACGGAGCCCCACTAATGGGTCAGAATGCCAAGATTTCCAATCTGAAGGAGTATCTGGCTCAACCTGAAGGTACCTATATACCCTCAGCCTTCTGCATGAGGGAAAATACATGAGGGTGAGGGCTCTTCAGAGGCCTGGCAAGACGCAAGACTGGTCAGGGCCAGGTGGGTGCTCCTGTGACACAGGAGCAGAAGGGTTCCCGAAAGCTCCTGCCTGACCCTAGGGGAGAAGAAATGAGCCCCTGTTAATGTGAATTAAGCACCTTATACTGGGCCAAAGGTGCCTGTTGGGATAGGTGAAGCCATGCTGTACAATACAGACTGCTGTTCCTAGAAGTCTTGAAGCCACCATGTTGGCATCATAAAATGCCCTCAACTGGTGATGTGCTACTTCCAGATCAAGGGTAGAATGGTCTACGGCTTGCCTGACTGCCTCACACTGTGACATCGCGGCCAGCAGGCTGTGCAGCTGCAACCACAGGAGACAACTATATGTTGCTGAGATAAAAACCTTCCCTCCCAGTGTGTCTATGTAAGCAAAGTCCACATCTGGAGGTTGGTCACACTTGAAGCTCTGTGGCCTCGATGGGGTCTGCAGCACCTAAAGCCCCTAAGTGAGGTGAGACTTCACCAGCAGACCCTGTAGGTGTATGATACCACACAAGGAGGTCTCTAGGGATGGCAAAGGGATGCATCCACAAGGCCTTGGATGCCTCCTCCATGACTCTAGGCCATGAAGGAATTACCACAGTGCCAACATTAGGAACTGCAAGAAGTTCTTATGGCAGGACTGCCAGATTGCAGCTACTGCGCCTGGAGCATCTCCACTAGAAATCGCTAGTATAAGGCGTACTCAACAGAAGAAGCCAGGTAGACAGGTGGTTCATTGTCCTTGGAGGGGGACATGGATGGAGATGATGCGCAGGCTCCGGGCAGAGTTGGCACCATGGAGATGGGCCTGTACTCAGATCTGTCTGACCCCTATGCAAATCATGAATGGTGCTCACCCATGCCCAGTGTTGTTCCCACATTAAAAGCCCTGCAGAGCCCAACAATGAAGGCTTCCTTGCCAGGAAGTGAGGTGGGGCTTGAGACTCCTAGTCTTGAGGGCCCTGGCCGACGGAACTCTGGTGGGGTTGACCAAAACCACCAGACAGAAGTCCATTTACATCAGAAGAGTAACCCACTCAGTGTCTTTCGGGAGAAATCCTCAGCCAGAGTCATACAGGTCCCACAGGGCGATCCTGGTCCTCAATCGGTGACAACGTCAAAAAATGGTTCCAGTGAGAAACCAGGCCCAGGATCATCATCCAACTCAGAGTCAGCACTGCCTCCAGCACTGAACTCAGGTCATGCAATGTCCTCTGGGACAGGAGTCTCCTTGTCACTGCCATTAGCACTTTCCTTGACACTGCACTCATACTAGACATTGAAGCATGCCCCAGTGCCGTCTCTCTACTCTGTGTCATTGGGGACTGGCACCAGGCACACACCTCTGTCGGCATCTTGCTTGACCTAGGCCTGATACCTTGGCCGTCACTGGCCCTGTCTCCAGACTCAGAGCTGTCCCCCTTCCCTAGTGTCACAAGCAAGAACAGAATTGAGGTTGGTGATAGAGCCAACAACAGTTAGTGGCTAGTGTGCAGCATCATGTGGGGTAGTGGAGGCGCCATGCTCAGTAACCGTTGTCGGTCCCCTGGCCAAAGGGTTTGCTCCTGTGGTGTCCTAGTGCCTCTGGCCAAAACCCAATAGTAAGACTCAATGGAGAAGACTGATGATTCAGGAAAGATCACCGTTGAAGGATGAGAGTGTGCACCTGTGGCTGAATGCCTCCGAAAGAGGCATGATTAAAACTCCTAACATGGATTCATGAACTAATCTACTGTACAAGTAATACTGGGAAAGAAGGAATTTAGGATTACTTGGTGAAACCATTCTAGAGAAGAAAGGTCCCAAAATTTACATCTCAGTGAGAATGCATATCTATACAGTAAAAGGACATGAAAGCACATTGAGAAAGAGATCATACTCTTTCTAAATCAGGGACAAACCTGGCTCAGAGTTGGTTGTACTGCTGGTTGAAAGCAAGGCTGTACTCCTGGTGGAAGGCAAGAGAGTAACAGTTACAAATGCAAACTGTACTCAGCAGGACAGTGTCTGGTAACTGGACAGATATGGCTTCGCACTGTTGTTTATTCCCACCTCTAATATCAGTAGTTCTGTTTTGGTGGAAATGGAAGACTCTTTCTAAATCCATATGGTGACAGGTGAACAGCTCCAGTGGAATGAGACTAAGCCAATTAGAAGCTACACTCAATGGAGATCTTATAATATCCAGACTGCAGTGAACTACAAAAAATGCAAATTTTATTCACTCTGTAAAAATCACAAAACTGCAAACTGTGCAAAGCTCACACACAACAGACTGGTGTAGCTGTAGCTGCTCAAACTTGCCCCAGCGCTTCGTCTTAACATCTTCGCCAGGGGGCATTTGCTGACTTCCAACCAGAAGGTGAGGCAGGGACTTCAGCAGGTGAAAATGATCCCCGTGCCACTTTTTTGTGTCATTTCCGGACAAGCCAATGCCCTGGTCTCTGGATCCATCTTCATCAACTGTATGGGTACCTTGTACAGAGCCCTTGTCAGAAAAGGGCTGGGCTAACCGATAAAGCTGTCGCTGCTCCTGCTGCGGAGATGAAAAAGGAAGATTGCTCTGCCCATGAATGAGGGGCTCAAAAGGACTGTCAAAGTAGTATTAGACTCCTTGATCTTGGCCAAGATAAGTCCTCAGCCTTGGGCCCAAATCATTCACTGCCCTTAAACGCAAGGTACAGCACTTTCTGACATATCTCCAGTGGAACAAGGGGTGCAGCCATGCAGTTCGGCGCAGTGTGATGTTCACTGCCAGAGTGGAACATTACCTCCTGAATATTTACAGCTACTTTACGCTGATGTTTAGCCACTTCCTCCATTCCACGAACATGCAAATTAGTAACACTCAGTAGTCACTCAAGGATTTTTTTGTAATTAAACTTTTTGCTTTCCAGGTTTCAGTTCACAGATGCATTAATCAGAGGTTTGAAGACATATACTATAAAACCTAAATCCAAGCATTTCTTTAGTCCACTTTGTATCTTAATAGTGCAATAACAGTGTGTCCTTGTGTCTTGTATAACTTGCTGTTCAGTAAAAAGACATTACCAATGAGTGCTATTACCCATTTGGTCTGGATTTGTTCTGTACTGGACATGTGATTTGTTGTTAGAAATTCAATTATCTTCTTCGATTATCCCCCTATGTCTGTTGGGGGTGGGGGGGAGAGACGACAATACCCTGTAAGCCGAGGTACATATGCGAATTAATATATTTCCAAGATGTGTGCAGCAATTTAAATGTTCTTTTCTCTAATCGTGCCATATTTTCCATAGCAGGTTCCCATGATGTATAGTTGGATTTGGACCAACACTGTGCGTAATAAACAAGCACTATATTTATTTTGTTTAGACTCAAGATCCAGTGGTCTCATGTAGTCCTACACTGCTACAGCATATTACAGTGACTTCCCCTATCTTTATTACACCTGCAGCACATATGGTCATTATTGATATCAATTCTAACCATACTGACTGGTCTAGTACATATGCTGTATTATTTTAAACTGTACTATATGGGATATAACCTCTATGGAGGCCTGTTTGATAGCTGCTAAGATCTAATCCTACTTCCCTTCAAAGTGTATATGCAAATCAGATTCCCATGCCTTTGCGAAAATTTGGGGACTGTGACTATCCCTGAGGAGTTTGTGAAGGCATGACACTAGATGCGGCTGTGACAAAAGGTGTTTCAAACCCAGAATGTGTTTTCTTGCTTATTTAAGTCTAGAGAACAGTTGGTCCAAGAAACAAACCAAACAGGCCACATAACTTGCATGACAGAGGCCTAAGGTACCTCAGCATACGCCAGGCACCCAGTCTGGTCCAAATTATTCTGCTTTTTGTCTGGAGGCCTGGAAAACTAACTTTGGGTATGCAACTTCCAGACAAGTCACGACCAGAATTGGATAACGACAGTCTGTACATAGCTGAGCAAGCCAACATGATGCTGGGCTGTCCCAGACCTGTTGAGTCATGTTCTTAATAGCCTCATTTATGGGGATATCTGCAAAAAATACCCATCCTTTGACAGAAATGTTAAGGAAGGGTACAAACCGTTCTGAGACAACTCCTGCAGGGGAAAAACCACTGTCCAACATCCTAAATATTACAGCCACAGAAGGTTGTGTTTTTGCCTTTATCCACTGGGTAGGCTGACTAGAAATGAAAATTACGTACCTACCGTAATTCCTGATCTTCTCTTGTATCTTCACCATTCATTACTTACTGGGTGTTAGCCGGAGGCGCGCACCCGCCACGGGAGCTTTTTTTTTTTAAAAAAGTTTGCCTAATGGCACCGCCCTCGAGAGTGACGTCATGCGTCATGCGCGAGGGGCGGCCGTTAGTAGCGACCGACTCCTCCTCCAACTCAGTTCTGTGAGCCGGAGAGGCAAAAGTGAGAGTAGAGAATATAGATAGGAGGCAAGATAGCCGAGGGATAGCAAAGCAAGGAAGAATGAACTGAAAAAGGAATAAGCCGATGGAGGAAGGACAGAGGAGATAAAGTATCCCTAGCCTAGGGACTGCAGGGCCTCCTTACCTGGGCAACTCTAGGAGGAGAGATAAAGTAAGGAGATGAGAAAATAGAAGAAGAAGAAGAAAGAGAAGAGAGATGGGATGTTGAAGGGACCAGAATGCCCAACGAGCATAGTTAGCTTAGAGCTGAAGGCTCGACTAAGAGGGAAGCAAGAATCCCCGGAGATAGAGCTGAAGAGAAGGTTCACCAAACCCGCTAGACAGACTCTGAGGGCATAGTCCTTATCCTCAACATGCCATTTTATTGATACCCCCTCGGGTTCCTAGCGCGACAGGCTAGAATTCGAGGACACCCGAGGAGGAAAGGAACCCCAGACAGCAGGAGAGTGCTGCTCTGGGACTTAAGAAAAGGAAAATGTAAGCCTTTCAGGCGTTTAAGCATAGAAATGGGACTCAGACAGACTGGCCAAGGCTTAGGCTGGCCAGGATTGGATATGGTCAGCACAGCTCTTCTGTAAAATTGTCCAGGAGGACACTTAAAAGGAGAAACCAATTGCAAACTAGCGAGAAGGAGATTACCTTCTCATTTCCCTCTTGTTTGTTTTTCCTTTTTTTTACAGAAGAAATTTGAGGTTGGTTGCATGACCGAAAACCAAGGTGCCTATAGCAGTCGAAAAGAGTTCCTCAGCATTTTTTCTCCTTTTTTTTTAAAAGAAAAAGGAACAGACGTGTCTGTTCCTCTGCTCTGCAGGGCAAGAATGGGGGGTTGATTCCAGGGCAATATCTGGAACACGGGATTGCAGGATCAACTGAATAGCCTGAACCAGGCCAAAACCCCAGAGATATCTTGTCAGGATAATGGCAAGAGATAGTTGTGCAGTCTGATCGCCAATGCAATCCACGAGATGGCCCACGAATCTTAGAGTAATTAATTTTTCTGGAAAATTAGAACCCCCAAGAAGGATTTTTTTTTTTTAATTTTTTTTTTGCAGAGAGAGGAAGGAGACGGAGGTGGAGAAGCCACAGGAAGAGGCCACTGAGGGGATGGTGGGCGGAGAAGTAATGAATGGTGAAGATACAAGAGAAGATCAGGAATTACGGTAGGTACGTAATTTTCATATCTTCCCTTGTCAATCTTCACCATTCATTACTTCCTGGGTGAGTACCAAGCTCCTCTTCCCCTGGAGGGGGAAGAGGTAATACCCTGAGGGAACAAGACCCCCAGCCTTCTGCTGGTGAGAAAACAGAAGGAGAAGACCCTGGCTTATTCAGAAAGCCTAAGTGGGAGAAGAGCTAGGAGGTGCCTCCTGAAGACGAGGAGACGGAGGGAGCCCCTGTAAAAGTCTCCTAGCTCTGGAAGAGAAAAGACGGTCCCCGAAGCGGAATCACCACGCCGGGCCAGGGTGACAACCTGGAAAGACGAAGCCATGCCGTCCGCCTGATGCAGATCGCTGTCCCCGCAAGCCTGGAAGCCACCTCATTGGCGTCATAAGATGCCCTTGCTTGGTGTCTTGCCAGCTCCAGGCCTACCGCAGAGAGGGCAACGGCTTGTCTGGTTTGCTCCGTGTCAGGCATAGATGCCAGCAGCTGGAACATCATCGACCACAAATGCCGGTTATAGGCAGCGTGGTGAGCCTGATGTGATGCAATACATGCACTCACACGAGAAGAAGAGAACACTCTTCGCCCCCAACGGTCGAACTGGAGAGAGTCCGAATCCGGTGGGCGGTCGTGCGCCAGGCACGCGCCCCAGAAGGAGTATCCAGGTATACCAAACCTGAGGACGGGTTGGGAAGGGAACCTAGAGACTCAGAGGGGGCACAATACCTACGCTGGCAGTCCGCCGGGCTGGGGAAGAAGCGGCAGGAACTGCCAGGACCGGATAGACTTCCTGGAAGGATAGGCCAGAAGGTACCACCAGATGCTGGGCACTGAATTCACCAAGGAATTCACGCCTCCTGCTCGGGTATTGTCTCCGAACATAGGAAACTGGAGATCCCTCACCATCCTCGAGGAAACGCTGATATTCTGTGAAATCAGCATCGGAGGACAGATGAGCTAGGTTCCTCTCCTCAGAGGAGGGAGACGAGATGATGGGGAGCTGAATGCTCAGAGGATTCCTGCGCGGTGTGGGAGAGTCGAAGACCCGGGTCATGCATGTATCTAACATATTAGGGGAAGGCACTGCAGACCTCTGAACTGCTCCCAGGATAACGGACCCGTGGGACCGACATGGCCGGGAGCGGGGTGGTGAAGGCAGAGAGATGGGAGAGGGGCACCAGCGAGGCAACTGCTTTCATGAGGGCTCTGGAATCCGGGGAAAGGAGCCCTAGTAGGAGGGATCCCGGATATCAAACCAGGCCGCAGAACGGAACTCTGGGGAAGCCGGAGCCTGAAGAGCCCTGGGGAGAAACTCCCCCGACGACACACCGGGACTGCATGGATCCAGAAGGGCAGTCTGCACAACGCCGAGGACACCCTAGAACCCTGGGGAGGGACGGGCTCTGCACTGTGGCTCCTGGCCACCCCCTGAGGTGGCCAGAAGAAGACCGGGCAGCAGGCCACCTGCCCCTCAACCCCTCGGATTCCAAGAGGGCCCTCCTCCCACTGCAACGCCCCTGTCCTCAGAGGAGGCAACAGCACCCAGGGGTACGTCATGCCCAGCCCTCCGCTCACTCCCCTGGGACTCTCGGCCACCCCAGCCGAGGAACCCTCAGGAGACGACGGTAAGGGGACAGAGGGAGGCCTGCTCGCCGCCTGGTACCCCTAGCCACCGAGGACCCAGATCCCAAGAATGGGGTGCCAGGATGGGTCCACATTCGAGTCATCGCCTCCCGAGTAGGACTGAGACCAGCAGACCTCGATGCTGGCCACCCCAGGGTCCTCGAGGGGCCACGGGCCGCGAACGCCCCGGCACCACTGGGCGACGCCGCCGCCCCCACGCCGGCAGCAGGAAGGCCTCACCCTCACCCCCAGCTGCTCGCAGGCCCGCACCGCCCGGGAAGGGGAAGGCTAACGAGCCGGCAGCGCCGGGAGGCGGAGCGCACTGTCGACGGCGCCGCCGAGGTCCACCGGCACCGCGAACGGTGCCGGTGGCACAGCGCGCATCTGCCAACGGGCGCTGCTTATCACCGGTGCCGCAAACGGCGCTGATCCAAAGCGGCACTACCAACGGTGCCGCTTCGATCACCGGGCGCCGGATCCGGGCAGCGCTAGAACGGTGCGGGATCCGAAACGGCGCCGTCAAGGGTCCACCCAAGCCGGGCCCAAAAGCCAAGGGCCTCGACACGGGGGGAGCCTGCACCTCCGAAGAGGTGACTGCCGAGGCGGTGTCAGCGCTGCGGCCCCGGGAGGGGCTACGACGCTCCCCCAACACCGCGGAAGGGGCCTCCTCCTCGGCAAGATAGGATGAGGAAACCCCCTCCTCCTCGGACGATATAGGCCGGAGGGACCGGGGAAGGGCCTAAAGATCTCGCTCGAGATTCCCGTGGCGACGCTGTCCCCGAAAGTTGGCGGGCCTTGCCGAGCTTGAACGCAGCGAATCTCGAGGAGCCGACGGTCCATCGAGAAACAGGCGCCGCACAAATCCATATCATGGTTGGGTCCCAGGCAACGAAGGCAAGCGTCATGCCGTCCGAGGCGGAGAATGCCGCCACAGGAGCACTGACGATAGGCGCCGCCCGTCAAGAACGCTTAGCTCCAGAACCGGACATAACGCCGAAACCAACGAGACTAAACACAGTAGGAAATATACCCGCGCCAAAGAAAGAAAAAGAACAGTCTTACCGTATCGGCGTCGGTGTCAGGAAAAGCGAGTCGGAAACTGCTACAACTACCAGCGCTCTGGCGTGGACAGGTGCTGCCTCGACAGCGGGGAGAAA
Source organism: Neoceratodus forsteri (assembly GCA_016271365.2). NCBI lineage: Eukaryota > Metazoa > Chordata > Ceratodontiformes > Ceratodontidae > Neoceratodus > Neoceratodus forsteri. The sequence continues at coordinate 202,763,579 of JADMNL010000031.1, forward strand.
CAGAACTGAGTTGGAGGAGGAGGTCGGTCGCTACTAACGGCCGCCCGCGCATGACGCTACTCGAGGGCGGTGCCGTTAGGCAAACTTAAAAAAAAAAAAAAAAAAAAAAAAGCTCCCGCGGCGGGTGCGCGCCTCCGGCTAACACCCAGGAAGTAATGAATGGTGAAGATTGACAAGGGAAGATCCAAAATTTCTTTTACAGGAACTGGGATATCAAAACAGCAATATTGCTGCAGCTGTTTACAATGCTGAATAAAGTGTATACAATACACAGAAGGATACAGTAGGGATCCAGCGCAAAAAACTTTCTTCCAGGGGACAGAAGGCGCGACATCCTTCAGATGGCCCACTTCAGAGAGAACGACTCAGTTCATAGAAACATAGAAGCTGACAGCAGATAAGGACCGCAAGGCCCATCCAGTCTGCCCATTTCTTTTTCTACCTTACACATGTGCCAGCGGCCTTTGCTCTGTCAATAGCCTATCTAGTCATACTCATCTGTATTGCTTCCTTATGCCTATCCCATGCCTGTCTGAAGCCCTGCACTGTATTTATATCCACCACTTCCTGAGGTAGGCCATTCCATGCATCCACCACCCTTTCTGTGAAAAAGAACTTCCTCACATTACCCCTTAATCGGCCTCCCTCTAATCTCAAGCTGTGTCCTCTTGTCCTACTATTTTCCTTATATTGAAACATGTTAGACTTTCACCTTGGTAATGCCCTTAAGGTGTTTGAATGTTTCAATCATATCACCTCTCTCCCTCCTTTGCTCTAGAGTATACATATTGAGCTCCGTTAATCTGTCCTGATAAGTTTTCTGATGCAGTCCCTGCACCATTTTGGTTGCCCTTCTCTGGACTGCCTCAATTTGGTTAATGTCCTTGTGAAGGTGTGGCCTCCAGTACTGCACACAGTACTCCAGATGGGGCCAACCAGTGTCTTGTAAAGAGGATTATTATCTCCTCTTCCGACTTGATACCCCTACTAATACACCCTAACATCCCCTAGCCTTACCTACTGCTTTAGTGGTCTGCTTGGATGATTTCAGGTCATCGGTGATGATGATGCCCAAGTCTCTTTCTTCCCTAGTGACTGCCAGCAACTCCCCTCCCAGCCTATAGGTGGCTTCAGGATTTCTCTTCCCTATGTGCATGATCTTGCACTGCTTTGCATTAAACCCCAGTTGCCACTCTTCCAACCATTTTGCTAGTTTATCCAGATCTCTTCTCATTCTGCCCACCCCATCTGGCGAGCTCTCTCGATGCAGTGGATGCTGGGTCTCATGGCATCCTCAGTGTTCACTGTGCCTCTAGCTCGTCTTCACAGGAGGACTACTAAGTGGATACTCAGTGGTCCCTGACCACACATCCCCAGTCCTTTCACATCAAGGTGACGTAATCTCTAAAATGGTCACTCACCTGGTATACGCAAGAGGACAGCCTTCTGAAAGGGTTTCCCCTTGCCCCACTGGAACCTCAGATCACCATAACCATGGATGCATCCCTACTTAGATGGGGAGTTCACTGTCAAGATCTCCACACCCAGGGCCGATGGAATCAGGACAAGTCTCAACTCCACATAAATATACTAGAAATGAGAGCTGTCCTGTACGCAGTCCATGCTCTGAAGGACATGCTCTGTCACAAGATCATTCTCCTTCAAATGAACAACAAAACAGCGATGTACTGCTTCAACAAACAGGGTGGAGCACACACTTGCCCCCTGTGCAGAGAAGCGATGCAAGTGTGGGAATGGTGCCTGAAGCACAAAGCCTTGATCCAAGCAGTTTACCTTCCAGGAGTGCAGAATGATCTGGCAGATTGTCTCAGCAGAATGGAAATGGTTCCTCACGAGTGGTCTCTCAACACAAACGCCGTGCAATCGCTTTTCGAAGAGTGGGGAACACTGGACCTGGACCTTTTTGCGTCCCCACCCAATGCAAAACTGCCTCTATTCTGCACCAGAAATCCAGAACCTGGTGCTTTCTGTCAGGATGCATTCATACTGCGGTGGACAAATCACTTTCTGTACACATTTCCTCCTATTCCCTTAGTTCAGAGGGTACTGCACAAGCTGGAGGCTCAAGGGGGCAGAATGATCCTCATCGCCCCATTCTGGCCTCATCAGATTTGGTTTCCATTAATCAACAGATTTTCGGAAACTTCACCGAGACAGCTTCCACTTCAAATGGACCTGCGGACCCAGGGCCCAGTGGTCCATCCCAATCTGAGATCCCTTCACCTCCACGCTTGGCTCCTAAGGAGATAGAAGTGGGTAGGTTTGACGTTTCACATGGGGTCTCAGACATTCTCCTAGCGGCACGCAAGCCAGCTACTAGGAAAACTTACATGGCAAAAATGTGAAAAAAAGGTTCTCCATTCGGTGTACAAAGTCCTCCCTGGACCCCTTCTCCTGCCCACCTAACAAAGTCCTGGAGTATCTTCTAGACATGTCAAATACAGGACTGCAATACTCAACCATGAAGGTTCACCTCTGTGTGATCTGTGTACCATGAGACTGTACACTCCATGTCTTTGGCTCAGCTACCTCCGGTTAAGAGGTTCCTTAAGGGTAGACTTCATATTAGGCCACCAGTCAGAAGACCGGTAGCCACATGGGACATCAACCTTGTGCTAGACATGCTCACCCGTAAACCTTTCGAGCCCCTAGCAACTTGTGAGCTGAAGTTCCTGACCTTAAAGACCGCCTTCCTGGTAGCCATTACCTCCGCTCGCAGAATGTCTGAAATACATGCATTGGTCACAGATCCCCCATATACTATATTTCACAAAGACAAGGTGGTTCTTCAAACTCACCCTAAGTTTCTCCCCAAAGTAGTCTCGGAATTTCATCTGAACCAGCCCTTGGTTCTTCCGACCTACTTCGCGAACTTCCAGAATAAGGAGGACCGTACCCTGCATTCTGTGGATGTTAAAAGGGTTTTGTGTTCTACTTAAGACAGAACCAGAGATCCGCAAATCTAAACTGTTTGTCTCTTTCAGCTTGGCCCAGCTGGGTCAGCCTGCTGCTATCAGATGTATTTTGGCGTGTCTAGTGGCATGTTTTCATCAGTGCTACTCCATGGCACAGGTAAAACTGGAAGGCAGAGTATATGCTCATTCTACCAGGGCAGTCACGGCATCTCTGGTAGAAATATGGAACATGCCCATTGCAGACATCTGCAGTGCAACTACTTGGAGCTCCGTGCACACTTTCATGAAGCACTGCGCTTTGGCCATCCATGCCAGACAGCATCAATCTTTTGGCAGGATAATTCTTAATGGACTCCTGTCCTAAGTGAGCTCCTCTCTCCTGCCGCCCTTCTCGGGGGATTATTTCAGCTCGGTACTCTCCCATTAGTGTGAATGAGTGGTAGAGACTTTATGTCCAGGAAGATATGAAAATTACGTACCTACCGTAATTCTGGATCTTCTTGGACGAAGTCTCCACCACTCACTCACCCACCCCTCCATCCCCCAAGCTCACTTATCTGTTTTTGGTCTTCACTCCGTCGATGGTTGGGCTGTGAAGACCCTGTTGTGTTGATCCTTCTTATATGGGTCATTTGGACTATCTTATGTCCAACATAGGTTAGTTTCACCAAGTTAGTTTACGCTGTACCTCCTCGGTAAGGCACTGGGTTGGAGGGTTAGCGCCGAGGTAGCCACCTATGGCGTGAGCCACACCCGCTGTGCCGCTCCTCGTGGCCCTACCTAGGCGTCGGCCCTCCTGAAGATTTTTGGCTCCTGCTGGGTCCTAACGCCTCCAGCGTAGTCCCATTAGTGTGAATGAGTGGTGGAGACTTTATGCCCAAGAAGATGCACATTTTCCAAATCATAGGATACTGCAGGGATTTTCAGAGTTCGGCACTGCCCAAGAAGCAACATCTTGAGGAAACTACTTCAAGGCAAGGAGCGGGAACACAAGGCACATTTTAATTCTCAATATTCTGGGGCTCTGGAGCACATGCAGACTTCACTGCTGAGACTAGGAGGCTAGTGAATGAATCCAAATAGGTGAAAATATAGTTCATGACAACTTAGCCTGCTATTACACCTTCATACGTTTTCAGGTTTGGCTGAAAAAACCATAACATTAAACATCAACTGATTTAGCTCATAAACCATTGACACATAGTTTCCAAAGCACTGTACCTGGCTAAAACACGGTACATAAGATTTTTACTCTCTGCTCCATTGCCATATCATGGATTCTATTTTCATTTTAAACACAATGCAAGGAAGGGGGGGGACAGGTTCCTTGTTTATACTCTTCCTCTTTCCTGTATGCAGTCTGTTATTTTTCCCTGTTCTGCACATTTTCCTTTTTCCTTTACTTTCCAGTCGTCTTGTAATTTATCTTATATATTTCTCCCATTAACCTTCTATATTGTCCTTATTCCTAGGATTGACTTCTCCTACATCAATATTTTTCCTATTTTTAAATCTAAGCATTTGTTTCCTGATTGCACAGACGATTAGGATGGTTCCAACTTTAGACTCCCGTAACTTCAACAATTAGCTTCGCTCTACAGGACAGTTGGCTAAAATATTTTTAGGAGCTCAAGGTGTTATTAGTTGAGTATTCTGCACCAGTGAGTCTGCAGTGCTAATATGTATTCTGCGTCTTTAAAAAAGACATGTCAAGGGCTTCCCTTATTTCTTTCACTTGAAGTGTGACGTGTGAGCTGCCCCCAATGTGGATCCTTGCCAGTTATACATATCAGGTAGCGACTGGGCAACTATCCAACAAAAACTATACTGATCAAGGTGATAGTTTTGAGTGTGAACGTGCTATGGGCCATCCCAGTGCCTTTAAAGGACATGCATATTATTTCTAGTATTATAATGAAAGCATTTGTATGAGCTGTAGCAGGTATACGGATCATATCTGATGGCAGCCAAAAACTGTAAAAATGTCTTGAAGAAACCAAATATGGAACTTTGATGTTGATGTGACCACCATGAAAACTTTGATGCCAAGCAAACAAGACAGAAAAAATACAACACAAAATGAAAATTGGCTTGCTGGCACAGAAATAGCACTTAACATATTCCCCAGAAAGCAGGGACTGCCATTGGTGTCAAGGGGGAGGGGGCTTAAATGACTAAATTAGTATTGCTGATCTCCTAGAGACTATGAAATGAGGGTCCCTTCCTCTTGAGGGCATGTCCTTTCAGCTGAAGGTTTGGCACAAAAAAAATGTATTACTTGGCAGAAGGAAGAGTCGGGTAGACTCTTCCATTAACCCAAGGTAAACCAGTGTTTAAGTCCCCGTGGAGCTCAGAAGCCAGAGTCATGTATCTTTTATGGTGTTGGTTGCAATATGCAATGCAAACACTAATGGCAAGAAAGACATTGGCCAAGGCCCCCCCCCAAAAAAAAACTGGCAACATGGTGCAAAAGTAAGAGGAGGGGGAGCACATTACAGAAATACTACTAAACCCTCAGTACCCTTGGATTCTAAAACAGCCCTCCAGTCAATTTCAACTCTACCTAAATCACATTAGAGACATCACTGAAATAAACAGAAGCCTAAAGTCCACTAAATAAGATGGAGACGCTGGTGTAGATGAAATGGAATGCTTATTTTGAAAATCTCACATTATAAACATCAGCCACCACTGAAACGGCATTAGGCTCTTCACTGAATTGTCCAGTATGGGCTTTACTCTCCTATTCTTTTCAAAGATATTCCTCACTTGAGCTATTGTCTGTCACAGTGCCCACTTCACACCTAACCCTATGGTATTCTTCCCAAATTTCAACAATGGTTTTTGCACTGATTGCACATCAGCAAAATCCTATCTCTACTCCTTACCCCCACAAAACAACCCAGCTTAAATAGGAGGCTGTGTGGTCCAGTGGTTAACACACTCAACTGTGAACCAGGAGAATCCAGGTTTAAATTTTCTCTTTCTCATTGATGGACAGATCCGTCTCTCTCCCTGAGCTTCTGTCTCTCTCCACTGTAAGTGAGTTGTTCACATCTCAGCTGGGCTATCCTGAGTAGGTAGGTAGGTAGGTTGTAGAAAAAAAAACAAACTAGACCAAAAATTGATCTCAGAATCCTTTCCATGACCTGGCCATCCCAGCAGATGGCAGCAGGCTATCCAATTTGGTGCAAGAACAGGTGATCATTACAAGAAGGTAACTTGTTGACAATAAACATTAAATCCGGTTATCTCCTACAAGTGTGAGGCTGCTAACGCAAGACATAGGATCACCCCTCCTGCTCAGCCATGGTTTTCCAATGATTTCCACAGAATGTTAACCACATTAAAGCACAATGGCTGCAAACATGTCGACCTGAAACAATGCTTTGTGGGCGATAGGTCTTACCACTCATCAGTGGAGAAACATTCATTACTTCACTGCAGCCTATTATGCACCCCCATATAAACTCAAATCCCCCATATAAACTCAAAATACGTCATTTATCTACAAATATGAGGGGGAAGGACCATAACTCATTCGTGATATCATCATTGTGAAATATATATGTATACAATGTATGCAGCAATTTCAGTATGCAAATAAAACATTTTTCCAAGAATTAGACTCAAATGAAAATTAAACGTGTTATTCTCACAATGAGTCAATAACAGTGTATTTTTCACTTGCCTATGTCATCCAATCACAAACAATGTCAATCAACTTGGCTGACATGGCATTCTAGCCAATCCTCTTATGAATCAGCCTCCACGTAGCAGCCAATAGTGATTGAGACAGAAAATTGAGGACCCCACTGCCATTTTGATTTCCCATGTTTCTGAACAAGCGTTTAAGATTTAAAATTTAAAAATCACTCTGCCACCATTTTATAAATAATAAAAGCTGGCTGCATCAACATGTTCTAATAATTTTAAATAGCTTCCTTCAAACGGCCGCTTGTTGGACTCGCTCACAGTGGGAGTCAGCCATCTCAATTTCTTGCTCGCTCTGGGAAACAGACGACAAAGGAAAGCTACAGCCATAAAGGTACCACTCACCACTGAACTATTTAGAGCCGTCAGGGAAAAAAAGGCAGAATAGGCACAGTACTTTCATTGGGTGGGACAGGGAACAGTAGTTTGAGGTTGGGGACAGTCCCACATTCACAATATTGTTAGAGGTGGCGGGCGGAGGGATCACAGTACAAGCCTAAGTCCAGCGGCACTGCATTGTTAGTGGGTGGGTGGAAAGCCAGCATACAAAAAAAGCAACAAAATAATATGTAAAAATATCATTACATATACATTTGTATACACAACACATACAATGGCCTGTGATGAAATATGTCATTTATTTCCATTTGTGAGGGGGCAGAACTTTCATAACTCACTCATGGCTTTGCCACTCATGACTTATAGTCCCACCCCCTCACTCATAGAAATAAATGGCATATTTCACCACAGGCCATTGTATATCCTCTATATAATTACTGGTGACCATAAATATAAACCAGATTACTGTTTTATTAAAAATGCAAATCAACCAGATTTTCAGTCATTATGCTCCAAAGGCAATCATAACCTGAAATCCGGTTGATGTAATACTTCATAATAACCCAAAATCCAGTTGGTATGACATTCCCCAAAAAAACTGTTGCATTCCATTGTTTCACAAAAAGTATTTTAACTGCAGTATTTTCAACTGTGTTTTATTCATGTACAGTTCAATTTCTTCAAAAATAAAACCACTCCAGCTAAAAAACATCCTTTTCTTTCAAGCTGCTAAAAATACAGTCTAAACCTTCACACCAACAATTATGAAAAATAAAGGATAGGTAAATTTGATGTTATGGATTTTTTTCAGATACCCTTGGTGTGTGATGACCACATAAACCTCTCTAGCTTCGCTCTTAAGGTTTAAGGGTCATCACACACCTCGAGTGTGTGAAAAAAAAAAAAAAAACATAACACACACTTACCTATTATTCTCTATATATACAAAAGAAGTGGAAGGTAAAAATGACAAGACAAAAAGTGATTTTGGCTGATGACAACACTAACTGCAAGATTTCAAAATGTTTTGTTGTAAATGTTGTTATAATTGATATCCTGAAGGTCAGTCATCAGAAAAGAATACACCTACCAGAAAGCAGCTTTCCCATCGTTAGTGATGTCACAGTTGTCTAGCACAGCATTGAAGCCAGCAGTTGAAAATCAATGAGAAACAGTTAAATCACCAAAGAAGAATATTTATCATACTTAGCATAATTTCTGTTGTATCTCACGTTGTCACTGGGGTTTTCAAAACTGACTGAAAATCATGCCCTCCTACTAAGGATAGCAACACATACACATAAAACTGCAACATGCCCACAGAACCCAGGCTTCCTCAACATTCCAAGGGTGTTACTAGCTTGACATAACCAACTGCATTTTTACCAAGCGGTTGAGGACACAATCTTTAAACAATGACTTTTCAAAATCTTTTAAAAAAGTATTTAAAAAAAACACCAGTCCTGCCTTGACCTGATGTCACTTATGTCTAAGTTAATCTATCTGACCGCTTCTACCATTCATTCCTGACTGCTGTCACAGGTCTCACTCGTTTCTCAACACGAAGTATTCACAGGCCATGAAATTTGCAACCAACCTAGTTAGCTCAACAAAGCAGCATACAAGAGAGTCTCTATGTGTGCCTCCATGGTGGCAGAAATTCTACTTTTGTGCCGAAAGTTAATACCACTGAACTGTGATATAAGAAATGAATGCCCAATCAAGAAATAATCAGTCTGAAGAATATTCTCTAGAGAGGTAGTTTCCGACTCATGCAGAGCTTCTACCATTTGCTTGAGCGAATGCCAAAGGACATACTCATATTGAGGAAAAATAGCCCTGGTAGCTGGCAATACGCATACCCAGGGTGGAGGCAGCAGAGACACTCTTACCTAAGGTGTCTATCTTACGAGATTCTTTATTGATAGGCCAGGCTGTAGATGCCTGAGGGAGGACAGCGTTGTCATTCTCTGCTAGACTACAATGGGATCAGCAAAAGCTTGTGAGGCCAATATGGGTCGATCCTTGGGAGCAGTATACTTCCTATCTGTGGACTAAGCCACAGAAGGGCTGAGAGCAGGATTATTCCATACCATCTGAGAAAGGGTTTCAAAAGATGGCTGTACTGGAGGGGTTAAATCCAAAGGGATCTCCGGGACATGAAGGTATTGGAGTCTTAAAAGCTTCCCAGGATCGATTTCTGTAGTCTGGAGAGAAAGGGTGGAATTTAAATTTTTCAGCAGAGACTTAAAGGAAAGGTCTTCAACCACAGGCTCTGCAGCAGGATTAATCCCTGCTCCGTCAACATCATCACCCAGACAAAGATCTGGATCAGGCTCAAAATCATCTCCTAACAGTCCAGGGGGGACTGTATGAACAGGAAAGGGGTGAAAATCAGAATGGAAATTAGAAGAGGAAAGAATTGGAGTCGAAAAGCCCTGGAGGCTGGACGGCAACGTACCAGGTATTGGCGCAGAGGAAGAACACAGCGCCGAACCCAAGGAAGTCGGCGCCATCAGAAACAGCCCAGCGCATGGCGCCAACCGAGCCCCCGGCACTGTGGACGGCGCCAATAGAGCCCTCGGCGCTGCGGATGGCTCCGAGACAGTCGCAAGGTTCCGAAAACTGCGATTTGAAGGAAGAGAAGGGAAATTGACAGGAGAAAGGCATTGGTGTGGACCCCTGCGGCGCAACCATGTGAGTGGGAAGACACCTGAACATGGAGTCGACACTGAAAAAGGCGCCACGTGACTGGGAAGGTCCAACTGCCCTACCCAGTCCTTCGCGCGGCCCGAAGGCCCCGGAGTGACCAGGCCAGGCAGCTGGACCAACCTCCAAGCCCATTGCTCCATAAGAGCAGCCCACTGGTGAAACTGCTCATTGGAAGCCCGCCCAATAGGTGGGGACGGGCTCCGATGTCGAAGAGGCCGGACACCTTAGCCGGAAACTGGTGACTCCGAGAGAGGAGGAGACTGGTGCCCAGCCCCAATGACCGACCGTTGACATGCAGACATACCAGAAGGTGACCTCTAGTGATGCCTTCTCTTTCTCAATTTGTGTGCCGAAGAAGAACTCTAGGCCGAACGGTGCAGTGAATGGGACAGTTTCCTTTTATGCTTTCGGGAGGACCGCCCATCTCCCTGAGCACTGGACCGTTCGTTGTCAGACCCAGGAGGGCGGCGGACCGGACCCAGCCCGGCTGACTAAACAGCTTTCATATGAAGTCTCCCTACAGTCACCTGACCCGCTCATGGTCGACTCAGTCAATGGAGGGCTGAAGACTTCTTTTATTAATTAATAAAATTAAATGTGCTCGGTACTTTCGGTGATAAACTACAAAATCAATAAACTGAAAACTATGCTGCTAGTTTGAAGTTTGACTCTCGGTGGGTGAGTGTCATCATCACTAAAGCGCACTCGACGGTGAGGAAAAAAAGGAACGGAGGCGGTTGGAGGATCGACACAGAGAGAGTCATTACCGCACGAGCCGGTGCTCACGGTGCTGCTTCCTCGCGGCTCCATCTCCGGCACCGACCCTCTTGAAAAAAGTTTGCTCCTGCTGGGTCCTAGCACCTCCGGTGTAGATCCCATTAGTGTGAATGAGTGGTGGAGACTTTATGTCACAGAACAGTCTATGTTTCTATGTAAACGGAACTGCTGAAACCTCAGTTCCTCTTTGGTTTCAGAGAACTGATAAAAATACATTAATTTTACAAAACACAATAGAAAACTAAACTAACTAAATCAACTTTCCAGCCATGTTAAATATAGTTTAGGCAGAATTACCTGAACAGGGTTCCGGAGAGACTGTACTCTTTGATGGGGAGACCTATCGGACATTACAACACTAGGAGGAGCGTTACCACAGTGCAGATTTGTAAAGTCACGTTCCGAATTCCATCTTCGGGGCAACAACTCAGGGCTTAGATGAATGCAGAACTGATGACACCAGTAAACTCTTATTGCTAGAATAATTACCCATCAGTTTTGAATAACCCAGTGACAACATGGAACATAACAGATTGTATAGTTATAACTACTGTAGTAAACTGATGTAGAACTGTAATATGCAACAGCCTGACCCAAAATATACAGTTTATCATCACTTATGAGAGACAAGAATTTCCTTGTGGCGCTGCCACTCGTGAGGTATGGTCTTTTCCTCATACTTGAAGATAAATTGTGTATTTTGAGCCAAACCGATGCGTATTCTATTTATACAATACTAGTTTGCTAGATACTGCTTTTAAATCTGTTGTTGGTGTAAAGAGCTCCTGACACAGTTGAGACAACTTTGAAAAAATCTAATATTCAGACATAACTGTAGCTTATATTTTGTATTTTATTCTGTAATTCTCACCCTTTATTTCCTTATTCTAGGGGTATTTGCATCAATACAGTATCTATGCTCTTTGAGATCTGGCTGCCTGCCTACACCTGACATCATAATTCTGTTTATGACATCAAAATATGCTGCCGTGAAGATAATTATGATGTCACAAACAGGAGATTGTGATGTCAGGGGTAGAGAAGCAGCCAGAGTAGAAAGTCTAGGTGACAGCGATCTTGTTTTTATTCAACTGTTTTCAGTAATAAAGAAAATGGGGAATTAATTACTGAAAATATATGCAGTACTAAAGAATATGGGATGGAGCTGAATATAAATCTTACTTTTTTCAAAGTTTTGCTAATGCTGTCAGTAGCTCTTTAAAGATTTAACTGCTGGTTTCAGTGATGCGCTAGGCAACTGTGATGTCATCAGCACTGCTGAAGATGCTCTGTGCAGTATTCCACTAACTAATTTTCAACATACCAGGTATGACAACACCTACAAGATACCATGATATTTTGAGGTTAGATACACAGATACCAACCACTTTACTTCTCATTTTTATCTCCACTGGTGTGTGTGTATACATATATATACACACATACATACACACTGCATACTTTAGAATCTGTATCACCCCATATTAAAGCAACTGTGACATAAATTGACTAATCAATCATTTATATTATCAACTGACATTTTTAAATTTGTTACCACAACCTGAAAATGTGACACTCATTAAAAAGTGTTTCTCAGATCTTGGGTCACCTCTCCCAAAAAAATACACTTTCATTTTAAAAGCAACCATGTTTTATGAAAAAGGAGTTCCAAACAGTTTGAAATTCCCACCCTAAATGCATATTTTAGTAAGTGCTTTTTATAAAAAAGGAGTTTCACAACAGCTGACATTCCTCCTTCAAAAATGCACATTTTCATTTTAAAAGCAACAGAGAAGTTTCTCAACAATTTGTGTTACTAACCCCCCAGACATTGGTTAGAATCAACAAACTTCTATACTGACAAGGTGTTCATTTCAATTCAGCCTTTAAATACATTATTTCAGTACAAAAACCAACAGTATCAACATACACATAAGACATTATTTAAAATGCTTTAAATAATTTGCTTAGCTGGCCTGGTGATGCTGATGGTTGAGGTGCTGGATGCCATACCAGCGACCTGGGCTTGGGTCACTCGGGGGTTAGCCGGGGCGAGGAAGGATCGAGCGTCCGCCAACAGCTCTCCTTCCTCGGTGGTGGTGGTGGGGGGGCGCAGCATCACGCTGTAGACCGACACCCAGCGGAAGTGGGGGGTCAGCACAGGCGCGATGCTCAGAAGAGGGGTGGACCCACGCACAGGGCATAAGACTGCCTCCGTGGAGGTGGAGACAGTCACCCTGCCCACTGCACGTGCATGGGTGTGGAGGAAAAAGACGGAGCTGGCAGGCTCCATGACGGCCGGCTGCGCCTGTGCCAACCCCGGTGATCTAGATGTTGGCTTCCGGGAGTGGGGGAGGCTGGCGCCCCTCACCACCGGCCCTATCACGGGGGTGGAGGGTAACCTGTGGAGGAAGGCCAGGTGGGATGGGTGCAGGAGATGCCTGGCTGGAGAGAAGAGTCCCCTCCGAGGTAGGCGCCGGAGCCGCCTGCCTGGTCCAAGGAGCAGCAAAAAGTACATATAGAAAAAAAGAGTTCTTTACCTATAAACATCTTTCAGATATGAAAAAGCACATCAGTTGCAAGATAACACACTCCCCTTAACACTGCAGGGACCTTTGCTGTAGCTTCAAACAAATGTTCAAAAACAGTAAAAAAAAAACAAAAAAAAAAACAGACTTTTAAAGCAGCAGTACAATGAAATGGGGCAACAATTTGAGACTACCTTTCTTCACCATAAGATTCCAAGAATCCTTCATTTTTATTTGGTGGCAACGTTTTCTAGGGCCACCAAAATTTGAGTATTTGATAAAGGTTTCAAGTTTACTTTTTTCTCAGAAAAAAAAAAAGTTGGTTGCACATTTGGCAGAGAAGTAATACTAGACCTGACAAAGGTTAGGACTGAAAAAAGAAAAGAAGAAAAAAAAAATGGTGCACAGTAGGAGGTACCTAGAAGAGCAAGTCTGACAGGTATACTAATCTTTTTACCAATTGTACCTGAAACTAGCTTTTTGGAAAAAGATTTTCATTGCACTGCTGCTTTAAAACTATCTAAACCTATCTTCAGACTCTGTAGAAGCAATGCACAGTAAAACACAATTTGACAAAAAGAAACCACTACGCTCCACCAACAACTTCCATGGCTGAAAAAGCAGACCATCTCCTAAAACATGGAACACCATCTTTACTTCAGTGCACATCACTTCTATACCACATGACTAACTAAGACATCTTCAAAAACAACACATACGACAGCAGTCCATTAACTAACCAGTAGTGAGCCCCCCACAAGCCATGGGAGAGATCTCAACCATCCCTCAAATATGCATCACATCTTGAGCTTCTGTACAGAAACAATACCATACAGTATTTTGCATAGTAAACGAGGAATAAAGAGAAAAGTCCTTGAGTTTATTCCCATTTTATTCAACTTTATTGTTATAACCCCCAATCTCACCTAGAAACAAGTTTCCTGGCCACCAGTTTCTAGTAAGTAAAGTAACCTGCCAGGCTGTTGCTTGTGAATCCAGTGACCCAGGAAACAGCCTGGGCGGGGGTCAGCATCCTAGAGGAGACTATCCTCCTCAGGAAGGGGGAGGAAGGTCACTGCCGGCTGTAATATTGCCAGCTGGGTGATCTTGGCTGGACTCTCAGTGGAGGCAGGGTGGATGCTGACCTGGTTGCAGCATGCTGATGTGCACATTTCCCTCCCCATGAGCCGCGAGTCTGCTCACATCCAAGGGGTAGGGAGCAAACATGAAAAAAAAGGCTGCAGCTGGATGATGCGGCTCCCCTAAAAGGCCCAACACCATCAACTCTGGTGCCCATCCTTGAAATGTTGGCTTAAGATGATGCAAGGGGCCTGGCCCACCAGACCTGGGGAAAAAGCACTGTCACGGTGCGGGACAATCAAAAGCGGGCATACCAGGGAGAAGGGGTAGATATAGTCAGAAAAAAATAAAGTCACCAGCCATTATCCACCTTCAGTTTGCTTTGTCCCTTCATAAAAGATGTCCAAAACTCAAAATTTAAATACAAGGCATTTTCAGGTTTGCTTGAACCACCCATGAAACAGGTTGGGGCCTCTCCATTTTAGAAACACTGAACTAGCCCTTTGCCTCTAACTCTTCTTAGTCAGCAACCAAGGAAACTATCAAAAAGTTGTAAGGCCTTAACAAGCTTTAAGTCCTTAATTGCTGGAAACTTAAGAATAAAAATCTCAAACTTTAAATGACATTTTCACCTAACCAAATGGATAATGTAAAACAAACTCTAGAAAAGTGCTGTTTACTCGTGAAATAATGCTATCCCGGCTGGGCTAAAGCTATAGGCTAGTGGTTTATTGGTTCAGTAGCCCCCTTACTCGACAGCATTAATTCCTTTTACACTAAACTAGCATTATTTAAGTTATCTATGTATTATCCATCTACTGCAAAACACTATGTCAATGCATTGTTATGGGTTAAACTAAAAGATACTTCTGCTGTGGAGCAGTATGATAAGCACATGTTGTTACATTAAGGAGGCAGTACGGTGTCGTGGTTAAGGGCACTGAGCTGCAAACCTGAAGACTTGGGTTTGAATCCCACTGGCCCCCACTTGCATACTGTGTGACCCTGACCAAGTCACTCAACTTCCTTGTGCTCTCAGGTCGCACCTGGAAACAAATTCCATCTCAGGGTACCTTTCCTGGTTGAACAATTTTTCCTTTCCTCTAAACTGCACAAAGTAGGGAAATCTAAAGTATGGGGAAAAATCTGTAGAACCTGAAAAGGAAAAACTGGTGCTCTTCTTCACTGGGGTTAACAATCCCTGAGCAGTTTAAGGGTTTGCTGCAGTAAAAGTCTTCAGATCCAATCTTAGTAGCATGGTGAGCATTACTGGCTCAAAATTAAAGAACTGTGCTGCACCTGAAAGCCATTTTCCCAGCGGAAGCTGTTTTTCAAATACTGGTTCCAATTCTGTTACTGTTCCATCTATACAGTCCTACTGGTAACCTCAGTGGATATTTCTGATTTACACTCTGGTGTTAAGTACCATTTTAGAACTCTGTGATGTAGTGTATGTTCATCTCGGCTGGAGTTCTATAGCAGACCATGGATGCACTGTGCCAACAATGGAGGAGCTGAATAAGGGCAAACTACATCATACAGTTCCTAAAGCAATACTTATCACCTGTGTGTAAATGAGAAACACCAACTAGGATAACTAAAACAACTATATAAAAGGAACAATAACGGAATTAGAAACAGTACTTCAAATCAGCTTCTATAGGGGAAACCGACTCACTGGTTCAGCACGGTTTCCCTTTAATAACAACAAAAGCTCATGGCAATAAGCATTGTTTCACATCCTAGCCATCTGCATTTCATCTGAGAAGTCAGACAAATATTAAATTACTAAGTCTATCAAATGATAATATATCCTGCAAAACGGACTTTTAAAAAAAGGTAACTGTCTTCCAATGCACTTGTCAGAACAGAAAACACATTATTCAAGAACCCACAAGGGAAAACTTAGTAACAATCCAGTTTAGGCCGGCCAGTTGGCGCAGTGGTGGAGCCACTGCTTGCGGCACCAGTGACCCAGGTTCAGGAACGAGCCCGGGAGGCTGGAGGGTCGGCCGGAGGGGGAAGAAATGGATTGAGCGGCAATTGCACGCTCTCCATCTCTGGGGGGGGGGGTGCCTCCTGGTGTAGCGCCCCTGGGTGACCACAGAGGCGGCTTACCAGGGGAGCCGAGGTTGAGGCTAGGAGGTGTGCGGACACTAGGCGGGGCTCTGCCATTGTCATTGCATGCCATGCCTCCCGATCCCAGAAAATTAAGCATGGCCCGACCGGTCTCCTTGCCGCAGCCTTAAGGCCTGTCCGATGCCTGGATGTGTTTGGGGGTGGGGGCACGTTGCCGGCCGCCCACTGCCCCTGCCCGGAAGGCAAACCACAGCTCTGTGGGGGCGGGGCAGCGGTGGTGGTCTGGAGGGCCAGCTGGAGATTCTGGGGCTTGCACATAGAAAATATAAATTAAAAAAACAAAAAATAAAACAACCCCACAGTTTTAATAGTGAGATATGTGACATCACATAATCCAAAGTTACTGTTCACAGTGGGAGATCAAGAATTTCCCTGGAGGTCAGAGACTGAAAAAGTATTTTTCTAAACAAAGGCTGCAGAATTACACTGTCACTATATCTTTAGGCTGAGCTGTGAATTATGTGACTGACAAGTGTATTGATAGGCTATTACAGTTTTTAAAAAAATGAAAATTATTTGCTTACCATAATTATTGATCTTCCAGAATATCTTCACCATTGAGTCACACTAGCGGGTCTGAGCAGGAGGTGCTAGAGCCCAACAGCCTCAGTACTTTTTTTTTTCTTTTTGGTTATTACCAAGGAGGTGAGTAGTATAACCAAACAAGCAACCTATGCACTCAATGTCAGGGCATAATACGGCCCTGGTGCCCCGTATAAGAAAGGCCACCAAATTCAGTAATACACAGTGTCTTCAAAGCCCAAATCGAGTATAAAAGAGGAGAAGGCCAACACAACGATACTGGCGTGAATACAAAGACGGTGGCTGGGCATATGAATCCATGGAGAAGATATTCTGGAAGATCAACAATTATGTTAAGTATGTAATTTTAATATTCTCTAAGAATCAATCTTCACCATTGATTCTCACTAGTGGGTCAGTGTACCAAGCTCAGAGAAAGTCCCCCGGACTAGGATGGCTAGAAGTCATGATTCACTCAGAATAGTAATCCATTCTGAATTTTCCTGTCAACAGTGGCATGCTAGCTGGCATGGACATCCAGGACACAGTGCTTGGTAAATGTGTGTACTGTGCTCAAAGTGGCAGCTCTGCAAATTTCCCCAATAGGCACAGAGCATATTTCTGCCAAGGATTTGGTAGGTAGGTAGGCAGCACTAGCAGCTGGTTAAGAAGGAACTCTGACACCGTTTTCGGAAGAAACCGGGGTTGTGTGTAGGGAACTACCCTATCTTTATGGGAAACAGTACACAGATCTGTGACTGAAGCACTGATTTCAGAAACACTGCAATCAGAGGTAAAGGTTACTAGAAATGCTAATTTTCAAGTTAAAAACCTCGCAAGTGAGCATATCCAAGACCAGGTTGATATCCCAGGCAGCTACTGGCTTCCTGATTGGGAGGCCTTGTGCGTAAAATACCCTTTGGGAACCACTTGAACAGTGGCAGCTGTGCCAGGCAGAAAGTACAGACAAGCTTGTGGCATGCAGATATAGAAAATGGGTGGATCTTTACTGTGGAATACAGAAGGCCAGCATCAGAAACGTCCAGCAAGTACCCCAGAACTTTGTCCGGTGGGCACCTGGAAGGGTTCATGCAGGTTTGGGAGCAGCCAAAAGTATTTCAGAGACCCTCTATGATACACTGTACCTGTTCCCTTCTATCTCTTAAGGAGCCAGGCCTGAAGATGAAGGGCGAGCAGGTTGGGATGGACCAGGTGACCAAGTCAATAAGTCTGCCCTGAGTGGAAGAGTCCTCAGTTCACTGACTGAAAGTCTCTTCATTAGAGGAAACTATTTGTCTAGCCCAGCAGGGGGCCACTAGTATCAGCCCCTTTGTGCACCCAATCTGAGCAATATCCTCTCAACGAGAGGTATTTAAGGGAATGCATATGGAAACCAATTTTGCCATTGCAGTCTGAAGACAGCTTGGTGTGTTCTGGATTTCTGAAGCAGAATCAAGGCAGTCTGGCATTCAGTGGAGATGCAAACAGGTCCATGACTGAAGTACCCCACTCATCAAAGTGATCTTACGATGTCTGGACCTAGTAACCACTCATGAGGTTCGGCCTCTACTCGACTGGGCTCTGCTGGAGTGTTCTGGATTCCTGTCAGGTAGATTGCTTGAATCAGATCCCCTGCTCCAGGCACCATTCCCACACTCTCATCGTCTTCCTGCAGAAAGGGTAAGAGTGTGCTCCTCCTTGTCTGTTTTCGGTCCACAAGAAAACTGTTTTATGGCTGACTAGGTCCACTCAGACCGTACAAAACAGCTTGCATCTCCAACACGTTGATATGGAGAAGAGTCTCTGACAGTTTGTGTTTGGAGGCCCTGTCAGTGCAGCTCCCCCCCCCCCCCAACATGGAGACATCAGTGGTGAGAGTCACTTGAGGCTCCAACTGGGAGAGGGGGAAGCCCTGGAAGGGCTGTCCTCCACTGACCACCATTTCAGAAACTGAACCAAAGGCTTGGCCACCTGAATGAGGTAAGTATGTGGGTGTGATGCCTGTGACCACTGTGCACTGAGCATCCATTGTCCTGTCCTCATGTGCAAACATGCCAGGGGAACTGTGAACAGTGAGAAGGCTAACAGACCCACCATGTGTTGCATGGAGTAGGCTTGCATAATCTTGCCTCTATGTAGCCATTAGCGAGACATGGTTCACCAGTAACCACATTTGGGAGACTTCAGCACCCGGCTATGTACTGTTCATAGAAGAGACCGAGGTGCAAAAAAGGGGGGGGGTGGAGGCCTTTATGTCAATGAAGATGTCGAAGCTACAGAAATTCAGAATACACATAAGGAGCTAGAAGAACTGTGGGTCACCCTGGAAACAGGAAATGGGACAGCCATATGAACCGGGGTTGTCTACAGGCCTCCAGACTAGGGGGAGGACAGACACATTACTGTTAGAAGATATTCAAAACATAACAGCTAAAGGGGAGGTTCTGATAATGGGAGACTTCAACATGCCAGATACAGATTGGTCAATACCAGCAGGAACATCTGCCAGAACTAGACACATAGTGGAGTCCCTGCATGGGGAGGACCTCAAACAACTGGTACAACATCCCACAAGAGACAGGGCTATCCTAGATCTAGTACAGACTAACAGGGGAAAGGATCACAGATCTCCAGGTAGAAGGTCACCTGGGGGCCAGTGACCATCACATGGTATGGTTCAATTTGGCCACTAGAACTTAAATCATCCCATTCCAAGGCAAAAATATGGGACTTCAAAGGAGCTGACTTTGATAAGATGGCCAACAGAGTTAAGCTAGCCCTGGCAAGAAGAAATACAGGTGGGGGGGTACAGGCAAAGTGGGCAAGCATTAAGGATGCAATACTTGAAGCAACATCCCATTGTGTTAGAGAGAAAAGGAAGTGCAAAAGAAGGAAACCACTTTGGTTCTCAAAAACAGTAGCAGAAAAGGTCAGAGCCAAAAGGCTGGCCTTCAGGAAATATAAGGGAACGCGGCGGGACGAAGATAGGGAGGCATACCAAACTTCCCTAAGGGAAGCAGGGGAAGGCAGTAAGGCAGGCAAAGGCCCAAACCGAGGAAATGCTAGCATGAACAGTAAAAGAAGGGGACAAGACTTTCTATAGATGCATTAGTGAATGGAGGATGTCCAGAGGGGGTACTGCTACGATCTAAGGGAATAAGGGGGAGTGTGAGGAGGACCACCATGGAAAGGCATCTATCCTAAATAGATACTTCTGCTCAGTATTTACTGACAAGAAGGTGAGGCAGGACCCACAGCTCAGCACCATGGACACGGGGAGGTGTGCACTAGTCCCTTCACAAAAGAAAGGATCCTACAAGAACTCGATAAGCTCAGGGTGGGCAAGGCAATAGGACCTGATGGCATACATCCCAGAGTACTAAAGGAGCTAAGGGTGGAACTAGCAGAGCCATTAGCAGAACTGTTTAGTGAGTCTCTGAGCACAAGAGAGGTCCCAGAAGACTGCAGAAGGGCTCATGTGTTCCAGCTCCAAAAGAGTGGTAGCAGGGAGGAGGCAGAGAACTACAGACCAGTCAGTCTTACCTCAGTAGTGGGCAAGATTATGGAGGCACTCCTTAAAGAAAGGATAGTGCAACACCTGGAATCCACAGGAGCACAGGATCCAAGACAGCATGGGTTTACAACAGGAAGGTCCTGTCAAACTAATCTCAGATTTCTTTGACTGGGTAACCAGAGTGGTGGGCCAAGGGGGAGCAGTTGATGTCACCTACCTTGACTTCAGCAAAGCTTTCAATACTGTTCCACACAGAAGATTAATTAACAGGCTGGGTAGGTTTGGGGTGGGTCAGAAGTTGGTCAACTGGGTGGCAAACTGGTTGACGGGCAGAAAACAGAGTGGTGGTAAATGGTATTCAGTCAGAAGAGATACAAGTCACAAGTGGGGTACCTTAGGGATCAGTCCTGGGGCCAGTCCTCTTCAATATCTTCATCAATGACATTGCAGATGGACTGGAGGGTAAGGTTTGTCTGTTTGCAGATGACACTAAGATCTGCAACAGAGTAGATGATCCAGATGGGGTGGGCAGAATGAGAAGAGAACTGGATAAACTGGCTAAATGGTTGGAAGAGTGGCAACTGGGGTTTAACACAAAGAAGTGCAAGATCATGCACACAGGGAAGAGAAACCCTGAAGCCACCTATAGGTTGGGAGGGGAGTTGCTGGCAGTCACAAGGGAAGAGAGAGACTTGGGCATTATCACAGATTACCTGAAATCATTCAAGCAGACCACTAAAGCAGTAGGTAAGGCTAGGGGGATGCTGGGTTGTATTAGTAGGGGTATCAAGTCGTAAGAGGGAGGCAATAATCCCTCTTTACAAGACACTGGTTAGGCCCCTTCTGGAGTACTGCGTGCAGTACTGGAGGCCACACCTTCACAAGGACATTAACCGAATTGAGGCAGTCCAGAGAAGGGCAACCAAAATGGTGCAGGGACTGCATCAGAAAACATACGAGGACAGATTAATGGAGCTCAATATGTATACCTTAGGCCAAAGGAGGGAGAGAGGTGATATGATTGAAACATTCAAACACCTTAAGGGCATTAACAAGGTGAAAGAGTAACATATTTCAATATAAGAAAAACAGCAGGACAAGAGGACACAGCATGATATTAGAGGGAGGCTGATTAAGAGGTAATGTGAGGAAGTTCTTTTTCACAGAAAGGGTGATGGATGCATGGAATGGCCTACCTCAGGAAGTTGTGGATATGAATACAGTGCAGGACTTCAAACAGGCATGGGATAGGCGTAAAGGAGCAATACAGATGAGTATGAATAGATAGGCCATTGACAGAGTAAAAGCCTATGGCACATTCATAAGGTAGAAAAAGAAATGAGCAGACTAAATGGGCCTTGCGTTCCTTATTTGCCGTCAGCTTCTATGTCTCTATGATGCGTCATGTCATCTGTAGAAATACTTGAATTCTGCTCTCTAGAAGGAAAGTCCAAGTTCAGGTTGTTCCCAGAAGAGCTCCTATGAACAGCAGTTGCTGTGAGGGTTGAAGCTGAGACTTCTCAAGGATCAGCAGAACCTTCACTGAAGCGAGGAACTGAGAGGCAGTGGTTACTGCCTGTTCTGTCTCCTGTCTGGAAAGGCTTGAGATTAGCAAGTCATCCAAGTACGGGAAGTCTCGGAGTCGTAACTTCCTCAGGCGCGCGACGAGTATTGCAAAGCACTTTGTAAAGCCTCATGGTGCTGATGAAAGTCCAAAGGGCAGGACTCTGAAATGGTAATGCTGCCCCACCACTATGAAATGAAGATACCTATGGTGGCTGGGGTGTACCGGTATATATCTATAGGCATCTGGCATATCTAGGGATGCTAGTCAATCCTGAGGCTTCAGAAAGGGTAGCAGAGAACCCAGAGAAATAATTTTGTATTCTTCTTGATCCATGAATTTGTTTCGATTTCTGAGGTTGAGAATGGGACACAAGCCCTCTGATTTGTTTGGCACAAGGAGGTAGAGGGAGTAGAAGCATGTGTTATGTTCTGACTCTGGCACTATTCCCCACTGTCCCATTGCTCAGAAGGCCAGTAATCTACTGCGCCATATGAGCTGACAAATGGGGTTGCCTTACAGGTTTACTGTCTGGAGGGATTTCTGTTAAATCCAGGGAGCAACCCTGTGGGATGACCCCTAGGACCCACTTGTCCATTGTGAGATTCCGGGGAGAAGAGGTATACTTAGAGCAGCTGAGGTAAGACCAGGGCCGGATCTTCAGACAGTGGCACTTGATGCTTTCGATGCCTGTGCCTTCTCTGTTTTGGGCACCCCTGCCTTTACCATGAAAAGACTGCTTGTTTTGAAAGGAATCACATCCCTTGCCTTCTGAGGGTTGAAGGGAGCTGATCTGGAAGTCTTAAGGGTCATCCCAGTATCATCTGACACCTTAAGTGACTGCTCCAGTTATTGTCCCAACAGCTCAAGTTTCATCAGAGGGAACATTCATCACCTGTTGCTGGACATCCTGAGTGAAGTCAGAAGTCCGCAGCCAGGAGTGTCGCATGATGCAAATGCCTGCAGCAGCAGAGCGATGTTCAGTATCAAAAGCATCCCTAGAGGCTTTAAGCTGGTGATTGACGGACTCAACATCTTGCTCGACAGTCAGCAGGATATCTTGTTTAGCCTCTGAATCTGGCAGAGACTCTGCTGGACCCCTTTAGCTTGCTCCAAAGGGTATATTTATATTTAGAAATATGTCCTTGGTAGCTGGCTATCCTCATGCCTAGGGTGACCAAAGCATAGGCTTGTTTGCCCACAGTGTCAATTTTGCATGCCTCCCAGTTAATGAGGGTGTGCAATGAAGTCCCTGGGGATAATGTTCTTATCATTCTTGGCGAGAATGGCAACAGCATCAGCTACTGACTAAGTGTCATACACTGGCTTATTTTTAGGGGCAATGCATTTGTCCACCAGGTTGGGACAGCTGCCGCCAAAGCAGGCCTGTGCAAAACCACATCAGACAGAGTCTGAAAAGCGGAGGAAATAGAAGAAACCAAACTAACCGGCCTATTAGGCACAATTAAGAACTCCAGTTGGAGGCACTTAGCCTAGTCAATGGTTGCTGGCTCAAAATTCAATGGCGAGTGGATATTTCTGAGCAAAGCCTGGAAAGAGAGATCCTCCTGAGGCACAAACAGGAAATGGAAATTACGTACTTATCGTATTTCTTGATCTTCTTGGACGAAATCTCCACCACTCATACACACTAATGGAAGTATGTAGGAGGCGCTAGGACCAAGCGGGAGACAGAAATCTTCAGGAGGGCCAGCGCCGGGATAGGACCACGCATGTGAGGCACCGTGAGACTAGCTTGCACCTGTATACGCTATCTCGGCGTCAACCCTCCAACCACCTCAGTACCTTTTCAACCAAGGAAGTGCAGCGTAAACTAACGAAAGAAAACCTAACCCTAACTTGCAGGCATGTGAAGGCCTGGATGACCCATATAAGAAGGGTCAATTCAACAATGTTGTCACAACCTAAACAACAAGAAAGTGAAGACCAAAACAGTGGGTGGGTGTGTAAACGAGTGAGCTTGGGGGATGGTGGGTGGGTGTGTAAATGAGTGATGGAGAGACTGTCCAAGAAGATCAAGAATTATGGTAAGTATGTAATTTCCATGTTTTCCTGGACTAAAAGTCTCCACCACTCATTCACACTAATGGGAGAGTACACAGCTAAAAATCAAACCCCCACCGAGTAGGGTGGTAGAAGACAGAGCTCACTCAGGACAGAAGTCCATAAGGACTGTCCTGCCGAAGAAAGTTAGCTGTCAGGCATGGACACCCAGAACTCAGTGCTTTACAAAGGTATGCATTGCGCTCCAAACTGTAGCCTTGCAAAGGTCTGTAACAGGTATATTACGAATCTTCGCCAGGAAAGCCGCAACTGCTCCGGTACAGTGGTGAGAAACCGGCCTTCCGACTTGAGCTGTACCATGGATTAGTAGTGTCAAAGACATGCTACTAACCAAGCAGAAATACATCATGGCAACAGACTGACCCAGCCAAGGCATTCAGAAAGCTACAATAGTTGCTCGGATGTGTATCTCCGCATTCTATCGATGTAGAATCACAGAACCCTCTTAACATTCAGAGAGATAAAGGGAACGCTCTCCTTCACATTGGAGTTAACAAAGTAAGGAAAGAGAAGCAAAACTTGAGTAACTAACTGAGCCAGTGACATGTCTATTGGCTCACGATAGTCCGAAAACACGGAGAGGTGAACATTCTCTGCCAAGAAATGCAGACCCGAGTTCGACAGGTTCACGAGGCACCCCAAACTTTTACCTGGGGGCAACTAAAAGGGTTCAGAACAAACTTTGCATACCAGGAGGTGAAGTGAAATCACTTAGCTGCCCAAGTCCTCCTGGTGGATAGAAACATAGACTTTGACGGCAGATAAGGACCGCTTGGCCCACCTATTCTGCCCATTTCCCTACCTACAGGATAAGCTGCAGATCCAAGTTAACCAACAGCCTATTTCTTCTTACCCCCCACAAGAATTGCCTTATGTCTGTCTCATGTATTCTTGAATTCTCCCACAGTTTTAGACCCCACAACCTCCTCAGGAAGGCTGTTCCATGCGTCCACCACCCTCTCTGTGAAAAATACTTCCTCCATTGCCCCTGAACCCCCTCTATCTTTAAATTGTGTCCCCTTGTTCTTGCACATCTCTTTTCTGAAAGATGCTGCCCTCTTGACTTTGTTGATTCCACTGAGGTACTTAAAGTTTTATCATGTCCCCCTCTCCTTCCTTTCCTCAAGGGTATATATTAAGCTCCTTTAGTCTCTCCTCATATGGCTTCTTTTGCAGACCCTGCATCATTTTAGTGCCCTCCTCTGGACTGCCTCTATCCTGTCTATGACCTTGGGACATGGGGTCTCCAGAACTGGGACGAGTACTCCAGATGGGGTCCCACCAACTGTCTGTACAGAGGGATAACAACTTCCTATTTTCTGCTGGTGATGCCTCTCCCTATACATCCCAGCATACCCCAGCCCTCCCTACTGCCTTCTCACATTGCTTGCTAACCTTAAGGTCATCTGATACTGACTGCCCCAGGTCCCTTTCCATTTTGTTGTTGTTACTAGCTCCCACATTGTGTGATCTTCCCCTGGGTTTTTGCTTCCCAGGTGCATTATTTTGCACTTCTTTGCATTGAATCCAAGCTGCCATACTTCTGACCGCTCCTCCAACCTTGCCAAGTCCCTTCTCATCCTTTCCACGCCTCCTTGTGTATCAACCCTGTTGCAGAGCTTTGTGTCATCTGCAAAGAGGCATACTTTTCCTTCCAGTCCCTCTGCAATGTCACTTATAAAGACATTAAAAAGGATTGGACCCAGTACTGAACCCTGTGGTACCCCACTAGCAACCCCTCTTTCTTCAGAGTGGACTCCATTTACAATTACCTTCTGTGTCCTGTTGTCCAGCCAATGTTTTACCCAGGCTACCACCCTGGGACCCACTCCCAGGCTGGTTAATTTGACTATTAATCTTTTGTGTGGGACTGTGTCAAATGCCTTGCTAAAGTCTAGGTAGGCCATGTCCACAGCCCCTCCCTGGTCTACTACTTTGGTCACCCAGTCAAAGAAATCAATTAGATTTGTCTGACACGACCTTCCCGCTGTGAACCCATGCTGCCTTGGGTCCTGTGCCCCACTAGCCTCTAGGTACTCAACATTTCTTTCCTTCAGAATGGATTCCATCACTTTCCCTACCACAGATGTCAAAATGACAGGTCTGTAGATTCCTGCCTCTGTCTTGGTCCCACTTTTGTGAAGGGGAAATCACATCCACCTTCCTCCAGTCCTCAGGTACCACACCATCCTCCCATGATTTGTTAAAAAGGATGGTCTATGTGCAGCTAAGAAAATCTCTGCGATTGTCTGGAAACCTAAAACTTGCATTCCTTCATCTCCTCAGGAGCCTGGCATGGAGATGAAGGGAATACAGGAAGGATGGACCAACTCCCTGTGTCAGAGGGTCTGTTCATAGAGGGAGTCACCTCGGGGGAAACTTCTGACCGACCGTTTACGCAAATTATATCTGCTGAGGCCAGTCTGGGATGATGAGAATCATCCTGCCTTCGACCGCCTACAACTTGAGCAGCACCCTCTGAAGCAAACGCGAATACATCCTGACAAACACCAGGGTCTGGATTTCTGAAGCAGGATACAGGCAGAACTGCACTGAGAGGGGATGAAGAAAGGACCAGGTCCAAACTGCCCCACTCATTGAACAGCGACTGCAAAATGACTGAATTGATGCAACATGCTCAAGGCACCACTCTCACCTCCCCTAGGCCTTCCTGCACAAAGGGTAGGAGAGTTGTTAATGAAAACATCACAATTTTGTCATCTGTCTGAAGTGGAATCAGTTTGTGGCAGAGGGCCTCCTTCAGGACTTGGGAAAGCGTATAAGACAGACAGCCCTCATCTCATTTTATGAGATGATGCTTCTAACTCCTGGCTTCATAACTGAATGTGAAGGTCTTGACAGTGAGCTCACCAACCGACCAGGAGAGCAACTGTGGACATGGAGATCTGGGATTTACAGGAGACGGACAGACTGAGCAGAAGCTAGGCCAACTGCGTCTACCATACAAGTAATTTTGTCCGAGATTCTGTTATTTCTGTGGATGCGTGGTCGGAGACCACTATTTGTTGTGGCCGAAGGCATAAGTTCCAGCATCCGCTGCATCGAAAGGGCTCGAACAGAGTCACTTTCCGTGAAGTAACGAGACATCTGAAATGTTTCTTCTGTTCTCAGGAGGAATGACCCTGGCCCTGGAAGAATCCAGGAGGGCTCCTATGAAAATGAGCTGCTGGGAAGGTGAATCTGGCACCTTCCCTGATTCAGAGACTCCCTCCTGGAAAAAAAAAGCAAGTGAGAAGCTGTGGCAACTGCTTCTTGACACTCTAACCCAGATCGGAGCCAAACATCCAAGAAGTGAAGGCTTGAATACGGAGGCTGTAGTGAACTCCTCACTGAACAGATACTTGTTTAAGGTCGAGAAAAAGGAGTATGCTGCCTGTTATCTTAGAAGCAAGCAAAGGAAGTAAGAACCTGTGTTCTGACTTGATGAGAAACAACTTCTACTGCGTCGAGAGGCGTCCACCTCAGACGGCTGGGGTGGGACTTGGGCCGGATCCAGGAGGATGGTACCAGGCCCCGTGTCTTCTGCTGCCAATTTTTCTTTTTTTTTTTAGTGCAGATGAGGAGTTGGTTCCTGACAAGGGCTTCCAGGCCCCTGCCTTGAAAGGACTGGTTGTTACAAGAATGACGATGGTGTTGTCCCCCTTGCGGGGGCGGCAGCAGGAGTCTGAGTGCCATACAGAGCTCAATCTGAGGGCCAAACCAATAATCACTGCCAACAGCAATCACCCTAGGGGCAGTGTCATAGGGGTCTATAAAAGCTTTAGCTAATTACTGGGCTATAAGCCCCTATCAATGGAGCGGTAGAGCCCGGAAGGCTCTCGACCACTGAATTTAATGTGTTCCACAGGGTGTACTTGTACTGAAGACTGAAGGAACTCCAGATGTAGAAGTCTGCTTCGGTCCACAGAAGAAGTCAGAAATGTTATGGTGGATCCCATATCCCTGAGGTAAAACTGAAAGAAGAGCTTCCATCAAAGGCTCTGCTGATACGGAAGGCTTGTCTTCTAGCCTCTAAAATGAGTCATCCACTGCGTCTCTGATGAAGCAGGACATGGAGAGACTCATCCAGATCCACTTCTACCCCATAAAGGCCTACAAAAGGCAAGTCCAGCCCAGAATCACAAAAGACTCCACCACCCAGAACGGCATCGAGGAGTTCGGCACCATTCACGGAGCAGGCATTACTGCTGCGCAGAATGTGGAATTCCTCCAACGGAATCAGCATGGAACAACAATTCCACCAATGGAATGTCTGCCAGAATTTCACTGGTTATTTTGTGGAGCCCCACTACTAAGATCCGCGGAAGAACAGTAACTTATTCCTCAGAAAACCACTCCGCAAAATTTCTGCGGAAACTGAGATCCGCGGAAAAAAGAATATTTCGCGGAATTCCACACAGCACCAGTCGGCACCACCCGTGGTGCCACGCAGCATCAGGCATCCTGACCCTAGACCTGAAGAAAGGGGGAGAAGGAAAGCGGTACCTGTGCTGGCCCCTGCAGAAGAAAAGGTGACGGGGTAGGTACGAGGGGTCGGCGTCTCAGGCGCTGGCACCGGAGAAGGCACCACACACATCCTGCCTACCCGACTTGGTCGTGAACCAGTGGCTCCGAGGCCTGAAGGCCCCTGAACCGGGTCCACTGGCCAAATCAACTGGGCAGACGTCAAACCCCCTGCTCTAAAAGAGTGGTCCAGAGGTGAAACTGCTCACCGGAGCCCCACAGAGGACAGGGACGGGACCCGGTGTCAAAGATCGTGGCTGTTAAGAACTGAGCCACAGAGGACCCAACTGAAGTCAGGTCAGGTCTGCCGCTCGCAACCACAGACGACCCTGTGCAGATGTAACAGAGGGCGACCTCAAGTGGTATCGTTTCTTCTTCCACTGACAGGAGGAGGAGGAAGAGCTCGAGGTCAAGCGGAGGCGGGAACCGAAACTGCTATTTTTATGCTTCGGGTGGGCTGTCCCCACCCGGACTGCCCGTGGGGACCACCCCCCTCCGCAAAGGGCAGTGGACCGGACACAGCTCCACTCCCATCACAGGTTTCAAATGAAGTCTTCTTACCATCACCGCTACCATCTAAGGTTGACTCCGTTGATGGTAGGTTACAATTATTTCTTCATTATCTTCGTTTTCTTCTTTTTTAAAACAAGAAAAGAACACTAAAAATGGTAACAAACGAATACTGAACGACTCAGCTACTGTCGTATAGACAAAGACTAGACTTCGGCAGGTGAGAGACGTCGAAATCGAAGCACACTCGATGGCAGGAGAAAAGAAACTGAGGCAGTTGGAGGGTCAATGCCGAGATAGCCTATACAGGCGCGAGCTAGTCTCGTGGTGCCGCACATGCATGGTCCTATCCCGGCGCTGGCCCTCCTAAAGATTTTTGGCTCCCGCGGGGTCCTAGCGCCTCTGGCGTACTCCCATTAGTGTGAATGAGTGGTGGTGACTTTTAGCCCAGGAAGATCTGGATTTTAGGTCTCTAGACTATAGGAGTCACCATCACTGCCTTCAGAAAGAATGAGGGTGGGGTCATATATTTGTCCCCCTCTACACCTTCCTTGGAAGGGGAATAGAAGAGAGGTTGTAGTTGCAAGCCCAGCAACTCAGTGTGTGGCTGCAGCAACACCAGTGACACCAGCCTCGGTCCTGGCCCCAAAGGACGAAGGTGCCAGAGCAAAACTGGAACTGGCACCAGGAGGGTTCCCAGCACCATGAGCCCATATGGCACCAAACCTGGCCCTACACCAGGCACCGAAGGGCCCAAACCTGGCACCAGAAATAGCACTGGAACCAGCATCGAAGAGACTGGCAAAGGCACTGTGGCCTGCTACATCCTTGCATGAGATGGGGGGCTCAAGTGGGACAGGTGTTGGCAGTGCCGCTCCCGTCAAAGACTAAAAGGCTGTTGTCCGACACAAACTACTTAGTTCAATACTGGTTCCATCGACCCCGAAAGGCCATGGGCTGGCTCCACTAGCAATGCCACTCAGGCCAGACACTGCACCCACTGCTCCATCAGAGCTGCCCAATGGTAGAAATGCCTACAGGAACCCTCATTTAAAAGTCACACGGGGGTTTCAGGCCCAAGAAAACGACCCCCCAGAACCAGATGCCCTCTATGTCCCCGGTGGCAACGACGAGGACCTCTGACTCTGGAAAACAGAGCATCTCACGCAGACCTCACAGAGGGTGACCTCTACTGGTGTCATTTCT
This sequence comes from Neoceratodus forsteri, assembly GCA_016271365.2. NCBI lineage: Eukaryota > Metazoa > Chordata > Ceratodontiformes > Ceratodontidae > Neoceratodus > Neoceratodus forsteri. Next base: position 202,793,729 of record JADMNL010000031.1, read on the forward strand.
TCCCCCTTCCTATGGGAAGTGGAAGAGGCCAAGGCTGAGCAGTGCATGGACCCCCAAAGCAGAGTGCATGTGGGATTGGGACTGCTTCTATTTGTGCTTCCGGAAGGGCCATCTTCCCTCCCGGGCACTGGACCACCAGTTATTGAACTCTTCCCCGAAGGGGGAAATAGATCACACATGGCTCCACACCCAGAGCAGCCTGCCTCTTCAGGCTCTCTACTGTCTTTCATGGCTTTCGACCGCTGACGCTTGGTAGGGCTGAAAGAAACTATGAAAAATGCTGAGACAAAATACACTCTGACAAAAATAAACTCAAACTGAGAAGAACTAAATGCTGCTGTCATACAGACATGATGTTCCGACTCCTGGTGGGTGAGCAACAAAGAGCTGATGCGTACTTGATGGCGGGGGAAAAAAAGGAACGGAGGTGGTTGGAGGCTGGCACCGATGTATTCAGGCAGCAGTATGTGCTCACTCATGGAGCTGCACATGCACACTGCTTACCCTCACTGCCAGCATTCTGAAGTTTTGGCTCTTGCCGAGTCCTAGCACCTCCAGCTCACATCTGCTAGTGCGAATCAATGGTGAAGCTTGATTCTTGGAAGATCTTCAAATCAGACATCTCAAAAGGCTCAAAGGGCTTGCAAGTGACCACATACAACACAAGGTTTGATGTCCCAGGGAGCCACTGACTTCCTCATGGGAGGCCTTGGGTATAAAATGCCCTTGAGAAGCCCAACAGTGGGAGCTGTGCTAGGTAGAAGGTACCTACGGGCTCATGGTATGCTGAAACAGCACACAGGTGGACATTTACTGTGGTATACTGCAAGCCAGCAACAAAACAGTCCAGCAAGTATTCCATAACCTTGTCAGGTGGACACTGAAAAGAGGTCCACACACATTCTGGAGCACTAGATGGAAAATCTTTTTCCACTGAACTGTGTATGTCTTCCTAGTGGAAGGTTTACATGCAGCCAAAAGTACTTCAGAAACACTCTTAGATACCTTGTACCCGTTCACTTCTATCTCTGCAGCAGCTAGGCCTGAAAGTTAAGGGAGCTCAGGTTGGAATTAACCAGGTGACCTTCTGTCAGCAAGTCCATCCCGAGTGGTAGAATCCTCGGTTTGCTAACTGAAAGTCTGTGCAACAGAGGAAACCATACCTGCTGAGGTCAGCAGGGGCCACTAGAATCATCTTGCCCCAGTGGACTTCAAGCTTGAGCAATAATCTCTAGATGAGATGTACTGCAGAGAATGTATACAGAAATCGATTTTCTCACTGCTGTCTTCTGAATACATCCCGACATAAAATGTCATGTCTTGGAATTCTAGAGCAAAACTGAGGCAGTTTGTTGAGTGAGGACACAAAAAGGTCCACATCTGAGGTACCCCACTCATCGAACAGCGATTTCACGACATCAGGAGCTACTGACCATGTGTGAGGATCGGTCTCTGTTCGACTGAGTTGGTCTGCCAGTGTTCTAGACACCTGGCCCACAGACTACTTGAAGCAGGATCCCCTGTTCCAGGCACCATCACTATAAATATTAAAATATAATACCATAAATTGGCCAGAAGTGCAGAGAAGATTTCAGGGCAACTGCTCTCTTCAGGCAGATAAATCTGATATTAGTGTACAGGGGTGAGCGTGGCCACACAGCAGAGCTGGAAATTCATTCTAAATTGCATAACTGACATGACATTCTAAAAACTCCAGGGCTGCTTATTCCAGGGGAATGTCTGCACTTGTTAATTTAAAATGAGGGATTCCTGAGGTTTGAATTTGTAACTTATTTTTTGGTGTGGATTCAGTTCATTATCCACGTTCTGGTAGATTCCTAGCCATTCTCCTGGAGGAGGGGGCAAGGCACGCACCCCTATTTGGCTAACAGAGACTAGAGAACCAAAGTCCCAAAAGCAGCATCCCCGACGTGACTCTAGGTTGATGCTGTAGTGGGATATGAATGTGTGTGTGCAGCCATTGAGGCAGCAGTATGTCTGGTGGAATAAGCCCTAAGCGAGGCTCCCTACCAACCAGCCTATAGCAGAAGATGATGCAGGATGTGATCCACCTGGCAATCATCTGCTTTGCTGCCGGTCTGCCAAGCACGACTTCAGTGTATGTCACAAACAACCTGGCAAGCCTCTCCCTGAACTCCAGCCATGCCTTCTTTATAATATGACAGTGCACTCTGTAGGTTCATAGTATGGAGCCTACAGTCAGCCTCAAATAAAAGGCTGGTAAAACAGACTGGCAGGTTAGTCACCTGGTTAAGGTGAAACTCCAATACTGCCTTCAGGAGGAATGACCCTATCCTTGTGGAAGACCAGGTATGGAGATACCACCGAGAGCACCTGCTGCTCACTGATCCTTCTGGCTGACATTATGGCCACCCCAGGAAGGTGGTCTTCCATGACAGCTGTTAGGCTTAAATGGCTTGCCCATGAGCATAGCCAGCAAAAGCAGTGGGTCCCATGGTGGTGGTTGGGGACCAGAGGTATTCCAGGATGCTTGCCCCAGGGTGGGCAAAGGAATCAAGCTTCTTGCCCTGGCACCAAATAGACAACTTCCTCCACTTAAATGCAGATCATCAGCGGGTGGACTCCTTTCGGGAAGCCCCCACAACGTGAAGCACAGCTTCAGACAGACCCAAGGCATGGAATTCTATCTGGTCAGGAACCAGGTTGAGAGGTGCACTAATGTCAGATCCGGGTGCAGGACCCTCACCTGTTGTCTCGTCAGCAGATCCTGGCGAAGAGGCAGCTGCCACAGAGGTCTTCTGAGGCTGATGAGATCCAGGTACCAGAACTGCTTGTGCCAGTCTGTAGTTATCACTATCATCTGCGCCTTTTCCTTCAGGGGCCTGGACCACCACCTTGTGGATTAAGGGGAAGGGGAAGGAAGATGTACACAAGGCCTGGGGTCCAAGGCCTCACGAAGGTATCCCCAACAGTGTCTCAGACTGAGGGAGTGGGCACAAAACAGCTTCAGTTTGGCATTCTCCCATGAGGCAAACAGATCCACCAGAGGGGTGCCTCGCAGGGAGAATGCATGGTTGATCACGTCCTGATTCAGGGACCACTTGTGCAATGAATCTCCCACCTGGCTGAGAGCGTCTCCCAGCCAACTGAGAACTCTCACGATATGAATCGCCAGGAGATCTGTGCACTAGTGTCCAGGTGTGGAGAGTCTCCAGAGACAAGGGAAGGGAGTGAGTTCCGCCCTGTCTGTTAAGACAGAAATGGAAATGACGTACCTACCATAATTGTAAATCTTCTCTTGCATCTTCTCCATTCATTACTGCTGGATGTTAGCCGGAGGCATGCACCCGCTACAGGAGTTTTTTTTTTTTTTTTGAGGGAGGAGTTGGCACCGACCTTGAGAGCGACGCACTACATGGTATGCGAGGGGCGGCTGTTAGGCGCTGCAGACTCCTCATCCAACCCAGTTCTGTAAGCTGGAGAGGCGAAATAAAAAGAATAGAAGAATAAGAGCGAGGCAAGAGAACCGAGGGATAGTTAAAGGAAAGGAAACAAACTGAAAAAGGAATAAGCCGAAAAGAGGACAGGAAAGAGAAGAATCCTACCCATAGGGACCGCAGGGCCTCCTTCCTAGGGCGGCTCTGAGGGTGGAACAGATAACAGAAAGGCAGAAAGAGGAAAAGGGAATAAGAGGAGGAGAGGATATTGGGAGGAGGGAAAAATATTGCCACAAATACTTAGTGGAATTGGCTTGAAGCTTATCAGCTCGGATCTTGAGCAGGGAAGCAAGGATCCCCTTCAGACAAAACTGGTTTGGATGGTTCAAACGAACCCTCTAGACAGCTTAAAACGAAAGGCGCACATTTCCCTACACATCCCGCTATCCTATTACCCCTCACTCAAGAGAGCTCACAGGATGCCAAGGCAAACTCTGTTCTGGAGAGGGAGAGCCCCCAACTAGCTAAAGGAAAAAAGACCCCAGTATCACACCGATATGTGCTAGTACGGGGGGGCCCTAAGAGAGGGCAACCTCTTGTCAAGATGGACAGAGATAGAGAAGGAGCTCCTTCTGACTCCCTGGAGAAGGAAGGGCAAATGGACCAGACCACCAGATCAAGACATTCATTTTCAAACCGGGCTAGAACAGACGTTGACTAGCCCCGGTCTGGCGTTACCAGGTAATCAAGGGACACCAGACAAGTCTGAAGACTGAGGGTTAGAGGACTGTGTTAGAGACCAACCCTGGTGTCCAGAGATTGAGCTAATCTGGCCTGAATAAGTTCCCAAAGGAAAAACCTTCCAGGCAATCAGAAAGAGTTCCCTCACATGAAAACAATGAAGTTTCGCTCACCCACCTCCTACTCAAATCCTACATGTTTTTAGAGAAGAACAGAAGGTCCCAAGGAACCAGAGGATGTAGTCCCCCCAGAGGGGAAGGGGAGGAGGAGGGCGAGCAGGGTGGGGGAGACGCTCAGGAAATGAGGTCCATGAGGGGAAGGTGGGGGGGATTCAGTAATGAATGGTGAAGATACAAGAGAAGACCAACAATTACGGGAGGTACGGAATTTCCATATCTCCTTGCCAAACTTCACCATTCATTACTGCTGGGTGAGTACCAAGCGCCCCCGAAGGGGGCCTGAGGGAACAGATCCCTCAGTCTCCTACTGGTGGAAAGCAGGAGGGGCAGACCCTAACCAACAGAATGAGGCAGTCTAAGGTTGCTGAGGGCGTAGGGGTGTCCCCCGTGGCCAGGGGGAACGGAGGATGCCCCTGAAGAATCCTCCTCGCCTTTCGGGAAAACAGGCGGGTCCCCACCCTATGCTGGGCAATGGGCGACAGTCTAGACAGACGAAGCCATGCCGTCCACCTAATGCAGATCGCTGTCCCTGCCTGTCTGGAAGCCACCTCGTTGGCGTCGTAAGATGCCCTCACTTGGTGCCTTGTAAGCTCCAGACCCTGTGCAGAGAGGGCAATGGCTTGTCTAGACTGTTCCGTATCAGGCATAGATGCCAGAACCTGTGCTAGCATCGACCACAGATGCCTGTTGTAGGCAGCATGGTGTGCCTGATGTGAACCTATGCACATCAACACACGACTTGAAGAGAAGACTCTTCATCCCCACCGATCAAATTCAGCAGAATCTGGATCCGGGGGTCTGTCGTGTGCCAGGCGCCGAGGCCCGGAAAGAGTATCTAAGGACGCCAGGCCCAAAGGCGGGTGAGGTAGAAAACCTAGAGACTCATGGGGGGCACAATACCATCTCCTGCAGTCTGCCCGGGCTGGAGAAGGGGCGGCTGGAGACTGCCAGGTGCGGATAAACGCCTTCTGGAAGGGGATCGGCCAGGAAGGCACCACGAGGTGGCGAGTGCTGAATTCACTGAGGAATGCACGCGTCTGCCGCTCGGTATTGTCCCTGTGGGTGTAGGAGATACGAAGCTCCGAAACCAGCCTCGAAAGGAACCGCTTTTGTTCAGTGAAATCAGCGTCGGAGGAGAGGTGGACAGAAGGTTCCTCTTCCTCAGGAGAGGAAGTAGAGCTAGAATGTTCAGAAGATTCCTGCGGCCGGGGGGGGGGCAGGCGGAAGACCTGTTTGACCATGGCCCTGACATATGAAAGGAAGGTTGCCGCATTAGCTCTGAAAGTCTCCCAACTTAACGGCCCCGTAGGACCTACATGGCCCGGGAGAGAGGGGTGTGGATGCAGAGGGATGGGCTAGGGACACCTAAGAGCACGTGCCTGGCCTCTGCCAGGGCTCTGAGATCCAGAGAGTGACGCCACCAAGACTGGGGACCCTAAGAACATACCGGGTTGCAAGGTGGTAATGTGAGAAGGCAAACTCCAGAAGAGCCCAGAAGGGGAATCTCCCCTGTGACGCGACTGAGGTTGCGTGTGTCCAGAAGGGCAACCCTCAGTACCCCCACTAGAAGGTGCTCTGGAGACCTGGAGAGAAAGGCAGGGTTCAGCACTACGACTCCTTCCCACACCCCTCAGAGCAGTGGGAATGGGCTGCTGCTCCTCACCCCGACCTCTCAACCCCTCAGACTCCAGAGCAGCCCTCTTGCTCGACACCAGTGTAAGAGGTCCCCGCTGCGTGAGCCCCTGGAGGGAGGCCACAGAAGCAGGGCTCTCCACCCCCTCCCGAAGAGCCTCAGCAGCACCAGGGACGGCAACTGCCTGGGCCCTCTGAGGAGGAGGCATCCTCGCACGAATCCCAGAAGGATCGGCCGTAGAAGGTCCCAGGTCACCTCTAGCCATGAACCCGAGATGGCACCGCCAGAACCAAAAGTGGCATCGCTAGGCGGCAGAGGGTCCACCAGTGCCTGGCCCCACAACCAGAGGCTGCGACACTGGGGGAGCCTGCACCTCCGAGGAGGTGACTGCCGGGACGGCGCAAACGATGCGACCCCGGGAGGGATGGCACTATTCCTCTGGCACCGAAGAAGAAACCTCCTCCTCAGCAAGGCTGGAAGTGGGGGAGGTTCCCTCCTCGCTGGGCCGTATAGAGCCTAGAGGGGAACCGGAGGAAGGGTCAAGAGATCTGGCCTGGGATGCCCGCGGGCGACGTCATCCTCCAAAAGTCGGCGAAGCCCTGCCAACTTTAAACACCCGGATTTCCAAAACATGGTGGTCCATGGAAAAACAGGTGTCGCAGTGGTCCATATCATGGTTGGGTCCCAGGCACCGAAGACAAACATCATGCCTGTCCGAGACGGAAAACTGCCGCCGCAAGGGCACTAACGATAGGCAGCCCATCTGATTTACGCTGCCCTCACTCGACCTGGACATGATGTAAATTAAATAATAAACAGAAAAGCTCCCAATGCCGCCAAAATACAAAACAGAACAGTCTTACCACTTCAACGGCATCAGGAAGGAACCGGGATGAAGGATGAAAAGCGGACTTGAACTGTAGGCCTAATGGCGCAGCAACAACTCTCGACGCAGCAGGTGCAGCCTCGACGGTGGGAGAAACAGAACTGGGATGGAGGAGGAGTCTGCAGCGCCTAACGACCGCCCCTTGTGCATTACGTAATGTGTCACTCTCGAGGGCGGCGCTGACGCCTCCCTCCAAAAAAAAAATAATAAATAAAATAAAAATAACTCCCGTAGGGGGTGCATACCTCCGGTTAAGAACCAGCAGTAATGAATGGTTAAAATTGACAAGGGAAGATCATGGTCGTAGTGTTGTCTGTCTGGATCTGCATGATCCAACTCCGGACAAGGAGCAAATTCCATTACAGCAAGCCATACTACATGATCTCCAGAAGGTTTACGTGGTAAAGGAACTCCTGGGGTGACCAGTCCCTGTGGTCTCCGAACCAGGGACACATCCATCATGAGCATGATGGCTGGTTCTGGACAGACAAATGGGATCCCCTCCTCCAGATCCTCCAGGACCAGCCACCACTGGATGGCATCCCACATCAGCTGGGTCACTGTGACTGGCTGCTTCACGTGGCCTACATGCTGGTACCACTGATGGTGGACCACGTTGATGCAGGATGTCATGTAGCCCAGCAGCTGAAGGAAATCCCAGGCAGGGCACGAGAGCACAACCTGAAATGATCAGGCAAAGGACGTTAAGACCCAGTGCCTGGTCCACAGGGAGGTGGGCCTTGGCCCACAAGGAGTCTAATTCTGCCGCAATGAACTTGATCACCTGGAGGGGGACCAGTTTGGACTTGCTGGGTTAATCAACAGGCCCAAGTCATGACAAGTCTGGAGGGCCAGATCTCTGGACCTCTCAACTGTCTCTTTGGATGGCCTGGCTATTAGCCAGTCGTTCAGATAGGCGATATACCCTGCCGTTCTTGAGCCATAGAAAGGCTGCCATCACTGCCATGCACTTGGTGAAGACCCTGTGCATAGATGAGAGACTTGGGGGCAAGACCTAGACTTGGTACAGCACCCCTTCCGCATGGAACTGCAGGTACCGTGGTGGGATGGACTGGGATGTGGAAGAACATGTTCTGGAGGTCCAGAGAACAGAACTGCATGCCCTGCTCCAGACAGGGAATGATCTGATTCAGATCATGTAAATACAATATGGGATGCCAGCCCCCTTGTACGTTTTGAAATCAGGAAGGATCTGGACACAACGCTGACTGGCCAAGGTGTCTAGGACACAGGCTATGGCTACTTTCACAAAGAGCTGAATGATGTCCTCCCAAAGGGTGGACAGCATATCCTGTGACCCTGGAAGCCCTAGGGGTGTACAACAGGTAAGGCTGGAGAGTCTCGAAATCCAGAGGCAGACCTCTGTCTACCACTCTCTAGCCCCACTTGTCCATTGTTCTAGTGGACCAATGTGGCATGAAGTAGAGTAACCGACCCCCGACATGGAGTGCAGACAGAGTTAGGACGGGTGTAGAGATGACCCCTCCCACTGTGTAGCTTTTGTGGGGGCAGTGGCCATAGGGGTACCACCATCCCTGCCCCCACCTTGCTTTGGGCCCTGGCCACTGAACTTGGGTTTCAGTTGCCAGGTCTTGTATTGTCCCTGCTGGGGCTGCAGCTGAGGAAGCTGCAGCTTAAAGGACCAGTACTGAAGGGCCTTCCTAGGTTTCTGTTTCTGGTCCTACTGGGACGAAGCCGCAGAATCGAGGGTGGCACTGCACTTCTCTATGCCTGTGAGATGTCACTCCACCCCGGGGCCAAAGAGGACAGTGTCCATGAAAGGGACATCAGCTAGTTTGTGCTGGGGTGTCCATTTTAATGGCGGACAGGTGCAGCCAGGCCCTGCAATGCACGGAGACAACCACTGCCATGGCACAGGCACAGGAATCGTCTATGTCCAAGGCTGCTTGAAGCTGGTGCTTAGCCAGCAACTGACTTTGGTCCCGGGCCAGCTACACCAGCAACTGTTGGTCAGCAGAGTGGTGAGAGAGGATCTCATCAAGGACTCCCAACAGTGAGTGCCTGAAGTTGGCCACTTGCCTGATGGTGACCCAAGGACTTTTTTTTTTTAAGCAGCGTGGTCAATCTTTTTGGACTCCTTGTGTGAAGGCTTGTCCATGTCCCCTTGGCCCCCAGATTTGCAGAAGGCAGAATCAGAGACCAGTACTTTGGATGAAGGGTGGTCTAAAAACCCTGAAAGGGGTCTGGCAGGAATTCCATACTTGCAGACCATATGGGTGAGGAGTGCCAGGCAGGATGCTGGATGCTGCCAGACCCAATATGGCCGTAGCCATAGGAAAGGCAACACCCCCCCCCCATTCCTCCTTAAGATGTCCGTGAAGAGGTACTTGGTCCTTTTTCAGACAGGCTGCACAGGGACACTCCTGGACTCTGACATGAGTCAGGTGAGAGCCCCAAATGACACTGCCCCATGGTTGGTGGTCAACTTCTCAACCAAACCTCAATAGCAGTTCTGGAGAAGGCCACAGATGACAGATTCGAGTCATCTGAGGATTCCTCAGAAATGGCCCTCAACCGTTTCTTGCTGCAGACCACCCGAGAATCCTCGGACTGGGTGATCCACAGCAACAACCAGCCTGGCAAGACAGTGGTCAACCAGGCCTCCTTGGTCTGAGCAACCACCTCTGGCTGTGGTTACGGCAGTTCTACCCTCAAGGGTGGAGGAGCAGTTGCGGGAAGCACCTCCGATGTGTGAACTGGCAAGGGCATAACTGGCAGCTTCCAGGTGACTGCAGGTCCAGTAGGTAAAGCCCTACTCCATCCTGCAATGGTAAACTGTTGCCAGAGGAGCTCCTCGCAGCACCGGTGCATCTTCCGCCAGTGCCTCTCCTCACTCAAAAATGAGAAGGTCAAGGAGTGTTAATGATAATGCCTTCCAGTTGAGCAGGATTGAGAATGGGCCCACCTCAATCAAGATCTTTTTTATTTATTTAGTTGTTTAACCAGGAGTAGCACGCTAAGCTGAAAGCTTTTTTACAGGTGCGACCTGGGAGCACAGGGAAGTTAAGTGACTTGCTCAGGGTCACACAGTATGCAAGTGGAAGCTGTGGGATTCAAACCCAGGTCTGGTCTGCTGGATGTCACCAGATTTGCAGCTCAGAGCCTTAAACCACTGCGCTATACAGCCTACCCGACAGCTGACATCAACGAACGTCCTTCGACTGGTCATGGTATACCATATGTCGCCACGTTAAAATGAGGCTTCTGGGGCCTGACTGCCAGTAGAGGCTGCTCCTGAGGACATCTAATCAGAATCATCAATCGGGCCCCATCCTCTTGAGTGAGGATGGGGAGAACCAGGATTTGGAAGACTGAGTCTTCTGTCCCCTCTGACTGCTGGTCAACAGGCTCGAGGAAAATCTCCACGGCTTCCTCGACAGGAGTCTGGGTCAGCAAGTCCAGTGGGGGTACCAAGAAGCTTTCGATCCTCCCCTCGACTGAAAGTGTCTCGACCAGGGTTCAGCGGTCAGAACAGTCGAGGGATCAGGAGGAACTCACTCTCTGCCGGTCCCATGACCAGCGCCAGCAGTGCTTCCGTTTCTTGCCACGGTGAGCAGGGCTTTCCCCTAGGGTCTGGAGGGCCATGAACATCTCACGGAAACCCTCCGTGAATGATCTTCAGACCGTGGACCCAGTTGGGTGAAGCGCCAAGACTAAGGAGGTGTGCCCCAGAGTGGCCGCCTCATCCTCCTAAAAGGCTGTGAGCTGAGCAGCGACCCAGCAGCCACAGAGATCTGCTTGTGGTCATTGGGCCAGGTCTTCAGGTCCCATTCCAAAATCTAGCCAAGGCAGAGCTAGTCCTTCTGACCCTCTAGGGAGGCCAGAAGCATGGAAAGGCACAGTCTGCACCTGGCCATGTCGTGCTGCCTGCCTAGGCAGTATAGGCACGTGTCGCATGGATCAGTGACCAACTTCTTTTGTTGGCAACGAACGCAAAACTTGCCCCCTGGCATATGATGCTCCATCAATGCTGACACACAGGAAGTCAAAACCTAAGAAAATTAACTTTGAAATTTCGAAAGAAAACGATGGCCAATGGCACACTTCATCCAAAGTGAGAGCTGCAATGGAGGTGACCTGTTCTAGGGGAAAAAAGATCTGATGTCACAGTTGGAGTCAGAGGATATACTGCTAGAGTGGTGGGAGGAGCTCAGATTGAAGAGGTCTGACAAAGCCTGTTCCAGTGGAACTGCCAGAGTGTGGATGGTGACCCGTATCCATGCCCCCAGAAACAGGTATGTGCATATATACAGCTAACTCACACATCTATATACATATTATATACACATATATACTCATTGCAAACAATACTCTTGTTATGCGTCCCTTAGGTTTCAAGCACAAACCTGTAAAGAAGAGAAATCCAATGTTAAGAGTGAAAAAAGGACCTGGGCTCTTGGTGAATGTGTGGCGTGGTGCTTCTTGAAGTTTATGACTGCTCGACGTGGCGCTGGCATTAACCTTATTATTTTGGCACGGTCTTTAAAAGCATATAGGCAAGTAATAAACCACTCCAGGGAGTGCTCCCAGAGAGCTATCACCCAACCAAGGGGAACAGATTAGAGCAAGAAGGGTGCAGGCAAGGTGATGGGGGGGAGGGGCAACAGTGTCAGGGCTGAGCAAGGGAAGGGGGTGGATGACAGAAGGCGTAAACATTTTGGAGGGTAGTCAGCTTCAATTCCTTAAGCCTTGGTAAAATAAGTGACCTACAGGGACAGACAGCTGCAGCTGAGGCAGATGCAATAGCTGCCACTAAGACAAGTTCGTCACCAACGCATAACTAGGATCTCTCAATCAAAGGGTGTACTCTCTCCTACAGTCGAGAAGCCGGGCATTCAGTGGCTTTACTGCTCACCTGTACCCGTTTGCCATGTAGTCTGATCTCCACATTAAAAGTCTTGGCTTTGCATTTCAACCCTGCTTGAGTACTTTCTTCACAGACTAAGTCTCTGTGAATGCCCGCTGTTTCTGAAGAAAAAAAAACAAAACACGAGGGACCTGGAAATGAAGGACAGATTAGCCAACTGGATAAGAAGCTGGCTCAGATATAGGATACAGAGAGTAGTGGAAAGCAGGAGTCATTCAGAGGTCAGGAAGATGACTAGGCGGGGGCCTCACTGTTTGGTCCTCAGTCCAGTACTCCTCAATGTACTCATGTGCGACATAGGGAAGTCATACACAGCAAGATTAGACTGTTCACAGATTGTATGAAAATATGCGGCAGGGTGGACACAAAGGAGGAAAATTAAGGAGACCTAGCAAAACTGAAGAAATGGTCTGGCAGATCAAATGCAATGTGAAAAAGTGCAAAATCATGCATACTGGAAATAAGAAGCCCAAAACAGTACTGGCTAGGAGAAGTCAGAGTTAACCAGACTACGGAGGAAAGGGTCCTTGGGGTAATCATTAATGACAGCCTTAAGTCATCAGCCAGTGCAACAGGGTGTGTGCAAAGGACATATCAGTAGGGTCATCACCAGAAGGAGGCGATCCTGCCCCTGTGCATGTCCCTGGTGCAGTCCACCTGAAGTACTGGGCACAATTCTGAAGTCTCCATCCAAAAAAGACTGACTGCTTTGAAACACTGCAGTGAAGAGCCATCGAAATGGTGCAGGGGCTGCAGGAAAAGTTGTATGAGGAGCGAGTGTTCAGTTAATCATGTACTGGCATGAGGCAAGAAGAGAAAGGGCAACATGATACAAAACTCCAAATACCGCAAAGGGTTTAGCAAAGTGGACTGGCTAAGTGAGGGGTCATGCACTAGGGCCCACAAGTACAAACCTGAATAAGGGTAAATCTAGGAGGAACGTGAGGATGTACTTTTTCACGGGGAGAGTGGTGGACTACTGGAATGGCCTGCCAAGCGGATTAGTAAGGGAAAAGGCGGCACATGGTTTTAAGGTGAGATGAGACGGGTACAAGGGACTCAGTTGTGGGAACTGAACTGGGGGAAGGGGACACAAATGCAGAATAGATGGATGTCACAGTAGGGGGCTCAGTCTAAGGCTGCCAAGCAATAGGTTGGGGTGACTTTAAGCTACAGCAGTCCCAGGGCAGACTCAATGGACTCTTACACTTTTTCTGCCTGTAAGGTTTGTATCATTAAAAGGGTTTGAGATACAAACCCCGTAGGTGGAAGGACAAAAAGCCAAAGGTTGAGTGTCCTCTGACTGCTGAGAACTGCATCTTAAATTCTTTAATCCAAATAGATTTTGTGCAACCCAAGTACATTGCAGGGACCCCTTACTTTTTACATTTTATCTCCTGAGCAGTATTTCCTAAGCTGCTTACGTTTAGCCACCAAGGGATTTATACAGGGTTAACACAGTACACCTCTCCTTATTTATTTATCTATCCTCTTCAACAAAGGTATACCTAAACTTAATTTGCTAGGCTGCAACCTGAGAAGTTCACGAGTACCTATCATGGTCCTGAAAGGCTTGGCTGCTGCTACCAGCTCCTATATACTGTTTACACTGTACACTGATTAACTGCCAACTGGCACTGCAGCCCCGCCCCCAACACAAAACAAAAAGAGCATGGACAGCAACACTACACCTATACTGCATCCCCTCCTGCTTATGGCTGTAATCAGTTTTTACTCCTCTTGCGTGGTTTGAATAGAAATGGAAACTTCTACGAAATCCTGTCTACTTCAATGCTTGTCAGGAGGCCCTGTCTCTCACTTAAGGTCAACATACCCTGGGTCCTACTGGCCCTCAAAATCGTTCTATCTGGTGGTGCTGAAACCAATTCTGTGTCCCCCCTCTGCTAACCTCAGAATCAGCTCCTCTACGACACCTGCTGGGCTATGGTCAGGGGTTTGAAGCTAGTCCACCTAAGTGTTAAAGAACAGGTATTTACCTCTAATAAACAGACAACTTACTGTTGTATGTATTCTATTTTGATGCGTTAATTACCTTCTAGTTATATAATAAAATATTTGTTAGTACAGTGAAACAAGTGGGGTTTCACCTTTGCTTTTCACACTGCTGGTAAACGAGAATGCAGCAGGGTTCTGGTATTGTGATGTCAGAAACTGCCAGCTACTTAGGAGCTCAATGTATTTCAGTGAGGAATTAAAGCAGCAGTGCAACAAAAATGGGTTAAAATTTGACCCTACGTTTTTTTCATCCTAACTGATGCCAGATGTCTTCAAGTTTAGTTTGATGTTGAAATGTTCAGTTTTCATTATCATTTTAGAATTATATGAACATTTTAAGGTAATTATTTCTTAAGAAAAAAAAAGATGACTGCTGCATTTTTGCACAGAAATAATACTGAGGACCCGTGGAGGATAACAGATCAGACAAAAATGCCAATGCACAGTACACAGCATAGGAAGCATCCAGAAAACTCAAATCCACAGTTCTGCCAATATATTTTATAACCATAGCAAAAAATTAGCTTTTTGGAATAACTTTTTTCATTGCACTGCTGCTTTAAATATATTGTTCTCCCATTTTCAAAAGCAACAGTTACTTATTTCAGTAACACACTTTGCCTTTTATATGTTTGCACTATTGTGGTCCATCTGTATGATTTTACAAAGTTTAAAACAATAATGGGTTCTCTTTTCTTCTTTCCAAGTAAATGTCATCTACTAAATTCTAACAAAAGATCACAGATTATCTACAATCACATACTGCTGTTAAACATTTTATATTTTGGAGGTGTAAAGTGTTTTTCTCCACAAAACATCTGAAAAGAGATTTGCAGTTTCTCACTGAAATACAGTGTCAGCCTTGCCAGTAAAACGTTTCTGCCATCATAATAGAAGAAATCCACTGGATTCTTTTTTTATGAGCAGTTGGCATTATACAAATAAAATGCAAGTAAAGAAACAAATACAAGCAAACTGAATGACTGCAGAGGCATCTAAAGGCCCCAAACCTTCATTCTTCAAGATATACATCCTCACTAAGCACTTGCTCTTTAATAGTCTGAGCTCTAAGATGAAAGAGTTGGAATGCTTAGACCCGACAGCTGTCTGAGACTTGGCTGAAACCTCAGATAACGGCCCATGAAGTTTATCTCACAAATTATACTACTTTTAGGAGAGACAGGGTTGGCAGAAAAGGGAGTGGTGCACTAATTTATGCAAATTCTTCCCTAAATGCTTGGGAGGCAGTATAGTATAGTGGTTAAGAGCACTGAGCTGCAAACCTGGAGACCTTGGTTTGAATCTCACAGCCCCCACTTACATACTGTGTGACCCTGAGCAAGTCACAACTTCCTTGTGCTCCTAGGTCGCACCTTTAAACAAGCTTTGGCTTAGGGTGTCTTTCCTGGTTAAACAATTTTGCCTTTGCTAAATGCCTCCCTTACGGATGTTATCAAACTGGATATATCAGGGAGTGAGGCCCTATTTATTCAGGACTTGAAACTAGCACATGTTCGCCCTCCAAATGTGGGTAGATTTCACCTCAGGCAGGTAAACCTAGTGTTGTAGAGCACCCGCTGGGCTCCTTGTGGTAATCGCACAAAAGCTGCCGTTTGCACTATATAACTGCATGGTGCATTAGTGCAATAGCCACTGAGCATGTATTATACTACCGCGCATACCGCGCAGTAAATCACGCAAATGGTCAACTTTTGAGCGGCTACTAGTGTATATAGACAATGAAGTCGCAGGCTTGGCCGCTAGGTGCAGTCGACGTAAACTGCCAAAGGGAGCTCCAGAATGCTCAGAGGACAAGGGTGAGAATGACTGCAAGCTGGAAAGGAGTCCGAGAATCCTGAACTGCCTTATCCTGGCTGAGTCTGCTGTGCTGCTGCATCCTAGCTGGGTTTGAGCTGTGCACTTCTAGCTGTATCAAAACTGCCCTTTCCTGGCTGATGATGTCCCTCCTGGATGGGTCTGTACTGCTCCATACTCTCTCCTTAAACACTAACTTTATTTTCATGTTCATGTTGCAGTCCCTTGTCAGTAAAAAAAGACAATCAAGATCTTCTTTTACATTAAAAGTTTAATACTAGGCCAGCCCACTGGCGCGTGGCCAGCGCTTACTCACTGTGACGCCGCAACCCAAGTTTGGGAATGGGCTTGAGTTGCCAGAGGGGCCGGGGAGGAGACTTCAGTGTCCAGAGGACTGCTCGTCTTCTCCGGGGAAGGGGGGATGCACTGACTCAGTGCAAGCCTGGCTACTAGCAGCAGCTAGCAGAACAGCTTCCCCGGGTCTTAAGATAGGGGGAAGGCGTGACTAACGCCGGCTTGCACCTTGGCGTCAAGCGCAGGTCATGCCTGGGAAGGGCATACATAAGAAAATGCCTTGGCTGCGGCACACTGACGTGAGGGTGGATACGAACGCTCACCCTCTGGCATCTCGCCTGTGACGGACCCAGATGAGATTGGAGGTACGGGCAGGGGGAGGCCCCCACCCCACTCCGTCCCTGCCTGGGGGGGGAACCATGGCAGGATGGGGGGTCCTCCAGGGCCTTAGGGAAGTCTGGTACAGTGCCATGACCAGGAAGGGGGTATAAATAAAGTTTATTACTTATTGTTAAAAACCACAATAAAACTTGTTTTAGGGGAAAAAACTAAAATTCTGGTAATTACTATGCTGGGCTAGTGAATATCCTGTCAGGCCGGTGGATTTTGTCAGTCACTAGCCCTGCCCGCTAGTGGCTGAAAAAGTTAATTTCAACTCCTGTTTATCAAAGTTCTACTTGGGGACGCTAAGCCATGTGGGCTGTGTCTATAGCCTGCCCTGGGTAGCAAATCAGCCTCTCTGTGAAGTAATTATTCTCGGTGACTTCAACCTTAACTGGGCCCAGGATACAGCACCCAGTCTTAAACCCAGTTATTTGAGGCTAACCTCACACAAATTATTAGGGGGGCATACCAAGCTTAACAGCAGGACTGGGAACCACTCTCTGTTGGGATGGGTAGTTTCACCAGTCATGATTCGGGCAACTGCTGTTTTCTCCGACTCCATTAGCAACCAATCCCCCATCTTTTGTATATGGGAAAACACTTTCCCAAAAACAGCCTAAAATCTGTATTCCTCAGGATTACTCCAGATTTGATGAGGAGGTTTTCAGGGCCTCTCTAGCGGAAGTTGACTGTACTCGAATCAAGCTACTCCCCACAAAAGATGATGCCCTTGATTTCTTTATCAATAATTTCCTCTCAGCTGTTAACAGATGTGCCCCTCTTCAAAAACTCCGGTTAAAGGCAGTCATCTGTGTATCTCACTCCCCCACCCCCCAAAGTAAAATAAAATAAAAAAGCTAATGGTCTCACGGGACAATGCCTGGAAGCTCTTTAAAGAGACAGGCCTCAAGGCAGACTGGGATAGGTACAGAGAACGGAGAAATCGTTGCAAGAAGGATGCAAACTAGCAAAGAGGGGATATATCAGGAGGTCGCAGTGTAATTACCTGGCTAACTGTAAACAGTTCTGATCACAGGTCAACTTGTTACTGAAAGGGTGCACCTGTTCCTTGGAAGGGAATACTGTAGCTGATGGTCAGTACATCAGTGAACCCCTTGTTATAGTTAATACTTTCAACAATTTCTTTATCGACCTCACTAGGTTCAAATCTACCAGCACTGAACCCCCCTTGGAATGGCATGACACAGGAGACCAGCAACCAAGTTCCCACTTCAGGCTAGTCCAAAAGCAGAAGGTGTATACCTTATTAAGGAAATGTAAAACGGATGGCTCACCTGGGTATGGCAAATGGGAACCCAAGCTACTTAAAATTGCAGCCCCTGTGATTGCCCTACCTGTCACCCAGCTCATCAACAGATCCCTCACAGATAGCAAGGTACCAAATAAATGGAAAGTGGCTGTGGAGGTCCCAGTCCACAAAGATGGCCTTAAAGAACCTACGGGAATTTACCACCCCATCTCTCCTCTTAGTCCTCTGGCTAAGGTACAGGAAAGGCTGATATTTAAAGGAAAACTACACCCAAAACTTGAAAAAATATATGCTGTGCAGAGTGATTTAATTTGTATGTGAAGTTCTACTGTTTCCTTCCCTCTGACTGGTATTAGGAGTTTTTCCTAAATTAGCCTGCTAGCTTTAGGGTAGTTTTATGACCCCTGGAGATCTCCATATCAAATAGTTTTATTGTATTTCTTTGTCCTACAATGTACCTAGTTTCATGTGATGGTGATGTAGCAGGGCCCATAAATCCAGCAGAAAGCACTGCATTACAATCAGTTCACAACAATAGAGATGGCTATATTTTAAAATCTGTAGAATTCAGCTTGGTGACCACCCCTCATCTTAGAGGTTTTACTGTCCTGAAAAACTTTGCTGCTGGTCATTTTTGTGCAGCTTGTAAAGCTTCCAAGATATTTAGTTTGTTTGGCACGTGTGTGCTGAATGTTGGGTCTCTTACATCACAGTCACATGAGACAAGATGCACTGTGGGAAGAAGAAATACAATTACGCTATCAGGTATGAAGATCCCCAGGGGTCGTAAAACTAGCAGGCTAATTTGGGAAAAGCTCCTAATGCCAGTCAGACAGAAGGAAACACTAGAACTTCACATACAAATTAAAACACTCTGCACAACATATATTTTTTCAAGTTTTGGGTGTAGTTTTCCTTTAATCAAATCACGGACTACCTGGAGTTGCGCCATCTGCTCTCAGATAGGCAGCATGGTTTTTGGAAACTACATGGTACTGAAACTGCTCTAATCAGATTTTCTACTGATGGCCTGGGGGTGTTAAGACAGAGGGATAACCTCGGGAGCTGTTTTTAATCGCCCTACCAAAAGCCTTTGACTTGGCTGATCATGGCTTGCTCCCTCATAAGCTGAAATGTCTGGACTTTGATGAACTTACAAGTTGCTAGTTCTCACATTACCTGTCTAACAGGCTCTGGGAGGTCAAATGGAAGGGTACCCACTCTGATCATGAAGTGCATCACTGACGGTGTTCCCCAGGGATCTATAATGGGACCCTTGCTGTTCTCCATATTTAATAATTATCTACCTAAAAACTGTGGAAGGGAAACCTACTACTCTCTGCAGATGATGCCGTCCTGTATAGGACCTCTCACTATGTAAATGCAATCAATGCCCAACTAGCCTCCGACTTCTACATATTAGAAAAATGTCTCCAGAACAACAAGCGTGTCTTGAATGGGGGCCAAAAACTGAAGTGATTCTCTTTAGCCACGAACATACTGGTACTGACAGGCGGCACCTGCTGTCACTAACCACCTCATCTGGCAAACGTACTGAGGTGATTGACAACCTGAAGTACCTTCAGTCTCAAACACCAAGCAGATCATATCACCAAAGTCCTGCATCAAAACACTGGCCTGCTATATTGACTAGGCAATGTCTTTAGCCCTAAGATGAGGCTTGCCACTGTAAGCAGGGTCATGCTTCCCAACACTGATGCATGGTGCCCTATTATGTCAGTTCCTCAGCAAGTCATGAATATAACAGGCTTCAGGTCCTATACAATGGAATCAGTTGTTTTGCATCTGGTGCCATCCCGAAAACACCACTGCAAAGTTCTCTCCTCTCTTAGCTAGCCCTCCCTGGAGGTAAGGTTGTTGTACTCCCTGCTATGCCTCTACTAAAACTCACTAAAGTTTATACCCCCCTGAATCTAGTAGGTATACTAGTCCCCAAACCAGAAAGGTGCTTACTCTGGTCTTCTAACTGCTGCTTGCTAGAAGTTCCCAGGGTTAAATCAAATTCTGGTAAGCGGTCCTTAGCTTACTCTGTGCCTTCCCACAGCAATGCACTCCCTGTTAAGTTGCAAAACTGCTCTCTTCTTGGGGGATGTAAAAAAGGACTTAGAACTCTACTACTAGAAAGGTGTCACTACTCCTGCTATTGTTGAATGTTGGTCCCAACTTCCTCTTCATCCTACACTAATGACCGTAAAGATGTTTCTATTTCGCCTCTCTGTAGGTTTCCTCTCCCCCACTAGCCCGATGTGCCTTAAATCTTTATGACACTGTATGCACCTTGTATGTACTATGCGCGTAGATTTATGGGTGTGCTTAAATACCATGTAATGTAAAGTACTTACGACGATCGCCTGGCTGTCTGTATACCGTTCCTGTAGCCAATAGCAGTACTGTTTGTTAACTGTGTGAACATTTTGTTTGTAACTAATTCTGGGATGTTCCTGTGAAGGAATCTGTACTTTTTGTCTGTAATTAATGCGGTCACTGTGGCTGACATTGGAATGTATATATTCCCTGTAACTAATTCCAGGTCACCCCAGAAAAAGGAACACAGTAGAAACAGTGCACATATCATAGGTTAAACAACTGTGAGGTGATGCATTTTTGCCAATGAAGTTTCTAGATTCTTGCCATCTTATGAAGTTATTTGCACACCAGTGCTTTGAGACAAGAGTGCCGAAATTAGAGTCACGCCAACAGTGTTGGGCAAACGTTTAAACAGAGGAACATGCCACACATTCACCAAGAGAAGGGGTACTTTTTTCAAATCTGACTTTG
The DNA here is from genome assembly GCA_016271365.2 of Neoceratodus forsteri. Lineage (NCBI taxonomy): Eukaryota > Metazoa > Chordata > Ceratodontiformes > Ceratodontidae > Neoceratodus > Neoceratodus forsteri. Next base: position 202,814,074 of record JADMNL010000031.1, read on the forward strand.
GATTTCCTCAATTTTTAGGCTTTGTGCTTGAATCCTGACTGATGCATCAATGTAATATTTTGGCAATGGATTTCCTTATTTAAAAAAACAAAAAGCTATTTAACAAAACATGCCCACATATTTGTTTAGACAGTGCCAGACTTTAGCTGCCATTTATTACACTTTTAATGGCAAGCAATCCCTGTAGCAGTGGCACCACCCGCCAATCCTCCCTCTGCCAAGCAGTCCCGGAGGTCCAGAGGCAACCTCCACTACTACCAAACCCCATTCTGAGCATCCCTGATGCCAACTGCACCCCCTCCCAAATCCTGCCCATTCCAATCATTCATGGCATACAGCCAGACGTTAAATTGGGCAAAAGCCCACAGGAACGCAGTTCCACCACCTCTTAAAAAAAACAAATGACTGTTCCACCACCTGACATCTTTCTCCATTGACTACTATAGAAAAATTTCACCACCTAGAAATTACTATTCCATCATTTAAAGATCTAGATGTGAGAGTTCCACCACCTAGACATTTCCAATTCAACCAATGCATACAGCGGCACCCCGTCTCACACCCTGTCCTACCCTCCCCCCATTCCCAAACTTAAATAAAAGTTAAACAGCACCCCCCAACTCACTAAGTCAGACACCAGAAGCCCATCCCCGGTACCAGCACACCCTACTAGAGAACCTTCCCCCTCACCCCAGAGGGATGTCAGTAAAGAAATTCTATCAGACTTACCATTTCTTTTACTGTTGTCTCCAATGTCAATGGGAATTAGTTACTTACAATATGGCAATGTGTAGAGTGTCCAGGGGCGCTCAGATACAGCTATAGCTTCTTTTGGTTATAAATATTTTATTGAGATTTTAAATCTCAGACATATAATACAATCGTTTCTTGAAATAAAAATCACTGCACACAATTAATAAGTAGGTATATACTCCCCTCATCCCAACCTCCCACTTCGATCAATGTACGAGTACAAAAAATGTGAATGCATAGTGTTAGTACTTTACAATACACGCTGAAACACTCCCTATACTTTAGGAGCTACTCTAGCAGCCCTGAATGTTTAACAAGAGTGTTCCAATGCTCTATTTTTAGTCCGTTCACAGAATTGCGATGTAGTATGAACATCAAGAACACCCCCAATGACCAACACCAGGAACTTGCATTAAAACGACATAATAAAGAAAAGATTTCCATAGTACGTCACTTGAAGAAATTCGCCCTTTCCCTCATGCTCCCCATAGTTTGGATGAGCTGGCTAAGACAACTTTCTACTCTTATAAATCATTCAATGTTGGAAAATCATGCAGAACAGTAATGTAACTCATGCAACTGTAACATGGCAAAAATGAAAATTACGTACCTACCGTAATTCTTGATCTTCTTGGATGAGTCTCCACCACTCATTCACACTATTGGGATCTGCGCCGGAGGCACTAGGACCCATCGGGAGCAAACTTTTTGCTGGAGGGTCGACACCAGAGATGGTGCCGCGAGCACTAGCTCGCGCTGGCACGACTATCTCAAGCAAGCCGACCTCCAACCGCCTCAGTACCTTTTACCAAGGAGGTGCAGCACAACTAACGTAAAGAGTAACTTGACCTTAAGACCGGACATAAGATAGTCCGACGCCCTGCAAGAAGGGTTGAACAAAGAAGTCTTCACGGCCTAAAGATTTGAGGGAGTGAAGACCAACACAGGGTGAGCTCGGGATGGAGAGGTGGAGTGAGACTCGTCCACAGATCAAGAATTACGGTAGGTACCGTAATTTTCATATCTTCTTGGACATAAGTCTCCACCACTCATTCACACTATTGGGAAAGTACTCGAGCTAATAATCCCCGAGAGGGCGGCAGGAAGACCAAGAGCTCACGCTTTCTAGGACAGAAGTCCATTAAGGATAGTTCTGCTCAAGGTGGAATGTCGCCTGGCATGAACATCCAGTGCATAATGCTTAACGAAGGTATGCACCGAGCTCCAGGGCGTGTATGCAGATGTCTGCAATCGCACATTGCGACTTTCCGCTAGGATGCCGCGACCGCTTTGGTAGAGTGAGCGTAAACCCTACCTTCCAATTTAACCTGTGCCATGGAATAGCAATGTCGAAGACATGCCACTAGCCACGATGAGATGCATCTGATAGTGACAGGTTGACCCAGCCGGGTCTCGCTGAAGGAAACAAATAGTTGTTGGGCTTTGCGAAAATCCTTGGTTCTATCTAGATAGAAACACAAGGCTCTCTTAACATCCAAGGAATGAAGAGATCGTTCCCCTTCATTTTGGAAGTCCGCAAAGTAAGAGGGAAGGACCAAAGGTTGGTTTAGATGGAATTCCGACACAACCTTGGGAAGAAATTTAGGATGAGTGCGAAGAACTACTTTGTCCTTATGGAACACAGTATACGGAGGGTCCGTAACCAGGGCATGTATCTCAGAGACCCTGCAGGCTGAGGTAATGGCCACTAGGAAGGCCGTCTTCCAGGTGAGAAATTTTAGCTCACAGGTAGCCAGAGGTTCGAAAGGGTTTCCGAGTGAGCATGTCTAGCACAAGGTTAATGTCCCAGGCTGCAACCGGACGTCTTTTAGGGGGTCTGGTATGCAGAATTCCTCTAAGAAATCTCTTAACCATAGGTAACTGAGCCAGAGACAAAGAAGAAACCGCTCATGATCGCTGAAATGGCACTAAGGTGAACTTTGACTGTAGAGTACTGAAGACCTGAATTTGAGAGGTCCAAAAGGTACTCCAAAATCTTGTCTGGTGGACAGGAAAAGGGATTCCAAGAGGACTTTGCACACCAGAGCGAAAAACGCTTCCACTTAGACGTGTAAGTTTTACGAGTAGCTGGCTTCCGAGCAGCCAGAAGAATGTCTGAAACTCTTTGAGAGACACTGAACCGGTTCACTTCTACCTCTTTAGGAGCCAAGCGTGAAGGTGAAGTGATCTCAGGTTGGGATGGACCACCGGACCCTGAGTCAACAGGTTCATCTGCAGGGGGAGTGGTCTCGAGGGCTGCCAACATACTGTTGAGTAGAGGAAACTATGAGTTGACGAGGCCAAGAGGGAGCAATGAGAATCATCTTGGTCCCCTGGGACTCGAATTTGAGAAGTACTCTCTGAATTAGAGGAAGAGGCGGAAAGGCGTAAAGAAAGCGTTTTGTCCACCGCAGCCTGAACGCATCCTGACAGAAAATGCCAGGCCCTGGATTTCTGGAGCAGAAGAGAGGCAGTTTTGCGTTGAGTGGGGATGCAAAAAGGTCCAGGTCTGGAGTTCCCCACTCTTCGAATAGTGATTGAACTATGGTTGAGTCGAGAGACCACTCGTGAGGATCTGCCTCTGTTCTGCTGAGACGGTCCGCCAAGTCGTTTTGTACACCTGGGAGGTAGACCGCTTGAATTAGAGATTTGTGTTCCAAGCACCATTCCCACACCCTCATCGCTTCCCTGCATAAGGGGTAAGAGTGAGCACCGCCCTGCTTGTTGATGTAATACATCACAGCTTTCTTGTCCGTTTGAAGGAGAATGTTCTTGTGACAGAGGATGTCCTTCAAAGCCCGGACCACATAAAGGACTGCTCTCATCTCTAGGACATTTATGTGAAGCTGGGCCTCGAGTTGAGTCCATACACCTTGAGTGTGGAGAGAGCGACAATGAGCTCCCCATCCAGTTAGCGATGCGTCTGTGGTGATGGTGATTTGATGATCCAGAGGAGCAAAGGGAAATCCTTCCAGGAGATTGCTCTCTTGAGACCACCAGGTGAGAGACCTCTGTAAGGGTTCTGTCACCTTGATGGGATAAGACTGTGGGTGAGTGGTTGGGGACCACTGAGCATCCATTGGGTGGTTCTCATGTGTAGCCAAGCTAGGGGTACAGTGAACACTGAGGATGCCATGAGGCCTAACATACGTTGCATTGAGAGAGCTATAACTGATCTGTTCTCCCCAATGTAACGGGCCATCTGAAGGATATCGAGCCTTCTGTCCTCTGGAAGGAAAGCCTTTGCGCAAGAGGTGTCCAGTAGAGTCCCTATGAAAAGGAGTCTCTGGGAGGGCTGCAACTGTGACTTCTTTAGATTCAGCAGAACTCCCATGGACGTAAGAAGGCGAGAGGCCGTCTGAATGGCTTCCAGGGTCCCTTGTTTGGAAGGGCTTGCTAGGAGCCAGTTGTCCAGGTAGGGAAACACTCGGATTCCGAGCTTCCTGAGATGCGCTGCAAGAACTGCACAACGCTTTGTAAAGACTCGCGGCGCCGAGGATAGCCCAAGGGCAGGACTCTGAACTGATATTGTTGACCCAGAGCCACAAACCTCAGGAATTTGTGATGCCTCGGGTGAATAGGAATGTGCTGGTAAGCGTCCTGCATGTCCAGGGAGGCTAGCCAGTCGTGTTGATGAAGCAAAGGTAACAGGGTTCCTAGAGAAATCATTTTGAATTTCTCCCTGGGGAGAAATTTGTTTAGCTTCTGAGGTCTAGAATGGGCATACCCCAGACTTCTTTGGAACCAGAAAGTAGTGGGAGTAGAACCCTGTGTTTCACTGATGTAGAGGCACCAGTTCTACTGCCCTGTTGTTCAGAAGGCCCTGGATCTCGGCGGCGAGAAGGTCTGACTGAAGGATTGACAGCCTGGGTTGTCTTTTGGGAGGACGATTCGGAGGGGTCTCCAGAAAATTGAGAGAATACCCCTCACGAATTATCTGAAGGACCCATTTGTCTGAGGTTATGGACTTCCACTGGTTGTAGAAGTGCATCAGACGACCTCCCACCGGAGAGGAAAAGTCCACTTCGGGCAGTGGAGATGGAACTTGGGCCGGCAACTCATAAAGTAGCACTGGGCGCTAGCCCTTGCGCCTTTCTGTTGCGCTTCTTTTGAGGTTGGGCAGGTTGGTTCTTCTGAAACTTCCTCTGCCCCTGCCTCGAAAGGACTGACGATTATGAAACTGACGTTTACCGACATGCCCTCGAGAGGGGGTAGGAGGGGGTCGAGCCAGCTTAATGGCCGACTTAGTCTTCTGAGTAGCCTCTAGAGCTTGCTCTACCTGAGGACCGAAAAGATACGAGCCATCAAAGGGCAACGCCATCACCTGCTGCTGTGCATCATTCGTGAAGCCCGAAGTACACAGCCAGGAGTGATGGCGAGTACAAATATCAGCGGCTGCTGAAAGAGAAGCAGTGTCGAAAGCATCCATGGCTGCTTTGACCTGTTGGTTATTAGATTCAATACCTCTGGTAATGGTCAGAAGAAGCTCTGACTTAGAGTCCGAGTCCGGAAGAGCTTCAACCATTTGCTTGATAGAGTGCCACGGGATATACTCATACTGAGAAAAACAGCCCTGGTAACTGGCAATACGCATACTTAGAGCGGACGCAGCAAAGACTCTCTTACCTAATGTATCAATCTTACGAGACTCTTTATTAATAGGTCGAGCTGTAGTAGCTTGAGGAAGAACGACTTTATCATTCTCTGCCAGGACTACAATAGGATCCGCAAAGGCTTGAGATGCCAAAATGGGACGATCCTTGGGGGCTGAATATTTCCTATCAATAGATTTAGCCACCGAAGGGGTAAGAGCAGGATTATTCCATACCATTTGAGACAGTGTCTCAAGGAAGGTTGAATCGGAGGAGTCAAATCCGTAGGGATCTCCGAAGCATGAAGATATTGGAGTCTTAACCGCTTCCCAGGATCGATGTCTGTAGTCTGGAGAGAAAGAGTGGAGCTCAGGTTCTTCAACAGAGACTTAAAGGACAGGTCCTCGACCACAGGCTCTGTAGCAGTGAAAGATCCTGCTTCGTCCACTTCATCACCCAACCGAAGGTCTGGGTCAGGCTCAATGTCATCTCCTGATAGTCCAGGGAGGACTGTTTGGACAGGAAAGGAGTGAAATACAGGAGAGGAAGGAAGAATTTAGAGGAAAGAGGAGTCCTCAAGAGCTCCCGGCGCCAAGGAGGCAACCGGGACCGAAAACGGCGCCGAAGAACAGCGCGGCGCCGAGAAGCCACCCAGTGCCGCGGACGGCGCCGAGAAGGCACACGGCGCCAAAGATGGCGCTGAGAAGCCCCGCGACGCCGCGGATGTTGCCGAGAAGGCACACGGTGCCGCAGAAGGTGCCGAGAAGCTTTGCGACGCCGTGGACGGGCGCCGACTAGCCCCGCCGACCGCCAAACGGCACCGGCCAAGCCCGCGACGCCGCTGGACGGGCGCCAAAGGCGCAGCATCCGTGACCCTGAGAAACATGGTTAGAAGGAAAAATAGCAAGAGATAAGGGCATCAGTGTGGCCCCCTGCGCCGCAGCCATGTGTGGGGGGCGGGACACCTAAGCGCAGAGTCGTCGGCACCGAGGTAGGTGCCGCGTGACCAGGAAAGTCCAACCACCCTACCTGGTCGCCCGACAAGCCCGAAGGCCCGCGAGCAACCGAGCCAGGCAGCAGAACCAACCTCCGAGCCCATTGCTCCATAAGAGCGGTCCACTGATGAAACTGCTCATCTAAAGACCTACCTATAGGCGGGGTAGGACTCCGATGCCGAAGACGGCGGCTACCGGAAGCAGAAGTTGGCGACTCCGAAGGAGAAGGAGACCGGCAACTAGCCACGATAACAGAGCGTCGACGCGCAGACATATCAGAGGGCAACCTCGAGTGATGCCTTCTCTTTAGACCTGTGGGTCAAGAAGAGCTCGAGGCGAACGGTGCAGAGAATGCGACGTTGTTTTATGCCTGGGGACCACCCATCCCCCACTGGGCATTGGACTGACCATTGTCGGACCCCCGTTCGGGAGAAGGCGGCGGACCGGACCCAGCCTGACTGACTGAACAGCTTTCATACGAAGTCTCCCTACCGTCACCCGACCTGCTCATGGTCGACTCCGTCAAGTAGGCTGAGACTTCTTTATTGTATATTAAAATAGAATAAACTTAAGCGATACTATATCGAGATAATACTACAACAAAATAAACTGAAAACTATGCTGCTAGTTTGAAGTTTGACTCCTGACAGGTGAGCGACGTCATTACTGAAGCGCACTTGACGGCGGGAAAAAAGGAACTGAGGCGGTTGGAGGATTGACGCCGAGATAGTCATTGCCGCGCGAGCTAGTGCTCGCGGCGCCGAACCTCGTGGCACCATCTCTGGTGTCGACCCTCCAGCAAAAAGTTTGCTCCCGATGGGTCCTAGTGCCTCCGGCGCAGATCCCAATAGTGTGAATGAGTGGTGGAGACTTATGTCCAGGAAGATCATTTTCCAACTGTAAAAGGAACTGTGCGACTCTGAAGAGCAACCAACAAGATAAGTCAAGTGCCTCTTATAAACCAATGAATAAATCAGAATAGTGAATCAATTACTGTGCCAATTCACAACGTCCGAAAATGCATATATATGACAATATTCTCCATGACAGCAAGACAACATATGAAAATTACGTACCTACCGTAATTATGATCTTTTGTGATCTTCACCATTCATCACCTTTGGGTTATTGGCCGAGGTCATGACCCGCTGAGCTTTTTGGCCGGGCGGAGCAGACGCACTATCGTGCCCACCGAGGCCGGCGACCGCGTAGCGCCCGGGTTGGCCATTAGGTGCTGTCGACTCCGCCCCACCAGTTCTGAGTCACCGGAGAGGTGACAACCGGGAAAGACGCAGCCATGCCGTCCACCTAGTGCAGATCACTGTCCCTACGACCCTGGAAGCTACCTTGTTGGCGTCGTAAGATGCCCTCGCCTCGTGCCTTGCTAGCTCCAGGCCACGTGCAGAGAGGGCAATGGCTTGTCTGGTTTGCTGTGTGTCAGGCAACGAGGCTAAGAGTCGACCTTGCCTGGACAAGAACCTGTCATAGGCTGCATAGTGGGCCTGATGTGCAGAAATGGAAAGCAACAACCATGCCGAGTAGAAAGCCCTCCTACCCCAGAAGTCAAAATCCAAGGAATCTTGATATGGGGGCCGGTCACGGTGAAGGGCGCGAAGCCCATCAGGAGTGTCCAACTGCGTCAATCCGGACTGCGGATGAGGCATGGAACCTGGAGACTCGGGCGGCCGCTGTGCAGCTGGCAGAGATCCCATGGGGCAGGAACTCCAGAGAAGGGCCTCTGCCAGGCCTGTGATGCCTCCCGAAGGGGAGCAGGCCAAGAGGGCACCACAAGGGTGGCCTACGAAATAGCTGAAAGCATGCATGAGTGCTCTGGATTGCTTACAGTGGAAGGGGTGAGGTGCAAGTCCTTCAACATCCTCACGAGGAAATGCGAATACTCAGCGACATCAGCGGCTGGAGAGATGTAGACAGAAGGCTCCTCTCCCCCAGAAGAGGGGGATGATGAGTTGGAGGGCACCGACTGCTCAGAGGGCGGCTGCTCGGGGGAGGTTGAGGTTTGAGTGTCACAGCCTGTGGGTAGGTCATTTACAAAGAGGCTGAAAAGCAGGGGCCCTAGAATTGATCCTTGAGGGCCTCCTAGGAGTACACCTCTGGAGCTGGATAACATCTGCCCGATTTTGACTCGCTGGCTCCTGTGTGTTAGGTAGTCACTGAACCACCACTGAACTGGTTTGTGGAATTGGGGAGGGGCCTTAGTCAAGTAGCACGCACGGTAACCTTCTCAGAGGTGCTACCCATCTATGGCATAGGAGAGGCTAGGGTGTTCCGTACCATGGGATTCAATCAGTGGTTGAAAAACTGGTGTGGAGCTCAGGGATTTGGCTTCATTGGGGACTGGGGGTCCACCTGGAGTGATGCAAGCCTATACTGGCATGATGGGCTGCATCTGTCCGGGAGGGGAACCAGAATCCAGGTGATAGGTTTAATGCCTCATTGGCAAGCTTTAAACCAGCCAAGGGGAGGCACTGGAAAGGAGCAGGAAAATCCAGCCCCCAAAATCACGTGGTAGTAAGTGTGGTAAACACCAACATGGAGGTGTCGATAGGAGAAGGGCAGGGTAAATGGAGAAAGTGACAAAGGCAAGAAGGACAGGGATGGGGCAAAAGGGGGTAAGGCCATCAGGAAATGGAGGTAATGAGTACCAATGCTCAGAGTCTGGGCAACAAGCTCCCTGAGCTGGTGGCCTTAATGAAAGAGGGATGCCTGGATATCGTAGCAGTCACAGAAACATGGTACACAGAGAACCATGACTGGGATGTTAACATACCAGGGTACATAACCTACAGGAGAGACAGGCAGGGGAGAAGAGGGGGAGGAGTAGCTCTCTATGTAAAGGAAGGGATAAAAGCAACTGAACAAAAGAGTAAACAGGGAGGAGAGGAGGCACTGTGGGTCACCTTGGAGACTGGAAAGGGCACCACAATCAGCACAGGGGTTGTGTACAGACCCCCATGTCAGGGGGAAGGAATGGACAAGGATATGATGGAAGGCATTCTTAGAATGGCAGAGAAAGGGGAGATACTGTTGATGGGAGACCTGAATATGCCAGATGTTAACTGCAGCACATTTGGTGCAGCCACATCCAAGAGCAGGGCATTCTTGGCGCCCCTACAGGTGGCAGGCATTAGACAGCTAGTTTGAACCCACTCGTGAGGGCAATCTTAGACCTCGACTCTCAAACGGGGCAGTGAGAGGATCTCAGATCTAGAAGTGGGTTGCCATCTGGGGACAAGTGACCATCAAACAGTGTGGTTCACGTTAAACTCAGCTACAGAGTCAAGCAATACAAAAGTGAGGGTACTGGACTTTAGGAGGGCTGACTTTGGCAAGATAGGAGTGCCTCAGAAAAGCACTAGCAAACAGGCTAGAAGGAGATGTGGAGCAACAATGGGAATTATCAAAACTGCCATCACAGAGGCAACAAGCCTTTGTGTGAAGCAAATAAACACATCAAAGCAAAGAAAAAGCCACTATGGTTCTCAAGAGAGGTGGCTGTGAAAGTCAGGAAGAAAAGATAGCATTCCAGAAGTATAAGGAAACACAGAAGGAGCAGGACAGAGAGCTGTACCAGTTAAGGCAGAAAGAAGCAGGAGGGAAGTCAGAATAGCAAAGGCCCAAACTGAGGAAAAGATAGCCAACTCAGTTAAGAAGGGTATAAAACCTTTTATAGGTACATCAGCTGATAGAGAAAGACAAGGGGCGGGATAGTGAGGCTGAATAGAATGAACAGTGGGTGGGCAGAGGGGACAGTGAAAAGCAGGAATACTGAGCGAATATTTCTCGCGAGTATTCACAAAAGAGGAGGGGAAGTGCCTAATCCAATTAACAGAAGCACCTCTTGATAGGGGGTCGATCCAGTCCTTTCAGTAGAAGAAAGAGTTCTGCAAGAACTCCCAAAACTGAAGGTGGACAAAGCAATGGGTCCTGATGGAATTCACCCCAGAATTCTAAAAGAATTAAGGAAGGAACTAGTGAAACCACTGGCTACTCTTTTAATAAATCATGGAGGATGGTGTGGTACCTGAGGACTGGAGGAAGGCGGATGTGATTCCTTCACAAAAGTGGGACCAAGACAGAGGCAGGAAACTACAGACCTGTCAGTCTGACCTCTGTGGTAGGGAAAGTGATGGAGTCACTTCTGAAGGAAAGAACAGTTGAGTACCTAGAGGTCAGTGGAGCACAGGATCCAAGGCAGCATGGGTTCTACAGCGAAGGTCATGTCAGGCAATCTAATAGATTTCTTTGACTGGGTGACCAAAGCAGTAGACCAGGGAGGGCTATGGACATGGCCTACCTAGACTTTAGCAAGGCATTTGACACAGTCCCACACACAAAGATTAGTCAATTAACCAGCCTGGGAGTGGGTCCCAGGGTGGTAGCCTGGGTAAAACATTGGCTGGACAACAGGACACAGAAGGTAATTGTAAATGGGTCCACTCTGAAGAAAAGGCGGTTACTAGTGGGTACCGCAGGGGTTCAGTATTGGGTCCAGTCCTTTTCATGTCTTCATCAGTGGCATTGCAGAGGACTGGAAGGAAAGTATGCCTTTTGCAGATGACACAAAGATCTGCAACAGGGTTGATACACAAGGAGGCGTGGAAAGGATGAAAAGGGACTTGGCAAGGTTGGAGGAATGGTCAGACGTATGGCAGCTAGGATTCAATGCAAGAAAGAGCAAAATAATGCACCTGGGAAACAAGAACCCAGGGGAAGAATACACAATGGGTGGGGAGGTAGTAACAACAACAAAACAGGAAAGGGACCTGGGGGTATTCATATCAGATGACCCTGAGGTTAGCAAGCAATGTGAGAAGGCAGTAGGAAGGGCCGGGGGTATACTGGGATGTATAGGGAGAGGCATCAGCAGCAGAAAACAGGAAGTTGTTATCCCTCTGTACAGACAGTTGGTGAGACCCCATCTGGAATACTGTGTCCAGTTCTGGAGACCCCATCTCCGCAAGGACATAGACAGGATAGAGGCAGTCCAGAGGGAGGGCAACTAAAATGGTGCAGGGTCTGAAGAGAAGCCGTATGAGGAGAGACTAAGGAGCTTAATATTATACCCTTGAGGAAAGAAGGGAGAGGGGGGACATGATAGAAACTTTCAAGTACCTCAAGGGAATCAACAAAGTCCAAGAGGGTAGCATATTTCAGAAAAAGAGACTTGCAAGAACAAGGGGACACAATATAAAGATAGAAGGAGGGCAGTTCAGGGGCAATGTGAGGAAGTATTTCACAGAGAGGGTAGTGGATGCATGGAACAGCCTTCCTGAGGAAGTTGTGTGGTCTAAAACTGTGGGAGAATTCAAGAATGCATGGGACAGACATAAGGCAATTCTTGTGGGGGGCAGGAAGATATAGGCTGTTGGTTAACTAGGATCTGCGGCCTATCCTGTAGGTAGGGAAATGGGCAGACTAGATGGGCCTAGCGGTCCTTATCTGCCGTCAAAGTCTATGTTTCTATGTAACCAATTCACGGCGTTTGGTGCCACACCCAATCTTTGGAGCTGGAGTACTAGTAGAAGGTGGTTGATGGTGTCAAAGGCTTTGGTGAGGTCAATGAAGATGGACCCCACCAATTTGCCTTCATCCAGCGCCTTGTGCGCGCATAGTCAGTGTATTCCAGCAGTGCCGTGGTGGTACTATGTTTTTGCCTAAAACCATGTTGGTTTGGGCAGAGCAGACTGTACTTATTGAGGTATTCTGTGAGTTGACTTGCTGCGATTTTTTCCAAAGCTTTGGATAGTGGGGAGAGGATAGATATTGGCCTGTAGTTTGACACCAGCGCCTTGTCACCATTCTTGTGCACTGGAGTTACAAGGGCTTGCTTCCATACCTCTGGAAATTGAGCTAGGGCCAAGGATGTATAAAATAGCATTGTTATGGGCATGATAAGAACATCAAGGGTGAGAGATAGTAACTTCATGTCTAGCCCGTCACTCCCCAATCTGGTTTTTGCCTAGGACTTTCCTGACCATCGTTAGGGCCTCCTTCACCGTCACCTTCTTAAAGTAGAAGGCTGGGTGGTTAGTTATGAGCAGGTTGGTACAACCTTGGTCCTCCACAGGCAGAAGGTAGTCTGGAGGCAGCACTGAGGACAGGTCTGTAAAGGCCTGGTTAAAGGCATCAGCAATGGCTAGTGGATCTGAGGAGGATGAGTTATTAATGTTGAGCATCTTAGGGTGCTGCTTTTGAACTTTACCAAGGATGTTCTTGATGATGTCCCAAAACCTCTTTCCATCTCCCCATGTGTTGTTAAGCTAGGTCTTATGGAAATTGACTTTTGCAAGCCTGATACGTTTGGTGCACCGATTTCTAGCCATTTTGTAGCACTGTAGGTCATGCTTGCTGCCTGAGTTTAAGGCTTTTTCCCCAGAGGCAGTCCCTCTCCTTTAGGAGGGAGAGGAGCTTGCCATCAATCCAGCTGTTAACTTCCCCCCGAATTTTCCGTTTTCTGCGTGGTGCATAGATATCACAGATGGAATTGAAGCCCTCAGTGAAAAAACTAAGTGCCTGGTCCAGCGTAGGTGCCCTGTTGATGGGGGACCAGTTGTAGGCAGACAGGGCCAATTTGAGGATCCTGTTTTCTTGCGGTGGTTTACCGCTGGTGGGACTCTTGTTCTGCGCTGTTCTGCCGGTGGAATTCCGCATTCCACTCAGCACTTTGTCGGCTCCTTAAGCGGTGTTGTGCTCCTCGACACCTTTCCTGGTGGCGGAATGTCTAGTGATTCTGACCTAGGCCTCCTTTTAGAGGTTCTTCTGGGATAGAAGTACATCTGGATGAGTCTCTCCCTGTCCTACTTGTCGTGATACAGTGAATGACTCATTTTAGAGACTGGAGGATAAGCCTTCTCTATCAGCAAAGTCTGTGACGGAAGATCTTTTCAGTGTTTCCTCAGGGATATGGGGTCCACCATAACATTTTGTGCTTCTTCCATGGACTAAACACTTCTGCACCTGGACTCTTCAGTCAGTACAATTGCACCCTGTGGAACACACTAATTCAATGGTCGGGAGCCTTCCAGACTGTTCCGCACCTTTGATAGGAGTATATTAGCTCCCCTGTGATATTGTCCCTTCAGTGGCTTCATCGGCAATGGGTGATTAACATATCCTCAGCTATGATTATTGGTCTGGTCCCGGTTTCAGTTATGGACGCTCAAGCTCCCCCTACCCCTCAGATGGACGACATCTTCGTCATTCTTGTATCAGGCAGTCCTTTCAAGGTAGAATCCTGACAGCCTTGTCAGGCTCTAATTGTAAAAAAAAAAAAAAGTATATACACATACTGGGGAATATGGGTGTGGGCAGGACAGTACTGCGGTGGGTAGGTAACTGGCTGGGCAGCAGGACACAGAAGGTGGTGGTAAATGGCTGTCACTCCATAGAGGGAAAAGTGACCAGTGGGGTACCACAGGGATCAGTGCTGGGACCGGTACTATTCAATATCTTCATCAGTGACATTGCGCAGGACCTAGAAGGCAGAATTTCACTGTTCGCTGATGACACAAAGCTCTGTAACAGAGTAGACACACCACAGGGTGTAGACAGAATGAGAAGGGACCTGCAGAAACTTGAAGTATGGTCAGGGGTTTGGCAGTTGAAATTCAATGCAAGGAAGTGCAAGATAATGCATATGGGGCACAGAAACCCTGGCACAATATATCAGTTGGGGGGTGAGGATATAGCATGCACCAAGCAGGAAAGGGATCTTGGGGTTATCATCTCTGATGACCTCAAGGCAGGGAAACAGTGTGACAAGGCAGTAGGTAAAGCAAATAGGATGCTGGGATGCATAGGCAGGGGCATCACCAGCAGGAAAAGGAGGTCATAATTCCACTATACAAGACACTAGTGAGGCCGCACCTGGAGTACACTGTGCAGTTCTGGAGACCTTACCTACATAAGGATATAGACAGGATAGAGAAGGTTCAGAGGAGGGCAACAAAGATGGTGCATGGATTGCATCACAAGTCCTATGAGGACAGGTTGAAGGCACTGAACATGTACTCCCTGGAGGAGAGGAGGGAGTGAGGGATATGATAGAGACATACAAGTATCTTACAGGGAGGAACAGGGTGCAGGAATGCACTATTTTAAGCGAAAAAGATGTTCCAGGACTAGAGGGCATGGGATGAAGTTGGAGGAGGGCGATTCAGAGGAAGCGTGAGGAAGAATTTCTTCACAGAACGGGTGGTGGACAAGTGGAACACCCTGCCAGAGGAAGTGGTGGGGCTGAAACAATCACGGATTTAAGAATGCATGGGATAGACATAAAGGAATTCTGGAGGTCAGGGGTAAGGGCAACAGACTTCTTGGAAAACATAAACTGAACTTACAGACTTAAGCGGGCAGATTGGATGGGCCATAGGCCTTATCTGCCGACACTTCTATGTATCTATATATATATATACACATATATATATATATATATATATATATATATATATATATATACACACATATACACATATATATACATATATACATATACACACACACACACACATATATATACATACCATCACAGCAGAGGCCTAGCCGAAACTACCAGACACCATCCTTCTGGATCCGGTCCAGGTTCCGCCTCAGCTGCCTGAGGCGGTCTTCTCTAGACTACAGTGGAGAGCACCTGACTACTTCTGCTTCTAGGGGAAGTCCAATCCAGCGGAGGTATGGGTCATCGTTTTCCTCTAAAGGAGATTTTCTCTTAATTCAGAGATGTTCCCTAGACCTAGGCGGCAGCCCAGACTGTTTTTTTTTTCTTCAGACTCTCTTCTCTTGATCAGAGCCTCACAGCAACAGAAGTGACTCCACGGCAAGTCAAAACACAGGCGCCTACTTCCTTGCATGCTCCCTTTCTCGACCATAAAGGTCAAGTAGGACCTTGTTCAGAGATGGATTCTCAGTATTCATACCTTCACTTCCTGCACATTGGTTCCATGCCAGTTGCTCCGGACTAGACTCTTAGAAAGCAGTTGCTCAGCTCTCCTCTCCCCAAGAAGAGTTTTTCTATTTAGGAGAAGGTGTTAGTTTCACCTTACCAGCAGCTCCTTCTCTTAGGAGCTCCCCTAGTTACCTCCAGGGCAAAGGAGACCTTCTGACACGAAGTTACCCACTTCGAGCAGGTAACGAAACTGTTTTTTTTCATCAGCAAGCAATCTAGGGCCTTTTCCCTACTCCCTTTCAGTAAAGCCGGAGCGAGTGGTGCCTCACCACGTTGAGTCACTTCAGTCGTTATGCAGTCACTTTCAACAAATGGGTTAGCCTGAACTTGATCCTTTCTGTATCACCTCCCAATGCAGATCTGCCCTTATCTTGCCTCAGAAATCCAGATCCTGTTTTTTCCTGTTGGAATGCTTCTCTACAGTGGACACATTCCTCCTTTACACTTTCCCTCTCTTCCCTTAGTTCAGAGACTGCTACTAGAGTTGTAGGCAAACAGGGGCAGAATGATTCCTCTTGGAATACGAAGTGGGTAGGCTCTGGTTCTCCCAGACCACCACAAGAGGCTTCTAGTCGTGCTTTGGCCTTCCACCAGGAAGGCTTAAGTGACTAAGTGGAAACCTTTCTCCATGGATGGGCTAACCCCACCTGGACCTCCGACTGCTCACCAAGTAAGGCGTTCAAGTGCCTCTTGGACCGGTTGTTCAGAGGTCAGCCATACTTGGTAGTGGGGGTATCCATCTGCGTTTTCTCGGTCTACCTTGAACCAGTAGACTTTGTCTCCGGTTCTTTCAGTTAGTAAAAGTTGGGAGGCAGTATAGTGCAGTGGTTTAAGGCTCTGAGCAGCTAATCTGGTGACATCCAGCAGACCAGACCTGGGTTTGAATCCCACAGCTTCCACTTGCAGACTGTGACACCCTGAGCAAGTCACTTAACTTCCCTGTGCTCCCAGGTCACACCTGTAAAAAAGCTTTCAGCTTAGTGTGCTAGTCCTGGTTAAACAAAAAAAAAAAAAAAAAATTTTTGCCTTACCTCCAGAAGGAAGGGACTGCTCCCTTCACTCTCCGATTGTTTCAATGGTTCTGTGACTTTCTTCACAGAACGAAGAGCTACGCTCCATTTTTTTGTGTAGCTTCAGCTTGCCTCAGTTGGATCACCTTCTTGCCCTGAAATGTTTTAGGCTAGTTTAGTAGCATGTCTTTCGACCCTGTTAATTTTTGTCTTAGACCAAATTGAGAGGCCAGGTTCTCACCACTCCTCAAGAGTGGTTGCGGCTTCCTGGCGGAGTTCCATTTTGTATCTGTTGCAGTCTTCTGCAAAGTGGTGAGTTGGAGCTCAAGTACATATCTTTGTAAGCACTATGTTCTGGATCTTCTTTCCAGACAGCTCTTTTCTCAGTAGGACAGTCCTTGGACATTCTTTCTGAGTAAGCCCCATCTCCTACCGCCCTACTCAGAGTGGATTGGTTTTAGCTTGGTACTCTCCCATTAGTGTGAATGAGTGCTGGAGACTTGAGTCCAGGAAGATATGGAAATTACATACTTGCCATAATTCTTGATCTTCTTGGATGCAGTCTCCACCACTCATTCACACGCTCACCCACCATCCCCTGGGCTCACTCGTTTTGTTTCTTGGGCAGTTTGCGGTTCCAGGCATGGGCAAGGTGCTGTGGAGGTTTTGGATCTCAGCGCAGAGAGCGCTGTCGAAGCAGTCGGCGCCGTGGCGGTCTCTGGCCTCAGCAATGAGAACGCTGTCAGAGCAGTCATCTGTGCTGTTTCACGGCGCCGTGGGGCGGGACAGCGCCGTGTCAGGTTCTGGCTCTGAGACTGCTGCCCTGGTTGGAGCCGTGTCCTCTTCTGCCACCATTCACGGTGCTGCGGAGGACACTGGTACTGACTCGGGTGCGGTCTCTGCTTCTGGTACCCTATTTGGTTGGGATGGCAGCAGGCGCCCCCCAACTGTTTGGCACAGGGCTTCGGTTTCCACCTCTTTGGAGGAGGAGTTGGACTCTGAGTCAGACAGGCAGTCTGGTTCTTTGGAGTTAGCTGCTGGCATGGGCACCCTCGTAGTGTCCTCGACAGGCAGGAGTCAGCCCCCTTCTGAGGAGCGGACAGTGACTGCCGGGGCTGGGGTCAGGGGTTCTGACCAGCAGGCAGCGGTGCAGGCCACCATTGCACTGCAGCCCGGCCATGGAGGGTTCTCTGACCCCTCAGCGGTGGTACCCCCTCAGGTGGTGTGCCTAGATCGCCCAACTTTGGGGCCGATCAGAGCACCCACAGGAGGGGAGGGTGCTGTGCCCTGGATAACTCCTTCGGGGGACGACCAGGGCTGTCAGTTGCCTGGGCTGGCTCTCTCGAAGAGGAGGAGGGCACTCTTGGATTCAGAGGGGTCGAGGGGCATGGGGTCTGTGCGTCAACCTTTTTCTGGAACCCACCCAGGCTACGGGAGAAGCCATAGCACGGATCTCCACTCTTCCCCCTTGGTTTCCTTGAGAGGGCCCCGTTCTCTGGAGGTAGGGGACCGTCCTTCAGGACCTACACTGCCCCGGTCACCTCACAAGGGGGATTCTTCCGGGCACAGCCAAGGCAGTTCCGACATGGTTGTTCAGCTGTCGACTGTGGAGTCTTCCGGAGCACCTTCATCTTCTGGGGCTCCTGGTGCGCTCCCTAGCCCAGGCGGAGGTCAGTCAGTACCTCTTGTCGGCTCTGTCCCTATCCCTCTGCCACATTCTCCTGTGCTCCCAGGCATCCTTGGTCCTAGCGGGCCTCTCTCCTGGGAGCAGTTTAGGGCCGTGGCTGCTCAGTTCCCCGCTTATGTCAGGGCCATGGATAGACAGGTTTTTCAACCTCCCTCTGAGCAGCCACCCTCTGAGCATTTGAGGTCCTCTGACTCGTCATCCCCCTCTTCTGGGGGAGAGGAGCCATCTGTCCACATCTCCCCAACTGCTGATCTTGCAGAGTATCAGTGATTCCTCATGAGGATGTTGGAGGACCTGCACATCACCCCTCCCACTCAAAAGCAATCCAGAGCACTCGGCGCATGCCTTTCTAGACGATTTCAGTGAGGACACCCTTGTGATGCCCCCCTGGCTTGCTCCCTTTTGGAAGGCGTCGTTGGATTCCTGGCTGAGGTGCCATGAGCTCTGACGGAGCCGGCGGCGGCGGCAGTTTGTCACTTGGCACCGTGGCTGCTGTTGGCGCTGATACTGCTAGTGGCGCCGTCTTTGTCTTCTCGCCTCGGCACCATTTGCGTCGCCGAGGTTGAGCACAGCGCTGTGTCCGCCTTGAGACTCTGCACCGTGGGGGCATTGGATTCTGCTGTCGGCGCCACCCCTGCCCTCGACGCTGTTCACGGTGCCGTGGAGCCAGGCGGCGCCATCCGTGGTGCCGACTGCACTGTCGGAGCAGTCATCGGCGCCGTCCCTGTCCTCGCACTCTTCGAGCTAGAGCTGTGTCCCCTGCAGTTACCGCTCGTGGTACTGTGGGGGGCACTGGCACGGGCGTGGTCTCAAAATCCGGCACCCCATTTGGCAGGGATGACACTGGGCGCCCTCCTACGGTCTGGCACAGGGCCTCGGCCTCTACCTCTTGGGAGGCGGAGTCGGGCTCTGGCCTGTGCCTGGATCACCCAACTTTGGGGCCGATCAGGGCTCCTACGGGAGGGGAGGATACTGTGCCCTAACGTAAGCTGGGAACCGAGCAGCCACAGCCCTGAACTGCTCCCAGGAGAGAGGCCCGCTAGGACCAAGGATGCCTGGGAGCGCAGGAGAATGTGGCAGAGGGATGGGGACATAGCCGAGAAGAGATGTCTGCTGACCTCCACCTGGAGCTCACTGATCCTTCTGACAGAGGTGATAGCCACCACGAAGGTAGTTTTCCACGACAGGTGTGACATCTCACACCTGTGTACAGGCGTGACATCTCACACCTGTGTACAGGCTTGCCCGTGAGCACTGCCAGAACCAGCAACATGTCCAGAGGTGGTGATGGTGCATGTACCACAGGTTCAAGTGGTCAAGACCTTTGACAGAGTGCCCAATCATCTTCTCCTATATCACTGTCGGCATACCAACCTGTGGTCAGTATGTAGAGATGGTTGCCAGGTGCACCTTGCAGGATATTGATCTTAGCCCCAGCTGGGACAGAGACCAAAGATAGTCCAGAATGCTAATAAAAGGCAAGCAGGAGGATCAAGCTCCTTGCTCTGGCACCAGATAGAAAATCTCTTCCACTTAAAGGTGTACCATGGTTGAGTCAAATGCCACGTGGTCAAGATTTTTTGGACTCCTTGTCGAGGGGACTGTCCACATCTCCAGAACTGCTGGACTAACAGAAGACCGAGTCAGTGCCAGACCCTCAGCAGAGGGTTGGTACGAAAATTCGGACAATGTGCCAGCAGAGACCGCACATTTGTGGATCAAATGGGCAGAGGGCGCCGGGCAGGAAGTTGGACACTACCAAAGCTCCAGTGCCGGTCCTAGGATGGCCTCGGCCACTAGGAAGGCAACCCTGAGGGGGTTCGACCCTATCCAGAATCTCACTAAAGGGGTATTTAGCCATTTTCTGGACTGAGCTCCAATGGAACCTCCATGGACTCAGACACAAGCTTAAGGAGAGCCCTGAAAAACACTGGCCAGTGGTTATTGGTCAGTTCTTTGGGCAAATGCATGAGTCCTCGAGGACTGCACTGAGGAACCAATGGAGTCATCTCAGGAATCTTCTTAAACAGTCCTTGGCTGTTGTTGCCGTGCACCAATCAGGACTCATCCGAGAGTGCGATTTATACAGACAACCGGCCCGGCAAGCTGGTAGCCAGATGGGAGTCCTTAGAAGGGGCACCCTGCAAGGGCCATTGTGGAGGCAGTTCCACCAGAATCGGTGGCGAGACTCATGTTGGGGGCAGCTGTCTTCACAGGACCAGTACAGACAGGAATGGTAACGATCAGGTGACAAAAGGAGTAGAGGATAGAGCACTACCCTTCCTGACCAAGGCCCGCTGCTGCTAAAGGAACTTTTCATAGTGTCACCCCATACGTCAGAGCCTCTCATTGTCCAAGGACGAGGAGGAAGAAGAACGCCGACGATGATGCCTCCCAGTCGAGCAAGACCGAGAGTGTGAGGAATCCCTCAGCTTCCAACGTTGACATGGCTGATGACAAGAGAACAGTCGGGGGGGGTGCAGTATACACTATCCATATGAGGTTCAGCTTTTTGAATCTTTTAAATAGAGCATAAGTGCTCAATGTGGGTTCATTATCCTTTTCATTTTTTTAATGCAGATGGATGAGAATGTGTAGTACAGGAGCAGTAAATGGAAATTACATACCTACCGTAATTCTGATCTTTCTGTGTATCTTCATCATTCATCACCTTTGGGTACTTGGCCAGAGGTCATGACCCCACAGGAGCTTTTTTTTTTGGATGGGCAGAGTCGATGCACCATCGGAGCTGCCCCCGAGGCTGACGCACTGTGTGGTGCTCGCGGGTTGGCTGTTGGATGCTGTCGACTCCGCCCTCCCACCAGTTCTGAGTCGCCGTAGAGGTTAGCAAAAAGGGCTGGGAGGGTGGGACAAGGAAGTCCAAGGGACAGACAAAGGAAAGATATAAAACTAAAGGAGAAATAAAGACAGAGGACAGAAGAAGTTCGAAGACTAAGGGGACTAGGTATGGGCCCCAGTCTCTGGAAATGTGTGTGTGGAAGTGTTAAGGTTTTAAAGTAAGGAAAAATGTTAAGGGGGACAGGAGAAATATACCCTGCTACCTTGACCGTCTCCAGATTATATAGGAACTGCGAAGGAGTAGCCAAGAGGCTAACTGCCAGAAATGCAGGCACATAATTACTGGCCAGACTCCTATAAGCAGAATGAACAGGTTACTCACCTGTAACAGTAGTTCTAGGAGTGGTATATGTTGTTCATCCACACTCTCTGGCATGTCCCTTTCCCCTTTAAATTCACCGGAAAGTCTTCAAGCTGGCTCCTCCCACCCACCCGGGTGGTAAATACCTCGGCTCCGCCCCATGACACCAGATCTTAGCCCGCTGGAAGCAAGGTGGTGCGCCTAAAGCTGGGGAGGTCGGGTGGCTGCGTGTGGATGAACATATACCACTCCTAGAACTACTGTTACAGGTGAGTAACCTGTTCTTCTAGGAGCGTGGATATGTTGTTCATCCACTCTCTAACAAACTCAAGCAGTTCTCCGGAGAAAGGAGGCAAGCGCAACCTCTATTGAAACAGAGATTGGAGAACCGAGGCCCCAAACCAACATCCCGGCATGACTCAAGGTCGATGTGGTAGTGGGTAATGAAGGTGTTTGCTGACTTCCAGGTAACAGCCCAACAGATCTCCTGGATAGGGATGTCCCTGGAAGCAGCCACCGATGCAGCTGTATGGCAGCTAGAATGAGCTCTTAGCCCTCTGGGAGGCTCCTTGCCTGACAAATCATAGCACAGACCTATGCATGATATAATCCATCTAGCAATGGTCCGCTTCGCTGCAGGTCTGCCAGAAGCGGCTTCAGCTTAGGTGACAAACAGCTGGTGAACCTCTCCCCGAATTTTAGCCGTCCTCTCCTTATAATAGGAGAGAGTATGTCTGAGGTCCAGAGTATGGAGCCTGTACTCAGCGTCCGAGGTGTAGTTAGGGTAGTATACCGGCAGAGTCAACACCTGGTTAAGGTGAAACTCTGACACCACCTTCGGAAGGAATTTCGGGTGGGGGTGCAGGACAACTTTGTCCCTGTGAAAGACCAAATAAGGGGAGTCCACCAAAAGCACCTGCAGTTCCCCTGTCCTTCTGGCTGACGTGATAGCCACCAGGAAGACAGTCTTCCACAACTGTGAGCTCACACTTGTGCATGGGTTCGAATGGCTTGCCCATGAGCTTTGCCAAAACCAGCAAGAGATCCCACGGAGGTGGAGGTTCACGCACCGGAGGGGATATGTGATACAGGCCTTTGAAAAAGTGCCCGACCACTGTCTCCTGTGCCACTGTCGGCTGACCGGCCCGCGCCCGGTAAGCAGAAATGGCTGCCAGGTGCACCTTAAGGGTCGATGACCGCAGACCGCCTTTGGAGAGAGACCAAATGTAGTCTAAAATGTTAGCCACAGAGCAGGATAAGGGGTCCAGACTCTCACCCTGACACCAAATGGAAAACCTTTTCCAATTGAAGGCATAACATTTCCTGGTCGATTCCTTATGAGATGCCTCCACCACAGTGTAGACATCCTTGGAAAGACCCAGAGCCTGGAACTCTTGTCACTCAGGTACCAGGCTGTGAGGTGCAGGGATTGAAGGTCCGGATGGAATACCTTCCCCTGGTACAATGATATCAGGTCCGGACGTGTACAAAGCCGCTCCGGGGCCCTGCAGCTGAGGAGATCTGGATTCCAGAACTGGCGGGGCCAATCTGAGGTTACCAGAATCACCTTGAGTAGCACCTTGTGGATCAAGGGAAATGGAGGGAAGGCATTGAGGAGGCCTGGGGTCCACGGCCTCAAGAAGGCATCCCCCTGCAGAGAGCCCTGCTGAGGGGGGCGGCATGGTACAGTCTCAGCTTGGTGTTCTCCTTGGAGGCAAACAGGTCCACCAACGGTTTGCCCCAACGAGAGAACAGATTGTAAGCTACCTCTGGATGGAGAGACCACGCGTGGGATGTCTGGCCTAAGTGGCTGAGAGCATCCGCCAGTTGGTTCAAGACTCCTGCCAGATCCGCCTCCAACTGGCTGACGAGGGTCCAGATCTGGAGCGCCTCCTTACACAGCAGACGGGAGTGCGTGATGCCCTGTTTGTTGAGGTAGTACATGGTCGTGGTATTGTCTGTCTGGACTTGAACAACTTGACCCCGGAGCCGAGGAGCGAAAGCTGACAGGGCCAGTCTGACTGCTCTGAGCTCCAACAGGTTGATGTAGCATCGGAACTCCGAGGGCCCAGAACCCGTGGACCCTGTGGTCCCACATGTGGGCTCCCCAGCCCACGAGAGAGACATCGGTCATCAGGACGACCATTGGCTCGGGGCGGACAAACGAGATTCCTTCCTGCAATCGGTCTGGGACGGTCCACCATTGGAGAGCGTCCCACATCTTCTGGGTTACAGTGATCAGCTGGTTGAAGTGACCATATCGCTGAGTCCACTGGGCGGCCAGCTCCCACTGGAGGGGGCGCATGTGCCACCTGGACCAACGGACCATCGAGGTGCACGTCGCCACGTAACCCAGAAAGCACAGAAAGTCCCGGGCAGGGTGCAAGTGCCCAACCAGAAATGATTGGGCAAAGGAGGAGAGAACCTCCGCCCTGTCCGCCGGGAAGGGCCAGGTCCCTGAATCTCTCCACCTCCTGAAGGGAGGAACCCGCCAGGAGCCAGTCATTGAGATAGGGTATATTCGTATTCCTCGATGCCTAAGATGGGCTGCCACCACTGCAATGCACTTGGTGAAGATCTCGAGGGGTCGACGACAGGCCGAACGGGCATGGCTCGAACTCGCATAGGTCCTTCGACCCTGAAGCAGAGGAACCGGTGGCACGGACGGATTAAGTACGTGAAAGAACGCTGCCCTGTAGATCCAGTGAACAGAACCACACGTTTAGCTCCAGGGATGGTATGATCTGGTTCAGAGTTACCATCTGGAAGGTGCGAGACCTGAGATATTGATTCAGGTTGTGGATATCTAGGATGGGGCGCCAAAACCCCGTCCGCTTAGGCACCAGGAAGTACCTGGACATGAAGCCTGGGTCTGTAGGAGGATCTGGCACTGGAGCTACCGCCTCCTTGCGGAGTAGCTGAGTAATGTCCTCACTGAAATCGCCTAGAAAGGCATGCGCCGTGTGCTCTGGATTGTGTTGGGTGGGAGGGGTGATGTGCAGGTTCCCCAACATCCTCACGAGGAATCGCTGATGCTCAGCGAGATCAGCAGCTGGAGAGATGTGGACAGACTGTTCCTCTCCCCCAGAAGAGGGGGATGAAGAGTCAGAGGACCTCAAAGGTTCAGAAGCCGGCTGCTCAGGGGGAGGCTGAAAAACCTGTCTGTCCATAGCCCTAACATAAGAGGGAAACTGAGCAGCCTGGGCTCTGAACTGCTCCCAGGAGAGGCGCCCGCTAAGACCAAGAATGCCTGGGACGCAGAAGAAGGTGGCAGAGAAATGGGCTGATCTCCGCCTGGGCTAGGGAGTGCACCAGGAGCCCTAGGGAAGGAAGGAAGGAGCTCCGGAAGACTCCACAGCCGACAGCTGAACAACCACACTGGAACTGCCTAGGCTGCACCCTGAAGAATCCCCCCTGTGAGGCGACTGGGGCCGTGCAGGTCCAAAAGGACGGTCCCCTACCTCCAAAGAAGGGGGCCCCGAGGAAACCAAAAGGGAAGGCAGAGCCCACACTGCAGCTATCCCAGAGCCCGGGTGGGCTCCAAAAAGGTCACAGACAACCCCATGCCCCGCAACCCCTCGGAATCCAATAGAGCCCTCCTCCTCAAGAGAGCCAGCCTAGGCAGTTGACAGCCCTGGTCGGCCCCCGAAGGGGCTATCCAGGGAGCAGCACCTTCCCCACCTGTGGGTGCTCTGATCAGCCCCAAAGTTGGGTGATCCAGGCACACCATATGAGGGGGTACCACCACCGAGGGGTCAGAGAACCCTCTGAGGCCAAGATGCAGGGCAATGGTGGCCTGCACCACTGCCTGCTGGTCAGAACCCCTGACCCAGGCCCCGGTAGTCAGTGTCCGCTCCTCAGAGGGGGGCTGACTCCAGCCTGTCGAGGACACTACCAGAGTGTCCACACCAGCAGCCAACTCCAAGGAGCCAGACTTCGTGTCCGACCCAGAGTCCGACTCCTCCTCCTCCTCCGAAGAGGTGGAGATCGAAGTCCTGTGCCAGACAGTGCATAGATGCCCACTGCCATCCCTACCGAACAGGGCAACAGAGCCAGAGACTGCACCCGGGTAGACGCCTGTGCCCCCCTCCGCACCGCGAACGGTGCCAGAAGAGGACACGGCCCCAACAAGAGTGGCAGTCTCTGAGCCGGAGCGTGTCACGGTGCCGTCCCGATCCCCAGCGCTGCAAGCGGCACCGAGAACAGAGACGGCGCCGACGGCTCCGACCGCACTCTCGGTGCCGCGAACGGCACCGAGGCCGGAGACCCCCACGGCACCGCCCCGCCCCACAGCACCGCGAACGGCATCTAGGACAGAGATTGCGCCAACGATGACCCAGACAGTGCTGAGCTCCAACACCCTTACGGCGCCGTGCCCATGCCCGGAGCTCGCGGCGCCGGGGTGAGAAACAGGGACGGCGCTGACAGCTGCATCAACGCCGCGAACGGTGCCGACAGCAGCAATGGCACCAAGCGACGGCGCCATCAGGGCCCACGGCACCGTGAATGGCGCTGAGGCCCCAGACTGCCTCAAGGATGGTACCGACCCAGGCCTTCTGAGCCACGGGTGCGACACCAGGGGAGCCTTCGCCCCCGGAGGGGCGATTTCCAAGACGATGCCTCCCATCTATCCCCTTGGGGGGGGCAGACTGGGCCTCCTGCACTACGGGAGGGGCCTCTGCCACGGCTAGGCTAGGAGAGGCAGAGGCCCCCTCCTCCTCGGTCCATACAGAACAGGGAGGGGACTCTGAGGAAAGGCAGAGAGAACGCATCTTGGCCAGAGTGTGCGCCCGACCCCTGAAAGTCAGCAGAGTTCGCCCCACTTTCCACGCCAATTGCTCGAGGACCTCACGGTCCATGGAGAAACAAGCATCACATGAATCCATGTCATGAAGCGGGCCAAGACACGCGAGGCAACGGTCATGCTGGTCGGTGACGGAGTACTTACAGCCGCAAGGGCTCTGTCGCATGGGGGGGGGCCGTTCCGTCTTGGAAGTCTTCTTGCCCTCCGACCTAGACATGACCTACGAGAAAGAAACACCAAACTAGACTTGATGTCGCCAAAATAAAATAATGGAACAATCTTACTGGGCGACGTCAAGTAGGCGAACAGAACCAGCAGGAGATAGGGAGCTGATGGACTGAGGCATGGGGTCAAAAGGAGTCGACACGGAGTCGAGAAAACTCAAGTGCATAGCAGATAGGCCTCAAACTCTTCGCTGCAAGCGTCCCACAAGGTGACCTTGTTGGCGGGAGACGAAGAACTGGTGGGAGGGCGGAGTCGACAGCACCTAACAGCCAACCCGCAAGCGCCACGCAGTGTTTCGGCCTCGAGGACGGTGCCAATGGGCATTGACACCGCCCCATCCCCACCCAAAAATTAAAAGCTCCCGTGGGTCATGACCTCTGGCCAGGAACCCAAAGGTGATGAACGGTGAAGACTGACACAGATAAGGTCTGTTCTCTATTGAAGTGCATGTTAGATATGTTTAAAATGTTACACTGGGGGCTGGCACAGCGGTAGCATTACCATTTGTGGTGCCAGCATCTCCAGTTTGGGAATGAGTCCGAGGAGTCAGAGGGCGGGCCGGAGGGAGAAGAACTGAGCATCTAAGGGAGTGCTCTCCTCTTCGGGGGTGGGGGTGTTAGGGTTGGGGAAAAGGAAGGGGGGGCTAGCACTCAAAGGCTGACCCTTGGTGGAGGCCAGGAGCACTGCGGTCTGAGGCACAACTGAATCATGGGGATTTGATGGACGTGGGTGTGCGTGCCTTGATATCATTGCATGTCACGTCCCCAACAGGAAGCAAAAACAAGCAGGAAGACATAGCCATAATAAATGAACTATTAAAAAAAAAAAAAAAAAAAAAAAAAAGACACCACGCTGGCATGTATGATGGCTGGCTTCACGACCCTCGTCCAGTGGAAAACTGTGCTCACCAACCTGTACCTGGCTAGTCGTGCTGTTAGCCACGACCCGCCAGTTGGCATGTAGAAGGTCTGGATGTAGAGGCAAGTCCGCAGAGTACAGCGGCGAGGCGAGGGTAGACCCGCAGGAGGGGGGACTCCCTCAAGCCGGAGAGGCCCCCCCCCCAAAAAAAAATATTACACTGTACAGGGGGTCAGATGCTGATGATCTTTGGTGGGGGAAGGGGAGGCAAGGCTAAAGTATTTATATACCCTATTCTGAAACCATCTTCATTTCATCGTGGGACCACAAAGGCTAGAACACAAAAAAAGTCGGATGACAATTTGTTGTACCATTATTGTGAATGGCATGGCAAATGCTAGCATCATTATTTATTTAAAGGAAATAAGTCAACAATACAGGTTCCAACCCCCGCAAGGCTTACCCTCCGGTTAAGCCTTTTAAGTATGTTGCAGCGTTTTTCTCACGCTACAACACACTTCAATTTAATAAACAAAAGTCCGTGAACCGGATGTATGGCAGATGGTGGTGGTGGTGGGGGGGTGGCTCCATTATCTGTAAAGGTGCGGCGTCACACTGCTCGCTTCAATACGTATGTATTGAAGCGGCGATCTTGCAGCCTTACAGATAATGGAGCCCACGGCCCCCATACGCCTGCTGCGGACTTTTCCTTATTAAAATAAAGATATAGGCGCACAAGAAAATCGCTGTAATATACTTAAAAGGCTTAACCGGAGGGTAAGCCTTGCGGGGCCGGGAGCCTATTGTTGATAGTTTTCTTTTAAATGGAGAAACTTGGCAACACTGTATCAGCCTAATGTAGCTTCTGCACAAATGTGGAGATACCCTGGGCATGTCATGTAAGACCTACTACAATAAGAATGTGTGTGTGTATGGATAAAGCGTAATGTATCTGCTGTATTTTGCATTTTATAAGACGATCTCATAAAATGATAAAAAACATGTACACACAAAAAGCCATAGGTTTCAGCAGCAGCTATAGACAATAGTATACCCTGGAGTTCACATGTGGTAAGTACCTATGCAAGGGCATACACACCCACAAACACATTTTGTTAACATTCATTTTAACAACACAATGTTAGAAGAACACAAGGTTGGGATGATTATTTTGTACTGAAGCCTTGTTTTTGTCTATGTAATTCATGTTTTTATTGTGCATATGTTCCAACATTCTGTATAACACATTAGTAAAAAGCTTTAAACCAAATAAAAAACACTATAGCTGTACCAGTGAGCTGTTGGTTGGAGTACATATCCCTAGTGACATAATTCCCATTGACAGTGTGGAGCAACACAGAAATCCCACCATTGTCTGGATAACAGGATTGCAAACTTGTGATTAAATAACTACTTTGAAACAACATGTATCTACTAAATTGGAATTCTGTTCGGCTGCAGAGCTGAGTGGAAGGTTCTATCGGCTGCCGTCTGGGACAGGGAGATTCTACTGGGAGTTCACTGGCACAGGGGATGGGCTCCCGGTGCCAGCGGAGGCAACAAGAGAGGCAGGGAGGCCGTTTAACTTTTTTTTTTTTTTTTTTTAACGTTTTTGACACCAGGGTGGGGTCCCAGTGTTGAATCTGTGTTGGGAGGGGAAACAACTGGCTACCAGGAATGGGCTCACAGCAGTAACAGTCAGTCGATGTACTGTACTAATTTTTCTGGAACCAGGGTGGGCTCGAGAAGCCCAACATGTATAATAAATGGCTGAGTTTGGAGGCAGAGGTCTCTGTTCCCAGAGACCGGACTGGGAAAAAACAACAAACACAGCTAACGCTGAGCTCAGTGTTGGTAAAATAATAAACAATGAGAAAACTTTCAGTGTCAGAATTGGTTTGGGGGAGGGCAATATTGGCTACCCGGGATGGGCTCTTAGTGCCATATTTTTTCCTTTTAAACTTCAAACCAGAAGCAAATAATATGTTTGCACATCTGCAAACACAATGTGCTAATATGTTTTGCTTTCTGGTTTAACATGCAAACCTACACTTCTATGAACGGAAAATAGCAGTTGAACAAATTCGAGCAAAGTCCTACTGTGCATGCACAGCCACGTAACTTACTTAAAACTGGCTCTGTTTTTAAAATGCTAAAAGCGCCATACCCTTTTAACAGGCTTCAAATGTGAGCTGTTTGTGAGTTACAGATGAGCAATGATGGTCTTATTTTTATAGTTTTACATATTTTCTGCAATCTGTAGTTCAAAAGTATGTAAACCTAACTTTGTTTGGGCAGGTTATGAGATCCTGCCACAAATGGTGTGCATGCCAACTTTCATTTCCCCTAGGTCCACAGACAGCAGTTATAAGCAACTGAAAACGGGTTTAACACAGAAGTGCCTATTCAACCTTACTATAATGCCATGAAATTAAAAACAAAAAGGTGTTCAGGAAATCAGGGTATGAGAGTACACACTGTAAAAATGGCAAGGATCCCCCTTACTGTAGTACCACTGTAGAACTCTCAGGCTTTTCTAAGGTGACACTGTTTGGGTTCTGCTATGGGGTTTATCAGTTGTTATGAAATGGGTAGAAAGAATGCTGGCTCCTGACTGGCCATGAGGTACTTATCAGCAGGACCGTTATCACAGAACAACAGTCTGGCTGAAAGTAGCTCAACAAAAATGTTTAAAAAATGCATGCAATTTACTAAAAGGACTCATTTTATAATTGCAATAAGGCACTTCAAGGGGTGTGTTATCGTGGGCTAACGTCCTTTCTCGGGTCGTGGAAGCACTCGGCTTTGCCTTGTGCGTCAACCCACCTGAGGCATGCCATTATCCCACCATAACTCACCCCATGTCATGCCTTACTGCTTAAGTAAGATAACCAACGTTATTTATTCGGGTCCTGTACACTGACTACATCTGCACTGGCCATCAGGCCCGTTTTAGGCACCACCTTGGCATCAGTAATTTGATCAAACAGCCCCTGCCTCATTCAAGTCAGTTCTAAACTGTCCCTTGTCCACGCCATCCCTACACTTTGACTTCCTAGTTAATTCCTGTAACAGATAATCACGCAATATAGGTCTATGGACTTCACCAAAACTTACCGCTGGCTGACAGCTATGTGATTATTTCTTTAACAAGTGGAACTGGCCAAAATGAATCCCCACCCAAAGAACGACAGCCTACTTACCTCCAGCTGTTCCACCTGTAAGCCCAGAAGTTGGAAAGCCCCCTACGTTATTAGAATGGGCTAGCCTGGTTCCAGCCGCTGTGACGTGGACTAAGTTGGTGGTGGCAAGTGTGGAACTGAACAAGGACTGCAATACTGATGACCCTGCCATGGAACTCAGGCTTCCCTGGAGCGGCATGTGGCCAAGAGGGAACTGCGATCCAGAGGTAAAAGTACTTAAGAAGGAATGGTGCATCTGTGCAGAGGATGCTGGGCTGCCTGCCGGAGAAGTAGAGTTGGAGATGCTTTTCCCATTTAAGATACCACCAGGGGAAATGGCAGCTGCCGAAATGAAAAGATTCTGTCCGTTTTTCACCTCTGTCTCTCGATCTCGTGTCTTGCTTGCCTTTGCATTATGCTGTAACAAGTTCTTTTCTACAGATCCACCCATTCGGCATCCCACCTCACCACTGTCTTTACATTTCAGCCCTGACCTTGCCAGCCCCTCCCTGTCTGGTGGCCTCTTGCTCAGAAAGGGGTTGATCTCAGAAGCATTAGTATCTTTGTTCCTTAAGGCCTGGTAGCTCATGCCAGAGTTTAAGTTCATTGTTTCCAGAGTTTTATGTGAGAGAGAAGCACCTCACTGACGTTATGTAAACTGATATCTGCCGAAGGCCCACCATTGTAAGAAAAGGTAACAGCTGAGGCTGTACTGGGACTAAGCCCTTCAGTCCCAGATGAGGACACAGAGGTATTTTTTCTTGTATGTGCAGCCATCTTGGCTTCGCTAGTTACACCTTCCTCTGAAGGCGATCGGAAGGCAAAAAGTGAGTTCTGGCTGAGTGCCAAACCAGACTGGGATGGGCTGTCAGTAGTTTTGGCCAGGTTTAGATCCGAGATTGGTGAGAAGGTGGACTTCCACTTACTGCTGTTTGCATTATCCATGGTTTGCGCTTGCTGTCGGACACATAAACCTGCACCTGTTTGAGTTAAAGGGACCACACAAAACATACTGGTTAAAACACAACAATACAACTCACACCTAGGGATGTCATGATATCACTTTTTAAGTATTTAGATATTTTTGTAAGTTACATATAATATTAGTGATTATCACAACTTGCAGCATTTCTTATTTTAGACAAAGTAGTGAAAATCTGATGGGGAGAGGCTGTGCGCTAAATTTACCCATGCTGAATAGTTCACTAGCAGACCTCATCTCGCAGTTAATGGACTGCTAGTGTAAAAAGAACAGGAGACCCGTCCCGTGTGCGCAGATCAGGAGTTTTTAAATTAAAATAATGCTTTTTGGCACTGTTAACACTTAAAAACACTATCAGGGGAATTGTAATAGCAGTAAGAACTTCTGTACTGGCTTCACCTTGGACTCCAACTCTCCCAACTAGCAGGGTCTTTATTCTGCAAAGGACCACAACACTGGTCCTTATTGCTTAATTACTGTGGTATATTATGTACAGCGACAATAGCAGTATTGTTCTTTTATGACAAATTACTGTTGGTCGTAAATATCTGATACATTATCACTGAATTATCGTGACATCCCAACTTACACGGCAGTGTTTCCCATTCATAATAACCAGTTTAAAAGTTACCAGTATTGCATGTTTGGCACTGCATTTCAATCTTCTTCCCCTTCACTGCACAATTATGCCTCAGAGCCACTGAAATATGTAGGACAAGGGCGGAGGTGTTGAAGGAACTTTATTCTGTAAAGGGATTTTTTTTTCTTTTGATTAATCTAATTTTTCTTCCTACCTAGGCAGGCGCAGTCAGCCCATAATAAACCTGGCTCACAGTATATCCCCCAGTGATGGCAGGACCAATAATCTAATAGGATGGTGGCAGGAGACCATCAGTCGGGCACTCTAAATGGGAAGGGCAGGTCAGTCACAAAAATCTCTTCTGAACTGGCCTGCCTATTTTCCCCATTTTCACCCTGTCCCTCCCCTTCTGCCCTTAGGGTGGAGCCAATCCACTACCCACTCACTTTCTCAAAACGCTACTGCAATGCTGTTAGCGCCATCATATTGGAAAGGAAGAAAAACGGAAATTACTTACCTACTGTAATTCTTGATCTTCTCTTGTATCTTCATCATTCATTACTGCTGGGTGTAAGCTGGAGGCAATTTTGACGGAATAGTTTTTTGGAGGAGGAGGAGTTGGCATCGACAGTGCGCAAGGGGTGGCTGTTAGGCACCGTAGACTTCTCCTACATCCCAGTTCTGTAAGCTGGAGAGGCGAAATAAAAAGGGACTAGAAGAATAAAAGCGAGGCAAGAGAGCCAAGGGATAGATAAAGGAAAGGAAACAAACTGAAAAAGGAATAAGCCAAAAAGAGGACAGGAAAGAGAAGAGCCCTACCCTAAGGGACCGCAGGGCCTCCTTCCTTGGGCAGCTCTGAGGGAAGAACAGATAAGGGAAAGGAAGAAAGAAGAAAAAAAAGAGGAGAGGATATTGGGAGGAGGGAAAAACACTGCCACAAATCCTGAGTGAAACTAGCTTGAAGCTTATCAGCTCAGATCTTAAGCAAGGATCCATTCAGACAAAACTGGTTCGGATGGTTCAAACGAACCTTCTACACAGCTTGAAACGAGAGCGGCAGATTTCCCTACACATCCCACTATCCTATTACCCCTCACTCTAGCTGAGAGCTCACAGAATGCCAAGGCAAAATCTGTTCCAGAGAGGGAGAGCCCCCAACTAGGTCAAGGGAAAAAGACCCCACTAGCACTCGGATATGCGTTAGTGCTGGGAGAGGAGCCCCAAGAGAGGGCGACCTCCTTGTCAAGATGGACACAGTTAGAGAAAAAGCTCTTGGACTCCCTGGAGAAGCAGGGACCAAATGGACCAGACCACCAGATAAGAACAATTTTCAAATCGGGTCAGAATGGGCATTGACTAGCCCCGGTCTGGCACTACCAGGTAAATACAGGGACCCTAGCTAAGTCAGAAGACTGAGGGTTAGAGGACTGTCTCAGAGACCAATCCTGTTGTCCAGAGATGGAGCTAAACTGGTCCGAAGGAAAGTTCCCGAGGCAATACCCTCCAAGAAATCAGAAAGAGTTCCCTCAGAAGGAAAGCACAAAGCTTCACTCGCTCTCCTCCTACTCAAATCCTTCGCTGTTTTTTTTTTTTTTTAGAAAAGAACAGAAGGTCCCGAGGAATGAGAGGATTCAGTCTCCCTTGGAGGGGCGAGCAGGGTGGGGGAGACGCCAAAAAAATGAGGCCCATGAGGGGAAGGTGGGTGGGATTCAGTAATGAATGGTGAAGATACAAGAGAAGATCAAGAATTACGGTAGGTACGTAATTTCCATATCTTCCCTTGTCAACCTTCACCATTCATTACTGCTGGATGAGTAACAAGCCCCCCAAAATCCAGCCCTAAAGAAACAGACCCCTCAGCCTCCTACTGGTGGAAAGCCGGGGGGGGGGGCCTGACCAACAGACTGGGACAGCCTAAGGTTGGTAAAGGCAAGGGGGTGTCCCCCGAGGCCGGGGGATGCCCCTGAAGAATCCTCGCCCTGCAGGAAAACAGACTGCCCCCCCCTCCGGAAAGTGGTGGAAATTACCCTACGCCGGGCAATGGGTGACAGTCTGGACAGACGAAGCCATGCCATCCACCTTATGCAGATCGATGTCCCTGCCAGTCTGGAAGCCACCTCGCTGACATCGTAAGATGCCCTCACTTGGTGCCTTGCAACCTCCAGACCCTGTGCAGAGAGGGCAATGGCTTGTCTGGACTGCTCCGTATCAGGCAGAGACACCAGAACCTGCGCTAACATCAACCACAGATGACTGCTGTAGGCAGCATGGGGGGCCTGATGTGAACCTATACACATCAACACACGAGATGAAGAGAAGACTCTTCATCCCCACCGATCAAATTCAGCAGAATCCAGATCCAGGGGGGTCTATCGTGTGCCATGCACCAAAGCCCAGAAGGAGTATCTAGGGACGTCAAGCCCAAGGACAGGTAAGGTAGAGAGCGTAGAGACTCGTGGGGGGCTTAATACCGTCTCCTGCAGTCTGCCGGGGCTGGAGAAGGGGCGGCTGGAGACGGACAGGTGCGGACAGACGCCTCTTAGAAAGGAATTGGTCAGGAAGGCACCATGAGGTGCAGAGTGCTGAATTCACTAAGAAATGCATGCATCTGACGCTCAGTATTGTCCCTGCGAATGAAGGAGATACGAAGCTCTGAGACCAGCCTCGAAAGGAACCACTGATATTCAGTGAAATCAGCGTCGGAAGATAGGTGGACAGAAGTTAGCATGATGTTTGTTCCTCTTCCTCAAGAGAGGAAGACTAGGAGGAAGTGGAGCTCTAATGTTCAGACGACTCCTGCGGTGGCGGCTGGGGGGGAGAGACTGGCGGAAGACCTGTTCATCCATGGCCCTGACGTATGAAGGGAAGGCAGTCACAGTAGCTCTGAAAGTCTCCCAAGTTAAGGGCCCCATAGGACACACATGGTCCAGGGGAGAGGGGGTGGCTGCAGTGGGATGAGCGAAGGGCACCTTAAGAGCACGTGCCCGGCCTCTGCCAGGGCTCTGCGCTCCAGGGAGCGAAGCCACCAAGACTAGGGACCCTGAGACCATACTGGGTTGTGAGGAGGTAACTTGAAAAAGCAAACTCCAGAGGAGCACAGAAGGGGAATCTCCACTGTGACGCGACTGAGGTTGCATGTATCCAGAAGAGCAACCTTCAGTACCGCCACTAGAAGGCGCTCTGGAGACCTTGAGAGAAAGGCAGGGCTCAGCGCTATGACTCCTTCCCACACCCCGCAGGGCAGTGGAAAAGCGCCACCGCTCCACACCCTGACCCCTCAACCCCTCTGACTCCAAAGCAGCCATCTTCCTCGACCCCAGTGCAGGAGTGCCCTGTGGGCCTCTGGAGGGAGGTCACAGAAATAGGGCTCTCTGTCCCTTCCAGAGGAGCCTCAGCAGCACCAGGGATGGCAGCAACCTGGGCCCCCTCAGAAGAGGATATTCTCCCTCGAATCCTGGAGCGATCGCCCCTATAAGGTCCCAGGCCACCCCAAGCCGTGGGCCCCCCCCCCCCCAGTGAACCTGCTCCGTGGACTCGGGGAGAGGAACACTGAGCTGCCTGACACCTCGGCCTACAGAGAGTTCTGAATCCGAAGGCGCAGGCTGCCAGTCCGGATCCACCTCTGAGTCATCCTCTCCCGAAGAGAAGTCGAGCAGAGTGACCTCCAGAGGCAACCCCAGAAACATCTCCTGCGATGGGCACCGAGAACGGCACCAATGTAGGCTGCGACATCGCCAATGGCGCTGTTCAAGTCCCTGGCCCTGCGGACGGCACTGGAACCCACAACGGCACCGCAAATGGTGCCCCCCCTCCCCCGAGTCCCTGGCGCTGCAGGAACCCAAGGCGGCGCTGCCCAAGTCCCCGGTGCCGCTGGAACCCAAAGCAGCATCGAGGGTCCACCACTGCCAGGCCCTACAACCAGAGGCCACGACACTGGGGGGAGCCTGCACCTCCGAGGAGGTGACTGCCGGGACGGCACCAACGATGCGACCCCGGGAGGAATTGCACCGTTCCTCCGGCGCCAAAGAAGAAACCTCCTCCTCGGCAAGGCTGGAAGTTGAAGAGGTCACCTCCTCACTGGGCCGTATAGACCTGGAAGGGGACCCAGAGGAAGGGTCAAGAGATCTGGCCTGGGAGGCCCGCGGGCAACGTCGTCCTCCAAAGTCGGCGGAGCCCTGCCAATCTTAAATGCGCGGATTTCCTATACACGGCAGTCCATGGAAAAACAGGCATCTCACTGATCCATATCATGGTTGGGTCCCAGGCGCCGAAGACAAACATCATGCCGATCCGTGACGGAAAACTGCCAGCCACAGGGGCACCGAAGCATAGCAGCACAGTCCGCCTTGGATTCACGCTTGGCCCCCGAATCGGACATGATGAGAAATTATTTTATAAAACAGCAAAGATCCCCTCGCTGTCGAAATACAAAACTGAAATGGTCTTACCAGCTTCAACGGCGCTGGGATGGAGAACCGGGATGAAGGAGTCAACAAACTGCGTTGAACAATGAAAGGCCTAATGGTACAGCAGCAATTTCTCTCACTCACACAGCAGGTGCAGCCTAGATTGCGGGAGAAAAAGAACTGGGATGGAAGAGGAGTGTATGGCGCGTAACGGGCGCACCAAGCAGTGCATCAGTCTCATGGGTGGTGCAGTCAGCGCCAACTCCTCCCTCCCAAAAAAATAAAAATACTCCAGTGGCAGGTGCGTGCCTCCAGCTTACACCCAACAGTAATGAATGGTGAACATTGATGAGGGAAGATCAGTACTCACCGTAGTAATATCACAGGGATCCCTCACTATGGTTTCACTCTTAAGCATCAATCTCCATGGAGACAGATGCCCCAGAGACAGACCATATTCTAACAGTAGAATTACAATTTAGAACAGGTGTCTGAAAAACTCTGCATCCACCGTCTACCCTGGCAGTTTTCCAATTTGTTTCTATAGCCAGAGTACAATGGTGGCTAGTGAATCTAGCTAAAAAGGCTACCAACAATTTTTAACGCAAGTTTAAATTTTTTTGGGGGGGAAGAATCAATTAAATTGAAGCAGGAAAGTAAATGTTACTGTAAATACAACGAATAAAAACACAGCCTACAACTTTAGAGAAACTGCAGTAGTAATGCTCAAGCAACCTAAGAAAAAGGAAAAATGAAAATTACGTACCTACCGTAATTGATCTTTCTGTGCATCTTCGCCATTCATCACTAATGGGTATAGCGCCAGAGCTAGGACCCTGCGTGAGACTTCTCTTTTTTTCTATGGGCCAAGTCGACGAGGGTCGGCACTGCCCCAGAGGCCGACGTCATGTATGCCTGGTTGGCTGATACTGTCAACGACTCCACCCCAGCCCTGGTTCTGAGACGCCGGAGGTGTAAGGAAAGGGAGGTGGGTTGGGGTGGGGCAAGGGAGCTCAAGGGATAGATAAAAGGAAAGGACATATAAAACTAAAAGGAGAAATAAACGACAGAGGAGACAGGAAGGAGAAACTAGATATGGGAAATTGGGGAAAAGGGAAGGGGCCCCAATCTCTGGAAAGGAGGAGAAAGAAAGAGAGGGATAAGGAAGAGGGGGTGGGGAAGAGGAGAAGACCACAACCCCAGAGGCGATCCTGAACCCTAGGGTTTTGACAAGAACGACAGACCAGAATCTGGACTATCAAGGTTAAGAGCTGCCAGGAGGCGAAGCTTGAAACTACAAAGCAGCATTCGCCCAGGAAGGGCCAACCTTAAGAGTGGGGGTCAGGAACAGGGTGTGTGTCTCGTACTCCCCCAACCCCCCCCAAAAAAGGGGAAAACTTAAATGCCAGGAAGGACATCAAAGGATATCCAACTTAAGGTAATAAAACCAAGGGTTTGAGGGCAAGGGAAAACGGGGGGGGGGGGCCCCCACCCACCAATCCCTCACCTCACCCCAGACAGAAGTGAGGGGAGATTAGATCAATGAAGGTGGAGAGGCACGCCCCCCACCCCCAAATAATACCTCCTAAAGGAGAAAACTCCTCCCTGTGTGTCTCCATGGTCCCCTTCCTCCTAACCACAAAGGAGACGAGAGCAAGGAGGAGAAAAACAACAGGGGGACACAAGAGGGAGGGAGGAGGGAGCCCAGAGACTGAGGCCCCAGGGGGAAGGAGGGCAAGATTTAGTGATGAAAGATGAAGATACACAGAAAGATCAACAATTATGGTAGGTATGTAATTTTCATATCTATGTCAATCTTCGCCATTCATCACTACTGGGTGAGTACCGACACCCCGGAAGGGGGCCCTAAACTTCCCTAAGGGACTAAGTCCCTTAGCCTCCAGTGGGTGAAACACTAGAGAAGAGAACCCTTACAGGCCTGGGAAGACCCGAGACTGGTCCAGGTGAGATAGGGAGCCCCCAGTGGGGGAGGGAAGATGCCCCGAAAGTCGCAGTCTTACCCTGTGGGAGAAGAGGTGGGTTCTCCAGAATGCGGCGGAGATCACCCTATGCCGGGCCAGGTGCGACATCTGGGATAAGCGAAGCCATGCTGTCCGCCTAATGCAGATCGCTGTCCCTATAGCTCTGGAGGCTACCTCACTGGCGTCATAAGATGCCCTTGACTGGTGTCTTACTAGATCCAGGCCCTGAGAAGAGAGGACAATGGCTTGCCTGATTTCCTCCATATCAGGCATTGAGTCTAGGAGTTGTCCTAGCTTGGACCATAAGAACCTATCGTAGGAAGCAAAGTGGGCCTGATGAGAAGCAACAAAGAAGGATCCGTGCCAAATAGAAAACCCTTCTCCCCAAAATCAAGTCTGCAGAGTCCCAGTCTGGGGGGTGAGGCCCAGAGGGGTGTCCAAGGAGGTCAAGCCCAAAGAGGGATGAGGCAGAGAATCTGGAGATGGGGGTCACAATACCATGGAGGAGGTCCTCGGGGTTGGAACAGTGGAGAAGGGACATAGCCAAAGTCGATGTGATGCTTCCTGGAAAGGAACAGGCCAGGCGGGAACCACCAGGTTGACTGCACTGTACTCGCCTAAGAAGGCGCGCATCACATGCTCGAGATTGCAGACAAGGACCGGGGTAAGATGGAACTCGTCCAACAACCTCGCGAGGAAGCACTGATAGGAAGAAAGATCCGACGCTGGGGAGATGTGGACAGATAATTCCTCTCCCTCCGAGGAGCAGGAAGAAGATGTAGGCGAGCTCAGAGGTTCAGGGTCCGGCTGCACGGAAGCATGGTGGAACACCTGCTGGTCCAGGGCATTGAGATAGGTAGGGAAATGTGCAGCGGAACCTCTGAACTGTTCGCTAAGTGGTCCCCTAGGGCTGGGAATGCCTGGGATAGCCGGGGATGGAGGCAGAGGCACGAGGGACAAGCTCCTAGCAGCAGGAGAATGGCCTCTGTCAGGGCAGGGGGGCCTAGAGAAAACTCCCCACAAGGAGGGAGACCCGAAGGTCCCAGCAGCTAACAGCCGTTCAACCGGATCGGAATGGTCCAGCTGTGTCCAAGGGAAGAATCCCCCCCCCCCCGTGAGGTGACCTGGACCGTGCGAGTCCAGACGGACAGCCCCTGA
The DNA here is from genome assembly GCA_016271365.2 of Neoceratodus forsteri. NCBI lineage: Eukaryota > Metazoa > Chordata > Ceratodontiformes > Ceratodontidae > Neoceratodus > Neoceratodus forsteri. The sequence continues at coordinate 202,853,416 of JADMNL010000031.1, forward strand.
CCTCCGAAGCTGAAATCCTCCACGAGGAATGATCCAGGGAAGAGCGAGGGTCCACACTGCAGCTCCTCTCAGGACCCGGCCAGGCTCCAGTGAGGGCACGCTGTGCCACACCCTGACTCCTTAACCCTTCAGAGTTTGAGAGAGACCTCGTCCTCATAGACACCTGCCTAGGCAGCTGACAACTCTGGGTAGACTCCGCAGAGTCCACCCAAGGAACAGTACCCTCCCCTTCCTGGCGTGCCCTGGGCTGTCCCAAACTTGGACTGTCCAAACACACCAGGGAAGGGGGTGCCCTAGCCGGAGGAGCAGATGTGCCAGTGGCCCCAGGTTGCCAGGTAGTGGCCACGAGGACCACTGCTGGCTGGTCAGTACCACTGACCCCAGAGCCTACCGGCAACGACTGACCCCCAGAGGAAGGCAGAGTGGGGGCCGAGGTGCTGAACACAGAGGGCTCTGAGGATTCTGAAGAATCTGGGACCCAATCTGGATCAGACCCGGAGTCCTCCTCCTATGAGGAGGAAGCAGACCACGAGGTCCGATGCCAGATCGCCCCTCGATCCCCGCCAGTTCCCGGACCACGAGCCAGACCACCTTCAACCCAGAACTGCAGGCGGCACCGGAGCCAAGCGTGGCACTGCTCCCCCCGACGCCGCTGGAGCCAAGCATGGCATCGACTGTGGTGCCGCCCCCATCCCCGGCGCCACAAATGGCACCACCCCCATCCCCGGTGCCGCGAATGGCCCCGAAGTCGGGAGCAGCGCTGACTCCAGTCCCGGCACAGTGCACGGTGCCAGAAACTGCAGCAGTACTTCCCACAGTGCCGACATCTCCGGTGCCGCAAACGGCACCAGGAACGACAGTGGCACTGAGGGACGGCCGGTGCCGACTGCGATGCCGCCTTCCAAGCCTCTGACGCAGCAAATGGCACCGGGACCAAGGGTGGCTCCACCAGTTGACACAGAAGACAGTGCCAGTGACCCAGAACACAACACTGAGGGAGCCTTTCACCTCCAAAGAGGCGACTGCCATAGCGGTGCCTCCTCCTGTCATGCCTCGAGGAGACTGGGCCTCCTGCACTGAGGAAGGAGCCCCCACCGCTGAAAGGCTGAGAGAGGTGGAAGCCCTCCTCCATGGGCCATATAGGACCAGCAGGAGACCCGGAGGAAGGGCTGAGAATCCTAGCCTTGGCCTGCCGACTGTGAACCTGCACCCCCCAAGTCAGCAGTGCACGTCCGACTTTAAACGCACGCATCTCAAGAACTTGACGGTCCACAGAGAAGCAGGTGTTGCAGTTGCCCATATCGTGGGACGGGCCAAGGCAGGAGAGGCAACGGTCAAGCTGGTCCGTCACAGAATAAAGGCGACCACAGGGTCACCGACACATTGGTCACCGCCCCGCCTTAGACGATTTTTTGCCCCCAGGACGAGACATGACCGTACTGCAAACAAAAACAAAAACAAAAAAAACAGTACTCGACGTTGCCTAAAAGTAATGAAACTGTCTTACTGGCAGAAGTGACATCGAGCAGGGTGAAACGGAACGGCACACACACACAAGGCCGTGATGAAACTAGGCTGCACGCGCGAGTCTGGATTGAAGAGTCTCCACACGAGGTCTACACTTTGACAGCGGAGAAGAACTGGGCTGGGGCGGAGTCGACGATGATAACGCCAACTCAAGTAGTGCAACATAGAATGTCTGCCTCCAGGGCGGTGCTGGCTCTGTGTCGAATGCTACCATAGAAGAAAAAAAAGTCTCCGCTGGTCCTAGCTCCAGCGCATACCCACTAGTGATGAATGGTGAAGATTGACAGGTAAGATGTACAGTTACGTAAGAACTCATTCGAATAACAGATCTCCGAGAGGAGCTCTTGCAGCAGGTACATATTAGACTAATGCCACCAGGCGTTAGGAACCCATGGAAAAATCTTCTAGCTAGCAGTCTGTGGCGGGGGTCTGCCCCCGTCCGACGGCGCCATCTCAGTTCCACATGGAGACCCAGTTGGATAAGTTGGAGAACCATGAAGGAACTCCCCTATTGGAGAGAAGTATACTGTATGTGAACCAATGACCTGGGGGATGAAGGGTGGGAAAGCCACCTGCTGCAAGAGCTCCTCTCGAAGACCTACTGTTATGGCAAGTTCTTACGCAACTGTACTATCTGACTTCGAGGTGGAGCTCTTGCAGCAGGTATTACACTTAGGACGGAGTCCCGCACAATAACCCGAGATAGGCCCAGATCAGAAGGGTGGAGGATTGACTGAAACAGAGGGGTGCCTACCCTCCTAAGAGGGTAGTCACTGCAGGACAGCCAGCCCAAAGCCTGCTCTCCTCCTAGAGACTATGTCCAAACTGTAATGTCTGACGAACGTCTGGACAGTGCTCCAAGTGGCTGCAGCGCATAAATCTGCTGCTGAAACATGCCTCAAAGAGGCAAAGGAAGTGGCTATAGCCCTAGTGGAATGACCTTTGACCGAACCCGATAAAGGTTTGCCATGATGCTGGTAACAAAACATGATGCAGTGCACTAACCATTTGGTTAGGGTCTGCTTCGTGACAGGATCCTCTGCCTTTCACTGAGCAAAAGCGACGAACAACTGGTTCATCTTGCGAACAGAACAAGTTCGGTCTTAAGTAGTAACGAAGAACTCTATGAACATCCAGAGTGTGTAACAGGGCCTCCCCCCATTAGAGACCTCTGAGTAATACACCAGAAGTTGAATGTCCTTGTTCAGCGTCATTGTGGACACCACTTTCAGAAGGAACTTGGGATTCATAAGCAGCTGCACCCTGTCCCTGTGAGAAACAAGGTAAGGCTCCTTGCACATCAGAACCTGAAGCTCGGAAATCCTTCGAGCAGAAGTAATGGCAACTAAAAATAATGCCTTCCAAGAAAGGAGGCGTAGCTCGCACGTCGCGACTGGTTCAAAAAGGGGGCAGAGTTAGCTTTTCCAACACAAAAAGAAGATCCCACGGGGGGACGGAGTCCCTCCTCGGGGGTCTGATATGCAGAACACCCCTAAGGAAGGTCTTGCACATGGCATGATATGCCGAAAGGGCACAGAGGTGCACCTTTATCGATGAGTAACAGAGACCCAGATCAAGGAGCCGGAGAAGATACTCCAGCACATGCTTGACCGAGCACTCTAGAGGATCCAAGGATCGGGCTGCTGCCCATAGACAGAAGCGTTTCCACTTCATGGCATGAGTCACCCTAGTGGAGGGTTTCCTTGCTGCCACAAGAATCTCTGACACTCTTCGAAACTCCCAGTCTCTCTTCTGCTAGGACTGCAGGAGCCAGGCATGCAGGTGGAGAGTTCATAGAGCTGGATGGACGAGTGTCCCCTGTTCCTGGGAGAGCAAGCGAGTGGAGAGAGGCAGTGGCACAGGGGCCCCCATGGCCAGTTGCTGGAGCAGAGGGAACCAGATCTGTTGAGGCCAAAGTGGGGCTAGCAGAATCATTCTGGCCCCTTCTGACTGCAGCTTGAGCAGTACTCTCTGAACCAGAGGTAAGGGAGGAAAGGCATAGAGAAACCTCCCTGCCCAAGAGGGACAATGCGTCTTGCCAGAAAACACCAGGCCCTGGATACAGCGAGCAAAAATTTGGAAGTTTGGTGTTGCACGGGGACGTAGGGAGATCCAACTCTGGACATCCCCTTATGTTGAAGAGGTCGTCTGCTACTTCTCGAAGTAACTCCCACTCGTGGTTCAAAGAACGAGAGTGGCTCAGACTCTTGGCAAGAATGTTCTGACTTCCTGACACGTGAACCTCTAGGAGGAACTGACCACGTTCTACTGCCCAGTCCCAGACTCTCATGGCCTCTCTGCATAGGGGTTACGAGCGAGTGCCCCTTGCATGGCCAGCTCCCACTGGAGGGGGCGCATGTGCAACTGGGCCCAACAGACCACCGAGGTGCACGTCGCCATGTAGCCCAGAAGGCGTAGAAAGTACCGGGCAGGGCGCAAGTGCCAAACCAGAAATGACTGGGCAAAGGAGGAAAGAACCTCCACTCTGTCTGCTGGGAGCCGAGCTCTGGCTTGACAAGAGTCGCGCTCTGCCCCGATGAAACCCATCACCTGAGAAGGCACAAGTTCAGATTTGGCCTCGTTGATCAGGAGGCAGAGTTGGGAGCAGGTTTGGAGGACCAGATATACAGGTTACTCACCTGTAACAGGAGTTCTAGGAATGGTGTATGTTGTTCATCCACACTCATTGGCAGTATCCTTGCCGCTTTAAATCTTGCCGGAAGGTCTTCAAGCTTGCTCCTCCCACCCACCCGGGTGGTATAACTCTCGGCTCCGCCCCATGACGCCAGATCTGGCCCGCTGGAAGCTCAGGTTGTGCGTCAAGCCGGAGGTAACAGGAGCCGTAGGGATGAACAATATATACCATTCCTAGAACTCCTGTTACAGGTGAGTAACCTGTATTTCTAGGGACATGGATATGTTGTTCATCCACACCCATTGGCAGACTCCTAGCAGTTCTCCCGGGAGGAGGGAGCAAGACGCACACTCTAATACTTACTTGGGAAAGAGAGACTGAGAACCGAGGCCCCAAAACCAGCATCCCGGCGTGACTCAAGGTCGATGTGGTAGTGTAATGAAGGTGTTTGCTGACTTCCAGGTAGCAGCCCTGCAGATTTCCTGGATAGGGACGCCCCTGGAAGCAGCCACCGTTGCAGCAGTATGGCTGGTAGAATGAGCTCTTATCCCTCTGGGAGGCTCCATGCCCGCCAACTTATAGCAGATCTATGCAGGAGGTTACCCACCTGCTTATCGTCCGCTTGGCTGCAGGTCTGCCAGATGCGGCTTCAGCGTAGGTGACAAACAGCTGGCGAACCTCTCCCGAATTTCAGCCGTGCGCTCCTTATAATAAGCGGCGCCCTTCTAGGGTCCAGAGTATGGAGCCTGTATTCTGCCTCCGAGGTGTGATTGGGGTAGAACACCGCAGAGTCAACACCTGGTTAAGGTGAAACTGACACCACCTTCGGAAGGAATTTCGGTGGGGCGCAGGGACAACCTTGTCCCTGTGGAAGACCAGGTAAGGAGACCGATGGAAAGCGCCTGAGCTCCCATCCTTCTGGCTGACGTGATAGCCACCAAGAAGGCGGGTCTTCCACGACAGGTGAGAGAGAGCACACCTGTGCATAGGTTCGAATGGCTTGCCCATGAGCTTGCCAGTACCAGCAGTAGATCCCACGGAGGTGGGGTTCCCGTGACTGGAGGAAATGTGATCAAGGCCTTTGAAAAGCGCCAGACCACCTTCTCCTGCGCCCACCGACTGCTTCCCGCCCGCCCGTAAGCAGAGATGGCTGCCAGGTGCACCCTTAGGGTCGCCGACCTAAGCCCTTGACTAGAAAGGGACCATAAATAGTCCAAGATGCTTGCCAGGAACAGGAGGAAGGGTCCAAGCCCTTGTCCTGACACCAAATGGAAAACCTTTCCATTTGAAGGCATAACATTTTCTGGTCGACTCTACGGGGCGCCTCAACTACATTGAGGACCTCGTCGGAAAGACCCAAGGCCTGGAACTCTAGCCCCAGGAACCAGGCCGCCAGGTGCAGGGATTGAAGGTCCGGATGGAACACCTTCCCTGATTGACTGAGAGCAGGTCCGGCGAGCTGGAAGCCGCCGCGGAGTCCTGGAGCTGAGACTGAGGAGATCTGGGTACCAGAACTAGCGAGGCCAGTCTGGGGCTATCAGAATCACCTCGCCTTGTCCCTCCTCACCTTGGAGAAGCACCTTGTGGATCAAGGAAATGGGGAAAGGCGAAAGAGGCCCGGGGTCCATTGCTCGAGAAGGCATCCCCTGCAGCGAGCCCTGCTGAGGGGGCGGGCATGGAACAGACTCAGCTCTGCCTCCATGGAGGCAAACAGGTCCACCTGAGGTGTGCCCCAAGGGAGAACAGATGCTGTACTACCTCCGGCAGGAGAGACCACTCATGGGATGCAGCCCCTATCGGTTCAGGGCATCAGCCAGGGTGTTGAGGCTCCTGCCACGTGAATAGCCAGGAGATCCGCCTCAGGCTGCTGCAGACGAGTGACCAAATCGGAGAGCTTCCTGCATAGAAGCATGGAGCGGCTCCCGCCCTGGGCGGTTCAGATAGTACATGGTCGCGGGTATTGTCCGCCTGAACCGGACCACTGACCCCGAGGAACGGAGCAAAGCGTGAGAGCTAGGCGGACCGCCGGAGCTCCAGCAGGTTGATGTGGCATCGACCCCCGCTGGGACCAGAGGCCATGAGCCCGGTGTTCCCCAGATGGGCACCCCAACCCATCAGAGAGGCATCGGTCGATAGAGAGACCGTCAGGCTCGGCGGATTAAACGGATGCCCTCCTGCAAATGATCCGGAACGGTCCACCACTGGAGAGCCGCTCACATCCCCCTGTCACCGACAAGCTGGTCCAAGGGATCGCAGCGTGCCAGACCATTGGCTGGCAAGTCCCCACTGAAGGGGACGACATGTTCCAGCCGGCCCAACGGACCACGCTGGTGCAGGCCGCCAGGAGACCCAGGAGCCCAGAAGTCCCGGCAGGCGAATTGCCAAAACCAGAAATGAGCAAAGGAGGAAAGAACCTCGCCCTGTCCGGCTGAGCCGCTCTGTCCGAAGAGAGTCGAGCTGCGCCCATGAATAGAATCACCTGCTTCGCTCGAGTCTGGATTTCTTGGCCTCGCTGATAAGGAGGCCCAGTTGAGAGCAGACCTGAGGGCCAGATCTCTGGACACTCCGCCTCCTTCCTGGAGGCTGCTATCAGCCAGTCGTCCAGGTAAGGGTACACCCGGACCCCTCGGCGCCGCAGGAATGCTGTCACCACTGCCATGCATTTGGTGAAGACCCTGGGAGCTGGAGACAAGCCGAAGGGCATGGCTTGGAACTCGAAGAGGGATCCTTCCGCTCGGAAGCGAAGGAATCTCTGGTGAGACGGACGGATAGGGACGTGAAAAAACGCGTCCTGCAAGTCCAGAGAGCAGAACCACACGCCGCGTTCCAAGGATGGTATTATCTGAGCCAGAGTGACCATCCTGAAGGTTCGAGACCTTAGGAACTTGTTTAGGTCGTGTAGGTCGAGAATGGGGCGCCAGCCCCCCGTCCGTTTCGGAACCAGGAAGTACCTGGACACAAACCCTGGGTCTGAAGGAGGGTCCACCACCTCTCACCACCCCTGCTTTCTGGAGGAGGAGGCGATAACAGCTCGGCGAGCCGCCAGTGAGGCTGGGATTCGAAGCTCCCGGAGGGGCGACGGCCTGAAGGTGGTGCCTGCTCAACCCAGAGGCAGGCCTCTTCCCACCACCTCCAAGACCCACCTGTCCCGTGGTAACAGCGACCAGGCGGAACGGTGCGGGCCGTCCCTCCACGGGGACCTAGGGGTAAGGTGACGGGATGGGAGGCGACCCCTCAGCCCGTCACTGGGCAGGCTTGGAGGAGGGACCGGCGAGGGACTCTCCTGGGCCCTTCCTCCTGCCTCCTGTTAGAGGAAGCCGGCGGCTTGGGTTTGGGATGCAAAGGTCGAGCCTGCTGGCCCTGACGTTGCTGGGCAGGGCTGAGGGCACAGAAGGCCAAAGGGCTTAGGCTGTGGTTTGCGGCCTTTGTCCTTCTGAGCGGAAGAGACCGAGTCCAAGGTGGCATTGGACCTCTCGATCCTCTGCAGGTGACCTTCCACCCAGGGCCAGAGGTCAGTCCCCAAAAGGGAACATCCGCCAACTTTGCTGGGTATCTGAAGTAAAGGTGGATATCCTCAGCCAAGCCCGGCCGACGCATAGCCACCGCGGCCGCCACCGATCTGGCACATGAGTCCCCTATATCCAAAGCAGTCTGAGCTGCTGTTTGGCCACTGCCTGCACTCTGGTCCCGCACCTGCTTAACCGTAGTCTGCAGATCGCGGGAAGATGAGGATGACCTCATCCAGGGAGCCCAACAGGGCATAGAAAAATGTGCCATGAGGATCGGCCGAACTGGCCTGACGAAGGCCGAAGAGGACGCAGTGAGACTTTTCGCCGACATAGTCCAATTCTTGGACTCCTTGTCAGGAGGTTTGTCCACATCCCTGGCGTTGCGGCGCGCGAACAGCTGTCGGTAACCAACCCTCAGCAGAGGGTGTTCCAAAAAACCGGACAGGGAACCGGTAGGGACCGCCACTTCCTGGCCATCCTGGCAGGAAGGGCGCAGGGCAGGAAGCTAGGGCTGCCAAAGTTCCAGTGCCGGACCCACTATGGCCTCGGCCACCGGAAAGACCTCCGTCGGAGAATCCCCGGTCCAGAATCTCCGTGAGGATACCTGGCCCGCTTGGAACGGGTTCGAGCCCATCCCGAGACTCAGATGAGCCAAGTAGTCCTAGGAAGGACGACGGCTATCGATCCATTGGCTGACCTCCTGAGACTCCAAGTCCAGTCGCTTGGAGAAAAAGGAGGAATCATCTTCGGACTCGGAAGAGTCCTCGAAGAACTGCCTCTGGCCTGAGCCACCCTTCACCTGCCGAGTGGTCGGGAGTGAGGGTAACTGACAGCCGATGGGGTAGACCCTTAGCCGACCGAAATCCTGGTCGGAGCCCCAATTGGTGGCTGTGGAGGCGGAGGTTCCACGGAACGTGTGGAGCAGCTGGTTTGTGGCAACAACCGGCCTGGGTATAGGCTCCTCGGATAAGTCGAGGTTGTGTCGGCGTTCCGGTGACAGCCATAATGGCCGGGAGGCGGCGGTCGGCTTATTCCGACCAGGAGGACTGTTGCAACATAAGGTCTCTCGTCCCGTCCGGCGTAATTTCACGAAGCCTCCCTCATCGAGGAGGAGGGACGAGCGGCGGCAGCCGCCGCTTACAGCGGTGCCGGACGAGACCGCCTATGGCGGTGGGATCGGCTGGACTATGAAGAGGTCCGAACCCGAGAGTCCCGGAATTTCCGGGGCGGTCGCGAGAGGTGTCGGCGGAACCGGCACTCCCGGCCGGATGGTCCTCCAGGCTCCGGAACCGGAGGCACAGGCGAGCCCAGGATCTCAACTCCTCCCGGGGAACCGGGGAGAGGGGAATCTCGGCTGCTAAAGGCGACAGCCCATCCAATGGGTCGAGAAAAATCTCGACTTCATCGGTGGGAGTCTCGGTCAACTGACCTGACGGGGACACCGTGAGGCCAGTGGCCGAAGCCGAGCGGTCGACCGAAGCCGACGGTCGACGGCCCGGGGAGAGGGACCTTTCCCGCTCCCAAGAGCGTCGACGGAGGGACTTACCCCTGTCCCTCTTTTTGGACCGAGAATAAGGTCCAGCAGACGCAGGCCCTTCTCCTTTAGTGGAGAGGGACAGACAAAGCTCCTTAAAAGAAGCCGTGTAGGAAGAACCCAGAGAGCGGATAAATGCCGCGGCAGGAAGATCTGACCCAGCCGCCTCTCTTCGAGGGCAACCATCCGCCGAGCTGATCCGCTGAGCCCACACTGCCAGACACCGCCAACCGGCCTCCTTGACTTCACCGAGGGAACGCTCTCGGACGGCCCAGTTGCAACGGCAGCACGGTTCGAGGACGAGGCCGAGAAAGATGAGCACAGGTCAGAAGCCTCGGGTCGTGCTCAAGGCCTAAGCAGTAGACACACGTGAGTGTGGATCCGTCCGAGACATCTTCTGCCCGCATAGGCATCTCCAAAACCGAGTCGACGGTTCCATCGCAGCCGCGAGGGATAGAAGACTGAAGTCTTTTGCAAAATTTTATTTTAAATCCATGAACGGAGAAATAGGAACCAGTCTCAAACGCAGAGCGTTAAGGAGGGAACCTGAGCTCTAAGCGGTAAGGAAGATCTGGCGCCATGGGGCGGAGCCGAGAGTTATACCACCCGGTTGGGTGGGAGGAGCAAGCTTGAAGACCTTCCGGCAAGATTTAAAGCGGCAAGGATACTGCCAATGAGTGTGGATGAACAACATATCCATGTCCCTAGAACCCTAGATTTCTCCACCTCCTGTTGGGTGGAACCTGCTAGGAGCCAATCATCGAGGTAGGGGTAAATTCTGACACCCCCCCCCCCGACGCCGGAGATGGGCCGCCGCCACTGGAATGCATTTGGTGAAGACCTGTGGGGCCCATGACAGGCCGAACGGCATGGCTCGGAACTCGTACAGGGTCCCTTCAACCCTGAAGCGGAGGAACAGCTGATGGGACAGACGGATTGGGACCTGAAAGAACACGTCCTGCAGATCCAGTGAACAGAACCATGTTTCGCTCCAAGGATGGTATGATCTGGGACAGGGTGACCATCCGAAAGGTGCGTGACCTGAGAAATTGATTCAGGTCGTGGAGATCTAGAATACGGTGCCAGTCCCCCATCCGCTTGGGCACCAGGAAGTACCTGGAGACAAAGCCTGGGTCTGCTGGAGGATCCACCACTGGAGCAACTGCCTCCTTGAGGAGGAGCTGAGCGATGTCATCTCAAAGAGCCGACTGAGTATGGATGGATACTCTTTCCTCCCGAGGGGCACGTAATAGCAGACCAGGTGGAAAGGAAGTGACGGAGCCGGCTCCCCACGGGAGGACCCAGAGCTGGCATGACGGACATAAGGGTGGCAGCCCCCATCCTGTCACTCAGTGGGCTTAGAGGAGGAGGAGGAGGAGGAGGAGAAGGCTCCAGGTCCTGAACCTCGGCCCCCTTTGTGGGCCTGTTGGGGTCCAGGCTTGGGCCGAGGGCGCCAAGCTTGAGCCTGCTGCTGATGCTGCTGACTCCTTAGTAGGAGGACTGCTGAGCCGCAGGGGAAGAGTGATGAAAAGGCTACTTTTTCTTCTGCTGATCGCTGCCAGAAGAACTCCTGGCTGAAGTGGCGTCCAAGGTGGTACTGGACTGTTCAATGTGCTGAAGGTGACTGACCACTCCTGGGCCAAACAAGTCGGTCCAGAGGAAAGGCACATCAGCTAACTTATGCGGAGTATCCGCTGGGAAGGAGGATAACCTCTGCCAAGCCCTGTGGTGAGAGGCCACTGTGGCTGACATCGAGCGGGCACAAGAATCCCCAATGTCCAGGGCCATCTGGAGCTGCTATTTGGCAACAGCATGGCCCTGGTCCCGGGCTTGCTTAACTGTGGTTTGCATGTCCGCAGGGAGATGTGGGAGGACTTCATTACTGACCCAAGAAGGGCATGAGAGAAGTGTGCCATGATGACAGACGAACTGGCCTGACGAGGCTCACGGAGGAAGCCGCACAGACTTTCTGCACCGAACGGTCCAAGTGCTTGGACTCCTTATCGGGGGGACGGTCAGTGTCGACAGAACTGCCAGTACACTTGAACACACAGGTGGTCACCAGGTTCTCGACCAAAGGGTGCTCAGTGAACCCTGCAAGGGACCTCACAGGAACCACATACTTCCGGGCAGATGGTGCTGGACATGAGGCAGGGCGCTGCCATAGTTCGAGTGCTGGGCCAACAATGGCCTCGGCCTCAGGAAAGCCCTCCGTCGGGGTGTCCCCTCTCTTCAGGATGTCCGTGAGAGGGTACTCCCGAATTTTTCTGGACAGGCTCCAGGGGCATCCCTGTGGAATCAAGAGATGAGAGAGACAGGATCCCCTGGAAGGAGGAAGGGCCTTCCTCCGTCCCTGTGCCAATGGACGACTCATCATCCCTGGATGTGAGTGGAGTCCGGTGACGTCCGAGGAGTCAGGATACAGCGGTTTGCCGCCCAAGTCGCCCTTGACCAGTTGAGAATGGTTCGGGGTGACCATGAAAGACAGATGTCGGGGAAGCCTGGTATCTGGTCGGTCCTCTTTGGAAGGAGCCCCTCCCACAGGCTGCTTAGGCAGCTGCTCCACTACTATCAGTGGGGAGACCGGCAAAGGCCGAACTGGAGGACAGGCTGGCCCCACGGGTGGGGGAAACCAAGGGCTTCAGTTCCGAGGGGGTCAGCTTCGGCCTAGGAGGTGAAAGCCAAGTAATGGTCGGGGTAGGTGGCGGAACCAGCTTCTGCCCGGACAAAAATCAGCTGTTGCCACATAAGGTCCTTGTAGTGCCGGAGTTTCCGTCAGAGCCTCTCCTCATCCGAGGAGGACGAGGACAACCTGTGGCGTCGCCTCTTCTTGGAACACTTAAGGCTCTTCCTTGGCCTTTCGGCCGAGGGGGTTCTGGACCTCTACCAAGATCAGGAAGGCCGACTCGGTCGCTCGGAAGACACCGGAGGGAATCGGTGAAACCTGGGGGTCTGGAACCAGGACCTCGATGGGGACACCAGCTGGCTGGGTCTCACTGGGGAACACCAGGACCAGAGTCCTTTCCAAAGAGTCGTTGGCCACGGCCGGCGACAGAGGCTCGATCGGGTCGAGAATGATCTCGACTTCGTCGGCCCCCTCCTCGGTCTGGCCAGACGGAAGGTCTGTGAAGCCTGCGGCCGAGGAAGCGATCTCGACTGGGATAGAGTCCACATGCTCCTGAGACCCTTCTCGGTCCCAAGAGCGCCTTCGTCGAAACAAAGACAGGCCAGATTCCTTTGCTCTCTTCCTGAGAGTGGGAGGAATGCGTGCCCACAGACGCCTCACCCCAACTGGGGAGAGACTGGCACAACTCCTTAAAAAGAACCTGTGAAGGTGGAGCCCAGGTTGAGAGGAACGAAGAAGCTTCGATTAGCCGAAGCATTGGTGGCTTCTTCTTTGAATGTCTTCATACGTTCCAGCTGCTTGGCGGAGCCTGCAGCTGCGGAAACCGCCCACCTAACCTCCTTAGACTTCACCGGACGGTTCCTTTCCTCCGGTCTCCCCAACTTCAAGCATGCCAAGCAGTCTTCCAGGACGTTGGGATGGAAGGCCAGGCAAAAGCTGAAAGACGAGGTGTCATGGCCGACACCTAGGCAGTAGACGCACGTGAGATGGGGATCAGTGCGCGACATCTTCTGGCCACAAGGACACTGGCGAAATCCCAGAGAAGATTTCTCTTCCATAATCGAAGATGCAAAAGTGCGATCGCTAATGCGAACGAGTTTTAGTTTCAGTAAAACCGAGGGTTTGAAAGCTAGGGCCTACGGAATGCGTGAGCATGAGGGAGGCAACCTGTATCTTCCAGCGGAAAGGAAGATCTGGCGTCATGGGGCGCAGCAGAGGTATATACCACCCGGCTGGGTGGGAGGAGCTAGCTTGAAGACTTCCAGCTGATATTAAAGGGGAAAGGAACATGCCAATAAGTGTGGATGAACAAACATATCCACGATCCTAGAACGCATACTGCAGATCCAGTGAACAGAACCACGTTTCACTCCAAAGATGGTATGATCTGGGACAGAGTGACCAACCGAAAGGTGCGTGACCTGAAGTATTGATTCAGATCATGGAGATCTAGAATGGGGTGCCAGCCCCCCCGTCCGCTTGGGCACCAGGAAGTACCTGGAGACAAAGCCCGGGTCTGCAGACGGATCTGCCCCAAGAGCTACTGCCTCCTTGAGGAGGAGCTGTGCAATGTCGTCTCAAAGAGCCGACTGGGTGCATGTGGAAATCTGTTCTTTCAAAGAGGCTTGGGCTCGGCTGAGAGAGTACTGCTTGAATTCTAGAAGCAGTCCCTGACCGACCACTTCGAGAACCCACCTGTCCGTAGTGATAGCGGACCAGGCGGAAAGGAAGTGGCGGAGCCGGACCCCCACAGGAAAACCCAGAGCTGGCATGATGGGAATAGGGGTGGCAACCCCCACCCAGTCACTGAGCAGGCTTAGAGGAGGAAGCTCCAGGACCTGAGCCTCCCCCCACGGGCCTGCTGGGGTCCAGGCTCAGCGGCGCCAAGCTTGAGCCTGCTGCTGATGCTGCTGTCCTCCCTGGTATGATTGCTGAACCGCAGGGGAAGAGTGCTGAAAGGGCTTCTTTTTTCCTGTCGGTTCTTGCCCAAAGAACTCTTGGCAGACGTGGCATCGGACTGCTCAATGCGCAGTAGGTGACCGGCCACTGCTGGGCCAAACAAGTCGGTCCCAAGGAAAGGCACATCAGCTAACTTGTGCTGAGTATCCACGGGGAAGGAGGACAGCCTCAGCCAAGCTCTGCAGAGAGAGGCAACTGCAGCGGCCATCGAGCGGGCACAAGAGTCCCCGATATCCAGGGCCGTCTGGAGCTTCTGTTTGGCAACAGCAATGCCCTGATCTCTGACCTGCTTAACTGTGGTCTGCATGTCCGCGGGGAGATGAGGGAGGACTTCATCCTATGATCCAAGAAGGGGATGGGATAAGTGTGCCATGACGACGGCTGAACTTGCCTGACGAAGGCCCAAAGAAGATGCCACGTAGACTTTCTGCCCCCGAATGGTCCAAATACTTGGGACTCCTTTTTGGGAGGTTGGTCAGTGTTGGCAGACCTGCCAGTAAGCCTGAACACACAGGCGGTCACAAGGCTCTCGGCCAAAGAGTGCTCTGTGAACCCCGCAAGGGGCCCCATGGGCACCACATAATTGCAGGCCATGCGGGTAGACTGTGCTGACATGAGGCAGGACGCTGCCACAGTTAGAGTGCCAGACCAACAATGGCCTCAGCCACAGGACATGCCTCTGTCGGGGTATCCCCTCTCTTGAGGATGTCCGTGAGAGGGTACTCTGCCTTTTTCTGGATGGGTTCCAGTGGCATCCCTGCAGAATCAGAGATGAGATGAAGGATCCCTTGGAAGGAAGAAGGATCTTCCTCCATCCCTCTGCCAACGGTCAACTCATCATCCCCAGGATGAGTGTGGAGCCCGGTGACATCAGAGTCCGAAGAGGTGAGGTACAGCGGCCCGCCACCCAAATCACCCTCAACCCGAGGGCGGTCCGGGTTGACTGTGACCGACGGACGTTGAGGAAGCCTGGTATCTGGTCGGTCCTCTTTGAAGGGAACCCCTCACCCACAGGCTGCTTAGGCAGTGGCTCCACCACTATCGGCGGAGAGATCGGTATAGGCCAAACCGGAGGACGGGCTGGCCCCGCAGGCGGAGGAATTAAAGGCTTCAGTTCAGAGGGGGTCGGCTTCGGCCTGGGAGGCAAAAGCCAAGCAAAGGCCGGGGTAGGAGTCGAAGTCGGCTTGTGCCTGGACAAAATCAGCTGTTGCCACGAGGTCCTCGGAGCGCCGATGGAGTTTCCATTGGAGCCTCTCCTCATCAGATGAGGACGACCGGTGGCGTTGCCTCTTTTTAGAGCGCTTGTGGCTTGTCCATGAAGCCTGCGGCCAAGAAAACGATCTCTACTGAGGTTGAGACCGCATGCTCCTGGGACTGAGACCTCTCTCAGTTCCAAGAGCATCTTCGCTGAGACGAAGATGTGCCCGGTTCCTTATCTCTTTTACGAGATCGGGAGGAGTGCAAGCCCGTGGGCACCTCTCCCTGGGTGGGGAGAGACTGGCACAACTCCTTGAAGGAACCTGAGAAGGTGGAGACCAGGTTTAGTGGAACAAAAAAGCTTCAACTGTCGGAAGCACGGGCGGCTTCTTCTTCCAACGCCTTCATGCATTCCA
Source organism: Neoceratodus forsteri (assembly GCA_016271365.2). Lineage (NCBI taxonomy): Eukaryota > Metazoa > Chordata > Ceratodontiformes > Ceratodontidae > Neoceratodus > Neoceratodus forsteri. Next base: position 202,868,819 of record JADMNL010000031.1, read on the forward strand.
GCTGCTGCGGAAACCGCCCACCTAGCCTCCTTGGACTTCACCGGAGGATTACTTTTCTCCGGTCTCCCCAACTTTAAACATGCCAGGCGGTCATCGAGGACGTTGGGATGGAAGGCCAAGCAAAAGCTGCAGGACGAGGGATCATGGCCGACACCCAGGCAGTAGACGCCCGTGAGATGGGGATTGGTGCGCGACATCTTCTGGCCACAAGGACACCAGCGAAATTCTGGAGAAGATTTCTCTTCCACGATCGAGGACGTAAAAGCGCGATCGCTAACTCGGACGAGTTTTAATTTCTGTAAAACCGAAGAATGGAAAGCCAGGGCCTACGAAATGCGTGAGCACGAGGAAGGCAACCTGTATCTTTCAGCAGAAAGGAAGATCTGGTGTCATGGGGCAGAACCAAGGTATATACTGCGTGGGTGGGTGGAAGGAGCCAGCTTGAAGACTTCCAGCAAGATTTAAAGGGGAAAGGGACATGCAAAGAAGTGTGGATGAACAACATATCCACGACCCTAGAAGATGGGTTCTACGGTACGCAGAGGAAATCACCCAACGCCGGGCTAAGGGTGACAACAGGGGAAGACGCAGCCATGCCGCCTGCCTAGTGCAGATCGCTGTCCCTACGACCCTGGAAGCTACCTCGTTGGCGTCGTAAGATGCCCTTGCTTGGTGACTTGCTAGCTCCAGGCCATGTGCAGAGAGTGCAATGGCTTGTCTGGTTACCTCCGAATCAGGCATAGAGGCTAGGAGTTGACCTAGCCTGGACCACAGAAGCCTATCACAGGTAGTATAGTGGGCCTGATGTGCAGAAATTAAAAGAAGCAACCGTGTCAAGTAGAAGGTCCTCCTCCCCCAGAAGTCAAAAGCCATGGAATCTTGATCTGGGGACCGGTCACGGTGCAGGGCGCAAACCCCATCTGGAGTGTCCAGCTGCGTCAGTCCTGACGGAGGATGAGGCATACAACCTGGAGACTGGGGCACAGTACCTCTGGCTCTGATCCCTAGGGGCTGGTACTCCGGAAAATGGTCTTTGCCAGAATCGCAATGACACTTCCTGGAAAGGAGCAGGCCAGGCAGGCACCACAAGGGTGTCCGCAGTGAAATCACCTAGGAAGGTGTGCATCAAATGCTCCGGATTGTGCTGAGTGGGTGGGGTGACATGCAGGTCCTCCATCATCCTCACGAGGAAACGCTGATACTCTGCGAAATCAGCAGCAGGGGAGATATGGATAGAGGGCTCCTCTCCTTCCAAAGATGAGGATGAGGAAGCGGAGGACCTCGGAGATCCAGAGGCTGGCTGCTCAGGGGGAGGGGTGGAACATTCGCTTGTCCATGGCCCTGATGTATGTAGGGAAATGAGCAGCCGCACCCCTGAACTGCTCCCAGGAGAGAGGTCCCCTAGGACCAAGAATGCCTGGGAGAGCAGGAGATGGTGACAGAGGAGAGGGGGCTAAGCCAACAACAGAAGGAGACCATCCTCTGTCTGGGCAAGACAGCACACCAGGAGCCCCAAGGGAAGGAGGAGCCCCGGAAAACCCAACAGCCGACAGCTGATCAACCATGCTGGAACTGCCTAGGCTGTGCCCTGAAGATTTTCCCCTGTGAAGTGACCGGGACCTTGGAATTCCAAAAGGATGGTCCCTACCCTCTAGTACCAGGGCCCTCTCGAGGAGACCAAGAAGGAAGGACAGGGGGTCCACGCTACAACTCCTTCCTGAACCCAGGTGGGTCCCGGAAAAGGGTCGCCGCATCAAACCCTGACCCCTCAACCCCTCGGAATCCAAAAGAGCCCCCCTCTTCAAAAACACCAGCCTAGGCAGCTGACAGCCCTGGTCAGTCCCCGGGAGGACCACCCAGGGAGTGCAACCCTCTCCTCCCGTGGGTGCTCCGGTTGGCCCTAAAGTTGGGCGATCCAGGCACACCACCCGAGGGGCTACCCCAACTGAGGGGGCAGAAAATCCTCCGAGCCCAGGCTGCAGGACAATAGTGGCCTGCACTACCGCCTGCTGGTCAGCACCCCGACCCTACACTCGGAGGCTATCGCCCGCTCCTCAGAGGGAGGCTGGCTCCGGTCAGCCGAGGAAACTACCAGGGTGTCCACATGGGCTGCCAACTCCAGAGAGTCGGACAGCCAGTCTGAACCAGACTCTGAGTCTGTCTCCGAAGAGGTAGAGATCGAAGTCCAGTGCCAGACCGTACGTGGACACCCGCTCCTGTCCAGACCGAAGGAGGCACCAGTCTGGGTGTCCGCACCACAGCCAGCACCGAACTCCCCAACGGTGCCCATAAAAGAGACAGTGCTGAGAGCGCTAGCAGAAGCGGAGTCTATGCCTGCCACAGCACCATCCAGACAGGATGAAGGGTCCAGGCCCTTGCCCTGACACTAAATGAAGAAGCTCTTCCATCTGAAGGCATAGCACCTCCTGGTCGACTCCTTCCTAGATGCCTCAACTACATTGAGGACATCGGACAGACCCAAAGCCTGGAACTCTAGCTGCTCAGGAACCAGGCTGTCAGGTGCAGGAATCAAGGTCCAGATGGAATACCTTCCCCTGATGATCAAGAACAGATCCGGGCGTGCTGGAAGAGACGTCGGGAGCCTGGTGCTGAGGCTGAGGAGATCTGGATACCAGAACTGGCAGGGCCACTCTGCGGCAATCAGGATCACCTGTGCCTTGTCCCTCCTGACCTTGAGGAGCACCTTGTGGACCAAGGGAAGTAGAGGGAAGGCTTAGAAGAGGCCTGGGGTCCACGGCCTCGAGAAGGCATCCCCCTGCTGCGAGCCCTGCTGAGGGGGGTGGGAATGAGACAGCCTCAGCTTCTCCCTGGAGGCAAACAGGTCCACCTGAGGGGTGCCCCATTGGGAGAACAGGCTGTGTACCACCTCTGGATGGAAGGTCCACTCGTGGGACGCCTCGCCCACACGGCTGAGGGCATCTGCCAACTGATTCGAGGCTCCTGCCACATAGATGGCTAGGAGATCTGCCCCCAGTTGGCTAACGAGGGTCCGGACACAGAGCGCTTCCCTGCACAGAGGCCGGGAGCGCTTGCCACCCTGTTTGTTGAGATAGTATATGGTCATGGCGTTGTCTGTCTGGACCTGAACCACCTGATCCCGAAGGAACTGAGCGACTGCAGCACGCGCCAGCTGTACTGCTCGGAGCTCCAGCAGGTTGATATGGCATCAGAATTCCTCGAGGGTCCAGAGCCCGTGGATTCTGTGATACCCCAGCCCATGAGAGTCGCATCGGTCATCAGGATGAACGTCGGCTCAGGGCGGTTAAACGGGATCCCTCCCTGCAGATGTTCCAGGACGGACCATCACTGGAGAGCATCTGACATCTTCTGGGTCACAGTGACCAGCTGGTTGAAATGACCGTATTGCTGAGACCACTGGCATATGCCACTGGGCCCATCAGACCACGGAGGTGCAGGCCGCCATGTAACCAAGAAGTCGCAAGGAGTCCCGGGAAGGGTGCAGTTGCTCAACCAGAAATGATCGGGCAAAGGAGGTGTGAACCTCCGCCCTGTCCACTGGGGGCCTGGCTCTGGCTCGGCAAGAGTCTAGCTCTGCCCCAATGAAGCAAATCACCTGCAAGGCCACAAGTCCAGACCTGGCCTCACTGATCAGGAGGCCAAGGCTGAGGCAGGTTTGGAGGGCCAGGAACCCTGGACCTCTCCACCTCCAGTCTGGAGGGACATGCTATGAGCCAATCATCGAGATACGGGTACACCCTAACCCCTCGACGCCAAAGATGGGCCGCCACCACTGCAATGCATTTGGTGAAGACCCTGGGGGCCAATGACTGGCCGAACGGCATGGCTTGGAACTCAGAGGGCTCCCTCCATCCAGAAATGGAGGAATCTTCGGTGGGGCGGACGGATCGGGACGTGAAAGAACGCGTCCTATAGATCCAGGAAGCAGAACCACATGTTCTGCTCAAGAGATGGTATAATCCAAGATAGTTACCATCCAAAAGGTGAGAGACCTGAGAAACTGATTCAGGTCATGCAGATCTAGAATGGAGTGCAAGCTCCCTGTCCGTTTCGGGACCAGAAGTACCTGGAAACGAACCCTGGATTGACAGGGGGGATCAGCGGATCTGACCACTACCTCCTTGTGGAGGAGTTGGGCAGTGTCGTCTCTCAGAGCAGACAGAGTATGGGTGGATATCTTCTCCTCCCGTGGGGCGTGGGCCTGGCTTGAAGGGTACTGCTCAAATTCCAGAGGCAGTCCCTGGCCGACCACTTCCAAGACCCACCTGTCCATTGTAACAGCGGACCAGGCAGAAAGGAAGTGGCAGAGCCAGTCACCCATGGGAGGACCTAGAGTGGTCATGACGGGCATGAGGCTGGCTACCCAATCCTGTCACTGTGCAGGCTTGGAGGAGGATCCAGCAGGGGGACTGCCGGGGCCCTTCCTCTGGGCTTACAGGTTGCCGAAGCGCCTGACTTGGGCCGAGGGTGCCAAGACTGAGCCTGCTCCTGCTGCCCAGATTGGTACTGGGGCTGTTTGGCCGCAGGTGCAGAAGGCCGAAAAATACAGGTTACTCACCTGTAACAGGAGTTCTAGAAGTGGTATATGTTGTTCATTCACACTTATTGGCAGGTTCCTTGCCGCTTTAAATCTTGCCGGAAGGTCTTCAAGCTGGCTCCTCCCACCCACCCCGGTGGTAAAACTTTCTGCTCCGCCCATGATGCCAGATCTAGCCCGCTGGAAGCCAGGTTGCACGTCGAGCCGGGAGGTCGGGTAGTGTGGATGAACAACATATACCACTCCTAGAACTACTGTTACAGGTGAGTAACCCGTTTTTCTAGGATCATGGACATGTTGTTCATCCACACTGTTTGGCAGACTCCTAGCAGTTCTCCAGGAGGAGGGAGACAAGGCACACACCCCTTACCCAGGGAACAGAGATTGGAGAACAGAGGCCCCAAAACCAGCATCCCCATGTGACTCAAGGTCGATGTGGTAGTGGGTAATGAAGGTGTTTGCCGAATTCCAGGTAGCAGCCAGACAGATTTCCTGGACAGGGATATCTCTGGAAGCAGCCACCGATGCAGCAGTATGGCGGGTAGAATGAGCACTTATCCCTCTGGGAGGCTCCTTGCCCACCAACTCATAGCACAGACCTATGCATGATGTAATCCATCTTGCTATGGTCCCCGTTTGGCTGCAGGTCTGCCAGAAGCGGCTTCAGCGTAGGTGACAAACAGCTGGTGAACCTCTCCCGGAATTTCCGCCGTCCTCTCCTTATAATAGGAGAGAGCACGTCCGGTCCAAGGTATGGAGCCTGTACTGGTCTCCGAGGTGTAATTAGGGTAGTATACCGCAGAGTCAACACCTGGTTCAGGTGAAACTCTGGCACCACCTTTGGAAGGAATTTCGGATGGGGGCGCAGTACAACTTTGTCCCTGTGGAAGACCAGATAAGGGGAGTCCACTGAAAGTGCCTGGAGCTCCCTTATCCTTCTGGTAGACGTGATAACCACCAGGAAGGCCATCTTCCATGACAAGTGTGACAGCTCACAGTTGTGCACTGGTTCAAATGGCTCGCCCATGAGCTTTGCTAGTACCAGCAGTAGATCCCATGGAGGTGAAGGTTCACGCACCGGAGGGGACGTGTGATCCAGGCCTTTGAAAAAGCACCGACCACTGTCTACCGCACCAATGTCAGCTGACTGGTCCGCGCCTGGTAAGCAGAAATGGTTGCCAGGTACACCCTAAGGGTCGATGACCACAGACCCCCTTTGGAGAGAGATCAAAGGTAGTTGAGAATGTTAGCCGCAGAACAGGATAAGGGGTCCAGCCCCTTACTCTGACACCAAATGGAAAACCTTTTCCATTTGAAGGCATAACATTTCCTGGTTGATTCCTTTCGAGATGCCTCCACCACGGTGTAGATGTCTTCGGACAAACCCAAGGCCTGGAACTCTAGCCACTCAGGTACCAGGCTGTGAGGTGCAGGGATTGAAGGTCTGGATGGAGGACCTTCCCCTGGTTAAGAGATATCAGGTCCGGGCGTGATAAAGCCGCTCCAGGAGCCTGCAGCCGAGGCTGAGATCATCTGGATACCAGAACTGGCACGGCCAGTCGGGCTACCAGAAATACAGGTTACTCACCTGTAACAGGAGTTCTAGGAATGGTATATGTTGTTCATCCACACTGTCTGGCAGGATCCTTGCCGCTTTAAATCTTGCCGGAAGGTCTTCAAGCTGGCTCCTCCCACTCACCCGGTGGTAAAACCTCGCCTCGCCCCCATGACGCCAGATCTGGCCTGCTGAAGCTCAGGTTGTGCTTCCGGCCGATAGTCGTAGGTAGGGATGAACAACATATACCACTCCTGAACTCCTGTTACAGGTGAGTAACCCGTATTTCTAGGACATGGATATGTTGTTCATCCACACTGTCTGGCAGACTCCTAGCAGTTCTCCGGGAGGAAGGAGGCAAGGCGACAATTCCCTACTTAGGGAATAAAGACTGAGAACCGAGGCCCCAAAACCAGCGTGCCCGCGTGACTCAAGGTCGATGTGGTAATGGGTAATGAAGTGTGTGCTGACTTCCAGGTAGCAGCCCTGCAGATTTCCTGGATAGGGACGCCCTGGAAGCAGCCACCGATGCAGCAGTATGACGGGTAAATGAGCTCTTATCCTCTGGGAGGCCCCATGCCCCCAACTTATAGCAGAGATCTATGCAGGAGGTGACTCCACCTGCTTATCGTCCGCTTGGCTGCAGGTCTGCCAGGTGCGGCTTCAGCTAGGTGACAAACAGCTGGCTAACCTCTCTCAATTTCAGCCATGCGCCTTATAATAAGCGAGCGCCTTCTAAGGTCCAAAGTAGAGCCTGTATTCGGCCTCTGAGGTGTGATTGGGGTAGAACACCGCAGAGTCAACACCTGGTTAAGGTGAAACTCCACACCACCTTCGGAAGGAATTTCGGTGGGGCGCAGGACAACCTTGTCCCTGTGGAAGACTCGATGCAGAGCGCCTGGAGTTCTCCCATCCTTCTGGATGACGTGATAGCCACCAAGAAGGCGGTGTTCCACGACAGGTGAGAGAGTTCACACCTGTGCATTGGTTCGAATGGCTTGCCCATGAGCTTTGCCAGTACCAGCAGTAAATCCCACAGAGGTGGAGGTTCTCGCACCGGAGGGGAAATGTGATCAAGGCCTTTGAAAAAGCGCCCGACCACCTTCTCCTGCGCCACCGACTGCTCCCCTGCCCACGCCTGTAAGCAGAGATGGCTGCCAGGTGCACCTTTAGGGTTGTCGACCTAAGCCCTTGACTAGAAAGGGACCATAAATAGTCCAAATGCTTGCCAAAGAACAGGAGGAAGGGTCCAAGCCCTGCCCTGACACCAAATGGAAAATCTCTTCCATTTGAAGGCATAGCATTTCCTGGTCGACTTCTTACGGGACGCCTCAACAACACTGAGGACCTCGTCGGAAAGAGCCAAGGCCTGGAACTCTAGCCGCTCAAGAACCAGGCCGTCAGGTGCAGGGATTGAAGGTCCGGATGGAACACCTTCCCCTGATTGACTGAGAGCAGGTCCGGGCGAGCTGGAAGCTGCCTCGGGAGCCTGGAGCTGAGGCTGAGGAGATCTGGGTACCAGAACTGGCGGGGCCAGTCTGGGGCTATCAGAATCACCCGTGCCTTGTCCCTCCTTGCCTTGAGAAGCACCTTGTGGATCAAGGGAAATGGGGAAAGGCGAAAGAGGCCCAGGGTCCACAGCCTCGAGAAGGCATCCCCTGCAGCGAGCCCCTGCTGAGGGGGCGGATGAAACAGCTCAGCTGCTCTCCCTGAGGCAAACAGGTCCACCTGAGGTGCCCCAGTGGGAGAACAGATCTTGTACTACCTCCAGGAGAGACCACTCGTGAGATGCAGCCCTATCCGCTCAGGGCATCGGCCAGGGTGTTGGAGGCCCTGCCACATGAATGGCTAGGAGATCGGCTCCAGGCTGCGCACGAGTCGACCAAATGCGGAGAGCTTTTTGCATAGAAGCATGGAACGCGGCCCCGCCTCTGGCGGTTTAGGTAGCACATGGTCATGGTATTGTCAGTCTGACTCGGACCACTTGACCCGGAGAAACGGAGCAAAGGCGGTGACAGCTAGGCGGACCGCTCGGAGCTCCAGCAGGTTGATGTGGCATCGGGACTCCTGCGGGGACCAGAGGCCGTGCACTCGGTGTTCCCCCAGATGAGCACCCCAACCCATCAGAGAGGCATCGGTCGATAGAGAGACCGTCGGCTCGCGGCAGACAAACGGGATGCCCTCCTGCAGATGAGATGGAACGGTCCACCACCGGACAGCGCTCCACATCTCCTGGGTCACCAACACTAGCTGGTCCAATGGATTGCAGCGCTGTGACCACTGGCTGGCCAGACCCCACTGAAGGGGGCGCATGTGCCGGCGTGCCCAACGGACCATGCTGGTACAGGCCGCATGAGACCCAGGAGGCACAGGAAACCTGGCAGGGCGCGATTGCCCAACCAGAAATGACTGGGCAAAGGAGGTAAGAACCTGGCCCTGTCCACCGGGAGCTGTGCCTGGCTCAAGAGAGCCGAGCTCTGCCCCGATAAACAGAATCACCTGCTTCGCTCGAGTTCCGACTCTGGCCTCGCTTGATGAGAAGGCCGACTTGAGAGCAAACCTGGAGGGCCAGATCTCTGACTGCTCCACCTCCTGTCTGAGGGGCTGCTATCAGCCAATTGTCCAGGTAAGGGTACACCTGACCCCCGGGCGCCAAGAGGAAAGCTGTCACCACTGCAATGCATTTGGTGAAGACCCTGGGAGCTGAAGACAGGTCAAGGGCATGGCTCGAATCCGAAGAGGGATCCTCCACCGAAAGCAAGGAATCTCCGGCGTGACGGACGGATAGGGACGTGAAAGAATGCATCCTGCAGGTCCAGAGAGCAGAACTACATGCCGTGTTCCAGAGATGGTATCTGCGCCCAGAGGACCATCCTGAAGGTTCAAGACCTTAGGAACTTGTTCAGGTCGTGTAGATCGAGAATGGCGCTGCCAGCCCCGTCCTGCTTCGAACCAGGAAGTACCTGGACACAAACCCTGGAGCTTGAGGGGGATCCGCTACCTCCTGATCACCTCCTTTTGAGGAGGAGAGCGATGTCGGTCCGACGAGCCGACTGTAGTGAGGCTGCGGATCGAGGCCCCGAGGTGCGACTGCCTGAAGGCGGGCCTGGCTCGACTCCCAGAGGCAGGCTTTTCACCACTCTCAGTACCCACCTGTCCGTGGTAATAGCAGACCAGGCGGAAAGGAAGTGTCAGGAGCCGCCTCACGGGGAACCAGGGTGAGGTGAGTGGATGGGGCGACACCCTCAGCCCGGCCACTGGGCAGGCTTGAGGAGGGACCGCCGCAGGGACCTCCTGGCCTTTACCTCCCTGCTTCCTGTTGGAGGAAGCCGACGGCTTGGGTTTGGGATGCCAAGCTCGAGCTCTGCTGGTCCTGGACAAGCTGCAATGTATGATCGGGGGCTATAGCGATCTAAAGGGCTTAGGCTGAGGCTTCTATGCCCTTGTCCTTCTGAGCGGAAGAGACCGAGTCCAAGGTAGCATTGGACTTCTCGATCCTCTGCAGGTGACCTTCTACCCAGGGCTGAAGAGGTCAGTCCCCAATAGGAACGTCCCGCCAACTTGTGCTGGGTATCCGGTAAAGGTGGATATCCTCAGCCAAGCCCGACGACGCATGGCCACTGCGGCCGCCACAGACCTGGCACATGAGTCCCCAATGTCTAAAGCAGTCTGAGCTGCTGTTTGGCCACTGCTCTGCCCTGGTCCCACACCTGCCTGACCGTAGTCTGCAGATCCGCGGAAGATGAGGGACGACTCATCCAGGAGCCCAACAGGGCATGAGAAAAATGTGCCATGAGGATCGCTCAACTGGCCTGACGTATGTCGTAGAGAGGACGTTAGTATAGACTTTCGCCTGTATAATCCAATCTTGATTCCTTGTCGGGAGGTTTGTCCGATATCCTCATGCCTCGCGCGCCGAAAACGCTGTCGGTAACCAACCCTCAGCAGAGGGTGTTTCAAAACCAGACAGGGAACCGGGACCGTGATACTCTGGCCATCCTGGCCAAAGCGAGGGCAGGAAGCAGGGCGCCGTTAAAGCTCCCAAGGCCGGGCTCATTATGGCCTCGGCCACCGAAAGGCCTCCGTGGGGGAATCCCTGTCCAGAATCTCCGTGAGGGGATACCTGGCCCATGAAACGGTCTCGAGCTTCATCCCGGTGACCCGAGATGAGTCGGGCAATCCTAGGAAGGACGGCGGCTATCGCTCCACCGACTGTCTCCTGAGGACCCAAGTCCATTCGCTGGAGAAAGGGAGGAATCATCCTCGACTCGAAGAGTCCTCAAAGAGCTGCCTCGGCCTGAGCCACCTTCCACCTGCCGAGGCTTATCGGGAGGAGGGTGATAGGACAGCCCATGGGGCATCCCTGAGCTGACTGAGAATTTTTGGTCGGAGCCCCAAATAGATGGTTGTGGAGGCGGAGGTTCCACCAGAATCGTGGGGCAGCTGAATTTACAACAACCGCCCGGGGAACAGGCCCCCCGCCACAACTAGTTGTTTCGCCGTCCGGTGACAGCTACTTAATAGCCGGGAAGACGACTGGGTCGGCTTATTCCCTGCCGGAGGAACTGTTGCCACATGAGTTCCTTCATACCTCCCGACGCAACTTGGCGTCAAGTCTCCCCTCGTCCGAGGAGGAGGAAGAGCGGCGGCTGCTGCTTGCCGAGACCGACCGCCTATGGTATGGATCGGCTGACCGCCGGGCGACGCCAGAGACAGAGAACTCTCAGGCAGAGGACGCGGAGGTGTTGGGAATCGCACCGTTCGAAGATTCTACCGAAGGCTCCGGAACCGGAGGCACAGATGAGCCGACGGGACCCTCAACTCCCACCGGGGAGAGGGGATTCTCAGCTTGTCCAGCCAACAACCCATCCAACGGGTCGAGAAAAATCTCGACCGCATTGACGGGAGTCTCAGTCAACTGGCCTGACGGGGACACCGTGAAGCCAGTGGCTGAAGCCGAGGGGTCGACCGAAGTCGACTGTCGACTACTGGGGAAGGGGGATCTTTCCTGCTCCCAAGAGCATCGACGGTGAGACTTACTTTTGCTCTTTTGGACCGAGAAATGGTCCAGAAGAAGTTGGACCCTCACCTTCGCGAGAGGGTCAGACAAAGCTCCTTAAAAGAAGCCGAATACGAGGCACCGAGGAGGGGACAAATGCGCGAGCCAAGGTAGAAGCGCCCACGCCTCTTCTTGAGGGCGATCATCTGCTCGCTGATCCGCCGAGCCAGCCGCCGCGGACACCGCCAACCGGGCCTCTTTAGACTTAACTGGAGGAAATCTTTTCTCGAGACGCCCCAGCTGTAAACGGGCAGCACGGTCTTCGAGGACGTAGGCCGAAAAGGAAGAGCACAGGTCGCAAGCCTGAGGGTCGTGCTCAAGGCCTAAGCAGTAGACGCACGTGGAGTGCGGATCCGTCCGAGACATCTTCTGCCCGCAAGGGCATCTCCGGAAACCGGGAGTCGATTTGTCCATCGCAGCCGCGAGGGAGAGAAGACCAAAGTCTTTTGCAAAAACTTTTAATTTCAAGATTCAAGAATTAGGAACCAGTCTTATACGCAGAGCGTTAAGGAGGGAACCTGAGCTTCCAGCGTAAGGAAAATCTAGGCCATGGGACGGAGCCGAGTTTTACCACCCGGGTGGGTGGGAGGAGTCAGCTTGAAGACCTTCCAGCAAGATTTAAAGTGGCAAGGAACCTGCCAGACAGTGTGGATGAACAACATATCCATGTCCCTAGAAATGAAAAATTATGTACCTACCGTAATTCTGATCTTTCTGTGTATCTTCACCATTCATCACAGATGGGTTATCTGGCTGAGGTCAGGACCCTGCAGGAGTTTTTTTTTTTTTTTTTAAAAAGGGTGGTGAGCCACACCGTCGGCGCGCCCTCGGGGAGGCCGGCGTACTGCATGGTGCTCGAGGGTTGGCCGTTAGGCTGTGTCGACTCCGCCTGCCTGCCAGTTCTGAGTCGCCGGAGAGGTAAGAGGAAGGGATGGAGGGTGGGACAAGAGAGTCCAAGGGACAGAAAAAGGAAAGGATGACTGAACTAAAAGGAGACATAACGACTGAGAGGACAGCAAAGAAGAGGTTAGACTAAGGGGATTGGGTAGGGGCCCCAATCTCTGGAAGCGGAAGAAGGGAGGGTAGGGAGGGGAAAGAATTTAGGAGGGAGAGGTACTAAGGTATCCGAGACCCTTGTCCGTCACCAGATTGTATAGGAACTGCAAGGAGTAGCAAAGCTCTCTGCCAGAATTCAAGGCACAGAATAACTGGCAATACCCAGAAGCAGAGTCGGCTATTCTGGAGGAAGGACAGGGTACAGGGATTTAGTACTCTCTCAGGAAAAGATGTTTGGTGAAAAAGAGTTTTTTTTTTTTTTTTTTGAGAAATAGTTGGATGGAAACCAGAAGGAGAACAGAAGGAGAGCAACTACCAACTCCCACCCCATCGGGGTGGAGACAAAGTAGTAGAGAAGGAGTGCCGCTCGAACTGTCTACTCTTCGTTGGAAAATACCCCCCTGTGTGTCCCTACTTTACCCAGCTCCTAAGGAGGAGAGGGGGAGCCACAGAGAGGGAGGGGGGACCCAGAGACTGAGGCCCCAGGGGGATGGTGGGTGGGGTTGTGATGAATGGTGAAGATACACAGAAAGATCAGAATTATGGTAGGTACGTAATTTTCATATCTTATCTGTGTCAGTCTTCACCATTCATCCTGAATGAGATGATGCAAGCTCCCAGTTGTTTCTTTACACCCTAAGGGACAAAGTCCCTTAGCCCTCAATCAGTGACACACTAAGGGGGGACACCTGCAGGGCCTGGAAAGGCCGAGGTGGGGAGAGAGGCGGGGTTCCCGGAGGAAGGGAAGTTCTCGACAAGCACCGTCTCACTATGGGAGAAAAGGTAGGTTCCCTGGTGGGCGGAGCTAATCACCCTACGCTGGACCAAGGGTGACAACCGGGAAAGACGTAGCCATGCCGATCTCCTAGTGCAGATCGCTGTCCCTACGACCCTGGTAGCTACCTCGCTGGCGTCATAAGATGCCCTCGTTAGCTCTAGGCCACGTGCAGAGAGCGTGATGACTTGTCTGATTTGCTCAGAGTCAGGCAACGAGGCTAGGAGCTGACCTAGCCTGGACCACAAGAACCTGTTGTAGGTTGCATAGTGGGCCTGATGAGCAGAAATAGAGAGGAGTAACTGTGCCAAGTAGAAGGTCCTCCTCCCCCAAAAATCAAAATCTGAGGAGTCTTGATCTGGGGGCCGGTCACGGTGAAGGGCGCGAAGCCCATCAGGAGTATCCAAGTGCGTCAAACCAGACTGTGGATGAGGCATGGTACCTGGAGACTCCATGGGAGCGCAATACCTCTGGCTGAGGTCCCTTGGGGCGGGAACTCCGGAGAAGGGCCTCTGCGAAGCATAGCAGCCTCCCGAAGGGAGCAGGTCAGATGACACCACAGGGTGGCCTCGCCAAAATCGCCTAGAAAGGCGTGCGCCGAGGTAGCCTGTATGGCGCGAGCCAGGCTCATGGTGCCGTTTCCTCACGGCCCTACCTAGGCGCCAATCCTCCTGAAGATTTTTGGCTCCCGCTGGGTCCTAGCACCTCCAGCATAGTCCCATCAGTGTGAATGAGTGATGGAGACTTTAGGTCCAGGAAGATCAGCCTTGGGTTTCCAAGAGGGGCAACAACACATAATGGAAGGCTGTCAGACTTTCTTAGACAATTTAGCCCCTTCAGTGATGCAATTAGAAAAGATGACGATGGCAGAACTGAGTCATTGTTGCTCCCATGGTGTGCACTCTATGGCAGGAAGAACAGAACTGCGATAACTGAGGGAGCTGGCAGCAGTAATTGGCTGACATGCGACACCACGTGAAGTGCTTGAGCAGCTGCATTCTGTAGCCAATGGCTGGCTCCATCCTCAAAAACGAACAACCCCCAAAAATAAATAAATAAATAATGTGCTCCTGAGGGGTCCTAGTGCCTCCACACTGATAAGTGGGAATCAATGGTGAAGATTCTTGGAAGACCACCGTTGCAAGAGCAATTTGCCTTATCAGGTACCCTACCTGTTAGTTTTCGAACGTCGTCAAATGTGGTAGGGCTGTGAGAAAACTTGATGATAAACTTCCAAAACCACTATAAAATTAAAGTCAGTTAAATAAGGACACAGAAACACAGCAAACTAAACTAGAATGCTATCAGCATGCAAACTGATGATCTGATCCCTGACAGGAAAGCAGGACCCGAGCGAGGGGTTCAGTCTGGCGTCACTGTATACCCTGTGGAGGTGTGGACGCTGCAGAGCATCAGTGCTAAGCACCAGCACCGCTGTCCCCTAAAGTTTAAGTTTCTGCAGACTCCTCTAGCCTCTGGTTCCAAGACCAATGAGTGGAACTCTATGGAGAGATTGACTCTTGGGAGGATTGTTAGGACGCATGCAAAAAAAGAAGGTATCTGCAGTAACTGGCCCTAACAGGAATATGACAGTATGCATCCTACATATCTAGGGATGCTAATCAATCCTGATGTCTCAGGTATGGTAGAAGATATTCCACTGATACCATCCTGAATTTCTTGTGCTTCATGTAGTTGTTCAGTGGCATGAGCTCTAAGATCATGAGCAAGCCGCCAGTCTTTCTCGGAACAAGAAAGTACCTGGAGTAGATACCGCTGCCCCACCTGATTCTAGTACACCCTGCTGCCCGGATTTGTAGGAGCTTGATACTTCAAGAGAAAGGAGGTTGGACATCAAGCCTATCAGCTGCCGCACTTTGTCTGGGGGATGATCCGGAGGTTGCTGTACCAGTTCCAGGGAGTAACTATCCCGAATAATCGTCCAAGATGACGTATCCATGGTAATGGTTCCCCGTTGCTAATGAAACAGGGCTATTTACCTCCCAATTGGAAACCAGTGATCCACCTTGGGCAGCTGAGGTGGACATAGGGATAGCGTCCTGTCCGTGGGAAGCGCTGGGTGCCTTCTCCGTCTGCTTCTTCTGTTATGGCTTCTGTCTCTGCTGCTGCTGGAAGGGCTTAGGACTGAACTGTTGGAGGATGCCCGATAGGACAGGCTTGCTGTCATATGGCTGCTGATGGCAGTCACATCCTCTAGCTCTCTGAGAAGGGGAGTGAATGTTCTTCATATCCTTAAGGGTTGTTTTCTTTTCGTTGGACATCTTAAGGGCCTCCTCCACATGTCCAAAGAGATAAGTTTTGTTAAATGGATCATCCATGATCTTCTGCTGGATGAAGGGAAACTCTGCCACTCTTAGCCAGGAGTGCTTTGGACAGAAATCCCAGCAGCAGCTGCCTGGGCTGCTGCATCAGAGGCATGCAGTGCAGC
Source organism: Neoceratodus forsteri (assembly GCA_016271365.2). NCBI lineage: Eukaryota > Metazoa > Chordata > Ceratodontiformes > Ceratodontidae > Neoceratodus > Neoceratodus forsteri. The sequence continues at coordinate 202,884,250 of JADMNL010000031.1, forward strand.
CTTCAATAGTGGGTGTTAGATTCAAACCCTTGTTTAATAACCGCCAAAATGTCCTGCAGTGAGGGAGACTGGAATGCGTTCTGTGGTATCTTAGAGTCTGTTACATAAGGAGTATTAGTATCTTGAAATGTAGGGCTAGTAGCTCACAACTCAAAGGGAAAGTCCCCTCAAACTTTTATCGTTTCCCTGTGTAGTTTGCAGGCATGCACAATGATTGCCTCTATTGCACCTTCCTAATTTCATCAGGATTTAAATGTAAACGAAGGTACTTAAGTCTGTTGTGGAAAGCTCCTCGACTCCATTGAAAAGGTCATGACATAAGGCATCCTAGAATGTTCTGATTTTTTGGTGCTTAAGCCTGCAGTAGTTACACTGTATTAGCAAGTCCTGTTGCTGTCCTCTGCAGTCATTATGTTCTTGTCTTATGCTGGCCATGAAACCTTTAAAGGCATAGTAAATGCCCTGATGTTTTTTGTAGTTGAAAGTGTAATTGAGTTAAGAAAAAAATGCTTTTAGAGACTACAGGGGATTCACAAGACATGTAACAGAAGTGAATGACTAACTTCTGCTGGCTTGTGCATGTACGCATTATCAACTCCCATGATGCCGTGCATGAATAGGGTCATGACCTTTGGAATGGAGACAGGTCTTCACACCAGGGCAAAATAGAGTGAAGGAAATGAAATTACGTACCTACCGTAATTATGATCTTTCTGTGCATCTTCACCACCACCACCACTCGGCCGGACATCAGGACCCTGCGGGAGCTTTTTTTATTGTAGGTGGAGTCGACGTGCTCTCGGCTCCGCCCTCGAGGCCGACGTTCTACGTGGCGCTTGCGGGTTGTCAGTAAGGCAATGTCGACTCAGTCTGCCTGGCAGTTCTGAGTCGCCAGAGAGGTAAGGAAAAAGAGGGTTGGGAGGGTGGACAAGAGAGTCCAAGGGACAGAAAAAGGAAAAAATATAAAAACCAAAAGAAGAAATAAACGACTGAGAAGACAGAGCAAGAGAGAAATGAAATGCTAGGGAGATTGGGAAGGGGGCCCCAATCTCTGGAAAACAGAAAAGGGTGGGAGTTAGGACAGGATAGGGAATTTTTGAGACATACATGTTTAGCATGAGAGAGGGAACAAAATGCCAGAACATGCTGGATTCTGTCCTGTCTCTAGACTGTATAAGAACTGCAAGGAGTAGCCAAGAGGCTTAATTACCAGAATTCAAGGCACAGAATCACTGGCAAAGAAACTCCTTCATGGCAGAAAAACGGATATTCTTATAGGACAGGGACAGAGGTTCTGCCCCCTCTCACATGTAAAAATGAGAATTTTTAGTAGGGATAATTGAGCTTTAAAACATGTCCAGAGGACAAGAAAACGAGATTTGAAAAGAAACAAGAAGGAGGCGAGGATGGAGGGCAACTGCCCCCTCGCACTCCAAAGGGGTGGGGCCAGAGCACTAGAGAGGGAGTGCCGCCCCATCCTGACCACTCCCAGACATACCATCCCACCATGTGCCCTAAATTACCTCCGACAAAAGACGCAAGGGGGGAGGAAGGACAGCACAGAGAGGGGAGGGGGATCCAGAGACAGGCCCCAGGGGATGAAGGGGTTGTGATGAATGGTGAAGAACACAGAAAGATCATACTATGGTAGGCACGCCATTTTCATATCTATCTGTGTCAATCTTCACCATTCATCACATTTGGGTGAGTGCCGAGCCCCCAAAGGGGCTTTAAAACCCCTAAAGGACAGAGTCCCTTAGCCTCAGTGGTGACACACTAAGAGGGAGAACCTTCTGGGCCTGGAGGCCCGAGAGTGGGGAGAGTGAGACGGGAACCCCCCCCCAGAGGGGGAAGGAAGTTGCCATCTCACCCTACAGGAAAACAGATAGGTCCTCTGGTGCGCGGAGTTAACCACCCTATGCCAGGCCAAGGGTGACAACCGGGAAAGACGTAGCCATGCCGTCCGCCTAGTGCAGATCGCTGTCCCTACGACCCTGGTAGCTACCTCATTGGCATCATACGATGCCCTTGCTTGGTGCCTTGCTAGCTCCAGGCCATGTGCAGAGAGAGCAATGGCTTGTCTGGTTTGCTCCACATCAGGCAAAGAGGCTAGGAGTTGACCCAGCCTGGACCACAAAAACCTATAACAGGCTGCATAGAGGGCCTGATGTGCAGAAATGGAAAGCAGCAACCGTGCCGAGTAGAACGTCCTCCTACCCCAGGAGTCAAAATCCAAAGAGTCTTGATCTGGAGGCCGGTCATGTTGAAGGGCGCGAAGCCCATTGGGAGTGTCCAGCTGCGTCAATCCTGACTGAGGATGAGGCATGGACCCTGGAGACTCGGGGTGCAATACCGCTGGCAGAGATCCTTAGGGGCGGCAACTCTGGAGAAGGGTCTCTGCCAGGAACGCAATGACGCCTCCCTAAAGGGAGCAGGCCAGTGGGGCACCACAAGGGTGTCCTCACTGAAGTCGCCCAAAAAGACGTGCTCTGGATTGCTCTGAGTGGCAGGAGAGAGATGCAGGTCCTCCAACATCCTCACGAGGAATCGCTGATACTCAGCGAGATCAGCGGCTGGGAAGATGTGGACAGAAGGCTCCTCTCCCCCAGAAGAGGGGGATGAAGAGTTAGAGGACCTCAACTGTTCAGAGGGTGGTTGCTCGGGGGCAGGTTGAAAACCTGTCTGTCCATCGCCCTGACGTAAGCGGGAAAGCGAGCAGCCACGGCTCTAAACTGCTCCCAGAAGAGAGGCCCGCTAGGACCAAGGATACCTGGGAGTGCAGCAGAGTGTGGCAGAGGAATGGGGACAGAGCTGAGAAGAGAAGTCAGCTGACCTCCGCCTGGGCTAGGGAGCAGACTAGGAGCGCCAGAAGATGAAGGTGCTCTGGAAGACTCCACAGCCGACAGCGGAACAACCATTTCGGAACTGCCTTGGCTGCACCTGGAAGAATCCCCCCTGTGAGGCGACCGGGGCCGTATAGGTCCAGAAGGACGGTCCCTTACCTCAAAAGAACAGGGCTCTCTCAAAAGAAAGCGAAGGGGAAGAGCAGAGATCTGCACTGCGGCTTCTTCCAGAGCCCAGATGGGCCCCCAAAAAAGGCCTCCGCGCAGACCCCAAGCCCCTCGACCCCTCGGAATCCGAGAGTGCCCTCCTCCTTGAGATGGTCAGCCTAGGTAACTAACAGCCCTGGTCAGCACCGGAAGGAGCTATCCAAGGCACAGTGCCCTCCCCTCTCGTAGGTGCTCTGATCGGCCCCAAAGTTGGGCGATCCAGGCACACCACATGAGGGGGTACCACCGCTGAGGGGTCAGCGAATCCTCCAAGGCCGGGTTGCAGTGCAACGGTGGCATGCACCACTGCCTGCTGGTCAGCGCCTCTGACCCCAGCCTCGGAAGTCGCCGGGCCGCTCCTCAGAGGGGGGCCGACTCCGGTCTGTCGAAGACACCACCAGGCTACCCACACTAGCAGCTAATTCCAAGGAGCCAGATTACTCATTTCACCCAGAGTCCGACTCCTCCTCCAAAGAGGTGGAGGCCTAGGCCCTGTGCCAAACCGTAGGTGGGTGCCTTTCGCCATCCCTACCAAACAGGGTGCCAGAAATGGAGACCGCATCCGAGTCGGTGCCAGTGCCCTCCGCAACACTGCGAATGGCGGCCGAATACACGTCTCCAGCCCGAACAGCAGCCTCGGAGTCGGAAACTGCTACAACGCCGTTGCGCCCCACAGCGCTGCAAGTGGCACTGAGGGCAGAGATGGCGCTGACGCTACTTTCGGTGCCGTGGACGTCGCCGAAGTCAGAAACTCCCATGGCGCCGAGAGCAGAAACTGCACAGACTACTGCTACGACAGCGCCTTCTGAACCCCCCACGGCGCCGTTCCCATGTTCAGTGCCACGAATGGCTCCAAAACTGGACATGGCGCCATGCTCAACCTAGGCACAGAGGCAAGGAGAAGAAAGGGACGGCACTGTAGCAACTCCGACGGTGCCACTAGCAGTATCGGCGCTGACAGCAGCCACAGCGCCGAGCAACGGACCAGCGCCGATGAGGACTCCGCCAGGGCCCACGGTGCCGAGGCCCGAAACGGTGCAGACTGATGGTGTCGAGGATGGCGCCGACCTGGGCCTTGCGGACCGCGAGTCCAACACCGGGGGAGCCTTCACCCCCAAAGGGAAGACTGCCATGGCGGTGCCTCCCGCCCGCCCCCGAAAGGAACGGACTGGGCCTCCTGCACCGCGGGAAAAGCCTTGGCCACGGCTAGGCTACTAGAAGCCAAGGCTCCCTCCTCCTTGGTCCATACAGAACCGGTAGGGGACCTGAGGAAAGGCCGAGAGCGGGTTTGGCCTAACGAGGGTGCGCGCACCCACTTCCGAAGTCAGCGGAGGTCGCCCCACTTTCCACACGTGCTGTTCGATGACGTGGCGGTCCATGGAGAAGCAGGCATCGCACAAATCCATGTCGTGAAGCGGGCCAAGACACGAAAGGCAACAGTTGTGCTGGTCAGTGACGGAAAATTTTTGACCGCATGGGCACAGTCACGTGGGGGAGCTGACCTGTCTTCGAAGTATTCTTGCCCTCCGACCTAGAGATGACCTTCGGAAAAAAATATAAACAAGACTCGATGTCGCTGGAAAATAGTAAAATGGAAAGGTCTTACTAGCAACGTTGAGTGGCTAGCAGAACCAGCAGGAGGAACCAATGGACTTGGTGTCGAAAAAATTTGAAACGAACTACAAACAGGTAGGCCTGAACTCAAGCTGAAGAGCTTCCCCAAAGGTGACCTGTTGGCCTAACAGCCAACCCGTGAGTGCCACGTAAGTCGGCCCTCGAGGGGCTGCGCCCGCGCTGATTCCACCTACCAAAAAAAGCTCCCGCCGGGTCCTGACCTCCGGCAGAGTACCCAAATGTGATGAGTGGTGAAGACTGACACAGATAAGATCCTCATTTTTTATTAGGATGACACTGGGGGATGCAAGACAGGGAATCATTGTTCTTGCTTAAAAACTACACAGGCATACAGAACATACGCTGAGGGGACTTTCCCTTTAAGGGTTACAGCAGCTAAAACAAACACCCATTTCATTTCCCCTGTCAAGGGTATCAGAATGTAACTTAAAACCTTGTTGGCCAACGGTAACTGTAGCTCATTAAAAGCAACTACTGACCATCAAATGCTGCTTCTGGTTAGCAGAAAGCCAAAACAGAGCTACACAAAGCTGTACATATCTGACATTTAAAAAAAAAAATTTAATAAAAAAACAGGGACTGGAGCTCTTGTCTAACAAATGAGAATTACTGTCCTCAGGTTGAAGATGCGACTTCCAGTAGACAACACCCTCAACCTGCAACACTGCAATATAACCCACTGTTGGTCACATTTACACCCTTACAGCAACCATTTCCCTACTCCAAAAGTCACTCAAGTCCTGATTTCTACTATACATGTATTTCTGAATATTTATTAATTGGGTTAGGAAAATCCTAAACTGTGACTGGGATCTGCTATTTCACAGTTGTGTGTTATAATCAGTAAATGACAATGCTTTAAAAAAAAAAATAGACCAAGTAAGTGACTACAATAATCAGAGTACGGTTCCTCTTAAAGGGACACTGTCAAACTTTTGTGCATTATATTATTTCTAGTTAAATACCCACATTTTATGATTGCTTACCTTCTCTAAAATTCACTGATGCTGGTGGTTGCTTCCTCTGCCTCCTTTCTTAGGAAAACTGAAATGCATGCTAATGGTACAGTTGTAACCAACCTTGTTTTGTTTCAAATCCTTGACCTACTCTTTATTTGTATTTATTTTTATTTTAGCTTTTGTTGACCAGGTAAGTACACCAGACAAGTATTATGCCTATTTTCAGGAACGACCCGGGAGAGTACAACATAGGGATACAGACATTGTTTACAGTAGAGAGTAAGTACAGCATGACAACATGTGGGAAATAGTAACATAGTCCAGGGGTGTGGACGGTCATAATACAACTTATAACTGTTAAGATTAATGTACCCCCGGGGTGAGTAGGTCACCTACAGATTACAACAAAAAGCATATACACAATTTTTCACGTTAGAGACAATTTAGAAAGGCAATGTCCAGGAAACCTTGGCATGGGCAGTGTGCCCTGGGTCGAGTGCCCTGGTAAAGGGGTAGAGTCAAGGAAAACAGCAGGAGTTATCGGGTAGTATCTGAGGGAGGCAAACTATGAAACCGGAAGAGCAACCGTATAGAGAATTGTTGTGTACTACCTGAACATTAGAGCACCTCTAAAAAGAGTGTAGCCACCCATGATGCAGTTGTCTACTCTCCTCCTACTGCATAATCAGTGGTTAGACTGTGTTGTGGGTGTTCTAAAGTCCAGGAAATATACAGTAGGAGTTGATCAAGGAATGTACACAAACCTGTTCTTGTGTGGTAACACCAGTATTGGGGGGGGGCAATCCATTTTTCACTTAAGGAATTAGAATCTGTAGACTTTAGCTGTAATAGAAGTATACCTGGTTTTCACCTGCTAAGTAAAGAAAGGGAACCGAGGAGGGGTGGGGGGAAATCGCCCTATATATCAAAGAAGACATTGAATGTATTTACGATGAAATCAGCAATGATTATGAGAACACTCAGGTACTCTGGGTGGACTGTGTAGAGTTCCAAGGAAAGAAGTTTAAGTTGGGTGTTTTTTTTATAGGTCCCCAGACACTCCAGCATGTGAAACTGAATCTTATTGAATACATCACAACATTAGCAGAACACAATGATCTATTATTAGTTGGAGATTAAAATATTCCCGATATGGACTGGAACAGTTCGAACAACTCCAGTAATACAATGGCAAAAAGGATCCAGGTGGATTTGATTTCAGCAGGGATAGGACAATGTATTAATGAACCAACTCGTGGGCAACATCTTGGATATAATTTTAACCAATAAGACTGAAGATATCAGGAATATTAAGCTTATTCCTCCAATTGGTACAAGTGACCATGATATAAAATTAAAAAAAAAAAAAATAAGAGGTAAAACAATGCATAAATTATACAATAAGGTTATGTGGCCATATGTCAAGATCTGTTAATTGATTGGAGAACTTTAAGTGAGGGTTTAACAATTGAGGAAAGTTGGGATACATTTGTTAAAATCATTGATAATGATATCGAATCATAGCCCATCAAAAGAAATGTGTACTAGAGGGGGAAAAAAAAACAACGTGGCTAAATAAAAGAATTACCAAATTAAGTAGCAGGAAGAGATATCACAGGAAATTGAACAATAATCCATCAAATAAAAACAGATAATTATAGAAAGGTATTACCCAAATTAAAAAATGAGATAAAGGCCAAGAAACAAACTGAATTTAGACTGGCCAATACTAAGAGCGATAATCAGGGCTTTTTTTCTTATATAAATGATAAGAAAGGTAATGAAAGGGTAATTGGTCCACGTAATAAGCCAATGGAGACGGCTAGGGAATTTAATGATTTCTTTAGTTCAGTCTTCAATAGGACCGATTCCAGTGATTCAGCTGGTTTACTTGATAATGTAAGGTTGGAGCCGATAGAATTCATTACTAGTGATAAAGCACTCAAAAAAACCCAGAAGCGTTAAAAGTTAACAAATCAGCAGGTCCGGATAACTTGCATCCATGATTTCTAAAGAAGCTGAAGAATGAACTTGCACCTATCATAGCAGATATAGAATTAAGATCTCTAAAGGAAGGTTATGTTCCCAGAGATTGGAGAAGGGCAATTGTGGTGCTAATCTTTAAGAAAAGAAGTAGGGCTGAACCAGCAAATTATCGACTGATCAGCCCGACATCAATTGTGGGCAACACTAACTTTGTTTTTTTTTTTTCTCTTTTAGATAGTTCCTGAAGACCACCTAAGGTCAAAACGTAGATTTTTAACTATTTTCAGCATGCATTTAATATAACCATTTTGTTTTGCTTTTAGACCACATGCTGACGCAGCACCTTGTTTTGGTTTTTTTTACAAAATAAATGAAGGCCTAATTGCTGAGGAAATTAGGAACTCATTAGCAGAGAAGAATACGACTCACAGGTCCCAACATGAATTTGTATGCAACAGATCCTGTAATACCAATCTCATAAGTTTCTATACTTTTATAGGAGAAAAAAATCGATCAAGGAAAAGCAATGGATGTGGTGCTACCTGATTTTAGTCAAGCTTTTGACTCTGTGCCTCATAGAACTTCAATTTCCAAAATGATTAAATTAGGCATTAGCAATGCCATTATTAAGTGGTTAATGCATTGGCTAATGGATAGGAAACAATCTGTGCGCATATACATGGTCATATATTTCATGAGGTGAAAGTGGAGTACCGCAGGGGTCGGTGTTGGGCCCACTGCTATTTAATGTGTAAATAGGTGATCTCAATATCACAAGTGGGAATAAAGTAATCAAATTCGCAGATGATATTAAACTTGGGGGAGTTGTGGACACTTTCGATGACAGATTAATGTTTGGCCAGGATATCATAACTATTTTTGAATGGGATGAAGTTTAGTCTGAATAAATGTACCACAATGCACATGGGAAAAACAATATTCACCAAGATTATTGCATTCAGGGGACTACTTTAAGGAAAACTACTTGTGAGAAGGATTTAGGCATATATATTAGGAGTGACCTAAAGAGTGACGCTCACTGTAAATATGTAGCCAATAAAGCAATGTATCTAACAGAGTACGGAGAAGTTTTTTCTCCAGGAATGAGGATGTTCTACTTCCTCTGTATAATGTTTACATAAGACCATACCTGGACTACGGCTCTCCACGTTGGAGTCCTTACTTAATAAAAGACAAGAGGATGGTTGAAAAACCACAAAGGTCCCTTACAAAATTAATAACAGGATGTAAGGATAAATCCTATGTGGATAGACTTAGTCATTTAGGTCTATGGCCCTTGGAGGTTAGGTGAACAAGAGGGGGCATATTACTATTGTATAAAAACCTCAGAGATGATATGCTAAGAGATGACTTGGGTTTAGTTTTCAAGGATTACAAATATACGAGAAGCCATAAACAACAGAACATCAAAGAGAGACAGATCAGAATCATGGAGACATGGTTTTGTGTCTAGGTTTATTAGATCGTGGAATCAACTGCCAGAGGATGTGGTTAATGCACCTTCATTTCATTCCTTCAAAGTAAGGTTTCAATCTCAATCTCGATCTTTATTTATTTATTTAAGGCGCCTTTCTAAAAACCAAGGCGCCTGTACAATACTAGATAAAACAATTACAAATACAATAAACAACAATATTAAAAATCATTATATGCTTTACTAAAGAGGTGATTCTTTAAAACTATGGACAGTAGGGCTTTCCCGCACCTGACGAGTTAGAGAATTCCACAGGGTCGGGGCCATAAAACTAAATGATCTTGCCCCTGAAGTTTTTAAACGAACCCTGGGAATCTCTAGCAATCCCTCGTCAGTGGATCGGAGAGAGCGGGAGGGACAGTAGGGATGAAGGATGAAGGTTTGATAGCTACATTGCAGTTGGTAACTCTTACCTCCACTGAGCAGTGGGGACAACTTATACGGGCACACGTCTTCTGTTGTCCTACATCTCCAAGTATGACTCCAAGTATGAATCAAATTACCACCTACATCAGCAGTCCCTACAGAATGTGAGCAATCATAATGTGCTTTTTTTATTTTTCAACTAGGGATACTTTTATCCCTAAGGGAGTTGACAGTGTCCCTTTAACTGAGAGGGTGGTTTCTAGCAATCTCACTTCTTATTTGTGTGCAATGGGTGTTGCTGGACACGACTGGCTAATAATCTCCTCTAGAAAGCAGCCAGCATTCTTAGACTATAACGTGGTTAAAATTCTGGCTAAGGTTCTAAGTAGCAGATTTACAGTCTGATCTTACTCCGCCCCCTGTCCGATTCTTACTGCGCCACAATTCAGTAAGGGGTCTACTGTGTGGTCCTGTAGTCATTTTACAGAGATGGTACAGAATGGAAAGCCATGGAATGTTTACGTAAGCGGTGAACCAACATGATCACTCACAAGTGATAGAAAGTCATTTCATCATAAATGGGATCACTCCTTATAACACGACTGAGCTTTCATACACAAGAAAAGCTGAATAACACTCCAGGTTAAGCAGCGAGGTGCAAGAACTGTACTTCCCAGGTGGCTGAAGGACCAAAACTGCGTCTAATGCCTCAAGACCCCCCCCCCCACACACACACACACAGCATGAAATACTAACACATAGAATACATTGGGGGGGGGGGGAGACAAATATATATTTTTTTTAATGCACCCAAGGTGTCTGTCTGATGGCTCACCTAATGCTTTAGACTGGCATCGCACACTGTGGGCATATAAAAATGAGCTGCAACACTCCCCCTTTTTTGGTAAATAATTATATTGATTTCTAATGTTTTGGAATCCACGCGCTCTCCTGTGAGAAAAAAGTGAAAGTTTTTCTGTCAGTTGAAGGCGTGAGCTCTCTATTACACATACGTCATTATATGCGATTGTGTACAACAGAGAATTCTGGTACTGGATTTGGGGTTGAAATTAACCCTTAATAGTTATTACAGAATAATTACTATAGAATTACTATGCACCAATGCTGTGCTGCTTTTCACAGTTAAACCACGGCATAAGGAATTTTAGTAGAGATATGATAAAATAGAATGTTTTTAGTGTTTGTGTGTCTATAAGGGAGAAATGAGTAAGTAGCAACATACAACAGAGTGAGTAGTTTTGTTGTCATATCCACACACCCAGGGTGGCCTATGAGGCACGAGGCAAAGCGGAATACCTTCAACCACTCAAAGTGTAGACATTTTGGGGCAACTGCACATTCTGGAGTGTGTTATTATACTTATAAAATGTCTGAAAAGCCCAGGAAAGAGAAAAGATGTTTTAACTAAACTGTGCAGATGTGCTTAATAACGGAAGTCATGTGATTGGTTTCCACCTACTACAGCAGAGAATTTTTCTTACTCATTTTAGAAATTGCTTAATATCACATGAGCTGAAGTCAGAAGTTTGTTTTTTTTGGGGGGCTGTATCTGTGAGGTTATAGCACTCATAGCTACACAGAGGTTACATACCAAATCTTTATGGGATGGACAGGCAACAGGTTAGCATTACTTAGATACCCATCGCAAATGTTGCCAGAAATTCCTCTATTCTGTGATGCTTCACTTTCACACTCCAAGTTAAGATAATTAAAAAACTTTCAGGCTTTAAAAAAAAAGTCGTTTATAATGGGTGGGCCAGCAGCTGGTGCAGCAGTAGAGCTGCCTCTCACAATGCCAGCGATCCAGGTTCAGGGACAAGTCTTGGTTATCGGGGGCCAGCTGGGGGGAGTAGGGAGGATCAAGCATTCCAGGGGATGCTCTCCTCCTGAAATGGTAGGGAGCATGCCCAGCAGCGTGATTGTCACCTGGGGATCCACAGGTGGCACTGAAGCATGAGCTGCTATTCGAGACAGAGATTTTGCTTGGCGGTCGTGCAGGCGCTTTAGGACAGAGGGCATAAAAAGCAGCAGCCCTCAAAGCCTGGACTGTCTAAACGGTCATGAGTTGTAAAAGTGTTGCAGCTAACCACGTGGCAGCCCAGCACATCTCACACGTATAGGGATGCTCCGGGCAGCAGTGGCAGAACCAGGCCGACCTGCAGTAGCGGCGTTTCTCATATTAACAGCAGTTGTAACGTTTGGAAGAGGACTTGATGGTCTAGCCACCTTGCCAGATCTCACTCTAAAAACTAAGAAGGGGTGTAGAAAGTTGCAGAAGTCCCAAATATGCTGAAACTATGAAAGAAATGCTGAAAACCAGCAAGTCCCTTAAAACACCACTGTGGCAGTAATTCAGGAGCTAAGTTTTTGGCTCATGAATGCACCTTCCTCAGAGCTCAGACTATTTGGGACTTTTTCCACCTCTTACATCCCTCCTTGGTTTTCAGAATATGGTCTGGCAAGGCAGTTAGACCATCAGGCCTTCTTTTAAAATGTTAGAAATGGTCTGAAAGTTGGACCCTGCTTCTGCAGGCTGGCATACTGTGCAGTAAAAAGCATGATCTGCTGTTTCTCTTTTCACTGTTTCGGTGTTTTATTTTTGGCATTCTCAGTCTACCTGGGACTTTGGCAGCTTCTGACACCCCGATTAGTGCGTGGTTTGGTATGATGTTTAGGCCATTTGGCCATGTTTTAAAAACACTATGAACTGTGGATACATTGCTACAGGAAATGAATCAGCATACTCCAATTGTTTTAAGTAAGTGGGGGTGATCTGCTACTTGTCTTGCCAGTGTTAGAGTATTTTCTGGGATCTGTACAACTATATTTATGTGCAAATATATTTAGTGTACTGTATTTTTGCAATACTGATGCAGTGGATGAATTCTGTGAAACTAAGCATATGCACGGGACCTGCTAAATTTGACACGTGGCCCTGTGCACCCCGTTTTCCAGGTTAAAGAGCTAGTGTACTGCCTAAAACTAATACTAGTTTTTAAAAGCAATCAACCACTACCATTCATATCTGAGGTACTTTTTTATTTTCCTTTTGGTTAATTAGAAAATTGTGTGCCTGATGTTAGGTGTGCTGCTGCTGCATGGAACAGCACTGTCTTGGCAGCTGACATCTCTCTGTTCCACCCACTACATCATCAGCATTTTGACCTCATTGACTGTGACATCACTGCTGCTTAGGAGGAGACACTGAGTAGCTACCAGTTCAGCCACACGTGATGTCACTGTTGATAAGATCACAATGCTGATAATGTAGTGGGGGGGGGGGGATTACAGCTAGATATGTCGGCTACCAGGCTGACAGCTATTCCACACAGCCAACACAACAGGATCATGTAAAAAAAACTTTCTAATGTGCAAAAGAAAAATACTTCAGATATAAAAAGCTACAACACTACTTCTTAAAATTTGTACCATTTTCCTGTCTGTTTTGGTTCATCCAGCTCTTTTAATAAAGTTACGCTGGTGATTTATTAATGCATCTGGTTTTATTGGTGTGCCTTCCCTACTGGAATCTATGAACCAACCTCTTTTCTGTTCTTGGATGCAATTTTCTTAAACCACAGTGTATTCTTGCTGCATACTAGCCTATCCAACAAACCAGGGACCCTGTGTATCCTCCTTGTGCTCAAGTAATAAACATGGAACAAAACTTTGAAGCTTCATTACTTGCCTTTCTCATTCTCAAATGCCTTTTGTGGACTTTCTTTGCTTTCCAATGATATTGTCGGCAATTTTCCTTTCAATCCTACAAAAAAAATTAGTTTAGTACTTGAATGGTAGAGAAGAGGTAACTTTTCAAATCGTGTGTACAATTAAGATGGAGCAAGCCGACTCCTAGCTAGTCTCATAAGAGAAACTAAGAAGGCTCTCGGGCTATCAGTAGGCTGTGAAGCTCTGCAGTTCTGAAATTTGGGATCACAGAAAGGCACCCTTCTCTTATGTCTGGCATAAGTAAAGTTACTTACCGTAACTGTAGATCTTATCCATAGTGCCCCACTCTTTGGTTTAAGGGATGGAGGCACTCGGATCTAGTGGGAACAAACGTTTTACTAGGTCACCGACAATGGTGTTGGAAACAGCACATACACAACACCACAGGTTGGAGTCAGTAACAGTCACTGATGTCCTAACTACCTCGAATCTGATAGCAAAGAGAGTATGAAACAAACACTGTGCTTACAGATAGGTGAAGAAAAGAAAAAGGATGTAGACAGAGAAAAATAAATATAAATTGCTAACAACCTAACGGGAAAGGGAAGAGCTCCATTTCCAGAATAGTACCGATTCCAGAATGTCAATAATCTACAGTGGGAAGCACGGTAACCAGCAAAAAAATTTAGGCTACACTTACGTTAGAGTCAATATAAAAAAAATTAAAAAATATACATATAAGCATCCCACTACGTGTGCATGTAAATATATAGTTTTTAAATAAGTGTTTTTTATATTGACACTTACTTGTAAGTGTAACAGTTACTAACTAAGTTAGCCTGCTCACACACGTTAGGTAATGGATATTTTCATAGATTGCTCTAGTGCAGTTCCTGAAGCAACCACTTGTGTTTCAGATTCCAGAATACCACCTACTGAATTTCAGGGTAGGCAGTTTGTAAAAGAAAAATCACAGAATAAGAGACTTAAAGCTAGGGTTGTGGCCCACAAAGGCAAGAGACAAAAAAAATTAGAGAATGACTCCATGCAGCCTTCTCCACAGCTGTCAAAGAGAGAATCCTGTAGCTAAAGCATACAGCAGTAATCTAAGGATGCCCAGGGCAATCTGCATGTGCTAAGCACTAAGGCAGTTATTGTAAATAGGTGCCACCCCTTAAGATATGGGACGTCAGGCACTGGAAAGCAAGGATAAGAAACTCAACGAGTCCAGTCTTCATAAAACAGGAAAAAAAAAAAATGAGATAAAAAGGCATCAGGACAGTATATCAGAGACCAACCGTACAGCTTGGTGATCGAAAGAAAAAAAAAAAAATCAGGTTACTCACCTGTGACAGTAGTTCTAGGAGTGGTATATGTTGTTCATCCACACTGTTTGGCATGTCCTTTCCCTTTAAGAATCTTGCCAGAAGTTCTTTAAGCTGGCTCCTCCCACCCACCCGGGTGGTATATGCCTCGGCTCCGCCCCCTGATGCCAGATCTCACTTGCTGGAAGCTTAGGTTGTGCATCGAAGCCAGGGAGGTCGGGTGGGTTTGTGTGGATGAACAACATATACCAATCCTAGAACTACTGTTACAGGTGAGTAACCTGTTTTTTCTAGGATCGTAGCTATATTGTTCTATCCACACTGTTTGGCAGACTCCAAGGCAAGGCACACCCCCCCTCTATACTTACTTGGGGAACAGAGATTGGAGAAGTGAGGCCCCAAAACCAGCATCCCGGCGTGACTCTAGGTCGATGTGGTAGTGGGTAAGGAAGGTGTTTGCGGTCTTCCGGGTAGCAGCCCTGCAGATTTCCTGGATAGGGACATCCCTGGAAGCAGCCACCGATGCAGCAGTATGGTGGGTGGAGTGAGCTCTTACCCCTGTGGGAGGCTCCTTGCCCACCAACTGGTAGCAGAGATCAATGGAGGAAGTAATCAATCTGCCAATCGTCTGCTTTGCTGCAGGTCTGCCAGGTGCGGCTTCAGCGTAGGTGACAAGCAGGTGGCAAACCTCTCTCTCTCTGAATGTCAGCAATCCACTCTTTATAAGAGCGCTTGTCTCAGGTCCAGAGTATGGAGCCTGTACTCTGCCTCCAAGGTGTAGTTAGGATAGAACACAGGCAGAGTTAGCATCTGGTTAAGGTGAAACTTCGACACCACCTTTGGAAGGAACTTCGGGTGGGGGGTGCAGGACAACCTTGTCCCTGTGGAAGACCAAATAAGGAGACTCCACCGAGATTGCCTGGTGCTCCCCAGTCCTTCTGGCTGAAGCGATAGCCACCAGGAAGGCGGTCTTCCACGACAGATGTGACATCTCACACCTGTGCATCGGTTCAAATGGCTTGCCCATGAGTTTAGCCAGTATCAGCAGTAGATCCCATGGAGGTGGAGGTTCATGCACCGGAGGGGATATGTGGTCCAGGCCTTTAAGGAAAACACCAGACCACTTTCTCCTGTGTCACCATCTGCTGACTGGCCTGCGCCTGGTAAGCAGAGATGACTGCCAGGTGCACCATAAGGGTCATGGACCAAAGGTAGTCGAGGATACTAGCCCCCAGACAGGACAAGGGGTCCAAACCCTTGCCCTGACACCAAATGGAAAACCTTTTCCACTTGAAGGCATAACACCCTCCTGGTCCACTCCTTTCTGGATGCTTCCACTACTGTGAGCACACCCTCAGAGAGACCCAGAGCCTGGAACTCTAGCCGCTCAGGAACCAGGCTGTTAGGTGCAGGGATTGAAGGTCTGGATGAAATACCTTCCTCTGATTGACTGATAACAGGTTCGGGCATATTGGAAGACGCCTCGGAGGCCTGGAGCTGAGGAGATCTGGATATCAGAACTGGTAAGGCCAGTCTGGGGCTACCAGGATCACCTGTGCCTTGTCCCTCCTGACCTTGAGGGTCATCCTGTGGATCGAGGGAAGGCACAGAAGAGGCCTGGGGTCCACGGCCTCGAGAAGGCATCCCCCTGCAGCGAGCCCTGCTGAGGGAGGCAGGCATGTAACAGCCTCAGCTTTACGTTCTCCCTGGAGGCGAACAAATCACCTGAGGTTTGTCCCAGTGGGAGAACAGGCTGTGTACTACCTCTGGATGAAGAGACCACTCATGGGACGTTTCGCTCACACGGCTGAGAGCATCCACCAGTTGGTTTGAGGCTCCTGCCATATGGACGGCTAGGATATCTGCCTTAGTGGGCTCACAAGGGTCCAGATACGGAGCGCTTACCTGCACAGCAGCCAGGAATGTGTGCCGCCCTGTTTGTTGAGATAGTACATGGTCGTGGTATTGTCCGTCTGGACTTGCACCACTTGAACCTGAAGGAGCGGAGCGAATGTTGACAGTGCCAGTCTGACTGCCCTGAGCTCCAGCAGGATGGTATGATATCGGGATTCCTCGGTGGTCCAGAACCGTGGGCTCTCCAGCCCGTGAGAGGCATCGGACGTGAGAACAACCATCTGCTCGGGATGAAGAACCGGGATCCCTTCCTGCAAAAGTGTTATAGGACAGTCCACCACTGGAGAGCGTCCCACATCTTCTGGGTCACTGTGACTAGCTAGTCGAAGTGACCGTGACGCTGAGTCCACTAGCTGGCCACCTCCCACTGAAGGGGGCGCATATGCCACCGGGCCCATCGGACCACGGTGGTGCAGGCTGCCATGTAGCCTAGAAGGTGCAGAAAGTCACGGGCAGGGCGCAAGTGCCCAACCAGAAATGACCGGGCAAAGGAGGAGAGAACCTCCGCCCTGTCCATCAGGAGCCGGGCTCTGGCTCGGCAAGAGCTGAGCTCTGCCCTGATGAAGCACATCACCTGCGAAGGTACGGGTTCCAACTTGGTCTTGTTGACCGGGAGACCAAGGTCGGTGCAGGTCTGAAGGGCCAGATCCCTGGACCTCTCCACCTCTTGTTTGGAGGAACCCGCTAAGAGCCAGTCGTTGAGATAGAGGTAAACTCTGACCTCTCAATGCCGAAGATGGGCTGCCACCACTGCAGTACACTTGGTGAAGATCCATGGGGCCGATGACAGGCCGAACGGCATGGCTCGGAGCTCAAATAGGGCTCCTTCTGCTTGGAAGTGAAAGAACCTTTGGTGAGATGGTCGGATCGGAACGTGGAAGAATGCGTCCTGGAGATCCAGAGAGAAAAAACACATATCCTGCTCGAGAGATGGTATGATCTGGGACAGAGTTACCATCCTGAATGTGCATGGCCTGAGAAACTGGTTCAAGTCATGCAGATCTAGAATGGGACGCCAGCCCCCCGTCCGCTTCGGGACCAGGAAGTACCTGAAAACTAACTCTGGCCACCACCTCCTTGCGAAGGAGTTAGGCAATGTTATCTCAAAGAGCCAACTGAGTGTATACGGACACCATCTCCTCCCTTGGGGCGTGGGCTCGGCTTGGTGGGTACTGCTCGAATTCCAGAGGTAGTCCCTGGCCGACCACTTCTAGAACCCACCTGACCATGGTAACAACGAACCAGGTGCAAAGGAAGTGGAGGAGCTGGACCCTCACAGGAGGACTCAAGAGCTTGCGTGACAGGTATGGGGTTGGCCACCCCCATCCTGTCACTGTGCAGGCTTGGAGGAAGAGGATCTGGATTGGGGACCACCGGAGCCCCTTTCCCAGAGTTTATGGGGCCACCAGGGGCCCGGACTTGGGCCGAGGGCGCCAAGGTTGTACCTGCTGCCCCGACTGGAAATGGGGCTGCTTGGCCACAGGGGCAGAGTGCTGAAAAGGCTCCTTCTGCTTTTTGGAACCCTGGGATTCCTTCTGCGCAGAAGTCACGGAGTCCAAGGTGGCACTGGACTTCGATGCGTTGGAGGTGACCGTCCACGCCTGGGCTAAAGAGGTCGGTGCCCAGGAAAGGGACATCCGTCAGCTTGTGTTGGGTGTCTGCCGTGAAGGTGGAGACCCTTAACCAAGCCCTGCGGCGCATGGCAACTGTGGCAGCCACCGAGCAGGCGCAAGAGTCCCAGAAATCCAGAGCCGTCTGGAGTTGCTACTTCGCAAAAGCCCGACCCTGGTCCCGGACCTGCTTGACCGTGGTCTGGAGGTCTGCAGGCAGGTGAGGTAGAACCTCATCAAGAGAGCCCAAGAGGGCATGAGAGAAATGTGCCATGACGATGGACGAGCTTGCCTGACAAAGGCCCGGCAAACAGGCAGAATAGACTATCCGGGCAGAATGGTCCAGTTTTTTGGACTCTTTGTCCAGGGGTTTATCAATGTCTCCAGAGTTACCCCAGCACCTGAACACAGATTCAGTCACCAAATCCTCAACAGAGGGGTGCTCTGAATCCAGACAGGGACCCGATGGGCACCGCGTATTTGCGGGCCATACAGGCAGAAGGTGCAGGGCACGAGGCAGGGTGCGACCACAGCTCCAAAGCTGGGCCAACAATGGCCTCAGCCACTGGGAAGGCTCCCGTCGGTGAATCCCCTGGTTTGAGAATGTCAGTGAGGGGATATTCAGCCTATTTCTGTATGGGTTCAAGGGGCAACCCCGTAGATTCAGAGATGAGATGGAGGATGCCCATAATGAAGAGGGACCTTCCTCCGTTGAAAGACTACCGACCATTTCCTCGTCCAAGGGACGGGAATGAAGATCCGAGTCCTCGGACCCTGAGGAGTCCAGATAAATCATCTGGCCACCGGAGTCTCCCTTCACCTGCCTAGGACAGTCACAAGTGAGGGTGACGGAAAGCCTACGTTGGAGTCCAGGAACAGGCTGATACTCTTTGGCAGGAGCCCCCGAAGGAGGCTGTTTGGTTGGCGGCTCCACCAGAATCGGTGGAGAGGTCGATTTAGGCCGAACCGGAATTATTTTGACCAGCTCCAAAGGTGGAAAAATGGTACTTTCCGGCTCGCGGGGAGTCTGTGTCAGACTAGGGGTCCAGACATAATCAGCTGCTGCCACATTAAGTCTTCATAGCACTGACAGAGTTTCCATTGAAGCCTCTCCTCATCGAAGAAGGATGAAGAAGAATGGTGGCAACGCCGCTTCTTTGAGCACTTATGCGCTTTCTTCAGCCTATCGGTCGAAGGGGTCCGAGACCTCAACCTCGATCGTCGGTGGGCAGGCAGGGTTGAGAAGGTGCCGGGGAGGACCACAGCTCTTCTTGGTCAGTGACTGGATCTCCGATGGGATTCCCAGCAAGCTGGGTCTCCTCGTTGGTGATAGGCAGGACCGGAGTCCTGAATAAGGAGTTGTCGGCCTCAAACAACAACGGGTCGACTGGGTCGAGAATGATCTCAACCAGATTGTCGTCCTGCATCTGAGCCGGCTGGCCTGATGGGGGAACTTTGAATCCAGCGGCCGAGGCCACAACCTCGACTGAAGTCGAGACAGGTGAATCCTGGGACCAAGATCTCTCATGATCCCAGGACCGTCATCAGCGAGATGAACTTTCTCTCGGTTCCTTGTCCTTTTTACGGGACCGAGAAACGTGCTCCAGAGGGACCCTCGCCCTTGGCCGGAAGGGACTGGCACAGCTCTCTAAAGGAACCAGAAAAAGGGGAGTCCAAGTTGAGCGGAATGAAGGCCATAGAGGACCAATCCGCGGCCCGAGCCACCTCCTCCTGAAAGGTCTTCATTTGTTCGAGCTGCTAAGCGGACCCTGCAGCCGCAGAGACCACCCATCAGGCTTCCTTAGATTTGACCGGCAGATTCCGTTTCTCTGGTCTGCCTAGTTGAAGCCATGCTAGATGATCGTCTAAGGCCTGAGTGTCATGGCCCGACACCCAGGCAGTACATGCACGAGGCACGCAGGTCGGTGTGAGACATCTTTTGCCCACACGGGCAGCAGTGGAAACCGGGTGAGGATTTATCCTCCATCACGATCGATATCGCAAGAGATTTGCTGCAACTCTAACTAGTCCAAGTTTAGGTAAATCCGTGGGTTTGAAAGCCAGGGCCTACAAAACACATGAGCGGTAAGGAGGGAACCTGAATCTTCCAGCAGAAAGGAAGATCTGGAGTCAAGGGGTGGAGCCGAGGCATATACCATCCGGGTGGGTGGGAGGAGCCAGCTTAAAGACCTTCCGGCAAGAGTCTTAAACAGAAAGAACATGCCAAACAGTGTGGATAGAACAACATATCCATGATCCTAGAAAAGACATTTCTGCAATACCCTGCCTCTGCAGTCGACACCTCACAGGGAATGAAACATTAAAACAATAAAGTGGCAGGAAAGAAAGGCAACCCAGAAATTCTAGAGAGTGACGTAAAGATAGGTTACTCACCTATAACCGTTCTAGGAGTGGTATACAGTTCATATCCACACTCTGGCACTTTCACTGGAACAAGCTTTACGTTGGACATCTTTCAGCTAAGCTCCTCCCACCACCCGGGGGTGGGGGGGGTTATATCTCCCCACTCCACCCCGTGATGTCGATCTTTGCAAGCTGAAAGCAGGGATCGGGTGCCACTTGCCAGGAGAAGCCTGGTGTGGATGTGAATTGTATATCACTCCCGAAACAGTTACAGGTGAGTAATCTATCTTTCTAGGGGTGTGGATACAGTTCACTATCCACACTCTGGCAGACTCTTAGCAGTTCTCTTGGAGAAGAAGGGAAGACATGCACCCCTATCTGGCAAACGGAGACTGAAGAAACTAGGTCCAAAACAAGCAGCATCCTGACAGGACTCTAGGTCGATGCTGCAGTGGAAAATGAAGGTGTGTGCGGACGTCCAGGTAGGAGCCCTGCAGATCTCCTTGACAGGGATGTCTCTGGAAGTAGTCACAGAGGCAGCGGCATGTCTGGTGGAATGTGCCCCAAGCCCTATGGGAGGCTTGCTAGCAGCCAACCTACTGCAGAGATCGATGCAGGATGTGATCCACCTGCCAATCGTGTGCGCTGCTTTACAAACAGCTGGCGAGTCTCACGCCTAACTCCAGCCATGCATTCCAAATAATAAGACAGCGTCCTCTGTATGTTTAGAGTATGGAGCCTGCAGTTGGCCTTCAAAGATGGACTGGTGAAGTATACCAGAAGTTTTATCACCCAAATAAGGTAGAACTCAGATACTACCTTCAGGAGGAACTTCAGGTGGGGGCAAAGGACGACCTTGTCCTTGTGGAAAAAATCAGACAAGGAGACTCCACCAAGAATGCCTAAAACTTGCTAATCTTTCAGGCTGATGTAATGGCCACCAAGAAGGCCGTCTTTCATGACAGGAGTGACATCTCCCACCTGTGCATAGGCTCAAATGGCTTGCCCATGAGCACAGTCAGCACAAGCAGCAAGTCCCATGGTGGAGGTAGTTCATGAACCGGAGGGGACAGATGGTCCGGGCCCTGGAAAAAGCACCCAGCCACCTTCTCCTGGGCTCTTACTGGCTTACCAGCTCATGCCCAGTAAGCAGAGATGCCTTCCAGGTGCACCTTAAGGGTCATCACACTCAGTGCCAACTGAGAGAGGGACCAGTGGTACGCCAGGAGGCTCACTACAAGGCAGGCAAGGGGATCAATCAAGCTCCTTGCCCTGGCACCATATGGAGGACCTCTTCCACTTAAATGTATAGCATTCGTGAGTTGACTCCTTTCAGGTAGCCTCCACAACATGCAGCACAGCTTCTGATGGAACTAAGGCCTGGAACTCCAGTAGCTCAGGACCGAGGCTGTGAGGTGCAGGAATGTCAGGACTGGGTGCAGGACCGTCCCCCATTGTCTGGTCAGCAGATCTGGGTGAAACAACATCCACCCTGGAGATCTGCTGCTCAGGCTGAGGAGATGGGAGTGCCAGAATTGTTGGGTCCAGTCTGGCGCTATCAGGATCATCTGCACCTTGTCCTTCCTGGCTTTTACCACCACCCTGTGGATCAAAAGGAAGGGAGGGATGGCATACACAAGGCCCAGAGTCCAGGTCCTCGCAAAGGCATCCGCCAACAGCTTCCTGGACTGTGGGGTGGGGGAGGGCACAAAACAGCATCAGTTTGGCATTCTCCCACTTGGCATTTCTTTAAATATTTACACAAGGTGTTACTTCTGAAATGAGTTGCTTATACAACAGGTTTTAAACAGCATTTTTATATCGAATTAGTCCTTATTTCAACCCTGTAGTTCACAGTAGTAAATACTTTTACTGCTTAGGTATTTCATGTGTGTTAATAAATAAAAGCTGTATGTGCCACTGCAACCACTCAGTGTAATTTCACTAAATGCAGAAATGCATTTTAACTCCCCTTTTCCTGGGTGAATGCCTACCCATTTTACTCTTTCTGTAATTTTTGTAATACTGCTGCGTTATTACACTTTCAGCCAGACTGTTAAACCCTGTAAAATGTAAACAAAACAAAACCGCTCTCACTGCTATCTTATTGCAATTTCTTACCTCTGCAATTTAATCAACATATTCACCAACATTTGAAATATTATTTACTTGTTATGTGCTGTATTGTAGCGCTGAAGTAACAGTACAGCTGAAAGTGTAATAACGCAGCAGGATTACAAAAATTACAGAAAGAGTAAAACGGGCAGGCATTCACCCAGGAAAAGGGGTGTTAAAATGCATTTCTGCATTTAGTGAAATAAATTACACTGAGTGGTGGCAGTGGCACAGAGATCTTATATATTAACACCCATGAAATACCCAAGCAGTAAAAGTATTCACTTTTGTTAACTGCAAGTTTGAAATAAGGACTAATTCAGTATAAAAATGCTATTAAAACCTACTGTATGATCAACTCATTTCAGAGGTTAACAGTCACCTTGTGTAAATATTTAAAGAAACATACTTTAGAATTGGGATGAAATTACAGGTTAACTTATGTCATATTTCTGTTATACAGCTAAAAATAAGAATTTTAAATTTTTAAATGTTCGATAAATTCTGGTAAAAACCAACTTTGAAATTTGTAATACCTGATGCGATGTTTTATGTTATGCTGCTTGCCAAGTTTTCTGTTTGTAATTACTACTTTGTATTCCCAGTTTTCACAGCCTATTGTTTTGATTTGTATGACAATTTATTGTACTTAACTGCTGTACTCATCTTCTCTTATGTTCACTGTAAATCTTTATTGTACGTTTCATGTTTTTCCTATACTATACTGACAATATGGTAATTGTTGCCTGTACCATCTTGTACTCTCCTGGGTCACGCCCGAAAACAGGCATTTTATGTGTAGTGCACGTACCCGGTTATCAAAAACAAATACATAAAATCTCCTTGAACAAGCTCTTAACCTGAGCAAAACATCAAGGGTCTGTAAATAAAAAAAATGGACTTTACTTGTAATATTGAAACGCAGAGTCCATTCTTTTAACGTCAAACAGCAACCCTACCTTAACTTTTATTTTGGAAGGATTTGCAAGCACCTCGAGGAAGCTGGCAATAGACATTCAGCATCAATACCCACAGGACTTCGTCTCTCTTCTCACTATTAATGTTAATTTCAAATGTTCAACATGACAGTAGAACAGGGTTACATCTGAGCAGTGGTTCCAATGTTCTGCTAATCAAGTGTTTCATGATTAAAAAAAAAAAAAAATGTTTCTATAATCACCTGCTATTTTTTATCGGCATTTCACACTGTACACCTTAAGACAAAAATGCTAGGAAATTTTTTTTATTTCCTCACTCGAAACGGCTGATCCGTTCAGCGTCCTTAAGCGCACAGTGTCAAAAGCTTTAGATGGGCAGACTGCCATAATGAAATACTGGGGGTCCAACATTCAAAACTGGGAAAATCATGCAAATGCAGCAGCAAATGGTTGCACAGTTCAGCAATTTCCACAGTACACCTGCAAGTTCCACAAATCGGCAGAAAATTCTGCAGTCACCGTGGAAAACTTGGGCCCTCGACAGATGGTGTTAGCAGTGGGATTTACGCCATGCATACTCTAAGTCAGGAGTTTTGTGAGTGGGTACTAGACTTGGTACCAGGAAAGCACAGAAGATAGATATGGGTCCTGCAGCAGCAAGTACAAGAGAGTTTACCAGAAGAATGGCAGCCAAACTAGCAGAGAAGAAAGTCCAGACTGAGACTGTACAGCCAGAACCAGTGATAGAAGAACCGGCACGGACAGAACTTGGAACGCCTGTCTGCCTTCTTCAAATGGCAGGCTATATAACAGACAAAAAGGAGAGGCAAGAACAGATCCTTGCGTTTAACTCTTTCTGCGTAACAAATGGGACAGAGTCTTACTCAACCCTGTCACAGCATCCTTAATGACAACATGGATGAGCCATCCGAGTCATTCAAGGACTCTTCAAAAATGGGCTGACCATTTACCACCACGGACCACCTGAGAGTCGTTCAACTGGGTGATTTCCACCGAAAGCTGGCCTGGCAGGCTGTCCGCAGCATGGCAGTCTTGTTGGAGCACCCACCAAGGGCTGCGATGCAGGCAGCACCACCTGCAAGAGCTCCACCTTGACCACTGGACCTGAGGGCTGACACTGAAGAGAAGCCACCGGAGATTCACTGTAGACCACATGCCAAGCTTCACTGGGAAGCACAGACTTCAGTTGAACTGCTGCTGGTGGAGGCTGCTCCTGAGAGGAACCAATTTGGGACACTGTCTAGTCCACGTCTTCCTGAGTGAGGACCAGGAAATCCGGGGAATTGGAGATCAACTCCTCATCAATCCCCTCCAGCAACTGGTCAATAGGGTCGAGAAAATTCTCTACCACCTGATCAGCTGGTGTCAAGGATGACATGCACAATGGGGGCACTGTGGAACTTTCCACCTGGCCCTCAATCACAGAAAGCCCGACTAGAGTCGAGCGCTCAACACAGTTGGTCAGGAGAGCCAAGGGAGTGGGAGGACTAAAATCTCTGCCCATCCCATAACTACCACCAGCAACACTTGTGTTTCTTACCATGGTGTACAGGGCTCTCCCCAAGGGCCTGATATCTCTCAGAATGCTCCAGTAAAGGATACTTAGCTGGCGCCACCTGGGAGCAGAGCAGAGGCCGACAAGGTGCCAGCCACAGTAGTAGCTATCACCTCATCCACGGCAGCAACTTCAGGCCCCTATCGGCTGGACAGCTGATAGAGAAGAAGCCAGGCCACATGAACCTCCAAAGAGGACAGGAGTATCACATGGCACATGCCACAACTTGAAACAGTGTAGAGGCAAGACACGTGTGGGTCCATCGGTGACATTTTCTGGCAGCACGTGATGCAGAATTTGAAGCAGGGAGCTGTCTTAACTTCCTCATATTCTGACTTCCATCAAGGAGGTTGGAAGCAAACCAAGCAATCGAAAAAAAAGAAATCAAAGAAAAAGCTAGAAATTGCCAATGGCACACTTGGTAGCTTACAATGCATAGAGCTGTGAAGTAGGAAACCGAACCCTTCCAGCAGAAAGGAAGATCTGACGTCATGTGATTGTGCCAAGGGATATAATGCCTGGGTGGTGGGTGGAGCTTAGCTTGAAGATGTTCTGGCGAATCAGCACTTTCCAGTGGAACCGTCAATGAGTGGCTAGTGAACTATATCCCATGCCCCTAGAAATATTGATTCAGTACTGGTATTTCTTCTGCAGTCACACTTGTGCAGTCATCTGAACATGTGCAAAGTCCTCAGAAAGCCCACTGGCTACAGCTTTAGCTCCTCCCTTTCATTTCAACCTCGCCCTTCAATTATGCATCTTGAATTTAAACCACAGGAAACGTAAAGTCTTACCCAACAAGTCACAACTGAGACAGGTGCAGGAAGACTTATTACTCTGAGCAAGAACAATAGAGTGCCCAGAAACTACTCAAACATGAAAATTAGATGCTTTCAAACTGCAGCACCCTGACTAAGACTATGGTCGAAGCGTCAGGGCTTGCTTTGGTGTGGCAGGAGCTTCTTGTTTCTGTGTCCTGCCCTGTCTACAATAAATTTTGAAAGTATCAAATTTTCACGTTTGCGTAGATTTTGGGCACGCAGACATCTTTCCTGCTCAGAGTGATAAGCCGTCCTTCCTGCACCTGTTTCGTACCTGCTTGGAGAAGGACGGCTCCAGCTTAGTACCAGCTTCTGATGGCCACTATGCACACTGCTTCCTGCACACATCTGTAGGTCACAACTGAGGGCTGGTAACCAGGGGAGGATGGCAAATTAGTGACGCTTTAGTTTATTACATTTTTGTTGACTGGGAAACGAGGGTGAGGGAATTCTGCCCATTTTCGGCTTTGTCTGGGGGGGGGGGTTTAGAGATGCAAACTGAATCATATGAAGCTATGGTGTTATCAGTGAATGGGGGAAATTTGACCAGGACACCAAGGAAATTTTCCTATTCTTTTCATGAAGTACCATGGAATCTTTAAAGTATGTCTGAACAATCACAAGAACAGGCAGACAGGACCTCGGTTAACGTCTCATCCGGAAGGCCACACCTCAGGAGTGCAGTAATCCCCTCATGCTGCACTGCAGTGTCAGTACTGGGACTTCACTCAAGCTTCTGATGTGGGGCTAGAAACTGCAGTCTTCCAGCCTCAGAGGAGTGTGTGCAACCTGATGAGCCACTGGGTAGCCAGTCAATGTGTTGAATCCAAAATCTTGCATGCAAAAATGTCTCATGGGCAATATCTCCTATACAAAAAAGTCTCGACATAAGACATTCCTTTTTCTCCACTGTTAAGCAGACTGAAGTTTGTTATATATATATAGGATGGGAGATGTGGGGGTCTCAGACCCCCACATTAGGGACAGGCATGTTTCAATATTTTGGCGTGCGGTATTTCTCAGGGATATTTTGGTTTTTGACTAAATTTCTTTGATATTTTGGCCTGCGATATTATTATACGAGACATTATGACAGTGCTGAGCCACTTACACTGCTGCACACTAAGGAATACCAGTAGTGACAATAGTTTCAGGTCAGTAAATAAGAATTACGCACTAACTGTAATTGTTTATCTTCTTCGAATCTTCACCTCCGATTCACACCGATCAGTTCTCAGACAGAGGCGCTAGAACCATGTGGGAGCCAAAAATCTTCAGAAGGGCCAGTGCAGAGGTACGCTATGCACACGCATGGCACCGCAAGAGCTAGTCTCACGCTGCATAGCCTATGTCGGCAATGGCCCCCAACTGCCTCAGCACCCTTTTTACTGAGGAGGTGCAGCATAATATAAGTAAGCACCTAATCTAATAAGGGAATAAAACAGCCGTTGGGACCCATGAAATAAACAACAAAAATAACAGTGTCTTCAGAGCCCAAACGAGGAAGATGAAGACCAATAACAGAAAAGAGTGAGCCCAGGGCATGGTGGGTGGGCATGTGAATCAATGGTGAACATGGTCCAAGATGAGCAACAATTACAGTGAGTATGTAATTCTTATATCTTCCTGGACTATATCTTTGCCACCGATTCACACTGATGAGTTGAATATCAAGCTGAGACAATAAAATCCCCCAGGCAGGGTGGTAGGAACCAGAACTCACTGAGAGCAAGAGTCCATTTAGGACTGTCCTGCCAAGAGAGGCATGCTGCCTGGCATGGACATCCAGGACCTAGTGCTTAACAAAAGTGTGCACTCTTCTCCAGGTAGAAAAACTGCAAATCTCAGCGATGGGGACAGAATGGATCTCTGCCTGAGATGTAGCAACAGCTCTGGTGGAATAAGCACATACTTGCCCTTCCAGCTTGACCTATGCCACGGAATAGCACTGCAGAGAAGGCAAGCGACTATCCATGAGGAAATACATTTGACCCAGCCAGTTTGGGGTGAAAGAGATGAACAGCTTGTTAGGCTGATGGCTGTCCATGGTTCTATCAGTGTAGAACCTGAGGGCTCGTTTAACATCCAGACAGTGAAGAGTACACTCTCCCTTGTTCTGGAAGTTTAAGTACGTGGGTAGCACCAGGGATTGGTTCAGATGGAACTCTGAGACCACCTTAGGCAAAAACTTGGGTTGCATATAAAGAACCACCCTGTCCTTATGGAAGACAGTATACTGGGGGGGGGGTCTGTGATCAGAGCATGCATCTCAAGAGACCCTTCGTGCAGAGGTGATGCCCACTAAAAATGCAGTTTTCCAAGTCAGGAATTTGAGATCACAAGTAGCCAGAGGTGCAAATGCCTTATGAGTGCACATATTCAGTATAATGTTAATGTCCCAGGTAACGACAGGTTTTCATACTGGAGGCCTGGTGTGCAAAATACCTTTCAAATCTCTCTTGAAAAGACACATTTGAGACAGAGTAAGGTTCAAGACAGACTCATGATATGCCAAAACAGCACAAAATTAGACTGACAGAGTATTGTAAACCCGCATGAGAGGTCCAGTAAATACTCCAAAACCTTGACAGGTGAACATTGGAATGGGTCTAAACAGGATCTGGCACACCATTCTGAAAACAGTCTCCATTTGGCGGTGTAAGCCCTTCTAATAGAGGACTTCCGGGCAGCCACGAGAATCTCTGAGAACCTCTGAGAGACCATGAACCTGTTCATCTCCATCTCTTCAGGAGCCAGGTATGGAGGTGAAGGGAGTGCAGGTTGGGATGAACCAGGGACTCCTATGTCAGAAAGCCTGTCTGCAGGGGAAGGGGTGTCAGAGGGGCAACTGACAAGTTGTTGAGCAGAGGAAACCATATCTGCCACGGCCAATATGGTGCAATGAGAATATTTTGACTCTGTCTGCCTCCAGTTTGAGCAGTAGTCTCTGAATTAGAGGAAGAGGTGGAAATGCGTACAGAAAACTATTTGTCCAATGTAGCCTGAATGCATCCTGACAAAAAACACCACATTTTGGATTTCTGGAGCAGAACTGATGCAGTTTTGAGTTGAGTGGGGACGCAAAAAGGTCTACCTGTGGGGTTTCCCACTCGTCGAAGAGAGTCTGTAACGACATGTAGAGTTAGTGACCATTCGTAAGGACTCACCTTTATCCGACTGAGCTGGTCTGCTAGAATGTTTTGATCCCCTGGCAAACAGACTGCCTGGATCAGAGCGGTGTGCTCTAGACACCATTCCCACACTCTCAGCTTCCCTGCAGAGGGGATAACAGTGTGCACCACCCTGTTTGTTGAGGCAGTACATGACTGTTTTGTTGTCCATCTGCAAAAGGATTACCTGGTTGTGGACGTAGTCTTACCAGGGCTCAGGGAGCATACAGGACTGCTCTCATCCCCAAGACACTGATGTAGAGATGAGATTCCGCAAGGCTCCAGTTCCCAGAGTATGGTGGCCGAGACAATGGGCTCCCCACCCCAACAGAGACACATCCGTGGTGAGGGTTATCTGGGGCTCTAAGGGTGAGAAGGGAAGACCTTGAAGGAAATTTTCCTCCCGAGCCCACCATGTTAAGTGACTGGAGTAGAGGCTTTGTGCTGGGCACCAACGCCAGACATGTTGCCGGGCCCACCAGACATGATGCCAGACACATCAGACCCTCAATGATGAACACGGTGTTAGGCACTAGACACACAGTGCAAGGAACATGGCACCGACAGAATAAGAGATACAGTGTTTGGGGCCAGCACCATAAGAGGCAGTACCAGGACGACTGGATGCAGTGCCAGGAGATCTCCGGCACCGACCTGGCATTAAAAGACACCAGAACCAGTCGAATCAGGAGGGATGGTGCTGGGAGGTACCCAGTACCAGGGAACCCCCCTGGAGCCGACCCGGCACCAACAAAAAACTACCTGGCACCTGGAGTGCTGAAACCAGCACCCACCCAGGCCGCAAGGGCCTGAGAGGGCAAAGAATGACACCAGAAGATCCTGTTGACCTGCGACCAGCAAGAAGCCCACATGACGCCGAAGAGGGGTCGACCGAGCTGGCTAAGTGGCACCAGGTCAGGCCTGAAGGCAAACTGGCACCAACACCAGAACCAGAGCCAGCACCAGCGACCCAGTCAGCACCAAAATGACTGGCAATTGTACCTAGCCGGTCCCATCAAGAGACACAAGGCGGAGGTGTGACCAGCAGGGCAGGAGTTGGCAACGCAGTCACTGGCAAGGGCAGAAGGCCACTGCCAGAGCCAAACCCTCTACCTGGCTTGGGGGGCCTTGCCTGCGGGTTCAGTGCCAACAACCTACAAGGACCAGGGACCGGACCAACAAGCAGCGACACCCCAGCCTAATGCTACACCTGCTGCTCAAAAGAGATGCCCTAGGAAGACTGCCCACTGGGGTCCCCACTAAGGGACAGAGGGGGGATTCCAGGCCCGAGACCTCGGTATCCCGGCACTAAGGCCTATGAGGATGCAGACAGTGCCAAAAAAGGCCCCATCCCAAGGAACCGAGGGTCTCATGGAAGACTTCCCAGAAGGTGACTTCGAACTGAATCATTTCTTTCTCTCCCTAAGAGGCGAGAAGAAGAACTAGAAGCCGAGTGGCGCCAAGAACCAGATGGAATCGGGAACCGACCTGCTCTTTCGTGCTGCAGAGGACTGCCCTTCTTCGAAGCACAGGTCCACCACCCATGGTCAAAACCCATCCCTCATGGGAAAGTGGACCAGACACGGCCCCGCTGCCAGACTTGCCTGCCCAAAGGCCCCCTACCGTAATCCTGTAGAGACGCCTTGATGTTGGCTTGGTAGGGCGGAGAGAAACTAGCAGGAAAATTTACATAAATTACTAAACTGACACAAAAATAAATTTTAGCTTTAAACAACTAAAAACTAAGAGAACTGAAAGTGGCTGTCGCAAAGATGTGAAGTTCTGATTCTTGAAGGCGAAGTGACATCATCACTGAAGTGCACTCAACGGTGGGGAGAGGACTAAGGCAGTTGGGGCTTGTGCCGAGGTAAGCCTGGCACCATGAGCCTCTCTTGCGGCAATGTGCATGCGCATCGCTTGCCTCAACTCCTGCCCTCCTGAAAAGTTCCACCTCCCACGGGGTCCTAGTGCTTCTGGCACAAACCAATTAGCATGAATAAATGGTGAAAATACATTCCTGGAAGATTGGCTGTCATGCGTAAGTTGTGCTTAGGCAACCAGGCGGTCGACCCTGTCCAGAGGCAGGAAAGCTGACCCCAGCCTGTATCCAGAACTGCCTCTATGTACTGCAGTTGTTGACAGGGTGTCAGTACAGACTTTGGTATGTTGACCGTCACCCCCAGAGTGTCGAACAGCTGTCTGGTTCCAGCTAAGGTCTGTAGCAGCTGACCCCTGGACGGAGATCTTAATAGCCAATCGTCCAGGTAGGGGGAAACATACTGACCCTCTCTACGAAGTGCTACTGCCACCACTGCCAAGCATCTGGTAAAGACTCGTGTTGTAGCAGAGGTAATACCTGGATCTGGTGGGGGAAGTGTTATCCTTGTCCCGGAGCTTGTGTTTATGACTCTGAAGATTTCTCCTAGGACTGACTACCGCAAATCAGTCCACGGGGCCAGTGACAGATTTTTCTTGGAGCTGCTTCTCAATTCTAGCGTCGGTCTTTTGGAGTAAAAATTTCTCCAATCTCCAAAGCCCCTTCACCTGGTTGCAGAACTGAACATAGAGGTTGACGGCAGATAAGGACCGCAAGGCCCATCCAGTCTGCCCCTGGCAAATAGTCAGCGCAGTAGTAGAGCTACTGCCTCCAATGCCGGCAACCCGGGTTCAGGAAGGAGCCAGAGTCATCGTGAGCCGGCCAGGAGGACAAGGTACGTTCTCCTCCTCCATGGTGGGGTGTCGGGAGGAGGGGGACACACCAGGTGACATAAGACCCCCAGTATTGGGAGGGGATGACATCATTAGGCGCTTCGCTGGGACGTGCATCTGCATGTATTCAGTCTGGACCTTGGTCCCTGCACTGGTATCTTCAGGGGTGGGACTTCCAGGGACTAAACAGACAGCATGCAGGAATTAAAAAAAAAAATGAGCACCCGCCTCTTGCAGCATGATACCCCTGCAGTGGGAGAAGATGAGCACCACCCCAGAAGGATGGCACAGCCACCACCAAACCCTTGGCCAGGAGTGGGTGAAAAGGTGTGAAGAGAAAAAAAAACCCGCAAGCCTTCATGCTGTGGCTGAGGCCTAGGCAGCAGACACAGAAGTTGTGTGGTCTCCCAAGTAGATTTTCTCCGCATTTGCAGTACTGGAAGAGTTTGGAGGGTTCTTTGGGCAACATATAGGTTACCAAAAATCACTATAAAAATGATTACTTAGATATACAAGAAATAAAATGGCAGCTATGAGCAGAGACATTTCTGATGGTGGTCCGATGAGTCTCATCGACAGCGGGAAAAGAACTGAGAAGAGGGGCAGCCCACGTTTATGTATACACTGACATCGTCATGGGTGGCCCGACTGCTTGCAAAAGTTTCCGTGTGGTCCTAGTGCCTAGCGTCAATATGTTCCAAAGGTGTCACCTGATGAAAGAGATATTCTCTAAGATAAACATTTTACTTTTGGCAAAGTTAAAGAATTCTGTGTTTTCCCCATAGTTTAACTGGATCCCTGTCAGCCTCAGCAAACTGTTTTCATCCACCCCCCATTACACAACATTTGGGCTAGCGAGGCCATGTGACATCAATTATGTTTCCACCAACAAAATGGATACCCTCTGCAGGGCTCCCGCATTACTCTGCAAATGGTATTTCTACTCCATTCAGTCAAACAATCAGTTACTCAACTGACCAATCAATCAATCTAACTTAGCAATCTAATTACGAAAATTCTGTACCTTTTAAAATAATCTGTTAGGCAATGGTATAAATCCCCTGTACGGTGATTAAACACAAAAGTTTGGTACCTACCGGATACTGTTGTGTTCATCGTCAGTTTCCTGTTCCTCATCGGATGTTAATGGCGAATAATGGACACCGTTGGACTGACCGATTGGTTTTTCTTTTTTCAGAACTGGAGGTTGGTCATTATCCTGGTGGGGGATGGGAGAATTTTTCAGGGAATTTTCAGGAGAGGAAATAGCTGTTATTTCTAATGGCTGGTTGATGTTATTAACCTGGAAAAAAAAAAGCACCTCCCAGCTTATTTCGTACTGTTCTATGAATACAGTAGATCATTTGCAATAAAGCCAGATAAAAGCTTCAGAATTCACCTTAGCATCTAAAAACGAAAATGATCTACTCACCGTAGTTGATCTTCCAGAATATCTTCACCATTCAGTCACATTTATGGGTCTAAGCTGGAAGTGCTAGGACCCCGCAGGAGCAAAGTGTTTTGCAGCTGGTAGGGGACCGTTATCAACCAGCGGCACCACCCACAGGATTGACGTACTGACATTTGCCCTCTTCCTTCCTCAGTAGCACAACACAGTGAGCTGCCTAAGGGCCCTGGGGCTCTTACCTGAAGGCGCGTGAATGGATGGTGAAGATATTCTAGAAGTTGAACAAATACAGTGAGTACATAATTTTCATATCTTCTAAGAACCAACCTTCACCATTTATTCCCACTTATGGGTCAGAGTATCAAGCCTTCCCAAAACAGGAGGGGGAGTCTGCTCACCCTGAGGGAAGTCTTACCACAGCCCTCTGCGTGGGGGAATAGCCTACCCCAGGAGGTGGTGGGAACGACCACAGTTGGGGGGGGGGGGATTCAAGAATGCATGGGGATAGGGACAAGAAAGTGCTAGAGACAACAAGGCATTTGGCTCCCAGTATGAACCTGGTATGAGGATGTTGTGGTTCCAATACAATGCACCCAGTCTTCTACTAGTGGAGGCCATGATGCGTCCACGTGAGTGACAAATCAAAGGCCATCACCTAGAAAGATGCCGAGGTATTTAAAAGTTTGTACTTGTTCCAGACTTTGTCCCTTTTTGTTCAGGATGACCAGTTGGGCATCTTTTTTTTTTTCCAGCTGTGGTGGTTGTTTTTGTTTTCCAGAGTACTCGGCATCCACGGACAGATCGAGGAAGAAGTCCTCTTCCTTGAAGGAGGTCAGAGAGAAGCTGGACTCAGGAAGAGGTAGTGCCAGGGCCATGGGCCTGAACTGGACACTGAAATGGTGTATGGCACCACCTGTCCTCCTGTACTGAGACCAGGTGAGAGAACCAAGAGGACCCATGATACCTGGCAACTCGGGGAGAGGCGGCAGAGGCCCAGGAGGGATGAAGAAGCTGGAGGCTCCAGGAATGCTCAGACCTCTCCTGGTGGGAGGACCTGGCAAAAACCACCTTAGTGGAGTCAACCAACATTCATGGAATGACCAACTCGTGCCCTGGGGGTAGAACCCCCAGGTAAGGAAAGCGTATCCGTACAGATCGCACAGGGCAGCCCACACAGAATTTACATAGAATTTTGATGGCGGATAAGGACAGCTAGACTCATCCAGTCTGCTCATTTTGCCTACCTGGAACAGCGGCTGCTGACCCTACTTGGCCATCAGCTTTAGCCTCTCTTTCCCACCTCTAGGGTTCCCTTGTGCCTATCCCATGCATTCTTGAATCCCCCCACCTCCTGGGGTAGGCTATTCCATGCATCCACCACCCTTTCTGTGAAAAACACTTACTCCCATTCCCCCTTATCCTGCCCCCCCCAATCTCATATCACACCCCTTGTTCTTGTGCATCATCTGTACTGAAAGATGTTACCCACTTGCACCTTGTTTTTATCCTTAAGATACTTGATGATTTCAATCATATCCCCCCATTCTCGCCTCTCCTCCAGAGTATACATATTGAGGTCTTGTAATCTCTCCTCATATGCCTTCAGGTGCAATCCCTGCACCATCTTAGCTGCCCTTCTCTGAACCGCCTCCACCCTATTTACAGAGATGCGGCCTCCAAAACTGTGCAAAGTACTCCAGATGAGGTCTCACCAGTGTTCTGCACAATGGCATCACTGCCTCCTTTCTCCTGCTAGTGATGCCTATTCCTATATACCCTAGCATGCCACTAGCCCTCCCCACTGCCTTAGTACACTGCTTAGCCACCTTCAGGTCATCTGAGATGATTTATTCCCACATCCCCTTCTTCACTGGTGACCATCATTAACTCCCTTCCCATCCTGTAGCTCCCCTCAGGATTTTTGTGCCCCAGGTGCATGATTTTGCACTTCTTCACGTTGAATCTTAGCTGCCACACCTCGGACCATTCTTCCAGCTTTCCTAAGTCCCTCCTCATTTTCTCCACCCCATCTGAAGCATCTACTCTAGTGCAGATCTTGGTGTCTGCAAATAAGTAAACCTTCCCTTCCAGTCCTTCAGCAATGTCGCTAATGTAGACATTAAAAAGGAATGGCCCCAGGACTGATCCCTAGTACCCCCAGGTCACCCCCCTTTCCTCGGATTGGATACCATTTACCACCACCCTCTGCCTTCTGTCCCTCAACTAATTTCTGACCCAATTCACCTTTTGGCCCACTCCCAGGTTACCCAGCTGTTTACCAGACTTTTATGTGGAATGGTGTCAAAGGCCTTGCTGAAACTGGGGTAGGCAACATCTACCTCCTCTGTCACCCAGTCAAAGAAATCTATCAGATCTGCCTGACATGATCTCCCCGCTGAAAATCCATGCTGTCTCGGATCCTGTGCTCCAGTGGATTCCAAGTGTTCCACAATCCTTTCCTTAAGAGGTGCCCCCATCATCTTCCCCACTACTGAGGTGAGACTGACTGGCCTAGTTACCCGCCTCATCCCTGCTTCCGCTTTTATGAAGAGGGACTCTACATGTGCCCTCCTCCAGTCCTCTGGAACCACTCCTGTATCGAGTGATTCACTAAACAGGTCTGCCAGCGGTGCTGCTAGCACCATCCTTAGTTCCTTTAATATTCCAGGGTGTATGATATCTGGCCTCATTGCTTCGTCCACCCTCAGTTTTGCTAGTTGCTCAAGGACTCCCTTTTCTATAAAAGGACTAGTGTTCACCTCCCTCTCCCCTTTGTTTCTGGTGCCTATTTATGGGCCCCTCTCCCTCCCTTTCTTCAGTGAATACTGAAAAGAACATTTGTTCAGTACTGACGCTTTATCTAGGTCTCCCTCCACACACTCCCCTTCTTCCCTTCTGAGTACTACAATCTCCCCCCCAAGCCTTCCTTCTTTCACTGATGTACCGATAAAATGTCTCGTCCCCTTTCTTTGCCAACTGTGCTATCTTTGCTTCTGTTTGCGCTTTTAACTGCTCTCCCTACTTCCCTCTATTTAGGTACACCATTCTATCTTCTTTCTGTGTCCCCTTATATTTTCTGAAAGCCACATTTTTGGCCCTTACCTTCTCAGCAACCTCCTTCGAGGACCAGTGACATCAGCCAGAGTTTCTGGAGAGAAGCTGGCCTCCGGGCCACTGCTAGTACCCTGGCTGGTGCCACCTCTGGCACCAATATCAAGGTCAGCAGTAGGCCCGGTGGCTGGTTCCAATCCCTCACCATGGCCAGCGCCATACCCCAAACCAGGCACAACAGCAGCATTGGTACTGCCTCTGAACCCATCTCTAGCACCGCAAACACCAGACCCAACGCAGCACTGTAAATGACACCTGGGCCTGACGGGATCCAAAATGGCACAGTGGGTGACACCATAACAGGTCCTGGTACCAGGTTTGGTACCAAGCCTAGGGACAGTACCGCGGCATCATTACCAGCATCGCGCCTGGAACCAGGACCAGGATCAATGCTATCATTACTACCTCCATGTCCATGACCAAGAGCAGCATTGTTCTCTTCCCTAAGGCCACAGGGGCACTCGGAGAGGAAACTACCACCTGGTCCGGGGCAGTTCTAGTGCCAACCCCTCTCCTGGTACCACAAATTGTACCAGAAGGGGACCCGGACGCTCACCAGAACCATGGGCAGTAGCAGAAACTGGGGTGGCAGCACACCATGACACTAAAGTGTCCACCAATGCAGACCAAGTGTATAGCTTCGGCCTCACCACCGGTGATGCCAGCAGCCAAGGACAGACTGACAAAGCCACCTGTCCACCAGACCAAACACCTATGGCCTCCGACATCCCAGGGAGGTGAGCAAGAGAAGGACCCTGTACTTCCACAGTACCAGAGGTACTGGAAAGATGCCTAGGGGAAAAGACCCAGACTCCTAATGTTGGCATCACGGGTGTGAAGCTTTCCTCCAAAATTAGGGAGCGAACGACTATACTTCATAGCATGGTATTTAAGGAAACATTTGTACATGGAGAACATTCTGTATTTATACTGTACATATCTTTGTATATAAGTAGCCAATTTTTGTTTTTATTTTTGGAAATGTCTGCACTTTGAATGAAATTGTATTCCTCCCATCCCCTACACCCCCCAAGACGCATCTGAATCGAGCGGTAGTCTGCTCAGCATGCCTTCTTGGTAAAACTTTTAAATAAATCCTGTGATCTGGGCCAAGGCAGGAATGACACTCTTGATGCTGATCCGAAGATGTCATAGGGCCCCCACAGAGCAGACATGCATTTGGAGCGCGCCAGCCTTTTTCTTAGCCTCTTCTGACAAACTCAGCATCATATTAATGGGGGAAAAAAATGGAGCGAAAAACTCAATTAGACACCGAAAACTCAAAACAGAGCAGAAATGCAGTAACGGAGCTGGTTCAGCATCGAAAAGTAAAGGTTAGGCATTGAAGATATAAAAGCAGCAGCAAACGGAGGATACAAGTGCTGACGCAGTAGACTCTGTTGCTCCCATGGTGCGCCTGCAACGGCAGGAAAAACAGAACTGAGGAAAGGACAGGACCAGGGTTGGTTACTGGCTAGCTCACATGCATGACAACAGTACAGTTGCATGGGCAGCACCACTGCCCGATGTCTGTCACCACCCAGCAAGAAAAGACTTTGCTCCTATGAGGTCCTAGCACCTCTGGCTAAAACCCATAAATGGGAATTGTTAAGACTGGTTCTTGGAAGACCTAAATCCTATATCTCAACGTTTTTGAATTATTTCTTTCTTTTATTATGAAATTCTCATCTCAGCATGTTTTATGTTCTTCTATCTAATGCTTTGACTTTCAGTTCTTCATTTTAATTTACATATATTCTTCTAATTATTCTGTAAATTTTGTGATGTTCTGTAGAAAAGATGTTCTATAAAAACAGGTTACTCACCTGAAACAGTAGTTCTAGGAGTGGTATATGTTGTTCATCCACAATCTTTGGCATGTCCCCTTCTGCTTTAAATATCACCAGAAGTCTTCAAGCTTGCTCCTCCCACCCACCCGGGTGGTATATACCTTGGCTCTGCCCCATGACGCTAGATCTTAGCCAGCTGGAAGTCAGGTTGTGTGCATCCGCAGCCGGGGAGGTTGGGTGGGTCCGTGTGGTTGAACACCATATACCACTCCTACAACTACTGTTACAGGTGAGTAACCTGTTGTTCTAGGAGCGTGAATATGTTGTTCATCCACACTCATTGGCAGACTCCTAGCAGTTCTCCGGGAGGAGGGAGGCAAGGCGCACAGCCCCTACTTAGGGAACAGAGATAGGAAAACTGATGCCCCAAAACCAGCATCTCGGCATGACTCAAGGTTGATGTGGTAATGGGTGATGGGTGATGAAGGTATTTGCTGACTTCCAGGTAGCAGCCCGGCAGATTTCCTGGATAGGGATGTCCCTAGAAGCAGCCACCGATGCAGCAGTTTAGTGGGTAGAATGAGCTCTTATCCCTCTGAGAGGCTCCTTGCCTGCCAACTCGTAGCACAGACCTATGCATGATGTAATCCACCTTGCAATGGTCCGTTTTGCTGCAGTTCTGCCAGAAGCGGCTTCAGCATAGGTGAGAAACAGCAGGCGAACCTCTCCCCAAATTTTCCCCATCCTCTCTTTATAGTAAGAGAGAGCATGTCTCAGGTCCAAAGTATGGAGCCTGTACTCGGCGTCCGAGGTGTAATTAGGGTAGTAAACCGGCAGTTAATACCTGGTTAAGGTGAAACTCTGACACCACCTTCGGAAAGAATTTCGGATGGGGGCGCATGACAACCTTGTCCCTGTGCAAGACCAGATAAGGGGAGTCCACCGAAAGCCCCTGGAGCTTCCCTCTCCTTCTGGCAGACATGATAGCCACCAGGAAGGCAGTTTTCCACGACAAGTGCAACAACGTACACTTGTGCATTGGATCAAATGGCTTGCCCATGAGCTTTGCCAGTACCAGCAGTAGATCCCACGGAGGTGGAGGTTCATGCACTGGAGGGGATGTGTGATCTAGGCCTTTGAAAAAGCGCCCGACCACGGTCTCCTGCACCAACGTCAGCTGACCGACCCGCGCCTGGTAAGCAGAGATGGCTGCCAGGTGCACCCTAAGAGTCAATGACCGTAGACCCCCTTTGGAGAGAGAAGCCATACAAAAGTGAGGGTTCTGGACTTCAGGAGGGCTGACTTTGGCAAGATGGGAGAGTGCCTTAGAAAAACACTAGCAAATAGGCTAGAAGGAGGGGTGGAGCAACAAAGGGCAAATAACAAAACTGCCATCACAGAGGCAACAAGCCTTTGTGTGAAGCAAATAAATCAAAACAAAGAAAAAGCCACGATGGTTTTCAAAAGAGGTGTGTGAAGGTCAGGGAGAAAAAGATAGCATTTAGGAAGTATAAGGAAACACAGAAGGAGCAGGACAGAGAACTGTACCAGTTAAGGCAGAAGGAAGTAGGGAGGGTAGTCAGAATAGCAAAGGCACAAATTGAGGAAAAGATAGCTAACTTGGTTAAGAAGGGGGATAAAACCTTTTATAGGTATATCAGGGAGCGTAGAAAGACAAAGGGAGGGATAGTGAGGCTGAATAAAATGGATGGTGGGTGGGCAGAGAGTGACAGTGAAAAAGCAGGGATACTGAATAAATACTTCTGTTCAGTATTCACAAAAGAGGAAGTGGGGAGGTGCCTAATCCAATTAACAGAAGCACTTTGGAGAGGGGGGTTGATCCCAGTCCTTTCACAGAAGAAAGGGTTCTGAAAGAACTCCTAAAACTGAAGGTGGACAAAGCAATGGGGCCAGATGGAATTCACCCCAGAATTCTAAAAGAATTAAGCAGAGAACTAGTGACGCCACTGACTACCCTTTTTAACAAATCCTGGGAGGATGGTATGGTACCTGAGGACTGGAAGAACTCGGATGTGATTCCCCTTCACAAAAGTGGGACCAAGACAGAGGCAGGAAACTACAGACCTGTCAGTTTGACCTCTGTGGTAGGGAAAGTGATGGAATCACTTCTGAAGGAAAGAACTGTTGAATACCTAGAGGCCAGTGGGGCACAGGACCTAAGGCAGCATGGGTTCACAGCGGAAAGGTCATGTCAGACGAATCTAATTGATTTCTTCGAGTGGGTGACCAAAGTAGTAGACCAGGAAGGGGCTGTGGACATGGCCTAACTAGACTTTAGCAAGGCATTTGACACAGTCCCACACAAAAGATTAGCAGTCAAATTAACCAGCCTGGGAGTGGGTCCCAGGGTGGTAGCCTGGGTAGAACACTGGCTGAACAACAGGACACAGAAGGTAATTTTAAAAGGAGTCCACTCTGAAGAAAGAGGGGTTACTAGTGGGGTACCGCAGGATTCAGTATTGGGTCCAGTCCTTTTTAATGTCTTTATAAGGGACATTGCAGAGGGACTGGAAGGAAAAGTATGACTCTTTGCAGATGACGCAAAGATCTGCAACAGGGTTGATACACAAGGAGGCGTGGAAAGGATGAGAAGGGACTTGGCAAGGCTGGAGGAATGGTTAGAAGTATGGCAGCTGGGATTCAATGCAAAGAAGTGCAAAGTAATGTACCTGGGAAACAAAAACCCAGGAGAAGACTACACAATGGGGGGAGGTAGTAACAACAAAAATGGAAAGGGACCTGGGGGTAATCGCATCAGATGACCTTAAGGTTGGCAAGCAATGCGAGAAGGCGGTAGGGAGGGCTGGGGGGATACTGGGATGTATAGGGAGAGGTATCACCAGCAGAAAACAGGAAGTTGTTATCCCCCAAGGCCACTGGGACAGACCGGATGCATGACGGGGCCCTCCCAGACCCAAGCCAGAGGACCAGGACCTGCCCCTCAAGAGGCCCTACCCTGGCCCTTGCTCTCAGGAACAGAGGAAGACAGAAGCAGGCTCCCAGGTTGGCTTCAAATTCCTCCTCAGCCTCCTCACTGGCGCCAGCAACTGAAGAGGCACCAAAGGCAGCAACAACAGAAATGGCACCGGAGGCAGCGGTATCACCCGAAGTGGCCCTGACCGTGGCACCATCATCAGATGTGGCACTGACCTCAGAGACGGCACTAAACATGGTGCAGACTTCAGAGGCAGCACCGATCGTGGCGCCGTCACCAGAGATGGCACCGAAAGCGGCGCCACTCTCTGGCATGGTGCCGCAAATGGTGCTGGAAGCCTCCTCGGTGCCAAAGATGGCACTGATGGAGGGAGGGGCGGCACCACAGACGGTGCCAACCCAAGAAGAGGGCAATGGAGATGACCTTCTACTGGGTCCAGAAAGCGTCTGAAGCTCCGAAGCACTGCGATGCCAGTGAGGATCATCCCGATCATCCTCTGAGGCAACCCCAGACACTCTAGCCATCCCAGCACAGAGGATGGTGTCAGGAGGGGACCCAAAGGCAACAGCGGCACCACCTCGCTCACCAGCACCGAGTGGCACCAGGTTGGTGCCTGGAGCCGAGGCTGCACCAGCCTAAGCTACCGAGGAAGCCGCTGACATAGGCCCCACATATAGTGAAGGCCTCGACACCGGGGCGGCCCAGTTCCCCGAAAGCGAACTAGGCCACAAGGGGTGCTCAATCGGCCTCCCCCCAGAGAAGGCAGACTGTCCACCCGACCCCTTGCTCAAGTGTCCTGTCTCAATGAGACTCAAGACAGTGGAGGCTTGCTCTTCCCCATGCATGCAGCAGCAGCGGGAGGCCTGGGGGAAGGGCCCAGAGACCTTATCTTGGTGGTCCTCGTACGACGCTTACCACCGAAAGTTTGGGGGGTGTCCCCCCCAACCTCGCCACATGGTTAACTAGGGTGCAGAAATCCACTGAAAAACAGGCATTGCACAAATCTGTATCATGGTGCAGCACCAGGCAAGTAAAACACTGGGTCATGCGGGTCCGTTACGATCATGAGACTACTACAGGGGCATTGACGCATTGGGGTAGTCTCCACCTTTGCGGAACATTTTTGCCCTGAACCGGACACGATTGGCCACACAAAATAATAAAAACGAAGGAAAAGGCTCGACGTTGCACATTTTAGGAAAAAATAAAGAAGGACAGTGCCAAAAATGGCAACGGATAACCACGTCAAGTTACTGGATCCAATGAACAGAATTTCAAAGCTTCTGGCTCTTCTGACTTGCTGCTAGTTGCTCCCACGGAGTCGTCCTGCTGCTTCGATAACAGGAAAACAGAACTGAGGTGGTGGAGGGGTCATTGTCCGGTACTGGCCAACCCATGAGCACCACGTATTACACTGGCCTTGAGGACAGCGCTGACTCTGACATCAGTCCCTCCTCCAGAGGAAAGCTAAAAAGCTTTTAGCTATAAGCTTCCCACGGGGTCCTAGTGCCTCCTGCTTAGACCACCAGTGATGAAAGGTGAAGATTATTCCAGGTAAGACCACCACATTCTGGATTTTTGGAGCACAATTGAGGCAGTCTGGTGTTGAGTGGGGACGCAAAAAGGTCTACCTCTGGGGTTCCCCACTCAAAGAGACTGCACGTTTGCTGCCAACAACCACTGGTGAGAATCTGCCTGCCCGGCTGAGCTCATCCACCAGATTGTTCTGAGCCAGACAAATCACTTGGCTCAGGATGTGCTGCTCTAAACACCATACCCACACTCTCCTTGTTTCCCTAAAAAGAGGATAAGAGTGTGCTCCCCCCTGCTTGTTGATACAGTACATGACAGACTTGTCCGTCTGAAGGAGAATTACACTGTGGCAGACAAAGCCTACCAGAGCCTGAAGGATGTACAGAACTGCTCTTGTCTCCAAGACAATGATGTGGAGATGGGGCTCCAAACTCCCCAACTGTGCTGGCCTGGACAGTGGGCTCCCCACCCCAACAGAGATGCGTCTGAGGTGAGGGTTATCTGAGGCTCTGGAGGAGAGAAGGGAGACCCTGAAGGAGACTGTCCTCCTGCGTCCACCATGCAAGTAATTGAAGCACAGGCTTCATCACTTTGATGGGGGTAGACTGAGGATGCATTGTTGGAGACCACTGTGGGCTGAGCATCCACTGAGCTGTCCTCACATGCAGGGATGCTAGAGGTACTGTGAAGACAGCATAGGCTATGAGACCCAACATTCGCTGCATGGAGTGAGCCCAAACAGACTTGTTCTTCATGTTCTTTCTGTCTTCTGGGAAAAAGGCCCTCGCCTTGGGGGTGTCCAAGAGGGCTCTGATGAAGAGAAGCTGTTATGAGGGTTGAAGCTGCTACTTCTCTAAATTCAATAGGACTCCCATGGAAGTCAGGAACTGAGCTGCTGTGATCACAGCGTGTTCAGTGTCCTGTTTGGATGGGCTGGCTAGTAACCAGTCGTCCAGATAAAAACTTGGCAGTCCAATTTTTTGGAGGTGCACCATGACAAACGGAAATTACATACCTACCATAATTCTTGATCTTCTTGAACAAGTCTTCATCATTCATTCAAACTGCTGGGTGAGTACCAAGATAAAAAACAATCCCTTGAGCAGGGCATTAGGAGAAAGAGCTCACTCAGGACAAAAGTTCATTAAGGATTGGCCTTCCAAAGAAAGTGTGCTGTCTGGCATGGAGATCTACAGCACAGTGCTTCACCAAGGTATGAACTGAGCTCCAAGTAGCCGCTTTGCAAATCTCTGCAATGGGCACGTTACAGATCTCCACAAGGGATGTCACTGCCGCTCTGGTAGAGTGGGCGTAGACCCGGCCTTCCAACTTGACTTG
Organism: Neoceratodus forsteri; assembly: GCA_016271365.2. Taxonomy (NCBI): domain Eukaryota; kingdom Metazoa; phylum Chordata; order Ceratodontiformes; family Ceratodontidae; genus Neoceratodus; species Neoceratodus forsteri. The sequence continues at coordinate 202,928,109 of JADMNL010000031.1, forward strand.
TGCCATCGAGTGGCAATGGCGAAGGCATGCCAATATCCAAAAAGAAATGCATCTAATGGAAACTGGCTGGCCCAGCCAGGCCATGATGAATGATGTAAAGAGTTGCTTGGATTTGTGAATCTCCCCTGTTCTGTCGATGTAGAATCGTAAAGTCCTCATGACATCCAGAGAGTGAAGGGTGCGTTCCCCTTCATTCTGGAAGTTAGCAAAATAAGTGGGGGGAGCCAAGGACTGAATGAGGTGAAAATCCCAAACTACCTCAGGTAGGAACGCAGGCTGAGTGTGAAGTACTACCTTGTCCTTGTGAAAGAATGTACGGAGGGTTTGTGACCATTCATGCATTTCAGAGACCCTGTGAGGGGAAGTAATGGCCACCATGAAGACAGTCTTTCAGGTCAGAAACTTCCAAGTCACAAGTGGCTAGAGGCTCAAAAGGTTTACAAGTGACCATATCTAGCACAAGGTTAATATCCCATGTGGCCACTGGTTTCCTGACCAGGGGTCTAGTGTGCAGGATACCCTTGAGGAGTCTCTTGACTAGCAGTAACTGAGCCTGTGTCACATTCTGTACTGGCTCACGGTAGGCGCAAATTGCGCTGAGGTGCACCTTCACTGTTGAGTACTGCAGTCCTGCATTTGACAGGTCCAAGAGGTACTGTGGGCAACAGAACGGATCCAGATTGGACTTTGCACATTAAATCGAGACGCGCCTTCTATTTAGTCATGTAAGTCTTCCTAGTGCAGGGCTTACGCGCTACCAAGAGGATTTCAGAGATTCTCTAAGAAACCTTAAACCTACCCACTTCAGTCTCCTCAGGAGTCAGGCATAGAGATGAAGGGAGCACAGGCTGGGACGGGCCAAAGGCCCCTGTGTCAGGAGGTCCGTACATAGAGGAAGCTGCCTCAGAGGGACTTCAGGCAGTCTGTTGATCAATGGAAACCATATCTGTCGAGGTCAGTGTGAGGCGATAATCATCATCCTGCACCCCCGTGCCTCCAATCTGAGCAGCACCCTCTGAACTAACAGAAGAGGAGGAAATGCGTTCAGAAAGTGTCTTGTCTACTGCAGTCTGAATGCATCCTGACAGAAAGTGCCAGGTTCTGGATTTCTAGAGCAGCATAGGGGCAGTTCTGCATTGAGTGGGGACGCAAAAAGGTCCAGGTCTGGAGTGTCCCACTCACCAAACAGCAATTGCACGATGTCTGGTGCGAGTTACCATTCATGTGGTTCCGCCTCCGTTCTGCTGAGGCGATCCGCTAGGTTGTTCTGAGTTCCTGGCAGGCAGACTGCCTGAATTAGAGCATCGTGCTCGGGACACCACTCCCACACAGAGGGTTGGAGTGCGCTCCATCCTGCTTGTTGATGTAATACATAACAGTTTTGTTGTCCATCTGAGGAAGAATTAGCTTGCGGCAAAGGACATCCTTCAAGGCTCGGATAACAGAGGACAGCTCTCATCTCCAGAACATTTATGTGTAAGTAAGATTCCTCCTGGCTTCATACCCCCGGGTGTGGAGATCCTGGCAGTGAGCTCCCCACCCAATCAAAGAGGCATCCGTGGTGATCGTAATCAAAGACTCTGGAGGGTTAAAGTGTAGACCCTGAAGAAGTTTATCCTCGAACCCACCATGCAAGTGATCTCATTAGAGGCTCTGTCACTTTTATGTGGAAGGACTGCGGATGTGTGGTCTGTGACTACTGCGTGCTGAACATCCATTGTGTGATCCTCATGTGTAGCCGGGCTATAGGTACTGTGAACAGAGACGATGCCATGAGGCCAGACATCTGCTGCATTGTAAGGGCTCGAACAGAGTTGCTTTCGCTGATGTAGCGAGCCATCTGGAGAATGTCATTCCTCCTGTCCTCCAGAAGGAAAGCCCTTGCCCTGGAAGTATCCAGGTGGTCTCCTATAAAGAGAAGCTGCTGGGAGGGTTGAAGGTGGTATTTTCCCAGATTCAAAAGAACTCCCATGGAAGTGAGGAACTTGAGAGGCCGTAGCAACTGCTCTCTGTGTTTCTGTCTGGATGGGTCTGCTCGGAACCAATCATCAAGGTAAGGGAAGACTTGAATGCAGAGTATTCTGCGATGACACCCCCCCCACCCCCCGCAAAGGGCAGAGGATCAGACACAGCCCCACTACCAGAACAGCTTTCCAGCAAAGTCTCCCTACTGTCACAGATACCGTCCATAGTCGACTACAGCAATGACAGAGAAATTTTTTTTTTTTTTTTTAAACAAGATAAATATTAACAACTAAAACTAAATTAATCAAAACTGAATGACTATAAGCTGCTGTTTTATAGACATGAAGATCTGACTCCCGGCTGGTGAGTGACCAAGTCACTGAAGTGCACTCGACGGCAGGGAAAAAAGGAACTGAGGCGACTGGAGGGTCGAGGCAGAGATAGCCTACAAAGGGGCGAGCCAGTCTCGCAGTGCCACACATGCAAAGTCCTGCCTGAGTGCCGACCCTCCTGAAGATTTTTGGCTCCTGCTGGGTCCTAGCGCCTCCAGCATAGTACCCAGCAGTATGAACGAATGGTGAAGGCCAAGTCCAGGAAGATCCGCAAAGCACTGTGTGAAGACTTGAGGCACTGAGGACAGCCCACAGGGCAGGACCCGGAATTGGTAATGCTGGCCCTAAGGCACAAAGTGGAGAAATTTGTAGTGGCTGGGGTGGACAAGTATACCCTGGTAGGCGTCCTGCATATCCAGGGAAGCCAACCAGTCCTGCGGCTTGAGAAGCAGCAGCAGAGTCCCTTAGGCAACAATCTTGAACGTGTCTCTGTGTAGAAACTTGTTCAGTTTTCGGAGGTTGATAATGGGGCGCATGAGAGTAGATGCCCGTACTGCGCTCTGCTTCCGGCACTACTTCCACTGCCCTCTGTTCAAGAGGCCCACAATTTCCATGGTGAGGTGGTCAGACATGGACACTGAAAGGTGATGCTGCTTCTTGGGTGGATAATCTGGAGGGATCTCTGAAAAATTCAGTGAGTACCCCTTCTTGGATGATCCTTAAGACCCATTTGTGTGTGGTGATGGATTTCCACTGATGGTATAATAGAGTCAGACACCTCCCCACTGGAGAGAAGAAGTCTGCCTTGGGCAGATGAAACAGCTAGAATTTCAGAGGGTGGCACTAGGCACCTTCAGGGTCTGTGCCTTCAGTTGAGCTTTCTTAACTTTTCAGAATGGGACATGGTGGCACGGGGGGAAAAAACAAAACAGAAAAAAAAACAAAGGAAACAGTGTGGTGCTGAACTAGACCTTAAAATTAAAAAGGCGCCGGCCCGGTGGCGCTGAGGGTTGAGGCACTGGACGCCACACCTCGTGCCACGCCGGCGACAAGAGTTCGGGAGTGAGCTTGGGCACCGGGAGTCTGCAGGGGAGGGAGAGGATTGAGTGTCCACTGGGCTGCTCTCCTCTCCCAGGGGGAGGGCGATGGGTTGTCCAGCGTCCCAAGGTGGTGATCTGGGGTGCTGCAGGACACGGACCACACGTATGGGTAAGCGTGACAGACATGGGCAGGGTTGCTGTGTGCCATCATGTCGCGGCCTGTCACGCTCGGGAGGGAGGAGGGAGCTTGGGGACAAAGCACTGAAAAGCCCCTCCAGCCCATATAGGAGACAACCCTCCCAGAGCCGCTCTGTCACATGCCCAACACTGGTTCCCTGCATCTGCCCCTTCGGGCTCCACGGGTCCATATGCCGCCCAGGGCTCGGGGAGAAAGTAACGTCTTTGAAGAAGGCAGGGTCCACAGTGGGCGGTAGAGTGATCAGGCCAGAGGAGCGGTCCGAGAGAGTTCCGGGGTTGGGGGAAGAAATGGAAATTATGTACCTACCATAATTCTTGATCTTCTTGGACGAAGTCTCCACCACTCATTCACACTTATGGGATCTACGCCAGAGGCACTAGGACCCAGCGGGAGCAAACTTTTTGCAGAGGGTCAGCGCCAGAGATGGAGCCGCGAAGAGCGGCGCCGCAAGCACCAGCTCGAGCGGTAATGACCATCTCGCCATCGACCCTACAACCACCTCAGTACCTTTTTTCCTGAGGAGATGCAGCTCAACTAACCTACAAAGACTAGTCTAACACAAATCGGACATAAGATAGTCCGAACGACCGTTATAAGAAGGGTCAACAAAGAAGTCTTCACAGCCTAAACATTGAGGGGGTGAAGACCAAAACAGAGAGGTGAGCTCTGGGGATGGAGGGTGGGCGTGTGAATGAGTGGTGGAGACTTCGTCCAAGAAGATCAAGAATTACGGTAGGTACGTAAATACAGGTTACTCATCTGTAACAGGAGTTCTAGGAATGGTATATGTTGTTAATCCACACTGTCTGGCAGGTTCCTTGCCGCTTTAAATCTTGCTGGAAGGTCTTCAAGCTGGCTCCTCCCACCCACCCAGGTGGTAAAACTCTCGGCTCAGCCCCATGACGCCAGATCTAGCCCGCTGGAAGCCAGGTTGTGCGTCAACCAGGGAGGCTGGGTGGAGTAGTGTGGATGAACAACATATACCATTCCTAGAACTCTTGTTACAGGTGAGTAACCTGTATTTCTAGGGACATGAATATGTTGTTCATCCACACTATCTGGCAGACTCCTAGCAGTTCTCCGGGAGGAGGGAGGCAAGGCACACACCCCCTACTTAGGGAATAATGACTGGAGAACCGAGGCCCCAAAACCAGCATCCCGGCATGACTCAAGGTTGATGTGGTAGTGGGTAATGAAGGTGCGTGCTGACTTCCAGGTAGCAGCCCTGCAGATCTCCTGGATAGGGACGTCCCTGGAAGCAGCCACCGATGCAGCGGTATGGCGGGCAGAATGAGCTCTTATCCCTCTGGGAGGCTCCATGCCCGCCAACCTATAGCAGAGATCTATGCAGGAAGTGACCCACCTGCCTATCGTCCGCTTGGCTGCAGGTCTGCCAGGTGGCTTCAGCGTGGGTGACAAACAGCTGGCGAACCTCTCCTCGAACTTCAGCGTCCGGCTCCTTGTAATAATGGAGCTCTTCTAGGGTCCAAAGTATGGAGCCTATATTCGGCCTCCGAGATGTGATTGGGGTAGAACACCGGCAGAGTCAACACCTGGTTAAGGTGAACCTCCGACACCACCTTCAGAAGGAATTTCAGGTGGGGGCGCAGGACAACCTTGTCCCTGTGGAAGACCAGATAAGGAGACTCGATGGAAAGCACCTGGAGCTCTCCCATCCTTCTGGCTGACATGATAGCCACCAAGAAGGTGGTCTTCCACGACAGGTGAGAGATGTCACACCTGTGCATCAGTTCGAATGGCTTGCCCATGAGCTTAGCCAATACCAGCAGTAGATCCCACAGAGGTGGAGGTTCTTGCACTGGAGGGGATATGTGATCAAGGCCTTTGAAAAAGTGCCCGACCACCTTTTCCTGTTCCACCGACTGCTTCCCGGCCCGCCCGGTAAGCAGAGATGGCTGCCAGGTGCACCTTAAGGGTTGTCAACCGAAGCCCTTGCTGAGAAAGGAACCACAGGTAGTCCAGAATGCTTGCCAAGGAACAGGAGGAAGGGTCCAGGCCCTTGCCCTGACACCAAATGGAGAATCTCTTCCATTTAAAGGCATAGCATTTTCTGGGAGACTCCTTACAGGACGCCTCAACCACGTTGAGGACCTTGTCGGAAAGACCCAAGGCCTGGAACTCTAGCCGCTCAGGAACCAGGTCGTCAGGTGCAGGGATTGAAGGTCCAGATGGAATACCTTCCCCTGATTGACTGAGATCAGGTCTGGGCGGGCTGGAAGCCGCCTCGGGAGCCTGGAGCTGAGACTGAGGAGATCTGGATACCAGAACTGGCGGGGCCAGTCTGGGGCTACCATAATCACCTGCGCCTTGTCCCTCCTCGCCTTGAGGAGCACCCTGTGGATCGACTGGTCGACTCCTTACGGGACGCCTCAACCACGTTGAGGACCTTGTCGGAAAGACCCAAGGCCTGGAACTCTAGCCGCTCAGGAACCAGGTCGTCAGGTGCAGGGATTGAAGGTCCAGATGGAATACCTTCCCCTGATTGACTGAGATCAGGTCTGGGCGGGCTGGAAGCCGCCTCGGGAGCCTGGAGCTGAGACTGAGGAGATCTGGATACCAGAACTGGCGGGGCCAGTCTGGGGCTACCAGAATCACCTGCGCCTTGTCCCTCCTCGCCTTGAGGAGCACCTTGTGGATCAAGGGAAATGGGGGAAAGGCGTAGAAGAGGCCCGGGGTCCACGGCCTCGAGAAGGCATCCCCCTGCAGTGAGCCCTGCTGAGGGGGCCGGGCATGAAGCAGTCTCAGCTTCGCATTCTCCCTTTAGGCAAACAGGTCCACCTGAGGCATGCCCCGGTGGGAGAACAGATCTTGTACTACCTCCGGCAGGAGAGACCACTCGTGGGACGCAGCCCCTATCCGGCTTAGGGCATCGGCCAGAATGTTGGAGGCTCCTGCCACATGGATGGCAAGGAGATCCACCTCCAGGCTGTGCACGAAGGACCAAATGTGGAGAGCTTCTCTGCACAGAGGCATGGAGCACGTCCCGCCCTGGCGGTTTAGGTAGTACATGGTCGTGGTATTGTCCGTCTGGACCCGGACCACTTGACCCCATACAAACGGAGCGAAGGCGGTGAGGGCTAGACGAACCGCTCGAAGCTCCAGCAGGTTGATGTGGCATCGGGACTCCCGAGGGGACCAACGGCCGTGCGCTCTGTGCTCCCCAGATGGGCACCCAACCCATCAGAGAGGCATCGGTCGATAGAGAGACCGTCGGCTCGGGCGACAAACGGGATGCCCTCCTGCAGATGAGCTGGAACGGTCCACCACTGGAGAGCGTTCAACATCTCTTGGGTCACTGTCACTAGCTGATCCAAAGGATCGGAGCACTGTGACCATTGGCTGGCCAGCCCCCATTGTAGGGGACGCATGTACCAACGGGCCCAACGGACCACGCTGGTGCAGGCCACCATGAGGCCTAGGAGGTGCAGGAAGTCCCGGGCAGGGCGCAATAGCCCAACCTGAAATGACTGGGCAAAGGAGGAAAGAACCTCGGCCCTGTCTGCCGGGAGCCGTGCTCTGGCTCGCAGAGAGTCGAGCTCTGCCCCGATGAATTCTATCACCTGCTTTGGCACGAGTTCCAACTTGGCCTCGTTGATAAGGAGGCCAACTTGAGCAAACCTGGAGGGCAGATCCCTGACCGCCCACCTCCATTCTGGAGGAGGCCGCATCAGCCACTGTCCAGGTAGGGTACACCGACCTTCGGGCACTGCGAGGAATGCTGTCACCACTGCCATGCATTTGGTGAAGACCCTGGAGCTAGAGAAAGGCTGAAGGCATGGCCTGAACTCAGAGGGACCCTCTGCCCTGAAGCAGAGGAATCTCTGGTGGACGGACGGATTGGGACGTGAAAGAACGCGTCCTGGAGGTCCAGAGAACAGAACTACACGCCTCGTTCCAAGGATGGAATGATCTGAGCCAGAGTGACCATCCTGAAGGTTCGAGACCTTAGGAACCTGTTCAGGTCGTGCAGGTCTAGAATGGGGCGCCAGCCCCCCCGTCCGTTTCGGGATCAGGAAGTACCTGGACACAAACCGCGGGTCTGGTGGAGGATCCACCACCTTCCTGATCACCTCCTTTTCAGGAGCAGGGCAATGTCGGTCCGACAAGCCAACAGGGAGGCTGCGGACCCCGTAGCCCCCCGCGGGGCGACGGCTCGGAAGGGTGGGGTCTGCTCGAACTCCAGAGGCAGGCCCTTTCCTACCACCTCCAACACCCAGGGGTCCGTGGTGATAGCAGACCAGGCGGAAAGGAAGTGGCGGAGCCATCCCCCCATGGGGGAGCGACGAGGCTGGGGGTGACACCCCTCAACCCGTCACTGGGCAGGCTTGGAGGATGGACTGGCCGAGGGACCTCCTGGGCCTTTTCCTCCCTGCTTCCTGTTAGAGGAAGCCACAGGCTTGGCTTTGGGGTGCCAAGCACGAGCCTGCTGGCCCTGATGCTGGTGTTGCTGGGCCGGAAGTGCCACAGCAGCAGAAGGGCGAAAGGACTTATGTTGCTGACGACGGCCCTCGTCCTTCTGGGCGGAGGTGACTGAGTCCAGGGTAGCATTGGACTTTTCGATCCTCTGGAGGTGGCCTTCCACTCCAGGGCTGAACAGGTCAGTCCCCAAGAAGGGGACGTCCGCCAATTTGTGCTGGGTATCCACCGTGAAGATGGATATCCTCAGCCAGGCCCTGTGACGCATGGCCACTGCGGCCGCTACTGATCAGGCACAGGAGTCTCCCAATGTCTAAGCTGTTTGGAGCTGCCCTTCCCTGATCCCGCACCTGCTTGACTGTAGTCTGCAAGTCTGCCGGGAGATGAGGGATCACCTCATCCAGGGAGCCCATGAGGGCGTGGCAGAAGTGTGCCATCAGCACGGCTGAGCCGGGCTGACGGAGGCAGAGGGAGAACGCAGCGTACACCTTGCGCCCGGCATAGTCCAGCTTTTTGGACTCCTTGTCGGGGGTTTATCCACATCCCTAGCATTCCCGGAGCGCCGGAAAACGCCATCAGTGACCAACCCCTCCACAGAGGGGTGCTTCGAAAAACCGGACAAAGAGCCAGTAGGGACTGCATACTTCCTGGCCATCCTGGCCGAAGGCGCAGAACAGGAAGCCGGCCACTGCCAAAGCTCCAAGGCTGGGCCAACAATGGCTTCAGCCACCGGAAAAGCCTCCATGGGAGAATCCCCTCGGTCCAGTATCTCCATTAGGGGATACTTGGCCCACTTGGATATGGGCTCGAGCTGCATCCCGGTGGACTCCGAGATGAGCCGAAGCAGACCCATTAACGACGATGGGCTCGCGTCCATCGACTGCCTCGGGAGGACTCCAGGTCAAGGGGCCTGGAAAACAGGAAGGAGGAGTCGCCAGACCTCGGTGAGTCTGCGGAAGAGCTGCCTGGGGCCCGAGCCACCTCCACCTGCCGAGGACGCCGTCGGAGTGAGGCGACCGACAACCGGGTGGGCAGACCCTGACCCGACCGAGAATCCTTGGGTCGGAGCCTCCGATTTCAGTTGTGGAGGCGGAGGTTCCCCACAATCGGGTGGGGCATCTCGGTTTCGCCAACAACCGCCCAGGCTTGGGCACCTCCGACCGCAAGGGGTTGTTTCGCCTTCGGGTGACAGCTACTTAATGGCCGGGAAGGCCAGCTTGTTCCCGGACAAAAGGAGCTGCTGACATTAAGTCCTCAGAGCGCCGACGCACTTCGCCGGGCTCTCCTCTTCCGAGGAGGAAGACGAGGAAGAGCGGCGCCACGCTACCTCGGTGCAAGACCAAGAACGCCGATGTCGGGCGGATCGGCTTGACGGAGACGAGGTCCGAGACCGAGATCCTTGGTGTTTCCGAGGGTGGGTCTGGGAGGGAGCAGGGACACCCGCCCTCCCTCGGCTCGGGAACCTTGACCGGGACCCGCACAGGCAAGTCTCGGTTTCCACCAGGAGAACCGGTGATGAAGGGTTGTCGGCTTCACCAGTCGACAGCCCGTCCGACGGGACGAGAAAAATCTCGACTGCATCAACGGGTGTCTCGGCCGGCTGACCTGACGGGGACACTGAAGCCAGCAGCCTTAGCCGCAACCTCGACCGGAGTAGAGTGTCGACTGTCTGGGGAAGGGGACCTCTCCCGCTCCCATGAACGTCGACGGTGGGACTTAACCTTCGAGTCCTTCTTTCTTGACCGAGAAGAGTGTTCCGATGGCCCCTCTCCCTTCGTGGAAAGGGATTGGCAAAGCTCCTTAAAAGAAGCTGTGTAGGAGGATCCCAGAGAGAGCGGATAAATGCCGCGACCGAGGAGGATGAGGATGCAGCCTGGACCGCCTCCTCCTCGAGGGCGATCATCTGCTCGAGGTGCGCAGCCGAGCCAGCCGCCGCGGACACCGCCCAACAGGCCTTAGACTTCACCGGCGGGTAACGCTTCACGGGGCACCCAAGTTGTAACCAGGCAGCACGGTCTTCAAGAACGTTGGCTGAGAAAAATCTACACAACTCGCAGGTCTCCGGGTCGTGATCAAGGCTGAGGCAGTAGACGCACGTGGAGTGCGGGTCCGTCCTGGACATCTTCAGCCCGCATGGGCACCGCTGAAAACCGGGAGTCTATTTGTCTATCGCAGCCGCAAGGGAAGAATTTGACCGAAGTCTTGAGAATTTTAAAACTATTTTCGGGCAAACAGAAGAATTAGGATCCAGTCTATATGCAGAGCGTTAAAGAGGGAACCTGAGTTTCCAAGCGGTAAGGAAGATCTGGCATCATGGGGCGGAGCCGAGAGTTTTACCAACCAGGTGGGTGGGAGGAGCCAGCTTGAAGACCTTCCGGCAAGATTTAAAGCAGCAAGGAACCTGCCAATAAGTGTGGATGAACAACATATCCATGTCCCTAGAAATGATATGTAGAGGAGATGTGACATACGTCTACCCAGGAATCTACATTTGCAAGTTTTCAGTAAAGGAATTGTTTAGTTTCCAGAGAAATGGCTGGGTATGGGCTGTGGGAGCTGGAGGTGGGAGACCCCCCATCTTTAGTGACCAGGTCCACCTCTACGGATTTGCTCTGTGGATTTCTACTTTGCCTCAGGCACTTGGCCAGTGATGAGGGAAGAACCCAGACGTGGGATTGGAAGAAAAATTCCCTCTAGGAGTCGAAGGCTCTAGTGTGGTTTGGGGAGCCACAACAGGATAATTGGTTCATTCCCAAAATGGACCGCAGATCAAGTGGCCGTCGGGGGAGCCAGGCCAGTGGGAAAACCAAGTAGTGTACAAGTCGGGCTGTGTACCCTAAGCTGCGTGCAAGTCCGGGCTGTGTGCCTGGTGGGTTCAGAGCCTGAGGGCTGGAAATAGTGATAAAGTGTTCTGTTGTCTCTAATCTGCATTACCAGGAATGTAGCCCGTGAAGTCCGTCTGTGCTTTGTTTGTTCAGCTTGGATGGAATAAAAGCCACACTGAAGAATCCCATTCCTGGTTCTGGACATTACAGTTATTGCTTCCTGTATTCGGATTTACTTGGGTGCCCCTGTGCAGAGTAGCCAAACCTAGGCCCCCTGTGCCGAGTAACCTCATCCTCCCTGAACCCAGTCCCCACCAGGTACTGCTGTCAGCTTCAACAGCATGCCACCTGTCGTTTTGCTAAAAAGGCAGGGGTGAGGGGTTACACATCATTTTTGGAGTGAGTGAATATCCATGTCTAGTGTGAGTAACTTCAATTGCAGAGCACCTATGAGGTTCCTGGAGAGCATTTACTACAGTTTGTTTCTAGGAGATGACATATGGCATGAGGCTGTTCTTCGATGACGATTACTTGTCTGCACTTCAAGCCAAATGTAGGGAATATGCACCCATTTTACAGAAAGCCCATAAGCTAAAGTTCACCATACCTTATCTGGCATGCCTGCAGATTGCCTTTCCAGATGGGCACAAGATTTTTTGACACCCCCTGAGAATCCACTGCAAGAGTTAAGGTTGAGACAAATCGATGTCCCAGAGGGACCCAAGACCCAGCGCTACCCCAGGGAGAAATGGTCTCTACAAAAGGAAGCATGGACAAAAGCTACTTCCCCTAACAGCAAGAGAAGGCAGACTGAACAGGCACTCTCAGAAATTAAAGCACTGCTGCAATCTTCAGTGTAAAAAAGTGCCTTGAGAACATCCCTGCTCAGCCTTCCCACAGCCTTTTCCCTTTTCTGTAACTGGGGACAGAAGTGTATTTAGTGAGTATACCTCATTTGTTGTCTGGGAGACTTCTCTTACAAGTGGGACATCAGAGGGATTTGGTCAATTCCCAAATCATATCCAGACAGTATGTTGGGATGTAGAAATTGGGGGGGGCGCACGCAGGTGGGGCTGCTATGGAGGTGGTGCCTCTCAGGAGGCAGTCTGGGTGACATGGACGTATTCAGAGTACACTACTGGTCTGCGGTGGGTTCTCGCCGGGATGTCCCTCCCCCACCATTTCATAGCCCAGTCATTTTATGAGAGAGAACTGTGACAGTGTGATCACTAACACATTAGAATGGACTGGTCTGGGGCATGTTCATGGCGGCCAATGCAACAAGATGAGGCTGGCAAACACGTTTATATAAACGTTTCTGCCTTTCAAAGACATTATGACTCTTTCAAGAGGGATAAAGACATTCTGTATTTTTTTCATACAACACTGTTTCTGTATCGGGCTGATTGTTAAGGGGAGACGGGTTGGGGGATGGTATCATCAGCATGCTGACTCCCGTCTACGTACTTTAATTCAGTTCACAGCTTTTGGGCAATTTCTTTTTTGAGACTGGAGTTCGTTTCTTCCCCTCCCTCTGCCACCATATGTGACAGTATGGGTGAACTGTCACCCCAACTACGACTGGTAAGTATAAATATGTTTGTTTTTTCAGAGCACGATTTATCCCACGCCCGATTCTTTGAGACTCCCATGGATTGATCACGAACAGCTACTTTGTCATCACTTTATATCAGATGCTGTTCACATTTAGGGATGCATCTCTATGAGTATGCGTACCCCATGTTTGAGGCTGTTTTACTTTTTTACCTCACCCAGGGTGTAGGAGCATTTGCTCTAGCTAAATCTCCCCGGCCCCCCCCATTTATTTTCTCTGGCGGGTGGCTAGCAGGCAGGGCTTTGGCTCTTCCACTTGAGAGGGGATGATTACACCTGGACGTGTGGCTCTCTGACTTGGCTCCATTCCCAGGCAGACCCCCCTGTATAATCCAGGTAGCCTGAGGTGGCGCCATAGTCATGAGTGCGGCCAGGGCTTCATAAAGCATGCTAGCACCCATTGTCTGTGGCCCGCTAGCACCCATTGTCTGGGGCCCGCTGGCACCCATTGTCTGGGCCCTTCAGCACCATTTTCTGTGGCCCGTTAGCACCCATTGCTGGGGCACACATCAGCATGCTCACACGTAGGTACGCGCATGCTGCGGTGTCTCGCAGCACCCTCCTGTCACTGTCACCCCAGACCCGCACTACCACCAGGTGGCAGTCGTTCGGCAAGATTGTCACCCTCCCCAGGAGAGAAGAGCAGTCCTCCAAACACTTAACCCCCCCCCCGGCTGTTCACAGACAATCAGAGTCTGGTCCTGAACATGGGTTGCCGGGCATGGCAGGAGGAGAAACTCGCACCACTTCTACCTTCCACGCCACTGGGCCAGCTACTCTACCCAAATCTTAACGTGAAAGTCTTGAATTGTTTTCTGATACACTGTAATATCTCTACCATTGTTTATGGGTTGGTTATTCTGATTCTTGTTCATCTGGTTGTGCTTTATTATTATGCTCTTACAGGTGCAGACCTCTTTCACTCTCCTGACCCTGGGATGGAGGAGAGTATTATAGTGGGAGAGCTGGGGGTGGAGGCTGCATCTGGAATTACCGAAGTGGTTCGGGTCTTGAATACAGGTATGTTTGGGCATGCTACTATTTGAGGGATCAGATATTTTACAGATATGATCATGAGAGATTTGTATGGGGTTACAGCACTAAGAAATTGTGGTTATGACCTAGTTTACTTGGATTGGTGGGCTGTGCTACTGGGGTCCACAGTGATACTGGTGGGGGAGATGGGGCATCTCTGCCACTGTTTTTGAATAATGGTCTCCATAAAGCAAAAGTGGAGTTCTTGTTAGAATGGCACTGCAAGTTACAAGCTTTAATGTCAAGGCGGTATACATAGCCCCATTAAATGTACATGGGTTATCTCTCACCCAAGGAAGCTGAATACAGAGGTGGCCTTCCTTCAAGAATCCCATTTATCCTATGCGGAGCATTTAAAGCTTCACTGACAGTGGGTTGGGTTGATCTATGCGTCTTCTCACCCTTCTGGGAAAATCAATGTGATAGTCATTCTAATTAAAAAGGGCTCACTGTTCACCACAGAGATCCAACGGACTGATGCCCAGAGCAGCTGGGTCCTGGTGAATGGTTCCTATCAGGGCACACAGCTATCCTTCCTCAATGTTTACACCCTCAATTTGGGGTCCCATACAGTCTTTCAGGAGATTTTTCAGGCCACAGTGAGCAAGGCATATGAACTCTGTATATTACACGGGGATTTCAATTGTCTAGTTGAGCCCGGGTTGGACTGCTCCATACCCAGCTGGAGCCCTCTTCGGAAAACACCGGCAGCGAAAGTTCTGGGGTCCCTGATGGCAGAGCTGGGAATGCAGGATGTTCGGAAATGGTAACATCCCAGGGCATGAGACTACTTTTTATTCTCATCCCCGCAAGACCTAGTCTAATAGATTGTTGGTATCTTCCTATTCCACGCCTGTATCGGGCGATGAATATGGCATACATTAGATTAGTCTTTCAGACCATGTGCCAGTGACCCTGGATTTGGATCAGGGAGCTCAACCCCGTCGAGGCCTATGGCGCTTGAACATGGGTGCTCTGGCACAGATCTCCTTTAGGAACACAACTGCAGAAGCTTTGAAGGAATACTTCTGCCTGAACACGGACACTTCACTATCCCTAGTATAATCTGGAATGTTACGAAACCAGTTATACGTGGGAAAATTATAGCATACCTCACTCAGCAGAAAAGGGAGCAAAAATGGAAACCTTAGGGCAAAAAAGGCATAAAAACAGGGGAGGCAGGATATGTTTTCTCATCTACAAGTAGTCCGGGGGCAACTTTTAAAATCATCAATGACAGCTGCAGAAAAACGTTACAGCTTACCAAATTTACATACTATTCCTAGGGAGGCAGAGTGGACAGACTTTTAGCACAACTGCAGAAAGAGCAAGCTGCTAGGGTAGTTAAACTCCGCACAGATGCCCTGGCAGATTGGACTTTAACATGCCCATCTGATATAACAGCTAAAATAAGAAATTTTTACCGAGCTCTTTATGATCCAGAAAACTCTGGTCGAGATAGGGAATGGATCAGAAGATTTTTGCAAGGCCTGCCTATCCCATCCTTGTCAAGCAGAGAGAACCAGTCTAGAGCAATCCATAACACACAGAAATTTGTTCGGTAGCCAAAAGCGTTAAAACAAGAAAGGCCTCGGGAAGGATTGCTTTTCTGCAGAATTTTATAAACAATTTATTGATATTTTGGTAGTGCTTCTTCAAAGGGCAATGAACCACTGCACGGAGATCCATTCATTTTCCTGTGGAATGGAAAGCAGCATTAAATTACTGTGCTCGCTAAACTGAGGAAAAGCCCCGAGGTGTGATCTTCCTAGCGCCCTATTTCTTTAATGAATGGAAACACAAATTTACACAAATATTTTGGCTACTAGAATTCAGAAACGGATTCCCAAATTAGTCCATCCTAACCAGACAGGTTTTATACTGGGTCGCAATTCCTACAATAATGTAAGGCTATTACTGAACATCATTACCCATACCAGATCGTCTGCTACTATTATGGCAATCACAACTGATGTGGAGAAGGCTTCGATAGACTAAACTGGGTCTACCTGGCAGAGGTTTTGTCCTCCTCTGGATATGGCCCAGATTTGCTAGCCAACTTATTCGCCCTGTACACAGAATTCACCACCCGGGTGGGAGTCAATGGGGCCTTGTCCCCCACTTTCCAACTGAAACAACATGGTTGTCCCTTGTCGCTTTTGCTCTTTGCATTGGGGATGGAACTGCTGGTCATTCATTTCAGAAATAATATAATACAAGGTATTAAAATGGGTCCTGTCTCGCACAAAATAGTGTTATATGCTGATGACGCTTATTTGTGGAGGATCCTAGGTCCTCCTTTCCCCATTTAATGCAACTATTACAAGAGTTTGGAGCAGTCTCAGAATTTAAAGTTAATTATGACAAGACAAAAGCTCCATTATTAAGTGGCACTTACAATCCATGGGACGAAGGACCGTTCCCATTCCGCTGGGCTAACAGGGTTTCCAAAATTTAGGTGTGGACATTAGAAAAGATATCACCCAATTATATGAGAAAAATTACAGACATCCTCAATGAGGTGAAAAGGAATTTGCTCAGATGGAATGCCTTGCCCCTCTCATTGGGATGGAAGTGCGGGTAAGAATGTGCAAGAATGAGGATTTTATCTATATTTGTATGTTTTTAGGATGCTCCTAATACAGCCTCCTCATATCTTTTGGAAGCAGCTAGAACAAGCTGTTTCAAGGTTTTATTGCGGTGGAAAGCATCCCATGATTAGAAACTGCATACTGCAAAGAAGCAGGACAAGCGGAAGGCTAGTCTTGCTAAATCTTCAATGCAGTGCTTCAGGGCAGTGTCATTAGGACGTCAAAATGAATTTGCGCCTCCCTCTAAGGTCCCCGAGTTGGAATCTATAGTTTGGGGTGGAGGACAGTGCCCCATAAAAACAGTGGTCATGACACTGCCAATTGGTGCCCTAATGACATGGCGCCTAATGCTGGCGCTGCTCAGAGGGTGGAACCCCTAATCTTAAAGAGTATTACACTATCGCTTTAATCCCACCTGCGCTGGCAATGCTGAAACACGAGATGGATATGGGGTGGATAGGAGGAGAGGAAGAGGAACTAGGGGGTATCCTTTGAGTGTGGTTCCTTTGCTGCCCTTGGTGCAGCTTCGGTTGGTGCAGCCCGTGAATCCGTGGAGCCTACAACTTGCCAGCTTCGGGGTAAATTTATAAGTTTGGTGGAGAGAGGAGACAACCTGGGATGACCAACACCTACTGCAGGTCATAAGGATTTTGGTCCGGGCATGGTGGGTTCACATTTTGAGCAGTGGGTCGGGAGGGTCCTCCAGTGTACGGGCAACGTGTTTGATCAAGCTACCCTCTTAAGTTCTGAACTGTGAGTCAAATTTCACCTTTCAAGGGCAGATCATTTTCATTTTTTGCAGCTCAGGACTTATAGCCAATCTCTGCCCCAGAACAGGGACTTCCAGAGACCCCACTCCCTCTGAGCAATACTTAACAGCTGAACGGGGAACTGGAGTGGAGGCTTGGCAGATTTTCTGCCCATGTGCTTTCCTTTTTTTTTTTTTC
This sequence comes from Neoceratodus forsteri, assembly GCA_016271365.2. Lineage (NCBI taxonomy): Eukaryota > Metazoa > Chordata > Ceratodontiformes > Ceratodontidae > Neoceratodus > Neoceratodus forsteri. Next base: position 202,945,094 of record JADMNL010000031.1, read on the forward strand.
AATGTAAAGGAGAGCATGAGGATCATCCTATCTGAGGAAAAACAGACCAGGGAGGGGGCTTATACACAGGAACCTCACACTAAAAATGGGATATGGTCAGAGGCCAAAAAAAACTTACCTACTCTCTTCAATGGAGAGAATTTAGATGGAAAGTATTGGTTATATTTTTCAGCATGCCTTCAGTCACTAAACACATCACTGTGTGGGGTTGGATGCCTGTTAGAGGAAACGTGGTGGTAAGGGATATGATCATCATGCGTTTTGGTCATGCTCCAGGCTAGGGCCTTTTTGGCAGGCTTTAGCTACTACAGTCTCATATTTTGGAGACTGAGATTCCACAGACTTTTGAGACTGATTTTAGGCATCCTCCCCTCAGGGAAGCAGGTCATCTCAATGTAGGAACTTATTCAGAATTTTCATGGCAGCAACCTTAAAAACCATAACTAGGAGATGGCTATTCTCTGCTGTCCCCACTGTGACAGAATGGATGGACATAGTACAAGAGCGCCACACTTTGGAAGAAATGTACATTAATTTGCATTGCAATTATAAAGGGGAGCATACCAATTCCCTCATGAAGTGGAACCCATGGGAGGTCTTTTGCCTTCGAGAGAGCCGTTCTCCTCAGTATCGGTGGGTACATGACTGCCCTTGTGTGGACTAGTGTGGGGCATTGTGGACCCTGGGAGTTGCCTGCTACCTCATCTTACATTACCATGCCACGTTACATAGTGCTATAATGGCTATTCTCATGTTATGAGATGACAGTTGTTCTTTAGGACCTAGTAGCGTGTTGACAAAATGGCGCAGTCCATCTTTCTTTGATCTACACCCAGCAGGAGGTTTGTAATATACATTCTGTTGGCAAATGTTGTAAATTTGTCAAGTTCTATGGTTAATGCTATATAGCATATGTTTGTCAAGTTCTCCGTTTTATAAGAAAATTCTGAAAACATTTATTTTAGTTAAGAAAAAAAAATACGCCTAAAACAGACAGCACTCAAGAAACTCGGTGGCGTTGAACTAGATGGCAACAAACTGAGAAAAGAGTGATGCAGTTAGGCAAACAGTGGACTCGATAGTGGGGAAAAACAGAACTGGGGAAGCGGTTACTGGCCAGTCCACGAGTGCGACATCACAACATCAGCCTCGTGGCTGGTGTCAGCACCAACGTCGGTCCCCTAGGCTGCAAAAGTCTGATCCCCTGCTGAGTCCTAGCGCCTCTGGCTTAGATCCAGAACAAACGGTACACACCGATTCTTGGAAGATGAAAATACTACAAACTTTTTTTTAAGGATGGACCGAGGAGATGTCTAAGGGTGTGGAAAACAAAAATACAAAAAATATTTTGATGAAGGCACTGCAATCGAAATAACCACGCCATGTGCCCCACTTTCCTGAATTTGCTTAAACTGGACCATAGTTTGTGGAATAACATAATAATCTGAGTGCATATTCCCTATTGGGGGCTCTTTAATGTTCTCCTTACTAAAGCAGTGCATCAACAGAATTGTCATGTTTTCCCCTCCTTTGTGTCTGTCTGCAGCCCCAGGTACCAAAGTTCCATCAGTTGAACCCTTACCATGGAGTTAATGTTGAGTGGGGATCCTGATGAATTAGCCAAAAGCCCCGATGCCATGGGAAGGGATCTGCGTTTGGGCGACACGCTAGAATTAGTACTGGGGACTCCAGCTGAGGACCGCTTCCGCCTCCCCCGCTTTTTCCCGTCTTGAACATATGCTAGCCCAGCTTCAATTCTGATGGTTGTTGTTAAGGGGCTGTGCTTGCTGGAGGGAGAATGCTTTGCACTTCCATTAGTGGAGTTTGTAAAAATTATTTTTCTCTTGGCCTCATTCTCCTGGTCGAGATACCCTGGGTCAGACTGGAATTCCCGCTTAACTCCCTCGACAAGCATCTTTTGGGCGTCGGCATATTGCAGCACCCCTCCTGTACTCTGGCAGCTGTTGCTTAACCGTGGGCTAGCTGCATGTGGATGGGCTGGGGAATGGTGGCCGGAGGTCCGGGACTGCATCACTGTCAGGGATGGATGTTGGGGGGTTGAGCTCCGTGATGAAGTAGAGTTGAAGAGGGCCCCTGAATTCAAGGAGTCAACCAAAGCTGCCTGATCCTGATTGGTAGTCTGGGTGAGAGTGCCACAAGAAGTTCCATTGACTGCCACGGAGCCAGATGAGTATGAAAACCCTGTAAAAGGAAACAGATCGTATCAGCAACATTAGATGTGGGGCTTCACAGCTGTTCAAACCCAGAATTTAGGGTTGGGGCATTTTGGGACGCCTAGGTTGAATTTTAAATGAAGATTACTCGCCTGTAACCGTAGTTGCATGAGTGGTATATGGTGTACATCCACACTTCTGGCAAAATCCTTTCCCTTTAAGAATGGCCAGAAGATCTTAAGGCTGGCTCCTCCCACCCACCTGGGTTGTATCCTCCTCGGCACCGTCCCCTGATGTCAGATCTTACATGCTGGAAACATGATCAGTGTGCCACTTGCCAGGGAAGGTCAGGTGGATATGTAGATGTACACCATATACCACTCCTAGATCTACAGTTACAGGTAAGTAACCCTCTTTTCTAGGGACGTGGATATGGTGTACTACCCACACTTCTGGCAGACTCCTAGCAGTTCTACAGGAGGAGGGGGCAAAGCGCACCCCACTAATTATGGAAGAGACACTGGAGAACAGATCCCAAAAACAGCATCCCAGTGACAGTCAAGGTCGATGTGGTAATGGGAGATGAAGATGTGTGCCGACTTCCAGGTAGCAACCCTGCAGATTTCCTGGATAGGGACTTCCCTGGAAGCAGGCACAGAGGCAGCAGTATGTCTGGTGGAGTGAGCCCATAACCCAGCAAGAGGCTCCCTATTAGCCAAGCTACAGCAGAGACTGATGCAGGAAACTATCAACCTGCCAATCGTCCACTTAGCTGCTGGTCTGCCAGGTGCGGCTTCAGCGTAGGTGACACTGAACTGGCAAACCTCTCCCCGAAATCCAGCTATGTGCTTATAGTACGCGAGCACTCACCACAAGTCCAACAAATGGAGCCTGTGCTTGTCCTCCAAGGTTGTACTGGTGAAGTACACCGGAGATTAATTACCTGGTTAAAGTGGAACTCAGGCAACCTTTGGGAAGAACTTGGGGTTAGGACTTTTGACAACCTTGTCCTTGTGAAAGACCAAATAAAGAGATTCCACTGAGAGCACTTGAAGCTCACTGATCCTTCTGGTGGAGGTGACAACCATCAAAAAGGTGGTCTTTGATGACAGGTGAGAGATGTCCCACCTGTGCACAGGTTCGAAAGGCTTGCACATGAGCACTACCAACACCAGCAGAAGTCCTAAGGTGGTGGTGTCTCACTCGCTGGAAGTGGGGGGAGAAAGAGTGATCACGGCCTTTGAAAAAGCGCACAACCAGCTTCTCTTGCACTACTGCCTGCAAACCAGATCACACCTGGGACGCAGAGGTTTACTGCCAGGTGCACCCTGAGGGTTGCTGACTGGAGGCCAGACAGAAAGGGACCACAGGTTTATTTGTTTGAGATTATCAGAAAGACCTTTGAGTCAGACTCATTTACAAAGGTTCCATGTCATACATATAGAGCAGGGAAACAATACATGTTTTACAGGATGTTGGCACATAACAAAGATCATGCACAGTAATGGAAAAAAATTTTTTTCTTTTCTACGCATGGTGGTACATTTGTTTCAGAGGGTGAGCTACCCTTCTAGGGTAGGTATGATTTAACACAAGAGTCGCACAGCCATAGCGGAACAGAGAGTTACCGAGGAGGCTGCTTGTCAAAGGAACTCACCACTGGAATAGGACAAGGGATCCAAGCTCCTTACCTCGACACCAAATGTAAAATCTCTTCCATTTGAAGGCATAGCACTGGCAGGCAGACTCCTTCCGAGAGGCCTCAACGACATGGCGGACCTAGGAGAGAGTCACAGCCTGGACCTCTAGCCGCTCAGGAACCAGGCTGTCAGGTGCAGGGACTGAAGGTCTGGATGAAGGACCTTCCCCTGAAAGCAGATCTGGGCGGAGAAGCAGACACCATGGAGGTCTGCTGCTGAGGCCGAGGAAACTGGGGTACCAGAACTGACGTGGCCAGTCCAGACCCACCAGGATCACCTGCGCCTTGTCCCTCTGCACCCTGTGGATCAGAGGAAAGGGAGAGAAAGAGTACATGAGGACCGGGGTCCTAGGTCTTGCGAACGCATCCCCCAGCAGTGTCTCGCACTGAAGGGGGCGGCCACATAACAGCTTCAGCTTCACATTCTCCTGGGAGGCAAACAGGTCAACCTAGAGAGTGCCTCACTGGGAAAACAAGATGGTTGACCACCACCTGGTGGAGGGACCACTCATGAGATGCCTCGCCCACTTAGAGGGCGTCTATCAGCTGGCTGGACACGCTGGCCACATGAATCGCCAGAAGGTAGGCATCCAGGCTGTGCGCAAGGGTCCAGATGTGGAGAGCTTCACAGCACAACTGAAGGGAATGCATCCCACCCTGCCTGTTGAGGTAGTACATGCTCGTGTGTTTGTCTGGACCTGAATGACCTGACCCCGAACATGAGGAGTGAATGGCATCAGTGCCAGGCGCACTGCATGGAGCTCCAGCAGGTTGATGAGATATCGAGACTCCTCTGAGGTCCACAGCCCGTGGACAATGTGGTCCAACAGGTGGGCTCCCCAGTGAGCAGCGAGGTGTTGGTCATGAGAGTGACCGACAGCAATGGGCGGACAAACGGAACTCCTTTCTCGTTAAGTTCTGGGACTAACCACTGCTGGATGGCATCCCACATCGGCTGTGTCACCGTGATTGACTGGTCGAGGTGATCACAGCATTGAGACTGCTGTCGGGCCAGCCCTACTACAGGGAGTGCATCTTTCAGCGGGCCCAATGGACCGCATAGGTGCAAGCCACCATGTATCCCAGGGGGTGCAGGAAGTCCCAGGCAGGGTGCAACTGCCCAACTTGAGGTGATCGGGCAAAAGAGGTAAGATCCTCCACCCTGTCTGCCGGGAGCTGGGCCTTGGCCTGATGAGTGTTGAGCCCTGCCCCACTGAACTGAATCACCTGAGAAGAAGCGAGTCCTTTGGCCTCGTTAACCAGCGGGTCCAGGGACGAGCAGATGTGGAGGAGCCAGATCTCTGGATTGCTCCATCGCCACTCTGGAGGAACCACCAATCAATCAGTCAGCCCAGGTACAGGTACACCCAGACTCCTTGGCACCTCAGGAATCCTGCCACCACTGTGATGGACTTGGTGAAGACCCTAGGGGCTGAGGAGACCCTAAGGGCATGGCCTGGAACTCACACAGGAACCCCTCCACGTGGAATTGCAGGACCTGCCACTGGGATGGGTGGATGGGGACGTGAAAGAAAGCGTCCTGGAGGTCCAGAAAGCAGAACCACATGTCCTGTGCCAGGGATGGAATGATTCGATTCATAGTGACCATCCGGAATTTGTGTAGTTGCAGATACTGGCTGAGGTTGTGCAGATCCAGTACGGGGCGCCAGACCTCCATTCGCTCTGGAACCAGACAATATCTGGAGACAAACCCTAGACCAGCCAAAGTGTCTTGGATACAAACCACTGCCTCCTTCTGGAAGAGTTGGACGATGTCCTCCCGGAGGGTGGACAACATGTCCATTGACATCACGTCCCCCCATTGGCCATGGGCTTGGCTGGGTGGGAAAGTTTCGAACTCCAGAGGCAGACCCCGGCCGATCATCTCGAGTACCCACCTGTCTAAGGTGGTAATGGACCAGGCAGAAGCAAAGGGGCAGAGCTGCCCCCCCCCCATGGGAATCCCCAGGGTGGAGAGAATGGGAGGGACGAAGGCACCCACCCACCCAACCAGTCATTGCACAGGCTTAGAGATGGTGGTGGGGCTAGCTCAGGAAACGGAAGACCCTCGCCTGCTGGATTTCTTGGCGGCAGAGGATGTTTGCTTTGGCTGAGGCCACCAAACCTGCTGTTGCCCTGCCGGGGGCTGAGGTGGTAGGGCTGCAGAAGCAGAGTAGCGCTGAAACCGAAAGGGCTTTTTCTTTTGTTTCTGGCCCATAACATCCTTTTGGGCAGATGTGACCGAGTCCAGGGTGACACTGGACTTTTCAATATAAGTGAGATGGCCATTCATCCCAGGCCCGACCAAGTCTGTGCCTAAGAAAGGGACGTACACTGTTTATACTGGGTATTGGCTGTCAAGGTAAAAACTCGCCACCATGCACTGTGGAGCACAGCCACCGCCAAGGCCACAGACAAGGCAAAGGAGTTCCCAAAGTCCAGGATCATCTGGAGCTGCTGTTTAGCAATAGCGTTACACTGACCACGGACCAGCTTAACTGGCAACTACAGGTCAGGCAGGGAATAACTTGGTCCGGTGTGCCATCATAATGGCCGAATTGGAATGCCAAAGGCTGAGGGAACAAGGCAGAGTACGCCTTTTTGGCCACATGGTCCAATTTCTTGGACTCTATCAGTAGGCTTCTCGACATCCCAAACACTGCTCATATGCTGGAAGATTGAGTCAGCGACTAGCCCCTCGGCTGAATGGTGGTCAGTGAACCCAGACAAGGACCCAGTAGGGACCGCATACCTGTGGACCATACAGGCCAAGGGTGTACAGGAGGAGGCTGGACACTGCCGCAGCTCCAGAGCAGGGCCAAGGATGGCCTCCGCTACAGGGAAGGTGACCCCAGAGGAGTCATCTCTGTTGAGGATCTCTGTCAAGGGGTACTTACCCTGCTTCTAGACAAGCTCCAGCGGGTTCCCCATGGATTCAGAGATCAAGGCAGGGCCCCCGAAAGAGGTAGGCCCCTGCTCCTTAGAGATTCTCCCTGGACTCACGATCAAAACCTGGGTTCCAGTGAGAGAGCATAGAGGAATCCTCCACATCCAAGGACTCAAACACCAGCCGAGACCCCGTATCCCTTCTGAAAATGCGAGGTTAGTCAGTGTGAGCGATCTGTACCGACAGCAAATGGGGAAGCCCAGTGGCAGAGTGCGCAGATTTAGGAGGAGGCCCCTTCTTGGGCTGCAAAAGCAGGGGTTCCACCCGAATGGACGGAGAGGCTGGCAGCCGCGGGGGGAGGGGGCGCGGCTCAGACTTGGGTTGCAGAGGCCAAGGAAGCACTGGAGTAGGCTGAGCCACAAGCAGCGGCATGCTGCATTCACCAAGAAACAACTGATCCCACATGAACTCCCCATAATGGTGAAGCACCTTGCAGCAGAGCTGATCCTCCCCTGGGGAGGAAGAGGAGATGTACCGGCAGTGCCACTTGCCCGAGTGTCGAGAGTGGGACAGACGGCCATGTCAGGAACTGCTCGACCTAGACTTCGACTGCTGGGGAACCGGGTGGCATGGGGAAGCGGGGACAGGCAAAGGAACCCTGGGATCCCCAGACAGGTCGGGATCCTGGGAAGAAGGAGCCAGCTCAGCATGTTGATACAGCCCACCTTAGGAGAGACAAGGCAGGACTGGGGTACTGAAGTGGGAATCCTACCTCTCATCAGGCGATAATGGGTCAACAGGATCAAGAAAATCTCGACAGGTTGGTCGACCCACATCTCAGCTGATAAGCCCGATGGGACTGTGGGGCAAGTGGCCTGGACAGACATGTCAGCTGAAGCAGACAGCTCAACAACCATCGACCCAGCAGAAACATGGGAACTCGGGCCGGCTCCATGGCGCTGAGCGAAGGGGTTCGTTCACCAAGCTGACGACCCAGGTTCGCACCCGAACCCTGAGTGCTGCCAGGCGGAGACCAGCAGGGGAGGGGTTCCATAGGCATCCATTGGACGCCCGGGGGTCCCTGGAAAAACTGCGGTAGATTGGCAGTGCTGCCCTCGACCGACTTCCGTATGCCCCCCCAAGGACGCCCCCTGTGCAAGGCCAAGAACTGCAGTGGGCGGGCAAAGAAACCCGGAAAATGCCCGACTGACTGACTGGTTGAGCGCCCTGGCCCCCTGCCACTCAAAGCCCCGGAGCCAGCTCCGCAACGCCTGAAGTGTGTAGTCGGATGTTGAGGCCATTTCCTCCTGGAAGAGAAAGATCCTCTCAGCAGAGGGATATGCTGGGCTACTCAAGGTAGGCTGCAATGGGGAGTTGGTGGAAGCAGCAGGAAGACGGAGAGTGGTGGGATGGCACTGGCCCTCCGAAGGAGTGGCTGGTCGGGGTGTGTGGGATGCGCATTAAAAAAAAAATAAACACGGGAACCCAAGGTCAGAGAGCGCTGGCACTGCCACAACCTGCAATGTGACTTCTTGCATTTGAAATCCCATTTAGAAGATTTCGACCCCCGAGAAGGCCCTCCCAGAGGGTTAGAAGGGACTGGCACATGTCTCAAAGAGCCCCCATAAACGAGGCTCCTATGCCAACCAGAACCACGGCAGACATAGATGAAGTGCCCACTGCAGCCTAGGCCACGGCCTCCTCGAAAACAGCAAGTTGCTCAGCCAACCCAGCAGCCACGGAAACTGCCCTTTGGGTGTGTTTGGATTTAACGGGGTGGGAGGCCCATTTGAGAAGGCAAGTGCAGCGGTTCTCCAAGCTGGAGGGATGATGGATATGACACAAGCCGCAAGCCTGTGGGTCATGCTGCGTACCCAAAGAGAAGACGCACATGGTGTGCTAGTTGTTGTGCAACATTTTCTGGCCACAAGAGCACTGCTTAAAGCTGGAACTGGCTTTCGGGTCTCTTGATTCCTTGCTACAAAGTAGTCAAAAAGCTTGAAACTTCCAAGACAAAGAGCAGTTTGTGAAAAGTTAGGGCCTACACCTAGCACAGAGTTGCGATAGAGGAAACCTGATGCTTCCAGCGGAAAGGAAGATGTGACATCATGGGGCAGGTCCGAGGAGGATACCACTCCAGTGGGTGGGAGGAATCAACTTGAAGACCTTTCTGCCATTCTTAAAGGGGAAAGGATTCTGCAAGAAGTGTGGACAGTACATCATATCCATGTTCCTAAAACTAAAAAAAAAAGTACAGTTACACAAGGACTTACCATAAAGTACAGTTACTGAAGAACTTACCGTAACAGTAGACTTTCAAGAGAGACTCTTGCAGTAGGTATTTACATACAGGACTAAGCTGCCAGGCATCAGGACCCCACGGAAAAATTTCTAGCTAGCAGGGGAACGCCCCCACGTCAGGTGATCAGCGTCATGCGACACTGGTATAATGGGGCGGTCCCACACGCCCGCCCTCGAGTTCTTTCCTGACAAACACCAAAAGAGACAAGAGAGAAGAACAGGTTACTCACCTGTAACAGTAGTTCTAAGAGTGGTATATATTGTTCATCAATACTCATTGGCATGTCCCCTTCCGCTTTAAATCTCACCAGAAGTCTTCAAGCTGGCTCCTCCCACCCGGGTGGTCTATACCGCGGCTCCACCCCATGACACCAGATCTTAGCCCGCTGGAAGCCTGGTGTTGTGCGCCCGCAGCTGGGAAGGTCAGGTGGATGGTCTCGTGGATGAACAACATATACCACTCCTAGAACTACTGTTACAGGTGAGTAACCTGTTCTAGGAGTATGGATATGTTCTTCATCCACATTCATTGGCAGACTCCTAGCAGTTCTCAGAGAGGGGGGAGGCAAGGTGCACACCCCCTACTCAAGGAACAGAGACTGGAGAACGGAGGCCCCAAAACCAGCATCCCGGCGTGACTCAAGGTCGATGTGGTAATGGGTGATGAAGGTGTTTGCGGACTTCCATGTAGCAGCCTGGCATATTTCCTTGATAGGGATGTCCCTAGAAGCAGCCATCGATGCAGTGGTATGGCACGTAGAATGAGCTCTTATCGCTCTGGGAGACTCCTTGCCTGCCAACTCATAGCACAGAGCTATGCATGATGTAATCCACCTTGCAATGGTCTGCTTCGCTGCAGGTCTGCCGGAAGCGGCTTCAGCATAGGTGACAAACAGCTGGCGAACCTCTCCCTGAATTTCCACCATTCTCTCCTTATAGTAGAAGAGAGCACGTCTCGGGTCCAAAGTATGGAGCCTGTATTCGGCCTCCGAGGTGTATTTAGGGTAGTATACCAGCAGAGTAAACACCTGGTTAAGGTGAAACTGACATCACCTTCGGAAGGAATTTCGGTTGGGGGCGCAGGACAACTTTGTCCCTGTGGAAGACCAGATAAGGGGAGTCCACCGAAAGTGCCTGGAGCTCCCCTGTCCTTCTGGCAGATATGACAGCTACCAGGAAGGCCATCCTCCACGACAAGTGTGACAAGGCACACTTGCGCACTGGTTCGACTGGCTTGCACATAAGCTTTGCCAGTACCAGCAGTAGATACCACGGAGGTGGAGATTCACACACCGGAGGGGATATGTGATCCAGGCCTTGGAAAAAGCACCAGACCACGGTCTCCTGCGCCGTCGGCTGACCAGCCCGTGCCCAGTAAGCAGAGATGGCTGCCAGGTGCACCCTAAGGGTCAATGACCATGGAACCCCTTTGGAGAGAGACCAAAGGTAGTTGAGAATGTTAGCCACTGGACAGGACAAAGGGTCCAGGCCCTCGCCTTGACGCCAGATGGAAAACCTTTTCCATTTGAAGGCATAACATTTCCTGGTCAATTCCTTTCTGGATGTCTCCACCATGGTGTAGACATTTTGGAAAGACCCAAAGCCTGGAAATCAAACTTACGTACCTACCGTAATTGCTGATCTTTCTGTGTATCTTCACCATTCATAACTAGTGGGTACAGCGCCGGAGCCAGAACCCCGCGAGAGACTTTTCTATGGGTGGAGTCGACGCAGAGCCGCAGCCGCCCTCGAAGCTGAGGTTCCACATGGCGCTCGAGGGATGGCCATTGGCTGCTGTCTACTCCGCCCCAGCCCCAGTTCCAAAATGCCAGAGAGTGTAAGGAAAGGAGGGTGGGTTCAGGCAAGACAGCCTAAGGGATAGATAAAAGGAAAGGAATAATGAACTGAAAGGAGAAATAAACGACAGAGGAGACAGACAAGAAAGATTAAAATAGGAAATTGGGGGGCAGGGTCCCCATCTCTGGAAGAAGGAGGGAGAGATAAGAGATGGGGGTGGGGGGGGGCGGGGGCGGAGAGAAGTAGCACACCCCCAAAAGCGGCTCTGCACATTATGATTTTAGAAGACAATAGTCCAACCCTGGGCTATCAAAGTTCAGCTGCAGAAGGCAAGGCCTGAATTTTTAAAGCAGCACAGGTCTAGCAGACCAACCAACAAAGGAGTGCAGGCTGGGGGGGGTGTCTCAAACTCTCCCCCTCCCTCCCAAAAGAGGAGATTTTAAACAACCAAATGGCACAGGGGGAAAAATCTGAACTCAAAATCTGAGTTCATAAATTAAACATTTTTTTTTGGGGGGGGGGCAACATTCCAAGACTCCCTAGAAATAAGGGAGAAGAAAATAATGGCCCGTCTATACACCTCCATAAAACCCCCAAGGGATTCATCCCTCTGTGTCTCCAAAGTCCCCTCCTGCCTAATCGCAACGGAAAGGAGAGACACAGGAGGGAGTCCAGAGACTGAGACCCACAGGGGAAAGGAGAGTGGGATTTAGTGATGAATGGTGAAGATACACAGAAAGATCAACAATTACGGTAGGTACGTAATTTTCATATCTTATCGGTGTCAATCTTCACCATTCATCACTAGTGGATGAGTACCGAGCCCCCTGAAGGGGCCCTGAAGTACCCCAAGGGACTAGGTCCGTTAGCCTCCAGTGCGTGAGACACCTAAGGATAGGACCCTTACAGGCCTGGGGAGGCCTGCAACAGGTCTGGATGAGATGGGGATCCCCCAGTGGGGGGAAGGAAGGTGCTCCGAAAGCCGCCGTCTCACCCTTCGGGAGAAAAGAAGGGTTCTCCGGTATGTGGAGTAAATCACCCTATGCCGGGCCGGGGTGATAACCGGGATAGGCGAAGCCATGCCGTCCGCTGAAGGCAGATCGCTGTCCTTACCACTCTGGATGCCACCTCGTTGGCATTATAAGATGCCCTTGCTTGGCGCCTTGCTAGCTCCAGGCCCTGCTCAGAGAGGGCAATGGCATGCCTGGTTTCCTCTGAATAAGGCATCGAGGTTAGAATCTGTCCTAGCCTGGACAACAAGAACCTTTTGTAGGCTGCAAAGTGGGCATGATGTGCTGCAATTGAAAGAGAGATCCATGCAGAGTAGAATACTTGTCTCCCCAGAAATCGAAATCTGCAGAGTCCGAATCCAGAGGACGGTCACGGTAAGGGGCGCGAGGCCCAGAGAGGTTGTCCAGGGAGGTCAAACCCAAAGAGGGATGAGGCAGAGAATCTGGAGACCAGGTGGGGTCACAATACCGCTGGCGTAGGTCCCTTGGGGGCTGGTACAGTGGAAAACGGACGTAGCAGAGCCGATGTGATGCTTCCTGAAAAGGAATAGGCCAGGCGGGAGCCACCAGGTGAGCCGCACTGTTCTCGCCTAAAAAGGCGCGCATCACATGCTCGAGATTGCTAACCAGGAATGGGGTAAGGTGGAGCTTGTCCAACATCCTCGCAAGGCTCTGATAAGGGGACAGATCAGATGCTGGGGAGATGCGGACCGATGGTTCCTCTCCCCCCGTAGAGGGGGAAGAGGATGAGGACGAGCTCCCAGGTTAAGGGTCCGGCTGCACGGGAGCATGGTGAAATACCTGCTGGTCCATGGCATGGAGGTAGGTGGGGCAATGTGCAGTGGAACCTCTGAACTGTTCCCAGGTGAGAGGTCCCAGAGGACCAGGAATACGTGGGACAGCAGGGGATGGAGACAGAGGCTCGGGGGAATAGGCTCCTAGCTACAGGAGAATGGTCTCTGTCAGGGCAGGGGAACCAACAGGTTCCTGCCACGGCGCTGGGACCAGAACCAGGTCCAGAAACACCCAAAACACTACCCACGGCGCCGCCGAGAACCTCAACACTGCGAACAGCATCAGAGGAGACTGCAGCACCGAGAGAAGGCCCAACGCTGACCGCGGAGCCACACTCAAGCCCACGGTGCAGGACCAAGAGCAGTGCAAGCGAGACGCCAAGGCACAGAGGGCCAGTGCGGTCCAGACCCGAAGAGCCCAGAACATGACACCGAGGGAGTTTTCGCCACCGAAGAGGCGACTGTCAAAGCGGTGCCTCCCAACTGACCCCCAAAAGGGCCAGACCCATGCCGCGGCAAGGCTAAGAGAGGCGGGGACTCCATCCTCCATGGACCTCATAGGACTGGGAAGGGACCCGGAGGAAAGGCCAAGAATCTACGCCTTGTCCCATCGACTGCGCACTCTCCTTCTGAAAGTCGGCAGTGCATATCTGACTTTCCACGTGCGCTTCTCAATTATTTGGCGGTCCATCGAGAAATGGAAATGACGTACCTACCATAATTCTTGATCCTCTTGGACAAATTCTCCACCACTCATTCACACTAATGGGATCTGCGCCGGAGGCACTAGGACCCAGCGGGAGCAAACATTTTGCTAGAGGGTCAGCACTAGAGATGGGGCCGCAAGGAGTGGCACCGCGAGCCTCGACTAGTGCGGTAATGACTATCTCAGCGTCGACCCTCCAACCGCCTCAGTACCTTTTTTCCCTCCAAGGAGATGCAGTACAACTAACCTAGAAGGACAGCCTAACTAAAAAACGGATGTAAGATAGTCCGGAGGACCCGTATAAGAAGGGTCAAGAAAAACAGGTTACTCACCTGTAACAGTAGTTCTAGGAGTGGTATATGTTGTTCATCCACACTGTCTGGCATTGTCCCTTTCCCCTTTAAATCTTGCCGGAAGTCTTCAAGCTGGCTCCTCCCATCCACCCGGGTGGTAAATACCTCGGCTCCAGCCCATTACACCAGATGTTAGCCCGCTGGAAGCAAGGCCGTGCGCCTTAAGCCGGGGAGGTCAGGTGGGTGCGTGTGAATTAACAACATATACCACTCCTAGAACTACTGTTACAGGTGAGTAACCTGTTTTTCTAGGAGCGTGGATATGTTGTTCATCCACACTGTCTGGCAGACTCCTAGCAATTCTCCGGGAGGAGGGAGGCAAGGCACACACCCCCTACTTAGGAAAGAGAGACTGGAGAACCGAGGCCCCAAAACCAGCATCTCGGCGTGACTCAAGGTCGATGTGGTAGTGAGAAATGAAGGTGTTTGCTGACTTCCAAGTAGCAGCCTGACAGATTTCCTGAATAGGGATGTCCCTGGAAGCAGCCACCGATGGAGCAGTATGGTGGGTAGAATGAGCTTTTAACCCTCTGGGAGGCTCCTTACCCGCTAACTCATAACACAGACCTATGCATGATGTAATCCATCTTGCAATAGTCCGCTTGGCTGCAGGTCAGCCAGAAATGGCTTCAGCGTAGGTGACAAACAGCTGGCGAACCTCTCCCTGAATTTCTGCCGTCCTCTCCTTATAATAGGAGAGAGCACATCTGAGGTCCAGAATGTGGAGCCTGTACTCGGCGTCCAGTTGTAATTAGGGTAATATACCGGCAGGGTCAACACCTGGTTAAGGTGAAACTGACACCACCTTTGGAAGGAATTTCGGGTGGAAGCGCAGGACAACTCTGTCCCTGTGAAAGACCAGATAAGGGGAGCCCACCGAAAGTGCCTGGAGCTCCCCTGTCCTTCTGGCTGACGTGATAGCCACCAGGAAGGCAGTCTTCCACGACAAGTGTGAGAGCTCACACTTGTGCATGAGTTCGAATGGCTTGCCCATGAGCTTTGCCAAAACCAGCAAGAGATCCCACAGAGGTGGAGGTTCACGCACTGGAAGGGATATGTGATCCAGGCCTTTGAAAAAGCGCCCAACCACTGTCTCCTGTGCCAATGTTGGCTGACCGGCCCACGCCCGGTAAGCAGAGATGGCTGCCAGGTGCACCCTAAGGGTTGATGACTGAAGAACCCCTTTGGAGAGGGACCAAAGGTATTCTAGAATGTTAGCCACAGAGCAGGATAAGGGGTCCAGGCTCTTTCCCTGACACCAAATGGAAAACCTTTTCCATTTAAAGGCATAACATTTCCTGGTCGATTCCTTTCGAGATGCTTCCACCACAGTGTAGACATCCTTGGAAAGACCCAGAGCCTGGAACTCTAGCCGCTCAGGAACCAGGCTGTGAGGTGCAGGGATTGAAGGTCCGAGTGGAATACCTTCCCCTGGTTCAATGATACAGGTCCGGGCGTGTACAAAGCCGCTCTGGGGTCCTGCAGCTGAGGCTGAGGAGATCTGGATACCAGAACTGGTGCGGCCAATCTGGGGCTACCAGGATCACCTTCGCCTTGTCCCTCCTCACCTTGAGTAGCACCTTGTGGATCAAGGGAAATGGAGGGAAAGCGTAAAGGAGGCCTGGGGTCCACGGCCTCGAGAAGGCATCCCCCTGCAGCGAGCCCTGCTGAGGGGGGCGGGCATGGTACAGCCTCAGCTTGGTGTTCTCCCTGGAGGCGAACAGGTCCACCAACGGTTTGCCCAAATGGGAGAATAGACTGTAAGCTACCTCTGGATGGAGAGACCACTCATGGGATGTCTGGCCTATGCGGCTGAGAGCATCTGCCAGTTGGTTCGAGACTCCTGCCACATGGATGGCTAGGAGATCCGCCTCCAGCCGGCTGACGAAGGTCCAGATCCCGAGCGCCTCCCTGCATAGCAGACGGGAGTGCGTGCTGCCCTGTTTGTTGAGGTAGTACATGGGTCGTGGTATTGTCCGTCTGGACTTGAACCACCTGACCCCGGAGCTGAGGAGCAAAAGCTGACAGTGCCAGTCTGACTGCTCTGAGCTCCAACAGGCTGCTGTGGCAAAGGGACTCCGAGGGTCCAGAACCCGTGGGCTCTGTGGTCTCCCATGTGGGCTCCCCAGCCCATCAGAGAAGCATCGGTCATAAGGACAACCGTGGGCTCGGGGCGGACAAACATGATCCCTTCCCGCAAATGACTAGGGACGGTCCACCACTGGAGAGCCTCCCACATCCTCTGGGTGACAGTGACCAGCTGGCCGAAAAGACCCTGACGCTGAAACCACTGAGCGGCCAGCTCCCACTGAAGGGGGCGCATGTGCAATCTGGCTCAATGGACCACTGAGGTGCACGCCGCCATGTAACCCAGAAGGTGCAACAAGTCCCGGGCAGGGCGCAAGTGCCCAACCAGAAATGATTGGGCAAAGGAGGAAAGAACCTCCGCCCTGTCTGCCGGAAGCCGAGCTCTGGCTTGACGAGAGTCAAGCTCTGCCCCGATAAAGCCCATCACCTCAGAGGGCAAGAGTTTTGACTTGGCCTCGTTGATCAGGAGGCCCAGGTGGGAACAGGTTCGGAGGGTCAGGTCCCTGGACCTCTCCACCTCCTGTAGGGAGGAACCCGCCAGGAGCCAATCATCTAGACAGGGGTATATACGGACCTCTTAATGCCAAAGATGGGCTGCCACCACTGCAATGCATTTGGTGAAGACCCGTGGGGCCGATGACAGGCCGAACAGCATGGCTCTAAACTTGTACAGGGTCCCTTCGACCCTGAAGTGGAGGAACCGCTGGTGGGATGGACGGATTGGGACGTGGTAGAACGCGTCCTGAAAGATCCAGTGAACAGAACCACATGTTTCGCTCCAGAGATGGTATGATCTGGTTCAGAGTTACCATCTGGAAGGTGCGAGACCTGAGATATTGATTCAGGTCGTGGAGATCTAGGATGGGGCGTCAACCCCCCATCCGCTTGGGCACCAGGAAATACCTGGACACGAAGCCTGGGTCTGTAGGAGGATCCGGCACTGGAGCCACTGCCTCCTTGTGGAACAGCTGAGCAATGTTGTCCCGAAGGGCCGACTGAGTGCCAACTGAGATCCTTTCCTCCCGTGGGGCACGGGCTCGGCTGGGGGGGGTACTGCTCGAACTCTAGAGGAAGTCCCTGCCCGACCACTTCCAGAACCCACCTGTCCGAAGTGATACCAGACCAGGTGGAATGAAAGTGGCGGAGTCGACCCCCCACGGGAGGACCCAGAACTGGCATGACGGGTGTAGGGGAGGCCACCCCTGACCCGTCACTGTGCAGGCTTGGAGGAGGAGGAGGAGGCACCTGGACCAGCACCTCTGCCTCCTTTGCGGGGCTGTTGGGGACCTTGCTTGGGCCTAGGGCGCCAAGCTTGAGCCTGCTGCTGCTGTTGTTGACTTCCCTGGAAGGAGGGCCGTCTAACCGCAGGGGAAGAATGCCAAAAGGACTTCTTGCGCTTCTGTTGGTTCTTGCCCGAAGACCCCTTAGCAGAGGTGGCATCTAAGGTGGCATTAGACTGCTCAATGTGCTGGAGATAACCTGCCACTCCCGGACCAAAAAGGTCGCTGCCAAGGAAGGGCACGTCAGCTAGTTTGTGCTCAGTATCCACTAGAAAGGAGGATAACCTCAGCCAGGCCTTGTGGCGAGTGGCCACTGCGGCAGCTAGTGAACAGGCACAGGAATCACCAATGTCCAGAGCTGTCTGGAGCTGCTGTTTAGCAACAGCACAGCCCTAGTCACGGACCTGCTTGACCATGGTCTGCATGTCTGCTGGGAGATGAGGGAGGACTTCATCAAGCGACCCCAGTAGGGCGTGAGAGAAGTGTGCCATAATCACTGCCGAGCTGGCCTGACGAAGGCCCAGTGATGATGCCGCACAGACTTTCCGGGCAGAGTGGTCCATATTTTTGAACTCCTTGTCCGGAGGGCGGTCAGTATCCGTAGAGCTGCCCGTGCACCGAAACACTGAGGCAGTCACAAGGCTCTCGGCTGAGGGATGCTCAGTGAAGCCCGCCAAGGACCCCATGGACACCACACACTTGCAAGCCATATGGGCAGACGGAGCCGGGCAAGAGGCAGGGCGCTGCCAAAGCTCAAGGGCCGGGCCAACTATGGCTTCGGCCACTGGAAAGGCCTCTGTCGGGGTATCCCACCTCTTAAGAATATCCGTGAAAGGATATTCCACCTTCTTTTGTATAGGCTGCAAAGGCATACCCGTGGACTCAGAAATGAGTCGAAGGATGCCCTGGAAGGAAGAAGGACCTTCCTCCAGGCCTGTCACTGACAGCTCACCATCGGGGTGTGAGTGAAGGCCAGTAGTATCCAAGTCCAAGGAATCAGGATACAGGGGTCTCCCACCTATGTCCCCCTCGATGCCCCTAGAGCGATTAGGAGTAACAGTAATGGACAACCTATGGGGCAAGCCCGTAGTTGTCCGATCCTCCTTAGAGGGAGCCCCTCCCTGAGGCAGTTTAGGTGGTGGTTCCACCAAAATTGGTGGGGAGCCCGTAACAGGCCGAACAGAAATACGTGCCGGTCCCACCGGAGTCCTCGGTACCAAGGGAGTCTGTGTTGGCCGAAGAGGCTGGGGCCAAGTAATGGCCGGTACAGCCGGAGTAGAATGCTTTTGACCAGTCAAAAGTAGCTGCTGCCACATGAGGTCCTCAAAACGTCGGAGCTTCCGTCGAAGTCTCCCCTCGTCCGAGGAGGATGAGGAGCGCCGGGGGCGCCTCTTCCGGGAGTGTTTATGACCCTTTTCCGGCTTTTCAACCGACGGGGTCCTACTCCTCGATCAAGACCGACGGCGCCGGCTCTGTCGATCGGGAGAAGCCAGATCCGGCGAAAACCGAGGTTCCAGCTCTTGTCCCTCGATCGGGATGCCCGAAGGATGGGTCTCCTCGTCGGGGAAGGAGAGGATGGGAGTCCTCTCCAAGGAGTCATCGACAACGGCTCGATCGGGTCGAGAGAAATCTCGTCCGGTTCTGCCGTATCCTCGGCTTCAGTGCCCTGGCCTGACGGAAGATCCGAGAAGCCGGCAGCCGAGGAAGCGATCTCGACCGAGGCCAAGACTGCCTGCTCCTGAGTATCGGACCGCTCTCGGTCCCAGGAATGTCTTCTTCGGCTAGAAGAAGATGATTTGGGGTCCTTGTCCTTTTTCTTGGAGGGGGAGGAGTGCGAGCCCGAAGGCGCCTCACCCTTGGTAAGGAGAGACTGGCACAGCTCCTGAAAGGACCCCGTGAAGGTGGAGCCCAGGTTGAGCAGGACGGAGAAGCTTTGGTTGGCCAAAGCTTGGGCAGCTTCCTCCTCAAAAACCGCCATCTGTTCGAGCTGCTCGGCAGATCCCACAGCCGCGGAAACCATCCACCTGGCCTCCTTCGATTTCACCGGTGGATTGCGGAGCACCAGTCTCCCCAGCTTAAGGCACGCCTTGCGGTCCTCCAGGATGGTGGGATGGAAGGTCAAACAGATGGTGCAAGCTGAAGTATCATGCACAGCGCCTAGGCAATAAACACACGAGAGGTGGGGATTGGTGCGAGACATTCTCCATCCACAAGGACATCGGCGAAACCCGGGGGACGACTTGTCCTCCATATCCGGAGCGTTCGGATCAAAGTCGTAAACTCCAACGAGTTTTAGAGAGAGTAAGTGCGGCGAAAACCGTCGATTAGACTCAGGGCCTGCTTGCACTTGGGTAAAGTAGCACGAGGGAACCTGGCATCTTCCAGCGGAAAGGAAGATCTGGCGTCATGGGGCGGAGCCGAGGTATATACCACCCAGGTGGGTGGGAGAAGCCAGCCTGAAGACTTCTGGCAAGATTTAAAGGGGAAAGGGACAATGCCAGACAGCGTGGATGAACATATCCACGCTCCTAGAACTGGAGGCTGTTTGGGAGGCCATTCCTGGAGTTCCAGAGTGTGGCCGCTATGTATGAGCCACAGAACCTAAGCATCTGTAGTGAGCTCCCACCACCTGTCGAGGTGAAGGGAGAAATGATCCCCTACCTTCCACCTCCTGCAGTACGGGAGGGTGAGTGAGGAGTCCGGCTGAAGTGGCCCTGTGGCCAGAGCCACCCCTCCACCTCTTGGGGCCTTCCCAGAGGTGGAGGAAGGGGTGGGCAGGGCAGAGGCTGCTTTGCGTTTTCTTTAAAGCTTAGGGCTAGGCTTTGGATGGTGGGTGGTGTTGTAAAAGGGCACTCTCTTCCCACATTTGGGTTGGATGTGATAGAAAGAGCGCACCGATTGCACAGTCCCACCAGAAGCCTGCAGGTCCAAAAATATGTCTTGCACATCCGCCCCAAAGAGTCTGCAGCCTCTAAATGGGGCATTAAGAATGGACTGCTGCACGTCCTGGGCAAAGCCTGACACTCTTGGAGTCGAGACTGACTTGCCAGCTGCGGCAGCCTGGGCCGAGGCATTGGCGGCATTGTAAGTTCATCTCAGCAGATGCTTACTGACGTCGGTCCTGGACTGAAGGACCTAAAAAGAACTCCTGCATCTGAGGGTCCTCTGGAAGAGCCTTAGCCACCTCTCTGAGTTGTCTCCAGAGCTGGTTCTGAAACCTGACCATATGGGTAATTTAGTTTAAGATCCTAATGGTCAGAGTAACAGAGGCAAAGGTCCTCTTGCCAGTCATGTCCAGCTTTCTGGACTCCTTGTCTGGAGGGAGAGAGCTGAGATGCTTAGGCTTCTTAGCTCGATAATGGGCAGCATTGATGACCGCGGCATCAGCCTGGGGTTGCTCAGCAAACAAACAGTTTCCCTGCAGGGGCCCAGTACAACTCATCTACCTTTCTGGGCATGGTGGTGACAAGGTTGTGTCTATACCAGGCAGCCATGGTGGCATCCTTGAAAGGCTCCATCAGAGGGGATATGATGAAAGGAGGGGAGTCTAGCAACTCCAAGTAGTGGAACAAACTGCATCGGGCAGAGTCCTTTTCCTTGAACCCCATAGCGGCCTGCAACTGCCTCATGACGGAGACAAAATGAGGGTCATCCAGGGGAGACAGAGCGATATACTTTGGGGTCTCTTCACTCCCGGAAGACACCACAGAAGTAGAATGTGAGGGGCTAGCACCCCCACATCCCCATTGACGCCTTCCTTGTGATCAGGGGCAAGAAGGTCCAGGTAATACTAGTCGTCATTCCCCTGCCCAGGATGAGGCAGAGTGGGCATTGGGGTACGAGGGCCAGGGCACTGCCCTGAGACGCAAGGAGGAGCGGGGGCTGGCATAGAAGGCCCCCACAGTGCTGGCCCTTGTGGAGGGGCAAGGCAAGGTTGCATAAGCATAGATTTCGAAGTCTATCAAAATTGCCATGAGGATGCCGAATGGTGCCGGCTGTGGAGGCAGACGGGCCGGCGTCAGTGGTGGGGTTAGGAAGGGCGACAAAGCAGACTGAGGCACTAGTGTCTGCCCTATAGCCTGTGTTGTTGTCGGGTTATGAGAAGAAGAGGAAAGTCAAGAAACAGCCTGGTGTGACGCCAGGGGCGATTGGGACCACAAGGCCGAAAACTGGGCTGCCAAAACAGTAGACCGCATCAGGGGAGTAGGCTGAACCCCCGAATGCATCAAGCCGGCGCTGGCCAAGGCTGAAGAACAGGGGTTGAAAGGTTGGAGGGGCCAAGGAAGCACCTGACACCAACAAACCCACATCTGTCAGGATAAGACGGGGGTGGGGGGGTCACAGTGAGTCCTGTAGAGCACAGCAGAGGGCTTTGGCGGTAGGGGGGACCGCTACCGAAGTGGAAGATTGCCCCGCCACGGTTAATGCTCAACCAGGAACGATCCATGGAAAACCACTCCTTATCCCAGGGCTTATGCTTCCCAGCTGGACCTGTCTCGGGTCTTGGACGACTGGGAACCAGAGGACAAGACCGACGAAGTGGAGGAACTCTCCTCGCTTGAAGCTCCTTCATGCAGGCAACCTTCTGCTGAAGTAGGAAGGTCTCTAGGGTCTTCTGGTGGCAGCTCCTGGTAGCCTGGTTGAAGCAGCAACAGAGACTGCAGGCCTGCACAACCTGGTCCGGGCCTAGGCAGCTGACGCAGGCATCATAGCCACCCTTCTCTAGGATCTTCTCCCAACAGGCACAGATGCAAAAGAGCTTCTCTGAGGTGGAATTCAGCATAAAAAGGAAGAACAAAGTGATTTCAGGAGCTAGGGAGAGAAACAAAAATAAGAAAACAAAAAAGGCAGTCGACTGACACTGATGGTATCTTCCATGAAGTCCAACGTGTGATGGTCAAGAACAGGAGAACTGAGTAGGGCTGCCCACGTTTATATGGTAAGATTGTCATCAGCTGTGACGTCGATGTGGGTGTCCCCCCCCCGGCGAGAAAAGTTTATGTGTGGTCCTACTGCCTGGCAGCTGTAGTTCTATAGGTGTGACCTGCTCAGAGATACCTCTATGAAGATCTGATATCATGTGTGTATATATATACACACACACACACACACACACACACACACATATATATATATATATATATATATACACACACACACACACACACACACACACTACATACATACACACACACACACACACACATATATATGCATAAGTTTATTGACCTCCCAGCCCTACCTGCTTAAAATAGAGATTTCTCTCCCCAAGTGACCCTAGCACCTCCCCCCCAACCCCAGTTCTAAAAGATAAGCAGTAACTGGCCACCCCAGTTAGTCCCTTCCTCCCCCACCCAGAGTCATATCCCACTAAAAACAAGTTACTGACCTGTAACAGTAGTTCTAGGAGTGGTATATGTTGTTCATCCACCCTCTCTGGCATGTCCCTTTAAATCTTGCCGGTAGTCTTCAAGATGGCTCCTCCCACCCACCCGGGTGGTACATACCTCGGCTCCGCCCCATGACGCCAGATCTTAGCCTGCTGGAAGCAAGATGGTGCGCCTAAAGCCGGGGAGGTCAGGTGGGTGCATGTGGATGAACACATACCACTCCTAGAACTACTGTTACAGGTGAGTAACCTGTTTTTCTAGGAGCGTGGATATGTTGTTCATCCACAATCTCTGGCAGACTCCTAGCAGTTCTCTGGGAGAAGGGAGGCAAGGCACATACCCCCTACTTAGGAAACAGAGATTGGAGAACCGAGGCCCCAAAACCAGCATCCCGTTTTGACTCAAGGTCGATGTGGTACTGGGTAATGAAGGTGTTTACTGACTTCCAGGTAGCAGCCCGACAGATTTCCTGAATAGGGATGTCCCTGGAAGCAGCCACCAACGAGCAGTATGGCGGGTGGAATGAGCTCTTATCCCTCAGGGAGGCTCCTTACCCGCCAACTCATAGCACAGACCTATACATGATGTAATCCATCTTGCAATAGTCCGTTTGGCTGCAGGTCTGCCAGAAGCGGCTTCAGCATAGATGACAAACAGCTGGCGAACTTCTCCCCGAATTTCTGCCGTCCTCTCCTTGTAGTAGGAGAAAGCACGTCTAAGGTCCAGGGTATGGAGCTTATACTCAGCGTCCAAGGTGCAATTAGGATAATATACCGGCAGAGTCAACACCTGGTTAAGGTGAAAGTGACACCACCTTCGGAAGGAATTTCGGATGGGGGCGCAGGACAACTTTGTCCCTGCGAAAGACCAGATAAGGGGAGTCCACCGAAAGCACCTGGGGCTCCCTTGTCCTTCTGGCTGATGTGATAACCACCAGGAAGGCAGTCTTCCACGACAAGTGTGAGAGCTCACACTTGCGCATGGGTTCGAATGGCTTGCCCATGAGCTTTGCCAAAACCAGCAGAAGATCCCATGGAGGTGGAGGTTCATGCACCAGCGGGGATATGTGATTCAGACCTTTGAAAACCACTGTCTCCTGTGCCAATGTCTAATGACCGGCCCATGCCCGGTAAGCAGAGATGGCTGCCAGGTGCACCCTAAGGGTCGATGACCGAAGACTCCCTTTGGAGAGGGACCAAAGGTAGTCTAAAATGTTAGCCACAGAGCAGAATAAGGGGTACAGACTCTTACCCCGACACCAAATGGAAAACCTTTTCCATTTGAAGGCATAACATTTCCTGGTCGATTCTTTACGAGATGCCTCCACCACGGTGCAGACATCCTCGGAAAGACCCAAAGCCTGAAACTCTAGCCGCTCAGGAACCAGGCTGTGAGGTGCAGGGATTGACGGTCCGGGTGGAACACCTTCCCCTGGTTCAATATCATCAGGTCCAGGCGTGTACAAAGCTGCTCCGAGACCCTGCAGCTGAGGCTGAGGAGATCTGGATACCAGAACTGGCGCGGACAATCTGGGGCTACCAGGATCACCTTCGTCTTCTCCCTCCTCATCTTCAGAAGCACCTTGTGGATCAAAGGAAATGGATGGAAGGCACAGAGGAGGCCTGGGGTCCACAGCCTTGAGAAGGCATCCCCCTGCAGCGAGCCCTGCTGAGGGGGCGGGCATGGTACAGCCTCAGCATGGTGTTCTCCCTGGAGGCAAACAGGTTCACCAACAGTTTGCCCCAATGGGAGAACACATTGTAAGCTACCTCTGGATGGAGAGACCACTCGTGGGATGTCTGGCCTATGTGGCGGAGAGCATCCGCCAGATGGTTCGAGCCTCCTGCCACATGGATGGCAAGGCGATCCGCCTCCAACCGACTGATTAGGGTCCAGATTCGGAGCGCCTCCTTGCACAGCAGACGGGAGTGTATGCCGCCTTGTTTGTTGAGGTAGTACATGGTCGTGGTATTGTCCGTCTGGACTTGAACCAATTTGACCCCGGAGCTGAGGAGCAAAAGCTGACAGTGCCAGTCTGACTGCTCTGAGCTCCAACAGGTTGATGTGGCAACGGGACTCCTCGGGGGTCCAGAACCCGTGGACCCTGTGGTTCCCCATGTGAGCTCCCCTGCCCATGAGAGAGGCATCGATCGTAAGGACGACCGTGGGCTCGGGGTGGACAAATGGAATCCCTTCCTGCAGACGACTTGGGACGGTCCACCAATGGAGAGCATCCCACATCCTCTGGGTGACAGTGACCAGCTGGTCGAACAGACCCCGATGCCGAGTCCACTGAGCCACCAGCTCCCACTGGAGGGGACGAATGTGTAACCTGGCCCAATGGACCACTGAGGTGCACACCGCCATGTAACTCAGAAGGCGCAGGAAGTCCCGGGAAGGGAGCAAGCGTCCAACCAGAAATGACTGGGCAAAGGAGGAAAGAACCTCCACCCTGTCTGCCGGAAGCCGAGCTCTGGCTTGATGCGAGTCGAGCTCTGCCCTGATAAAGCCCATCACCTGAGAGGGCACGAGTTCCTACTTGGCCTCGTTGATCAGGACGCCTAATTGGGAACATGTTCAGAGGGCCAGGTCCCTGGACCTCTCCACCTCCTGCAGCGAGGAACCAGCCAGGAGCCAATCGTCGAGGTAGGGGTATATGCGAACCCCTTGACGCTGTAGATGGGATGCCACCACTGCAATGCATTTGGTGAAGACCCGAGGGGCCGACGACGGGCCGAACGGCATGGCTCGGAATTCGTACAGGGTCCCTTTGACCCTGAAGCGGAGGAACCGCTGGTGGAATGGATGGATTGGGACGTGAAAGAACGTGTCCTGTAGATCCAGTGAACAGAACCACATGTTTCGCTCCAGAGATGGTATGATCTGGTTCAGAGTTACCATCCGGAAAGTGTGAGACCCGAGATACTGATTTAGGTCGTGGAGATCTAGGATGGGACACCAACCCCCCCATCCGCTTGGGCACCAGGAAGTACCTGGACATGAAGCCTGGGTCCGCAGGAGCATCCGGCACTGGAGTTACCGCCTCCTTGCGGAGGAGCTGAGCAATGTCGCCTTTAAGAGCCGATCATGCATAAAGGAAATCAGTTCTTCCCGAGGGGCGCAGGCTCGGCTGGGAGGGTACTGCTCAATTCTAGAGGCAGTCCCTGACCGACCACTTCGAGAACCCACCTGTCCGTAGTGATAGTGGACCAGGCGGAAAAGAAGTGGTGGAGCCAGACCCCCAAGGGAAGACCCAGAGCTCGCTTGACGGGAATAAGGCTGGCAACCCCCAACCCATCACTTAGCAGGTTTGGAGGAGGAGGCTCCAGGACCTGAGCCTCGGCCTCCTCTACAGGCCTGTTGGGGTCCAGGCTTGGACCAAGGATGCCAAGCTTGAGCCTGCTGCTGATGCTGCTGTCCTCCCTGGTAGGAGGACCGCTGAAATGCAGGGGAAGAGTGCTGAAAGGGCTTTTTCTTTTTCTTCTGCTGGTTCTTGCCTGAAGAACTCTTGGCAGAAGTGGCGTCCAAGGTGGCGTTGGGCTGCTCTATGCACTGTAGGTGACCGGCCACTCCTGCGCCGAACAAGTTGGTCCCAAGGAAAGGCACATCAGCTAACTTGTGCCGAGTATCTGCCGGAAAGGAGGAGAGCCTCAGCCAAGCCCTGCGGCGAGAGGCAACTGCTTTGGCCATTGAGCGGGCACAAGATTCCCCAATGTCCAGGGCCGTCTGGAGCTGCTGTCTCGCAACAGCACGGCCCTGATCTCAGACCTGCTTAACCACTGTCTGCATGTCCGTGGGGAGATGAGGGAGGACTTCATCCAATGACCCGAGAAGGGCATAGGAGAAGTGTGCCATGATGACGGCCAAACTTGCCTGACAAAGGCCCAAAGAAGATGCCGCATAGACCTTCCGCCCCGAATGGTCCAAATACTTTGACTCCTTGTCGGGAGGTCGGTCAGTGTTGGCAGAACTGCCAGTATGCCTGAACACAGAGGCGGTCACCAGGCTCTCGGCCGAAGGGTGCTCTGTGAATCCCGCAAAGGGACCCCATGGGAACCACATACTTGCGGGCCATGCGGCAGATGGTGCTGGATATGAGGTAGAACGATGCCACAGTTCGAGGTCCAGACCAACAATGACCTTGACCACAGGAAAGGCCTCCGTCGGGGTATCCCCCTCTCTTGAAGATGTCCGTGAGAGGGTACTCCGTCTTTTTCTGGACGGGTTCCAGGGGCATTCCTGTAGAATCAGAGATGAGACGAAGGATCCCTTGGAAGGAGGAAGGACATTCCTCCATCCCTGTGCCAACAGACTCATCATCATCCCCAGGATGAGAGTGAAGCCCGGTGACATTCAAGTCTAAAGAGTCAGGGTACAGTGGCCTGCCGCCCAGATCACCCTCAACCCGCCGAGGGTGGTCCGGGGTGACCGTGACCGACAGACTTCGAGGAAGCCCGGTATCTGGTCGGTCCTCTTTGGAGGAAGACCCTCCCACAGGCTGCTTAGGTGGCGGCTCCACCACTATTGTTGGAGAGACCGGTATAGGCCGAACTGGAGGACAGGCCGGCCCCACAGGCTTCGGTTCAGAGGGTGTCTGCTTCAGCCTGGGAGGCGAAGGCCAAGTAATGGCCGGGGCAGGAATCGGAGTCGGCTTGTGCCCGGACAAAATCAGCTGTTGCCACATGAGGTCCTCGTAGCATCAGAGTTTCCGTCGGAGCCTCTCCTCATCCGAGAAGGACGAGGACAACAGGTGGCATTGCCTCTTTTTGAAGCGCTTGTGGCTCTTCCTCATCCGTCCAGATGACAGGATTCTAGACCTCTATCGAGATCGGATGGGCAGACTTGGTCGCTTGGGAGACACTGGAGGGACCAGTGACACCCGGGGGGTCCTGAACCGGGTCCTCGATAGGGATACCAGCAGGCTGGGTCTCCTCATCGGGGGAAAAAAAGGACCGGAGTCCTTTCCAAGGAATCACTGACTGGAGCTGGCGACAGTGGGTCGACGGGGTCAAGGACAATCTCGACCTCATCGGCCACATCCTCGGTTGGCTGGCCTGACGGAAGGTCCGTGAAGCCTGCAGCCGAGGAAGCGATCTCAACCGAGTTCGAGATCGCATGCTCCTGGGACTAAGACCTCTCTCTCTCGGTCCCAAGAGCATCTTCGCCAAGACAAAAATGTGCTCGGTTCCTTATCTCTTTACCGAGATCGGGAGGAGTATGAGCCCAAGTGGGGAGAGACTGGCACAACTCCTTGAAGGAACCTGAGAAGGTGGAGCCCAGGTTGAGTGGAACGAAAAAGCCCCACTGTCTGAAGCGCCGGTGGCTTCTTCGAACCCCTTCATGTGTTCCAGCTGCTTGGTGGAACCTGCAGCCATGGAAACCGCCCACCTAGCCTCCTTGGACTTCACTGGAGGATTCCTCTTCTCTGGTCTCCCCAACTTTAAACGTGCCAGGCGGTCGTCCAGGACGTTGGGATGGAAGGCCAAGCAAAAGCTGCAGGATGAGGTGTCATGGCCGAAACCTAGGCAGCAGATGCACGTGAGATGGGGAAATCGGTGCACGACATCTTCAGGCTGCAAGGACACCGGCAAAAT
This sequence comes from Neoceratodus forsteri, assembly GCA_016271365.2. Taxonomy (NCBI): domain Eukaryota; kingdom Metazoa; phylum Chordata; order Ceratodontiformes; family Ceratodontidae; genus Neoceratodus; species Neoceratodus forsteri. The sequence goes on from JADMNL010000031.1 coordinate 202,973,167, forward strand.
CCTGGAGAAGATTTCTCTTACATGATCGAGGACGCAAAAGCACGATCGCTAACTCAGACGAGTTTTAATTTCAGTAAAACCGAAGTATTGAAAGCCAGGGCCTACGAAATGCATGAGCACAAGGCAGGCAACCTGTATCTTCCAGTGGAAAGGAAGATCTGGTGTCATGGGGTGGAGTCGAGGTATATACCACCCAGGTGGGTGGCAGAAGCCAGCTTGAAAACTTCCGGCAAGATTTAAAGGGGAAAGGGACATGCCAAGAAGTGTGGATGAACAACATATTCACGATCCTAGAAAAGCAGTGACTGGTACAAAAATTATTGCCCACTAAGCTTAAATGAAAGACAGCTGTGAGGTACATGACCTAAAGCAGGCTACCACATAAATTTAGAAAATTCAGCAGAGAACTGACAAGGAACAAACTCTACAAAACCCAAATTTCACTCACTGGCCATTTGAGGCAAGTGTCGTCGATTACCTGAGGTAGCTGAAGAGTGTGGCTTGTTTCCAGCAGCATAGTTTGTATTACTGTTGAAATTAGCACCAAACTGTTTTTCAAGCACTGAGTCGCGGCTCTGGTTAACTGGACTAGGTGTGTTTCTCTGGAAAGGAAATGGTAACTGCTGTTAATTCTGGTTTATAGCTACTGCTACCTACCCTGGTACATGTTACCTTTTTATCTAATGAGAATTGTGTAGCCCCCCCCCCCCCAATACATTTTGGAAGTAAATTCTAGCATTCAGGAATGAAAAACAAATTTCACGGGAAGCATTATATCCCCCATCTCACACAATTAGGGGAGCCAGCAGCTGAACCCTTTCACTGTAAGGGAAGGCAGGAAAGTAGCTGCCGTCAGTAAATCCTGCTCCTTGACTGGCAGAGAATGGCCAAATGCCAGGTGCCCACACACTCCCTTCTCTGGAGCACCTCACATCCACAACATGCTTGGTCACCAGTGTGGTATTTTTTGTAAATATACTTTCTATTGATTGTTTTCACATTTTTACAGTCAGTTTCTTAAAATTAAAAGAAGAATTTTCTATGTTGACAGGGTTATAGTTCATATACAGGTCCGGTGTTAAAAACAGTATCATCGAAACATGAATACATTTAACTCTTCCACCTCCTTAGTCATTTTCACATCTCTGTCTTAATTACCTTCTCACTCTATTCATCTCCCCTTCGTCAGGACCGATCTCCCTCCATGACAATCCACTTCCCCTTTATTAAATAACCCCCAGTGCCCTTCCATCTCCCCCAGTGTGAAGGGTGCACACCCCGATGTGGGGGCATCTCCTCTTATCAGTATCTTGGGGGAAACTGGAATAACCCCAGGGGACTTTGTGGGTAGGGTGTTAAGCCACCTTAGGAAACAAAGTCAGGGTCCTTGGACACTATATATAATATCCATCTGTTCCATTTCATAGAGCACTGCTCTACTTCATCATTCAAGGTGTATGTAGTTCTCTCTGCTCTGTATATACGATTGACTATGGCCCTCCAGTTCCCAATTGAGGGGGTCAATTTGGTAAGCTAGCATTTAGTGGTGGCCTTTTTCGCGGTGAGGAGTATCCCGATCAAGTGGCTACTGTATGAGCCTCTCAGCTCTAGTGGGAGGATGTGTAAGATAATGAACTCCCCGGTTAGGGGGATCCCCTGCTCAAAGAGCTCTTCCAGTTCACACCGGAGATCCATCAGAAACTGCTGAAGCTTCGGGCATGACCACAACACACGAGTGATGCGCATTAGTTTCACCACATAGGCGCCAACATGCCGCTGAGGTGGTGCCTTGGAAGTGTGAGGTTATGGTCGAGGTGCGAAAAAATCTTATGAGGAGCTGGTAAGTCTGGAGGATGTGAGGCATACTGTGCCCCATGTCTCTTTTTGTAAGTTGGATTTCCAACTCAGCATTCCATTTTTCCATTATTGAGCTGGTATTATCCCCAGCTGTCTCTACTATGGATTTATAGAGGACTGAGATGGCGTGTGGTAGCATATTGCCTCGGAGCACCTGTTCTAACAGTTTTATCAAATGGGGGTATCCCTCTGGACTGTGCACCACGGCTGGGAGGGTATCGTAGTAATGGTGGATCTGTAGGTATCAAAAGAAGTCTAACTGTCGTAGGTTAAACTCCTGCCGGATCTCATTAAACGTCTTAAAATGGGTTCCACTAATGAGTTGTGTGAGATCTGTAAGGTGTAAATGCCTCCAGTTGTTAAAGGTGTGGCCAATCCGGGCTGGGAGAAGATTTTCCAGCAGTCCTGTCAGGCATGACAGCATTAAATATGGGGTAATCTGTAAGGCTCGAATTTGGTGTGTAATCCAGGGGTTTGAGGTGTTCTGACCCCGGGGGGGATTATGATAGAAAATTAACCTTTCCCACTCAGGTTGAGGTAGTATTCCTTCCTTTATTTCTCTCCAGCGTGCCAGGGACATTCCCACACAGCGCTGGAGTAGGAATGATAAATGGAAGGCCCAGTTATATCATTTAAGGTTGGGAAGTGCTAGCCCTCCCTGCGACTTAGGTAAGGAGAGGGTACTGAATTTAATTCTTGGATGCTTGCCTGCCCAGATGAATCTGGAAATGACCTCATTCCACGATCGAAATAGTTTTGTAGGCAAGCTGAGGGGGGACATTTTGGAAAAGGTACAGAGCCCTTGGGAGAACCACCATCCTCACCACCTCAATCCTCTTAATCAGGTTCAATGGGAGGAGTCTCCATCTCTCAAGATCTTGCTTCATTTACGTGAAAAAGGGGAGACAGTTGTTGCACATGGCATCTTCCGCCCTATGGGACAGATAGATGCCCAAATATTTTAATTTGTACAGATTCCATCTAAAAGGGTACCTCTCCCTGAGCCAACTGGGTGGGTCGAAGTGGAAGACGAGGGCATCTGTCTTGCTAGTCTTAAGCCGGTATCCCAAGCAGGCTCCATACTCCTCTAGAATGCAAAAAAACACTAGGATAGATTCTGTGGGGCTGGAAAGGAAGAGAAGGACATCGTCCGCATATAGTGCTATACGATGCTCAGTATCATCCATCCACACTCCTGACACCCCCGGTGCTAACCTTACTGCCTGGGCCAAAGGTTCAATGAAATTAGCAAAGAGTCCCAGAGACAGGGGACAGCCCTGTTGTGTCCCTCTAAAAAGGAGAAAATAGTCTGAGTGATGGGCGGATACTTTGATGCATGCCTGAGGGGAAGAATATAGTGCCTGAATGGTGGCTATAACGGGAAGGGGGGGAGGAGAAGAGATGCACTGTGGCCATAGTGGTGAAAAGGAAGGACCATGACACGTGGTTGAACGCCTTCTCAGCATCTAGGCTGAGAAGGGTGGCTGGGTACCTGCAAGTATGCATCTCATGGACTAAGTGTAGGGCTCTGCGCGTGTTGTCTGTTGCGGATCTAGCGCTCACAAAGCCTGTTTGGTCCAGGCTTATCAAGGTTGGGAGGACGGTGTCCATTCTTCGGGCCAAAATGGACGTAGGTATTTGTAGTCCACACTGAGGACCGAAATCGGTATACAGGAGCTGCACTGGAGGGGGTCATTGTCTATTTTAGGGATGAGGGAAATTTTAGCGTATGACCAGCTGGGCAGGGGTGCATCTCCCTGCACCACCTCATTCAGGGCATTTAACAATAAGTGGCTTACAGGTTGTGCCATGCATTTGTAAAACTCTGCCCCGTATCCGTCTGGACCAGGTTTTGTGTGTTTTAGATCTGGATTTGGCTGCGGCCAGTTCTGCTGGGACAATAGGGGCCAGTAGGCTAGTCTGTTGATCCACAGTGAGTCTAGGAAGGCCCAATGATGTCAGCAAGGTGTTACTGTGATTGGGGTCCACCTGTTGTTCTGGAGTATATAATTCTCTGTAGTAATGGGTAAAGGTTTGGGTGATATCATTAGGTTTAGTGTGGCGGGTCCCCGTGCTTGGGTCCTTTATGACTGCAATCATGGACTGTTTGCATTGCTTGCGTATCCAGTATGCCAGCAGGCGGGATGCCCTTGGGCCTATCTCGACGTACCTTTGCCATAGGAATGTCAAGGCCATCTCAGTTTGCCGGGTGCACAAGGCATCCAGATCTTTTTTGGTTTGTTTAATCTGTGCCAATACTGAGTTGCCGACCTGCTGGTGAGCTATCTACAAAAATTGTAATGTCTGCTCGAGTTGTGTTTGCTTCTCTTTCCGTGCTTTGGCAAGCGTGGCTGTATGTTTTATAAGATGGCCTCAAAGGACCATCTTCAGGGTGTCCCACCTAATGGTCGTGGGGATAGCCGGGTCCGCACTGTCCCCAATGACTTCCTCAAATTTTTCCTCGAGGAATTCTCATAAGGGTTTGCTTTTGAGATGGACAGGATTGAATCTCCATCTGGTGCTGCGCCTCTCTGGGCCCAAGTGCCAGATTATCATCACAGGGGCATGATCCACATGTGTTATGTCGCCCATTGTAGCATCAACCAGCATTCCCAGGTTTTCATTTTGTGTATAGCAATGATCTATACGTGTACAAGTGCCATGAACTGCCCAGTAGTATGAATACCCCCTAACCCTTGGGTAGAGAGATCGCCAAACATCCAGCCAGCCCATTTCCCAGACAAAATGTTTAAAAAATGTGTGTGGGGCTGATTGCTTACCTCTAGAGGCCTTAGTAGTGTCTAAAGAGGGGGTTCGGAGCAATACTGAAGTCCCCTGCTAATAAGAGGGCTCCCTTGGTCATTTCGACCACCCTGTAAAGTAAAAATGTAACTGCTGACGAGTTGGAACCTGGTGGTAGATATATATTCGCCATTGTTAGCTCCTGCTCTTGCAGACTCCCCTGAACTATTATTAATCGATCCTCCGGGTTTGCCCATTCCTTTGTCATTCGGAATGGGGTATGGCCAGAGATCAGTATGGCAGCCCCTCGCTTCTTCTCCTACCCATGGCCGAAGATAAAACCTGGGGAAAACCCCCTCCCCTTCAGTTTTCTGTGCTCCGCCTGAGACATATGTGTTTCCTGCATATACACAATTTCTGCTCTGGCCCTCTTTAGTAGGGTGATAATCCTGGACCTCCTGATAGGGCTACCCAAGCCATTCACATTCAAAGAATATAATGTTAAATGTTGTTTAGCCATCTATACAACATGTTGGTGTGGAGTGTGTCAGACCACCAGATAAATGCAGATCCTAATATAACCACTGTCATAGGTAGTAGAACCCTGTGACTGTCTACTATTTCCCAAGGGTAAAGGCCCTTTGGGTTAGAGATGGGGGTGTCATAGGTAACTGGCTGTCTATGACCACTGCCATTCGGCACACAATATAAAACTTAACATAAACTTGAATTATAACATTATAACAATGTAGTGAACTTAGGAGGGCATTCTCCTCCTTATCTGGTGGTTCAAGGTAAACATCTGGGCCAACTGGGCTACCATAACAAGCCTGATCAATCAAAAAACTGCAAAACTTCCATCAAAATTGTCTTTCATGACCTCGAAGCATGAACTAGGCACGCTGCCTTCAACACTATTAAGTGTTAGTGGGGAAAAGGTATAGGGGGTTCAGGATGTCGCTAGCTTCCCTGTTCCTCCCCTATAATCCAGCGCTGTATTCTGAGAGCGCAACTGAATTGAATCCGTGGCTGGGGAGAACTACCAACCCGACTCAGCAATGTGTAGGAACGCTGGAGGGCCCGCCCTCCATGCCTACTCTCTTGTCTCTCCGGGAGGGGCCCCACCAATTCACCAACACCTTCCATAAGGCGGTTACCAACCCAGCACAACGAATCCCATGCCCCTAGTCCGCCAATACAAAGCTGTCATTACTTAATCATTTAACTTTTCATGCCCTGCCCAACCGGCTTCCAAACATCCCCCATTCAATTACATTAGTCATTAATATGCATTTGTTAGCAACAGCTGTCCCAGTCTGGTAAGAGTAAAGTATGGGTCCCCTGCCTTCAAGACTCTTGCCCTAAGAGGCTACCCAACTCCATCAAAGACACACTAGGGCCAAAGAAGAAGATTTTCGAGGGGGTTTCCCCCATAATGGAGGGAGTTTCTATATTAGGAGGGCATCGCATCTTGACGGTTACTGGGGGAGAGAAGGCAGCCAGTTAGGTTAGTACTAGGGCAGCATTGTTAATAGCAGCTATACCAAGGATAATTCTGTTATAATGAAAGGATGAAAAAATTAGTATAGACTGGGACTCATCTGAGAAGATGGTATGTAACAGGTCCATCCCTGAGGATCTTCGGTGAGAACATAGGGAGGTAAGGCGCCATCCAGAATGTTCAGTTCCACTCCCTGTCCCCCAGTATCACAGCTGAGTCCCACGTGATGAAGTCCCAGTGTCCTGGATGATCCTGTGTGGTGAATGTCCTTTTATTTTTTTGTTAGCTGGGCCTTCCTCAACGGACCTATCTGGGGCTAATCATAACTGTGGAGTGCAATCCAGCGGGCGCATTCTGCGGCTGATCACGAAGGGCATTGGCAATCTGTTGTATGGCTTCTTTCCCCTGTCGCCTTCGAGTGTCCCGGTGACCGGAATTCCACATACGATGCAACAATCTAAAGGCGATCGACTGCCTTTGAATCGTTTGGCCCTGTGTCACCTCGATGTTCCATTTTTTAAGTTCCGCCAAGGCCTCTGCTGCGATTCAAACGTCTGGGCCCCCTCCGGAAAGTGAATTACCAGCTTTGCGGGGTATGGTGTGCGGAACCGGAGTCCAGCTGTTTTCAAAGCCCGCAGTACCGGGATGTATTGTTTACGGTGGCTCATAACCTCTGGGGCATAGTCGTTCTCCATATAAAGCCAGTGCATTTGAAATAGCACACCACCCGATTTCCAGGCAGAGTGTAAGACCGTCTCTTTTTCTTGGAATCGGAGGAAGTGCACTAATATCATGCGAGGGCGTGCTCCTGGTGTAGGCTTTGGGCCTCGAGTACGATGAGCCCTTTCCATTTCTAAAGTGAGGGTGTCTGGAATTTTAACCGCTTCCCGGATAAGCTGCTTGACAAAATTAAGCATGTCTGAGCCCTCCGCCCCCTCCGGGACCCTGGCTATACGAATACTGTTATGTCGGTTGCGACTTTCAGCATCTTAGCCCCCTCTTGCAGCCCCTGAACGTCCTGGTGCAATTGCAGAATCACTTGTTCTGTGCTGTCTACTCTCCAGTCTACCTCTGTGGCCTGCGTCTCAAGGGCCTCATGTTGCTTCTCAAGCTTGAAAATATCCATTCGCAGTGCAGTGGCCGTGGATCTCATTTCTTTTCTAAAGTCCCTTAGTTCAGCGAACATCAGGGACATCTGCCTCTGAATTGTCAGTGGAAGGTGTTTCGTCTGGGATCTGCCACGTCGCGACAAGACAGAGGCCTGCGAACCCTCACTGCCCGAATCCCCGTCTGACAATCCGCCCTCATCCTGCTCCCCGTCGACTTTTATGTTGTTTAATTCGCCTCTCTTAGGCATTTCTGATGTCCTCCCTGCTGTTTTTTGTATGTTTGTTCGATAACGCAGGAATTTTGGAGGAGTTTTCTCAGGGAGGTTTGGGAGCCTACAGAACTAGGTTGCCATTAGAAGCGTGACGTCAGTGTAAGTCCCACCAGTGTGGTATAGCATGACTCATGTGTGAATCCCTATCTCCCACTGCACCAGTAGCATATCAGTGTTTTTAAAAGGGAACATATATGAATAATGCCCATTATGGTTTGAAAGTCCATGAAAAGCTTTTTACAATGAGGTATTGGTCTCCTCTTTAGCTGGCAGCAGTCCAGAGATATTACTGATTTAGCCTGCCCCATAATAGTACTACACTGCCACCATTTTTAGAACCTTGTGATGTCACAGATGATCAAGCTGTGCCTGACTACAATGTGGTTAGCCACAGCTCGATCTTCAGTGATATCAAAAGGTTCTTAAATGGTAGCAATGTAGTATCAATGTAGGACGTATAGAGTCAGTGATAATTCTGAACTGCTGCCAGCTACAGGCAAACCCAATACCTCATTTAAAAGTGCTGTTTATGGGCTCTCATATTAAGATGGGCATGGTTCATAAATGTTCCCCATTAAGGTTGTGCTCCGACAGCCACTAGTAAAGCTACAACTCTTCTAATAAAGCTGTAAAATTATTGGGGGGCAAGCTCTTTATATGCTGGTCAAAGCAGGACTTCGTGGAATGTTGCTGAGCACATCACTGCTGCTCTGTTTGCCTACATACAGTTCCTGTACTAATGGTTATCTCAACTACTGGCATGTAAAGTATTTTGTGCTACTAATTGCATGAAAGTCACTACATAAAAACAGTGGCAGTATACCCTAGGGGTTGGAATGCTGAGCTTGAAGACAGGTTCAAATCCCACTGAGTCATTTTCTGACTGTGTGACCTTGAAAAAAGTCACAATCTCCCCATGCTCTAGTTTACATGGCTGTATGATGTGACAGAATCCCAATGGAAACGAGATGTTACCTTTCAGCTAGGCTATATACTGAGCAAACAACTGTAAAATAAAATTTCTATTCTAATAAAAGTTTTGATAAGCCTTCTTACTCACCACTTTCTCAGCCCGGCTGGGTAGAACCACACTGGCCAGAGGGATACTGACCGGAAGTTTATTGGGCTGCACCGTGCTAAGTGGAATACTGATAGGCAGGCTAGTAATTGTCTCCCCATTAACGGAAGGACTTTTTTCTTTTGATACCTGCATCAGGAAATGGATATGCTTAAAATGTGAGAGTTCCAGTGAAGAAAAATGCATGCTAGATATTTAGTAAGCCATTAAGGTGCAACACTAGAAAAAACACTTTCAAAAATCAAACTTAATGAGTCAAAGACATCCTTTAAAATTTAAAGCAAAGGCACACATACTGTACTGGGCAGAATCTAAGTAGTTTTTAACCTCTGTAGAATTCTATGTGCCCGAGTTGCTCATCTGCGGATTAATATGGAATACAGCAATACTTGTCTTTCTCTTGACCCATATAATCCTTGTAGAAGACACTGACATTGCAGCTGAGATGCCGGGGTAAAAGCAACCCTGCTCATACAGCATAGTTTCTGGATACTCCGACTGCAGAACATGACAACTACCTATTTACTGTAATTACCGCTCTTACGGAATATCTTTATCATTGATTTACACTTATGGGTCGGGTTACGCAGTCACTAGGACCCCTTGAGAGTCAACTTTTTGGAGAGAGGGAGTCTACATCGGGTACTGATGGCGCCTGTGCACCTAATCTGGTACTTCACATGCTGGCCTATTACCTCTGGCAGCTCCCTCAGAACCTCAGTTCTGTTCGCTAGGAGAGAAACAAAGTACAGAGAAAAACACACATCACCAGAGGGAGGAAGAATGGAACACTGTCTATCCCATTCTGCCGAACTTCACTCGGGCTGCACGCTCTCTCTTACCGGGCCCCCCTCTGGATCAATAAACTCCCTAAGAAACTACACACGAACAGCATATCACAATTCAAAGCAGGCTTCAGACAGCATTTCATGTTATGCATAAAATGCAGCTGCTGCTCTGGCTTCTCCTGAAAGTTTTAGACCATCAACCTAGGTACCACCCAATGCGGGGCTACCTAGAGAACCCCTTCCTCCTTCACCAGCCCTACAAATAGAGCATAAGAAAAGCTACTTGATCAACTAACTCCGCACGTAGATAATGCCTCCCCCATTCCCCCCACCGCCCCCCACCTCAACAAGGCCCATTTTTGGAGCTGCTCCTCCCTACCCCCGCCCCCATGAGCTGGCCCACTACCCCCCACTTCTCTCCCTCTGCGAGTAAGTTCAAGCCTCTTGCCCTCCTGTTTTTTAATGTCACCCGGCCAGATGCAATCTGAGTAAGCGTAAACCCCTATGCAATCTTTAGTCTTACTATGGGTTTTGATGGTCTCCTGATGGGGTGTTTTCTGGTTAACTGATGCTATCAATTGTTTTTTCAGAATTAGCTTCTACTCTTACTATTGCTCTTTTTCTCTCCAATTTGTGTAACTCTCTTGTAAATGCTCTTGTATACCAATGGCTTCTGTAACTACGTTATGTGTGTTTTTTGTCTTATTTGTCCACACTGACGTGGAACCTTTGTAAAAGAGCTCACGCTCAAAGGTGTATCCGATATACTAAATAAATAAAGAGCATTTGATTCTCTCTAACCTAAGGGAATAGGCAAAAGGACATAGGAACAACACCACAATAAAACCCGAGCCCGACTACCAACTTTACACTAATGAGAACAAAGGCAAACTAGGAGGCAGAAGGTTAGAAGGGTGTAGAGCCACAGCCTCACACCACTAACCAGACAGGAAATAGGCAATGGCAAGGAAGAGGGCAGCAGCCCCAAGTATTTGACTCCAAGTCTGGAATGGGACCCCCTTGTAAATTAGATGGCACAAAGTGCCCAAGGAAAAATTACATAGACTTCTAGAAAAAAAGGGGCAAGTCCACAATATCAGAAAGATAGTTAATTCATAAGTTGGTTATGTCCCTTTTCCTTACATCAGGGATACAGAAAGGGGAAATGTAGGGCATCTCAGGTTGCCAAACTGGACAGCCTAAAGGGTCACGATGTGGTCATCTCCGCAGACACCCTTAACGGCAGCTAAGGCCCGAAAACATGAGGAACTGGAAGACCCACGAAAAAAAGTCTGATACTGTCAGAAAAGCGTAGCATAAAAGAAAAAAGACCCGCTTCTCCTGCAACCATTGGGATGTACCCTGTGTAAGAGCCTGAGCTGTTGTTCCAGTAGGCTGCACAGCACCTACCACATGCAGTGAACTACCAAGTGGGGTTAGACTGGATATCTCTCAGGAGCACAGTTTGCATTTAGCAACTAATAGGGATATACCCTGGCTTGCTTCCCGACATCTTCCCCTGACTGAAGAGCCTTGAGGAGCTCTTGCCTCTGTGTACCCTATAGGAGGGCCTCTGCTGCCGCCGAGGCCTTTCTCCACAGTGTGTGCTGGAATTTGACCATGTGGGATATATAGTTTGTGACCCTAAAGGACAGAGTGGCAGAGGCAAATGTCCATTTGCTGACAAGGTCCAGCTTTCTAGATTCCTTGTCCAGCAGGAGAGAGCTGAGATATTTAGGTCTCTTAGTCCAGTCATGGGCGGCCTTGATAACCACAGAATTTGCCTGTGGCTGCTCAGTGCAAAGGGGCTTCACACATGGAGCTTGGTATAGTTTATGGGCCTTTCTAGGCATAGCAGGGATCAGGATAGTCCTGTAGCTATTGTGGCATCGTTGCTCAGTTGGTAGCACATCCACCTCTGGACCAGAGAGTTGTGGGTTCTCATCCCACACCGGGATTTGACTACTACTTAAAACATGGCACCCGAGTGCAGTATTGGGAGTGCTGTATAGCTGGGGTGTTTATTCATTCTTGGATTACAATACCTTTTGAGCTCATAACAGCCCTTTTACAAAGGTTTCACGTCAGTGAGATGGGTGGCAGACATACAACAGATGGTATTACATAAAATGTTGACAAGAAAGTATTTAAAATGACATCAACATTGCAACTAAAATTAAAACTATGAATCGGCAGGAAATCAAAGGAACATATAACTCACCTGTAACAGTAGTTCTAGGAGTGGTATACGTTGTTCATCCACACTCATTGGCATTGTCCCTTTCCTCTTTTAATCTGCCGGAAGTCTTCAAGCTGGCTCCTCCCACCCACCCGGGTGGTATATGTCCCAGATCCGCCCCATGATGCCAGATCTCAGCCGGATGGAAGCCAGGTTATGCGCGTCCATGTGGATGAACAACAAATACCACTCCTAGAACTACTGTTACAGGTGAGTAACCTGTTCTTCTAGGAGCATGGATATGATGTTTATCCACACTCACTGGCAGACTCCTAGCGCTTCTCCAGGAGGATGGAGGCAAAGCGTACACCCCCTACTTAGGGAACAGAGATTGGAGAACCATGGCCCCAAAACCAGCATCCCGGCGTGACTCAAGGTTGATGTGGTGGTGGGTAATGAAGGGGTTTGCTGACTTCCAGGTAGCAGTCGGACAGATTTCCTGGATAGGGATATCCCTGGAAGCAGCCACCGATGCAGCAGTATGGCGGGTAGAATGAGCTCTTATCCCTCTGGGAGGCTCCTTGTCCGCCAGCTCATAGCACAGACCTATGCATGATGTAATCCATCTTGCAATGGTCCATTTGGCTGCAAGTCTGCCAAAAGCATCTTCAGCGTAGGTGCCAAACAGCTGGCGAACCTCTCCTCGAATTTCCACCGTCCTCTCCTTATAACAGGAGAGAGCATGTCTCAGGTCCAAAGTATGGAACCTGTACTCGGCCTCAGAGGTGTAATTAGAGTAGTATACTGGCAAAGTCAACACCTGGTTAAGGTGAAACTCTGACACCACCTTCAGAAGGAATTTCAGGTGGGGGTGTAGGACAACTTTGTCCCTGCGAAAGACCAGATAAGGGGAGTCAACCGAAATTGCCTGGAGCTCCCCTGTCCTTCTAGCTGACGTGATAGCCACCAAGAAGGCCATCTTCCACGACAAGTGTGAGATCTCACACTTGTGCATGGGTTCGAATGGCTTGCCCATGAGTTTTGCCAGAACCAACAAGAGATCCCACGGAGGTGGAGGTTCACTCGCCGGAGGGGATATGTGAGCCAGGCCTTTGAAAAAACACCCAACTACTGTCTCATGTGCCAATGTCAGCTGACTGGCCCACGCCCAGTAAGCAGAAATGGCTGCCAGGTGCACCCTAAGGGTCGATGACCGTAGACCCCCTTTAGAGAGAGACCAAAGTTAGTAGAGAATGTTAGCCACAGAACAGAATAAGGGGTTCAGACCCTTACCCTGACACCAAATGGAAACACTTTTCCATCTGCAGGCATAACATTTCCTGGTCGATTCCTTTCTAGATCCCTCCACTACGGTGTAGACATCTTCGGAAAGACCCAAAGCCCAGAACTCTAGCCACTCAGGTACCAAGCTGTGAGGTGCAGGGATTGAAGATCCGGATGGAAGACCTTACCCTGGTTCAATGATATTCGGTCCGGGTGTGTACAAAGCTGCTCTGGGGGCCTGCAGCTGAGGCCAAGGAGATCTGGATATCAGAACTGGCGCAGCCAGTCTGGGCTAACCAGAATTACCTTCACCTTGTCCCTCCTCACCTTGAGTGACACCTTGTGGATCAAGAGGAAATGGAGGGAAGGCGTAGAGGAGGCCTGGGGTCCACGGCCTCCAGAATGCATCCCCCTGCAGCGAGCCCTGCTGAATGGGGTGGGCATGATACAGCCTCAGCTTGGTGTTTTCCCTGGAGGCAAACAGGTCCACCATTGGTTTGCCCCAACGGGAGAACAGGCTGCAAGCTACCTCTGGATGGAGAGACCACTCTTGGGATGTCTGGCCTATGTGGCAGAGAGCATCCGCCAGCTGGTTCGAGGCTCCTGCCACATGGATGGCTAGGAGATCCCCCTCCAACCGGCTTACAAAGGTCCAGATGCAGATCGCATCCTTATTTATTTATTTAGCTTTTGTTGACCGGGTAAGTGCGCTAGACAAATCCTGCCTATTTTCAGGCACGACCCGGGGGAGGGGGATACAGATGAATGCCAACTGATCTTTAACCAGATTAAGCTGTTGGTGGTATTTTTAGTGAATGAGGGAAATTTGGCCAGGACACCGGGGAAATTCCCCTACTCTTTTCGATAAGTGCCATGGGATCTTTAACATCCACCTGAACTACCACCAATCCAGGCAGATGGGACCTCGGTTTAACGTCTCATCCGAAAGACGGATCTGCTCCTTGTGCAGCAGATGGGAGTGCGTGCCACCCTGTTTGTTAAGATAGTACATGGTCGTGCTGTTGTCCGTCTGGACTTGAACCATTTGACCCCGGAGCTGAGGAGTGAAAGCTGACAGCGCCAGTCTGACTGCTCCGAGCTACAACAGGTTGATGTGGCATCCTTGGGAGTCCAGAATCTGTGGGCCTTGTTGTCCCCCATGTGGGCTCCCCAGCCCATGAGAGAGGCATGGGTCGTGAGGACGACCGTCAGCTCGGGTAGGACAAACGAGATCCCATCCTGCAACCGGTCTGGGGCGGTCCACCAATGGATAGCATCCCACATCTTCTGGGTTACAGTGATCAGCTGGTCGAAGTGACCGTGGCGCTGAGTCCACTGGGCGGCCAGCTCCCATTGGAGGGGGCACATGTGCAACTGGGCCCAATGGACCACTGAGGTGCATGCCGCCATGTAACCCAGAAGGTGCAGAAAGTCCCGGGAGGCGCAAATGCCCAACCAGAAATGATTGGGCAAAAGAGCAAAGAACCTCCGCCTGGTCCCCTCCCCCCTCCACTAGAAAGCCAAGCTCTGGCTTGACAAGAGTCGAGCTCTGCCCCGATGAAGCCCATCACCTGGGAAGGCAAGAGTTCCAACTTGGCCTCGATCAGGAGGCCGAATTGGGAGCAGGTCTGGAGGGCCAGATCCCTGGACCTTTCCACCTCCTGTTGGGTGGAACCTGTCAGGAGCCAATCGTCGAAGTAGGGGTAAATTCTGACCCCTCTACGCCGGACATGGGCAGCCACCACTGCTAAGCATTTGGTGAAGACTCATGGGGCTGATGACAGGCCGAACAGCATAGCTTGGAACTCAAACAGGGTGTCATCGACCTCGAAACGGAGGAACCACTGATAGGACAGACGGATTGGGACGTGAAAGAATGCATCCTGCAGATCCAGTGAACAGAACCACATGTTTTGCTCCAAGGATGGTATGATCTGGGACAGAGTGACCATCCGAAAGGTGTGTGATCTCAGAAACTGATTCAGGTCGTGGAGATCTAGAATGGGGCACCAACCCCCCCAACCACTTGGGCACAAGGAAGTACCTGGAGACAAAGCCTGGGTCTGCTGGAGGATCCGCCACTGGAGCTACTGCCTCCTTGAAGAGGAGCTGAGCAATGCCATCTCGAAGAGCCAACTGAGTATGGACGGATAGTCTTTCCTCCCGAGGGGCACGGGCTCAGCTGGGAGGGTACTGCTCGCATTCCAGAGGCAGTCCCTGACCGACCACTTCGAGAACCCACCTCTCCGTAGTCATAGCAGACCAGGCGGAAAGGAAGTGACGGAGCCGGCCCCCCACGGGAAGACCCAGAGCTGGTGTGACAGAGATAGGGGTGGCAGCCCCAACCCATCACTAAACAGGCTTAGAGGAGAAGGAGGTTCCAGGACCTGAGCCTCGGCCTCCTATGTGGGCCTGTTGGGGTCCAGGCTTGGGCAGAGGGCGCCAAGCTTAAGCCTGCTGCTGACCTCCTTGTTAGGATGACTGCTGGACCGCAGGGGAAGAGTGCCGAAAGGGCTTCTTTTTCTTCTGCTGGTCCTTGTCTGAAGAACTCCTGGAAGAAGTGGCATCCAAGGTGGCACTGGACTGTTGCGCCGTAGGTGACCGGTCACTCCTGGGCCAAACAGGTCAGTCCCGAGGAAAGGCACATCAGCTAACTTATGCTGAGTATCCGCTGGGAATGAGGATAACCTCAGCAAAGCCCTGGGGCGAGAAGCCACTGCAGTTGCAACTGAGTGGGCACAAGAATCCCCAGTGTCCAGGGCCATCTGGAGCTGCTATTCGGCAACAGCAAGGCCCTGGTTCCAAACCTGAAACCTGGTTTGCACGTCCGCTGGGAGATGTGGGAAGACTTCATCTAATGACCTGAGAAGGGCATGAGAGAAGTGTGCCATGACGACGGAGGAAGCAGCATAGACGTTCCGTGCTGAATGGTCGAAGAGTTTGGACTCCTTATTGGGGGACGGTCAGTGCTGGCAGAACTGTCAGTACGCCTGAACACAGACGTGGTCACCAGGCTCTCGGCCGAAGGGTGCTCTGTGAACCCTGCAAGGGACCCCATGGGCACTGCATACTTGCGGGCCATGCGGGCAGATGGTCCTGTACATGAGGCAGGGCACTGCCATAGTTCGAGTGCTGGGACAACAAAGGCCTCGGCCACAGGAAAGGCCTCTGTTGGGGTGTCCCCTCTTCACGATGTCCGTGACAGGGTACTCCGCCTTTTTCTGGATGGGTTCCAGGGGCATCACTGTGGAATCAGAGATGAGATGGAGGATCCCCTGGAAGGAGGAAGGGCCTTCCTCCATCCCTGTGCCAACAGACGACTCATCATCCCCAGGATGTGAGTGGAGTCCGGTGACATCAGAGTCCGAGGAGTCGGGATACAGCTGTTTGCCAAATCACTCTCGACCCGTCGAGGAATTCCGGGGTGACCGTGATAGACGATAGGGAAGTCCGCTATCTGTTCGGTCCTCTTTTGAAGGAGCCCCAACCACAGGCTGCTTAAGTGGGAGCTCCACCACTATTGGTGGAGAGACCGACAAAGGCCAAACTGGAGAATGGGCCTGCCCGCGGAGAGGAGGAACCAAGGGCTTTGGTTCGAGGGGTCCGGCCTTGACCTGGGTAAGTCAGAAGTAATGGCCGGGGGCAGGTTGCGGAGCCGGCTCGCCCGTCAAAAATCAGCTGTTGCCACATAAGGTCCTTGTAGTGCCAATGGAGTTTCCGTCGGAGCCTCTCCTCATCCGAGGAGAACAAGGACAACCTGTGGCATCGCCTCTTTTTGAAGCACTTATGGCTCCTCCTTGGCCTTTCGGCCGAGGGGGTTCTGGACCTCGACCGAGATCGGGCAGGCCGATTCGGTCGCCCGGGAGACACCAGAGACTTCAGTGAAACCCGGGGATCCAGAACCGGGACCTCGATGGGGACACCAGCAGGCTGGGTCTCCTCATCGGGGAAGACCAGGACCCGAGTCCTTTCCAATGAGCCGTTGGCCACGGCCAGTGACAGAGGGTCGATCAGGTCGAGAATGATCTTGACTTCATCGGCCGCCTCCTTGGTCGTCTGGCCAGACGGAAGGTCCGCAGCCTGCAGCCGAGGAAGCAATCTCGACCGAGGTAGAGACCACATGCTCCTGAGACTAAGACCTCTCTCGGTCCCAAGAGCACCTTCGTCGAAACAAAGACAGGCTAGATTCTTTTTCTCTCTCTTCCGAGAGCGGGAGGAGTGCGAGCCCGCAGGCGCCTCACCCCAGGTGGGGAAAGACTGGCACAACTCCTTAAAGAAACCTGTGAAGGTGGAGCCCACATTGAGAGGAACGAAGAAGCTTTGATTAGCCGAAGCTCTGTCGGCTGCTTCTTCGAACTCCTTCATGCATTCCAGCTGCTCAGCGGAGCCCACGGCCGCGGAAACCACCCACCTAGCCTCCTTAGACTTCACCGGAGGGATCCTTTTCTCCGGTCTCCCCAACTTCAAGCGCATCAAGCGGTCTTCCAGGACGTTAGGATGGAAGGCGAGGCAAAAGCCGCAAGACAAGGTGTTACGGCAGACACCCACGCAGCAGATGCACCTGAGATGGGGATCGGTGCGCGACATCATCTGGCCACAAGGACATCGCCAAAATCCCAGAGAAGATTTCTCTTCCATGATCGTAGATGCAAAAGTGCGATCGCTAACTTGAATGAGTTTTAGTTTCAGTAAAACTGAGGGTTAGAAAGCCAGGGCCTACGAAATGCGCGAGCACGAGGGAGGCAACCTGTATCTTCCAGTGGAAAGGAAGATCTGGCGTCATGAGGTGGAGCAGAGGTATATACCACCCGGGTGAGTGGGAGGAGCTAGTCTGAAGACTTCTGGCTGATCTTAAAGGGGAAATGGACATGCCAAACAGTGTGGATGAACAACATATCCACGATCCTAGAATAACATTTGAAAATGACAGCAAGTCATACAGTACAGTTACAAGGGCAGTGTACAAAAATGAAAATTACGTACTTACCGTAATTATGATCTTTCTGTGTATCTTCACCATTCATCACAGATGGGTACTGGTCGGAGGTCAGGACCCCGCGGGAGCCTTTTTTTTTTTAAAAAAGGCTAGGCGGAGCCGACGCAGCATCGGCGCCGTCCTCGAGGCCGACGTACTACGTGGCGCTCGAGGATTAGCCGTTAGGGAGCGTCTACTCCGCCTGCTTACCAGTTCTGAGTCGCCGGAGAGGTAAGAGGAAGGGATGGAGGGTGGGACAAGAGAGTCCAAGGTACAGAAAAGAAGAGAAACTGAACTAAAAGGAGAAATAACGACTGAGAGGACAGCATAGAATAAGACTAATGGGATTGGGTAGGGGCCCCAATCTCTGGAAACAGAAGAAGAGAGGAAGGGGGAATTTTAGGAGAGAGTGAGAGGTAACAGGATCCAGGACCCTTGTCCGTCCACAGACTGTATAGGTACTGCAAGGAGTTAGCAAAGCTGACTGCCAGAATTCAAGGCACAGAATAACTGGCAGATACCCCAAAGCAGAGTCGGCTATTCTGGAGAAGGACAGGGTACAGGGACTCAGTACTCTCTCTTTAAAGAGATATTTGGTGAAAAAAAGGAAGATTTTATATATATGATAATATATATATATATATATATATATATATATATATATAGATGGATAACAGAAGGAGGGCTACCACCAGCTCACACCCGTGAGGGGTGAAGATTTGTAGAGAAGGAGTGCCACTTAACTGCACCCTTAGGAAGACTGTCTCCGTGTGTCCCCACTAATCTCACTCAAGCAAGGGTGCCGAAGATGGCAAAGTTGAAGGGCCAAGAATGAAAGACACTTTCCCATACCAGTTCCACCATACAGGAATAACAAGTGGAGGGAACTGCCCGGTTGCCCCAGAGGTTCCGGCACCTATGCAGCGAAGAGAGGAAGGCACAGAGGAGGAGGATTCCAGAGACTGAGCCCCAATGGATGGTGGATTAGGATGAATGAGGAAGATACACAGAAAGATCATAATTACGTGGGCACGCACTTTCATATCTTATCTGTGTCAATCTTCACCATTCATCACAGATGGGTGAGTACCAAGCCCCCAAGGGTTGAGCGATTGCACCCTAAGGGACAGTGTCCCTTAGCCCTCAGTGGTGACACACAGGGGAGACCTTCTGGGCCTGAGGAGGCCGAGAGTTGGGAGACCGAGACGGGGTTCCCCCGGAGGGGGAAGGAATTTGCCCCGACAAACGCCGTCTCGCCCTACGGGAAAAGAGGTAGGTTCCCTGGTGAGCAGAGCAAATCACCCTACGCCGGGCCAAGGGTGACAGCCGGGTAAGGCGAAGCCATGCCGATCTTCTGGTGCAGATCGCTGTCCCTACGACCCTGGTAGCTACCTCATTGGCATCGTAAGATGCCCTTGCTTGGTGCCTTGCTAGCTCCAGGCCACGTGCAGAGAGAGCAATGGCTTGCCTGGTTTGCTCAGAGTCAGGCAGAGCGGCTAGGAACTGACCTAGCACTGACCACAAGTACCTGTTATAGGCAGGGCCTGATGTAGAAATAGAGAGAAGCAGCCGTGCGAGTAGAAAGTCCTCCTCCCCAGAAATCAAAAATCGGAGTCCTGATCTGGGGGCCGGTCACGGCGGAGGCGCGCAAGCCATCAGGAGTGTCCAGGTGCGTCAATCCTGGATCATGGATGAGGCAAGGAGCCTGGAGACTCCGGGGAGCGCAATACCTCTGGCAGAGGTCC
Source organism: Neoceratodus forsteri (assembly GCA_016271365.2). Lineage (NCBI taxonomy): Eukaryota > Metazoa > Chordata > Ceratodontiformes > Ceratodontidae > Neoceratodus > Neoceratodus forsteri. Next base: position 202,992,697 of record JADMNL010000031.1, read on the forward strand.
CTAGGGGCAGAACTCCGGAGAAGGGCCTATGCCAGAAACGCATGGACACCTCCCGAAAGGGGAGCTGGCCAAGGCGGCACTACGAGGTGTCTGTCCCAAAATCGCCTAGAAAGGCGTAGGCTGCATGCTCCGGATTGCTTATAGAAGAAGGAGAAGGTGAAGGTCTCCATCATCCTCCGAGGAAACGCTGATACTCGAGAGATCAGCAGCAGGAGAGATGTGGACAGAAGGTTCCTCCCCAGAAGGGGGATGAGGAGCTGGAGGTCACCAGAGGCTCGGAGGGTGGCTGCTCGGGGAGGTTGAAAAACCTGGCTGTCCAAAGCCCTAACGTGAAGCAGGGAACCGAGCAGCCACCATTTGAACTGTTCCCAGGTGAGAGGCCGCTGGACCAAGAATACCTGGGAACGCAGGAGAAGGCGCGAGAGGGTGGACAGAGCCGAGAGAAGAAGTTGGCTGACCTCTGCCAGGGCTAAGGAGGCGGACCACGGACTCCCGGGGAGTCCTGGAAGACTCATGATCGACAGCTGCACAACCCGGTCGGTACTGCCTAGACCTGCCCAAAAAGAATCCCCCGGGCGGAGGCGGCACTGGGCCGTAGCTGGGTCCAGAAGCGATCGCCCCGTCTGGAAAGAATGGACCTCCCCAAGGAACCCGAAGGGAAGGATGGAAGTCCGCACTCTGGCTCCATCCAGGACCCGGTGGTCCCAGAGAAGGGCCGTGCCGAGCCTATGCCCCTCGACCCTTCGGAGTCCGAAGGGTCCTAGCCCTCAAGTGGCCAGTCTAGGGCAGCTCCGAACCCAGGGCCGCTCCTCAAGGGCAATCCCGGAAGGAGCACCTTCCTCCCGTGGCCCTCTCCTGAGAGGCCCCAAAGTTGGTATACCGAGAGATGTCACAGTAGGGGGTACCACCGTAGAGGGGTCAAGGAACCCCCCAAGGCTAGGCTGCAAGGCAATGGTGGCACGCACCACAGCCCGCTGGTCAGTACCACCGACCCTAGCCCTAGAGGAAACCAGACTCACCTCGGAGGGGGACTGGCCGAGACCCGAAGAGGAAACCACCAGCTCGTCCTCCCTTGCAGACAACCCCGAAGGGTGTGACTGCCCATTCGACTCCGAGCTGGACTCCAACTCCGAAGAGGAAGAGTCCGAGGCCCTAAGCCAAATAGTAGGGGGTCGAGGAAGGGATACCTTTCTGAGAGGCCCAGGAGCCAAAGCAACCCCTGCCCGCTCCACAGCACCTGGACAGAGACAGCGCTGGCAGAAACCCCAGCCTCGGAGCCGACCACGCCGCCAGGCCGCTCGACGCCGCATGCGGCGCTGAGGACCACGGCGGCGTCGACGACTCTGAAGGACTCGGCTCCGACCACGGCAAGCGACATCAGCGCCGTGGAGACCACTTGGCGCTATGCAGGTAATCAGAGTCCCAACGCGCCAGGCACAGCCCCGACGGACGGCACCGGCGTCTTTATAGCGAGCTCAACCTCGGGCGCTGAGGAAGGCGCCGAGGTGAGAGCATGGGCGGGACGACGCCAAGGTGGTTTCACGGCGCCGCAAGCAGTGTCGGCACCGCGAACGGGCGCTAACAAGCCCTATGGCGCCGACAATCGGGTCGGCGCCAACAGGACCAAGGGACCGCAATCGGCGCCCAAGGCCCAGACGGCACCGAACGACGGCGCCGAGGACGGCGCCGACCCGGCCCAGCGGACGCTGGAGCGACACCGGGGGAGCCTTCACCTCGAAGGGAGTGACTGCCAGAGCAGCGCCTCCCGCCCGCTCCCGGAGGAAGCAGGACGGCCTCCTGCTTGCCATGGAAGGAGCCTCGCCACGGCTAGGCTGGAAGAGGCCGAGGCTCCTCCTCCATGTCCGATAGGAACCGGAGGGACCCGGAGGAAGGGCCGAGAGAACGCAGCTTGGCCCGACGAGTGCGCGGCCTACCTCCGAAAGTCGGCGGAACTCGCCAGACTTTTAACGCTGTTCTAAAACGCGGCAGTCCATCGAGAAGCAGGCATCGCACGAATCCATGTCGTGTAGCGGGCCAAGGCACCGGTCATGTTGGTCGGTGACTGAGTACTTGTGGCCGCACGGGCACCGACGCAGAGGGGGCCGCCCCGTCTTCTGAGATTTCTTGCCCTCCGACCGTGACATGACCTACGGAGAAAAAAAACCCACCAAAAACAGACTCTACGCCGCTTAAACAGTAAAATAAGGAAAGATCTTACTGGCGATGTCGAGTGGAGGCAACACAGAACTAGTAGACCGAACTAGAGACGGAGGCTTCAAGGCCTAAAATTTGGAAAAACGCTTCTGGACTTCTCCACGAGGCACCTCGACGGCGGAGACGAAGAACTGGTAAGCAGGCGGAGTCGACGCTCCCTAACGGCTAATCCTCGAGCGCCACGTAGTACGTCGGCCTCGAGGACGGCGCCGATGCTGCGTCGGCTCCGCCTAGCCTTTTATAAAAAAAAAAAAAAAAAAAAAAAGGCTCCCGCGGGGTCCTGATCTCTGGCCAGTACCCATCTGTGATGAATGGTGAAGATTGACACAGATAAGATAGTGTAAGACAGCTACTGTACAGTGAGCATTCATTTTGCCACTACTATTGTACTATGGTAACTAATGGATTATCCCACACTGTGTGCCAATTTCTTTTCTCTCTTCTTCCTGTAGGAAGCTGACCTAAATGTAGATCAAATTGTTATTTTGTATCTATTTCTCTAATAGGTCTTCCAATGTGTAGAAAATGGAAATTACGTACTTACCGTAATTTTTCATCTTCTTGGATGAGTCTCCATCACTCATTCACACTAGTGGGAGAGTACCGAGCTAAAACAATCAACCCCGAGTAGGGTGGTAGGAGATAGGGCTTACTCAGAAAGGACGGCCAAGGACTGTCCTGCTAATAAAAACAGCTGTCTTGGAAAGACCATCTAGAACATAGTGCTTACAAGATAAGTGCTTGAGTTCTAACTGACCACTGTGCAGAAAACTGCAATGGAAACAAAACGAAACTGCCAGGAGGCTGCAACCATTCTAGGAGAATGGCGAGAACCTGGCCTCACAATTTGGTCTAGGACAAAAAATTATAGTGTTAAAGACATGTACGAATCTAATGTAAAGAACCTCAGTAACTGAAAGAGCTAGAGGTAAAGTCTACTGGGTTAGGGTAGACCGAAAATCGCAGATGGAAACCCCCACTACCAAGTATGGCTGACCTGTGAACAACGGGTCCAGGAGCACTTGAACCCCTAACTTGGTGAGCAAAAGGAGGTTCATGTGGGGTTAGCCCATCAAGGAAAATGGTTTCCACTTAGGTCACTGAAACCTTCCTGATGGAAGGCCAAAGCATGACTTAGACTCTTGTGGTGGTCTAGTAGAACCAGATCCTACCCACTTCACATTCCAAAAAAGGACTCAATCTGCCCCTGTGTGCCTACAACTGTAGTAGCAGTCTCTGAACTAAAGGAAGAGAGGGAAAGTGTACAGGAGGACACGTCCACTGCAGAAAAACATTCCAACAGAAAAAACAAAGTCTGGATTACTAAGGCAAATAGAGGCAGAACTGTGTCGAGGGGGGGACGCAGCAGAACCAAGTTCAGGATAACCCATTCGTTGAAAGTGACTGAATAATGGCAGAAGTGACTCAATGTGGTGAGGTACGACTCGCTCCGACCTTCCTGAAGGGAGTAAAAAGGACTCTAGTTTGCTTACTGATGAAAAAAATGGAAATTACATACCTACAGTAATTCTTGATCTTCTTGGATGAGTCTCCACCACTCATTCACACTAATGGGAACTGCGCCGGAGTCACCAGGACCCAGCAGGAGCAAACTGTTTTGCTAGAGGGTCGGCGCCAGAGATGGAGCCGCGGGGTGGCACCGCAAGCTCCAGGTGCAGTAATTACTATCTCAAGGCCAACCTCCAATCCCTAGTACTTGCCCCCCCCCAGGAGGTGCAGCGAATAACCTAGAAGGATAGCCTAACCAAAAACCAGACATAAGATGGTCTGGACGACCCATATAAGAAGGTCAACAAAGTAGTCCTCACAGCCTAAAGATTGAGGGAGTGAAGACCAACAACAGAGGTGAGCTCGGGGGATGGTGGGTGAGCGTGTGAATGAGTGGTGGAGACTCGTCCAAGAAGATCAAGAATTACGGTAGGTACGTAATTTCCATATCTTCCTGGACATAAAGTCTCCACCACTCATTCACACTAATGGGAGAGTACCGAGCTAATAAGCCCCCGAGAGGGCAGCAGGAGAGACCAAGAGCTCACAGTTTAGGACAGGAGCCCATTAAGGATGGTTCTGCCAAAAGAAAGATGTCGTCTGGCATGAACATCCAGGGCATAGTGTTTGACGAAGGTATGCACTGAGCTCCAGGTGGCCGCATTGCAATTATCTGCAATGGGCACATTGCGGATTTCCGCTAGGGATGCTGTGACCGCTCTAGTAGAGTGAGCGTACACTCTGCCCTCCAGTTTAACCTGCTCTATGGAATAACAGTGGCGAAGGCATGCCACCAGCCATGCTGAAATACATCTGATAGCGACAGGTTGGTCCAGCCGGGTCTCGCTGAAGGAAACAGATGTTGAACTTTGCAAAAGTCTTTTGTTCTGTCTAGATAGAAACGCAAAGCTTTTCTGACATCCAAGGAATGAAGAGAACGCTATCCTTCATTTTGGAAGTTCGCAAAGTAAGATGGAAGGACCAACGGTTGGTTTAGATGGAATTCTGAAACAACCTTAGGGAGAAACTTAGGATGGGTCCTAAGAACTACTTTGTCTTTGTGAAACACAGTATACGGAGGGTCTGTGACCAAGGCATGTATCTCAGAGACCCTGCGAGCTGAGGTAATGGCCACTAGGAAGGCCGTCTTCCAAGTGAGAAATTTTAACACACAGGTAGCTAGAGGCACGAAAGGTTTTTGAGTGAGCATGTCTAGCATAAGATTAATGTCCCAGGCTGCGACTGGACATCTTATAGGAGGTCTGGTATGCAGAATTCCCTTAAGGAGCCTCTTAACCACAGGTAACTGAGCCAGTGACAAGGTAAGCACTGGCTCATGATAAGCTGAAATGGCACAAAGGTGAACCTTAACTGTAGAGTATTGGAGATCTGAATTTGAGAGGTCTAAAGGGTACTCTAGAACTTTATCGGTGGGCAGAAAAAAGAATTCAAAGAGGATTTTGCACACCAGAGCGAAAAACGCTTCCATTTGGCTGTGTAAGTTTTCCTAGTGGCTGGCTTGCGCGCAGCCAGAAGAATATCTGAAACCCTGCGAGACATTGAACCTGTTCACTTCTATCTCTTCAGGAGCCAAGCGTGAAGGTGAAGCGACCTCAGATTGGGATGGACCACAGGCCCGAGTCAGAAGGTTCATTTGAAGGGGAAGCGGTTTCGGAGGAGTTTCCGACATACTGTTGAGTAGTGGAAACCATATCTGTCAAGGCCAGAAGGGAGCAATGAGGATAATTTTGTCCCCCCGGGACTCGAATTTGAGAAGTACTCTGAATTAGAGGAAGAGGCGGAAAGGCGTATAGAGTTTTGTCCACCGCAGCCTGAACGCATTCTGACAGAAAATGCCAGGCCCTGGATTTCTGGAGCAGAAGAGAGGCAGTTTTGTGTTGAGTGGGAATGCAAAAAGGTCCAGGTCTGGAGTTCCCCACTCTGCGAATAGTGACTGAACTATGGTTGAGTCAAAAGTCCATTCGTGAAGATCTGTCTCTGTTCTGCTGAGATGGTCTGCCAGTTCGTTCTGCACTCCCGGCAAGTAGACCACATGAATTAGAGACTTGTGCTCTAAGCACCATTCCCACACCCTCATCGCTTCCCTGCATAAGGGGTAAGAGTGAGCACCGCCCTGCTTGTTGATGTAATACATAACTGCTTTGTTGTCCGTTTGAAGGAGAATGTTCTTGTGACAGAGAATGTCCTTCAAAGCCCGGACTGCATAAAGGACGTCTCTCATTTCTAAGACATTTATGTGAAGCTAGGACTCGTCCCGAGTCCACATACCTTGAGTGTGGAGAGTGACAGTGAGCTCCCCATCAGGGACGCGTCCGTGGTAATGGAAATCTGATGATCCAGAGGAGCAAAGGGGTATCCTTCCAGAAGATTGTACTCTTGCGACCACCAGGTGAGTAATCTCTTCACAGGTTGTCACCTTGATGAGAAAGGACTGAGGGTGAGTGGTCGGGGACCACGGAGTACTGAGCATCCATTGAGAGTTTCTCATGTGGAGGCGTGCCAGGGGTACAGTGAACACCAAGGATGCCATGAGACCTAGCATCCGTTGCATCAAAAGAGCTGTCACCGGGCTGCTCTCTCCAATGTATTGGGCCATCGGAAGGATATCGCTCCTCCTCCTGTCCTCTGGAAGAAATGCTATCGCAGAGGTGGTGTCCAGAAGAGCTCCTATGAAAAAGAGCCTCGGAGGGCAGCAGCTGCGATTTTTTGAGGTTTGGCAGGACTCCCATGGATGTGAGAAAGTGTGAAGCCGTGGCTAAGGTGTCTAGAGTTCCCTGCCTGGAAGGACTTGCTAGAAGCCAATCGTCCAGATATGGGAACACTTGTATTCCAATCTTTCTGAGATGCACTGCGAGAATTGCACAACACTTCGTAAAACCTCGCAAAGCCGAGGATAGCCCAAAGGGCAGGACTCTGAACTGATAATGCTGTCCCAAAGCCACGCACCTTAGGTATTTGTGATGCTTTGGGTGAATAGGAATGTGCTGGTAAGCATCCTGCATGTCCAGGGAGGCTAACCAGTCGTGTTGATGAAGCAAAGGTAACAGGGTTCCTAGCGGTATCATTTTGAATCTCCCTTTGGGAAGGAATTTGTTTAATTTTCTGAGGTCCAAAATGGGGCGGATGCCCCCGGTTTTCTTTGGAACCAGAAAGTAATGGGAGTAGAACCCTGTGTTCCGTTGATCCAGCAGAACTACTTCCACTGCCCTGTTGTTCAGAAGGTCTTGTATCTCGGAGGCGAGAAGTTCTGACTGAAGAATTAACAGCCTGGGCTGTCGTCTGGGGGGTACGATCCGGAGGGGTCTCCAAAAGATTGAGGGAATACCCCTCGTGGATTATCCGGAGGACCCTTCTGTCCGAGGTTATGGACTTCCATTGATTGTAGAAATGAGTCAGATGACCTCCCACCGCTGTGGAAGAGTCCTCCTCGGGCAGCTGAGGTGGGACTTGGGCCAACAAATCAGAAGGCTGCACTGGGTGCTTTGGGTCCTTGCGTCTTCTGCTGCGTTTTCTTTTGAGGCTGTGGAGCTTGGTTTTTATTAAAACCTCCCCTGCCTTTGCCTCAAAAGGACTGTTATGGAACTGCCATTTGTTAACATTCCCTCAAGAGGGAGCGGGAGGAGGTCGAGCCAATTTAATGGCTGACCTAGTTTTTTTGTGTGGCCTCTAGAGCCTGTTCTACTGGAGGGCCGAAGAGATGCACGCCATCGAAAGGCAACGCCATTACCTGTTGCTAGGCATCATTCGTGAAACCTGAAGTGCGCAGCCAGGAATGACGGCAGGTACAAATGCCTGCCGCTGCCGCCCGGGAGGCAGTATCGAAGGTGTCCATAGCTGCTTTAACCTGCTGGTTGCTGGACTAGATACCCCTGGTTATGGTTTGAAGAAGCTCTGAGTTAGTGTCCAACTCCGGTAGAGCTTCAACCATTTGTTTGAGCGAATGCCAAAGGATATACTCATATTGAGAGGAACAGCCTTGGTAGCTGGCAATATGCATGCCTAGGGTGGACGCAGCAAAGACTCTCTTACCTAAAGTGTCTATCTTAATAGATTCTTTGTTAATAGGTCGAGCTGTAGTAGTCTGGGGAAGGACGACCTTATCATTCTCTGCCAAGACTACAATAGGATCTGCAAAGGCTTGGGATGCCAAAATGGGTTGATCCTTGGGAGCAGCATATTTCCTATCTATGGACTTAGCCACAGAAGAAATGAGAGCAGGATTATTCCATACCATTTGAGACAGCGTCTCAAAGGAGGGCTGTACTGGAGGAGTCAAATCCATAGGGATCTCCGAAACATGGAGGTATTGCAGTCTTAACAGTTTCCCAGGATAGATATCTGTAGTTTGGAGACAGAGTGGAATTCAAGTTTTTCAGCAGAGACTTAAATGACAGGTCCTCAACCACAGGCTCTGCAGCAGGAATAGATCCTGTTCCTTCCACATCATCACCCAGCCTAAGGTCTGGGTCAGGTTCAATGTCATCTCCTGACAGCCCAGGAGGGACTGTATGGACAGGAAAGGAGTGAAAATCAGAAGGAAATGAGGAAGGAAAAGGATTCAAAGAAGAGGAGCCCTTAAGACTGGATGATACCCTAACAGGTCTCGGTGCTGAAGAGCACGGCGCCGAGAAGCCGCACAGCGCTGGGAACGGCGCCTACGAGGTGCAGGGCACTGAGGACGGTGCCAGCAAGGTGCCAAGAAACCTAACGGCGCTTAAGGACGGGCGCCGATAGACGATCGGGCTAAGATGAATGAGCAAGCGTTGACGCCGAGGGCGCTTGAAACATCCCAAGACTCAAAAACAGGATTTGAGGAGAAAGAAGGATGAATACTAGGAGAAAGACGCATCGGTGTGGCCCCTTTGCGCCGCAGCCGTGAGGGGAACACTTGTTGCGGAGTCGACGGCACCGAAGACGGCGCCGCTTAATTAGGGGAGGCCCAGCCACCCTACCTGTCTCCCAAAAGCCCCTGAGTGACCAGGCCAGGCAGCTGGACCAACCTCCGAGCCCACTGCTCCATAAGAGCAGCCCACTGATGAAATTGCTCATCTGAAGACCTACCAGAGGGCGGGGTAGGGCTCCGATGTCAAAGACGCCGGGAAACAGAAACCGGCGACTCTGAAGGAGAAGACTGGCAACTAGCCCCAATAACTGACTCTCTACGCGCAGACATATCAGAGGGCAACCTCAAGTGATGCCTTCCCTTTTTTGACCTGTGGGCCGCAGAACAGCTCGAGGCCGAACGGTGCCGAGAGTGCGACCGTTTACTTTTATGCTTTCGAGGGGACCACCCACCCCCTTGGGCACTGGACTGTCCATTGCCAGACCCCCTCTCCGGAGAAGGTGACGGATCAGACCCAGCCCAGCTGACTGAACAGCTTTCATATGAAATCTCCCTACCGTCACCTGACCCGCTCATGGTAGACTCCGTCAATGTAGGCTGAGACGTCTTCCGTAAAGATCATGTGCAACGGTTTTTACATATTTTTTATAGAAGCTTAAAAAGCTGAAATTCAAGTCCTTGTGGCATGAGTAGTGTTTCCTGAAAATTTCATGCTGTTTGGTTTAGTGGTTTTCTTTAAATCAGCATTTGTTAACTTGCTCTACAGTGGCTGAAACCAGGGAGTTATTTCTGTCCTCTCAGTCAAGCTTAAGAGTGCGATGACATCATTTTGGAGTAGCTTGCTATTTCAGATTCCCAATCAGAGCAGCACTCTGTAGAGTTTATGGTTTGCTGAGCTCTCCAGGTTTCTTACTAACCCAGTCTCTGATTTGTGTTTAGGTCTGCTTAAAATATATCATTCTCTTCCTTTAAAAAGCTGAGCATTTCATTTTCAATGCTGAATTGAAGTAGTGGAAATCTTCTGTGAGAAATCAGCTTGTCTGTATCACAGCTTTTGCTATTTGTAATCAAACCTCATTTTTTTTCTAACTATGTAATGCAGGGCTGTTTAATGAATATAAAATACATCTAAATGTTGTTCATTCACAGAAACAGTTGTTCTTTGATGTAGCCTTCATAAATACAATCATGTAAGAACATTTGTTTTCATGTCAGATTGACAAACAGGTGCTTGTCACACTCTGCTACAGTATTTCAAGCACATGTACTGTTAGTACTCACAAATGTCAGTTCTTTGGTGGTTTCTGTGTGAAAACACATCATGTATGTGTATAACTAGAAACACTAGATGGCATCCTGCTGCAACAGGTTTCTGCCCCACAGCTGAGGCAGCTACTGTCTACTGCCACCAATCCCCTGCCCTACAAGCCCCCTGCCTTCTGCTCCACATTCAAGGTTGCTGCACCCTGCTGCCCACTGTGTTCTCCCACACCGTCAGGGATTGTGCACCCTGCTGCCTCCACCCCCTGCCTAAAGAATCAAGACTACTGCACCCTGCTGCTCACTGCCCAAACAATTGGGGTTGCTGCATCCTGTTGCCCTCTCCCCCACTCTCACAGTTAGTAATGCTGCACCTGTTGCCCCTTGTTCCTGTCTCCACATTCAGAGCTATGCTGTGCTAATCCCTAGAGTGCCAGGTTCACTGCCTCCACAGCTGGGGCTGCTGCACCATGCTGCTCTAGCCACCAGAGGTGGGGCGTTTGCTGCACTCACTACCCACTTTCATTGCACCAAATGGTCAGGACTGCTGCACCACGTGTACCCCATTGCACAGTCAAAGATGATGTACCCCTATGCCCCATGTGTCTTGCTCCACAGTTGAGGCTTCTGCACCATGCTGTTTTCTATTCCCTGTCACCACAGACAGGGCTGCTGCACCCTCCTCCTTTCTACATAGTTGGGGTTGCTGTGGACTGCTATGCCCTAGAGCACCATGCCTCTGCAGTTAGGGCTGCTGCACCATGCCACAAGATTCAGGGCATTTGCTGCACCCTGTTGCACGCCTCCACAGTTGAGGCAGTTGCACCCTGCTGCCTCCTTGCCACCAGAGTCAGAGCCTTTGATACACCCTGCTGAGACAGGAACAGGGGGGCAATATGTGCAGTGTCCCTAACTGTGACGGCGAGAGAGAGGGTAGCAGGGTGCAGCAACCCCAACTGTTCGGGAAGGGTGCAGCACAAGAGTATTGGCATTTGCTGCACCCTGTCTTCTGCCTGTGGAGGCAAGGGGCTCTGTGGTGCAGCAGGGCACAATGGTAGCAGGGGACAAAGGACACCATAGTGCAGAAGTCTCGACTGTGGGGCTTGACACAGGTAGGAATCAGGGATTCTTTAGGCAGGGGGTGGAGGCAGCAGGATGCACAATCCCCGACTGTGTGGGAGAACACAGTGGGCAGCAGGGTGCAGCAGCCTCGAATGTGGAGCAGAAGGCAGGGGGCTTGTGGGGCAGGGACAGGTGGCAGACGACTGCAGCTGCCTCAACAGTGGGGCAGAGACACGGTGCATCGGGATGCTACACAGTGTTTCTAGTTATACACACACATATGATGTATTTTCACACAGAAACCACCAAATAACTGAAATCTGTGAGTTTAGACAGGTGCCTGTCACACTCTGCTACAGTGTTTCAAGCACATGTACTGTCTGTCAATCTGACGTGAAAAAAATGTTCTTACATTAATGTATTTATGAAGGCTACATCAAAGACAAACTGTTTGTGAATAAACAAAATTTAGATTTATTTTATAGTCATTTAATAGTCCAGTGTTACAGTTAGAAAAAAAAATTCAGAGTTTTGATTAGAAAGAACTAAGAGCTGTGACAGACAAGCTGATTTCTCAGAGAGAAAGAATTCTACTTCAGTTCAGCACTGAAACTGAAATGATTAGCTTTTTATGAGAAGATAATGATATATTTTAAGCTGATCTATCTAAACACAAATCGGACAGTGGGTTTGTAAGAAATTTGGAGAGCTCATCAAACCATTAACTCTACAAACTACTGCTCTGATTGAGAATCTGAAACAGCTAGCTACTCCAAAATGATGTCATCACACTCCAAGTTTGACTGAGAGAACAGAAATAACTCCACTGTTTTCAGCCACTGTAGAGCAAGTTAAATGCTGATTAAAAGAAAACCACAAAACCAAACAGCATGAAATTTTCAGGAAACACTAATCATGACACATGGACTTGAATTTCAGCTTTTCAAGCTTTTATAAAAAATATGTAAAAACCGCTGCACATGATCTTTAAATAAGAATAAATAAACGATACTTTATTCGAGAGATCACTACAAAACAATAAAACTGAAAAACTATGCTGCTAGTTTGTTTGACTCCTGGCCGGCAAGCGACGCAGTCACTGAAGTGCACTTGACGGCGGGGAAAAAAGGAACTGAGGCAGTAAAAGGGTCGACACTGAGATAGTCATTACCGCACGAGCTGGGGCTCGCGGTGCCACTCCTCGCAGCTCCATCTCTGGCGCTGACCCTCTAGCAAAAAGGTTTGCTCCCGCCGAGTCCTAGTGCCTCTAGCGCAGTTCCCATTAGTGTGAATGAGTGGTGGAGACTTTATGTCCAGGAGGATCAAACATCACAGTTTCATCACCCACTAGAAGTGGGCAACTTCGTGAGCGACTGGCACGGAACCAGTGCGCAAGAAACGAAGGTGAGAATATCAAGAACTCATCTCTGAAAAAAAAAAAAATACTTACTTGACCTACAGTCAAGAAAGGAGCATGCTGTCTGTTAACTTGAAGCAAGCAAGGATTAGGAACCTGAGTTCCGACTCGCTGTGGAGTCACTTCTGTTGCTCTGAGGCTCTGATCAAGAGAAGAAAGCCTACCGCGCACGCCTAGGAAGCATCTCTCATGGAGAAATGACATGACCCATACCTCCACTGGAACAGACTTCCCCTAGGGGTAAAAGAAATCAGGTACTCCTTACCGGAGTTTAGAGACCAGCGCCTCAGTACTGAGGCAGAACCTGGCCAGATCCAAAAGGATGGTATCTGGTAATTTTGGGCTCCCTGTGCTGTAATGATTTTCTTTTTTTTTTTTTTTTAAACCATTAGCCCGAGCCTGACAAGGCTTTCAGGCTGCTATCTCGAAAGGATTCCCTGATACAAAAATTACAAAGATGTTGTCCATCTGAGGGGCAGGAGGAACCTGATCGTCCATAACTGGAATTGTTACAGGACCAATAATCACAGCTGAAGAGATGTTAACCACCTGTTGCCGATGGAGCCACCGAAGGGGCAGTATCACAAGGGGGCTATATACCCCTATCAAATGAGCTAAAGAGCCTGAATGGCTCCCGACCATTGAATTACAATGTTCCACAGAGTGAAACTGTCCTGACAACTGAAAAGAGTCTAGATGCAGAAGTGTTTGGTCCACGGATGTAGTCTGAAATACTATAGTGGACCCCATCACTGAGGAACAACTGAAAAGATCTTCCATCACAGACTGGTGATGGTGAAGGCTTGCCCTCCAGTCTATAAAATGAGTCATCCGCTGTATCACCAACAAGTAGGACAGGGAGAGACTCATCCAGATGCACTTCTACCCCAGAAGAACCCCTAAAGGGAGGTCTAGGTCAGAGCCACTAGAGACTCTGCCACCAGAAATGGTGTCAAGGAGCTCGGCATCATGTAAGGAGCCGAGAAAATGCTGAGCGGAATGAGGGATTCCGCTGGCAGAACAGCACAGAAGAGTTCCATCAGCGGAAAACCACTGGATGTCACAAGATCCCATGCAGACCACCACTCACTAAGATCTGTGGAAAAATAATCTGCAGAACAGGACTTCATTCTTTGGAAAACATCTTGTCAAGTTCTGCAGAAGAAGAGGTCTGCAGAAGGAAAAATCCGCCACTAGTTCTGCTGGACAGCACCAACTGGCACCCATCGTGGCACCAGCATCACTCGTGGCACAGGAGGGCACCAAGCAGTGCCTATGCCACCCTGGGCAACACCCAAGGGAACCCGCAGCAATACCCGCGGCGGCACCCACAGGCAGCACCCGTGGATGTGTGGCGCCACAATACACCCACAGATGCCCACGGCACCACCAGCGGTTCCGGTAACCAACAGCACCCGCAGTGCCGCTCACCAACAGCACCCACAGCATCGCACAGTAGCAACGACGCCACCACAAACACAAGCAGTGCCACCTACAGCACCAATGCCAATTCCAGCGGCGCCACTATGGCATCCGCCTTGGCGCCAGGACCAACACCACCGTGGAGAATGCCAATGGAGAAATCCTGGGGAGAAGGAAAAGGTGGTGCCCGTGCCAGCCCCTGCATGGAAGGGGGGGTAGGCATGAGGGGTCGACGCGATGGCAAAGGCACCAAGAGGGCACCGCGCACATCCTGATCCAATTGACCTTGCTCTAGTCTAGTTACTCCGAGGCCCCGAAACTGGGAACACTGGCCAGGAAAACTGGACAGAAGTCAAACCCCCTGCTCCACAGGAGCGGCCCAGAGGTGAAACTGCTCACCAGAACTCCATCAAGGACAGAGATGGAGTCCGGAGTCGAAGAACGCGGTCGTTAAGAGTGGGGCCAAGGGGAACCCACCAAAGTCGGTTCAGGCCTATCGATCGACAATCCCCATGCAGACGTACCAGAGGGCAACCTCAAGCGGCACCAATTCTTCTTCCCCCAACGAGGAAGAAAAGCTTGAGGTTAAGCGGAGCCGGATCTCCGGAACCAACAGATTTGTGCTCCGGTGGACTGTCCTCTCCCCCCAAGAACAGGACTGTCTGTAGTCGGACCACCCCTTTAGCAAAGGGCAGCAGACCGGACACAGTCCCTCTGCCATAACAACTTCCAAACAAAGTCTTCCTACCATCACTGCTACCATCTAAGGACGACTCCGTTGATGGTAGGTGAGAAATTATTTTTCTTCTTCATAATCTTTTCCTTTTTCGTAAAATAAAAAAAATACTACTAAAAATGTTAAACGAATACTAAACGGCTAAAAGCTGCTGCCGTATAGGCGAAAACTCTCCGGCAGATGAGTGATGTCGATATCCAAGCGCACTCGACGGCGGGAGAAAAAGAACTGAGGCGGTTGGAGGGCCGACACCGAGATAGCCTACACAGGCGCAAGCTAGTCTCACGGTGCCATGCATTCGTGGTCCTGTCTCAGCGTCGACCCTTCAGAAAATGTTTGCCACCCGTTTGGTCCTAGCACCTCCAGCGCTATCCCACTAGTGTGAATGAGTGATGGAGACTTGAGTCCAGGAAGATCAAACAACAACCTCTGTAATGTAAGATGGTCTACGGTACTGTAAGATGTTGTGCCATGTACTTTCTTATGTAACTAACTCCATGTCACCCCTGAAAAAGGGACTGTTGGTCTCAGCAGGCTTACCCCGTCAACAAAATTCAAATAAATAAATTGTACGTAGGGAAAACGGGGCAGACTGGATGGACCTGGCGGTTCTCATCTGCCATCAAATTTTATGTTTCTATGGGAGATGGACCAGGAGGAGGAGGCGAGGGGAGAGCACAAGTGGTAAAAAAACTCATTAAACTGAGCAGCTGCTGAGGAAGAGTCAGAAAAATACAGTTACGTAAGAACTTACCGTAGTAGATCTTCGAGAGAGGCTCTTGCAGTAGGTAATTACATATAGGACTGAAGCCGGCAGGCGTCAGGACCCCACGGAAAAATTTCTAGCTAGCAGTCTCTGGCGAGGGACCGCCCCCACGTCAGGCGACGTCGGTATAAAGGGGTGGTCCCTCACGCCTGCCTTCCAGTTCTTTTCCGCCAAAGGCCAAAAAAGGTGAGACGAGAGGGAAGCGGATATTTCCCCTCACTGGAGAAGGAGCTGAAAAAGCTTACGGGGATGGAGGGCGGGAAGGTATTACCTACTGCAAGAGACTCTCTCGAAGATCTACTGTTACGGTAAGTTCTTACGTAACTGTACTATCTTACTTCGAGAGGGCTCTTGCAGTAGGTAATTACATATAGGACCAAGTCCCAAGCAGTCTGGAACAAAGAGAAGCACACAGGAGGAGGAAACTACTCATAGGGGATCCTCTGGCTGAGAAGGACTTAAAGAAATCCTTGCAGAACAGCCCACCAGAAGCCGGCTCTCTGGCGAGAGGCAATGTCCAAACTGTAGTGTTTCGTAAAGGTATGGACGAAAGTCCAAGTTGCGGCGGTGCAAATATTAGCCGCTGACATTCTTGAAACAGGCAGCAGAGGCCACGACACCCCTAGTGGAGTGACCCCTGACCTGACCTGGCAAGGTCTTGTGATACTTGTCGTAGCAGAAAGTGAAACAGTGAGCCAACCATCTGGACAAACATTGTTTGGAAACAGCGTTGCCTACTCTTTTGCTGGCAAAAGAAACAGATAGTTGGTCAGTCTTTCTGAGATCCTTTGTGCGGTTGGTGTAGTATCTCAAAATCCGGGTGAACATTTAGAGAATGTAAAAGATACTCCCCATAATTGGAGTGCTACATGAAAAAGGCAGGCAGTTCAATGGACTGGTTCAACGTAGATTCTGCTACCACCTTAGGAAGAAACTTAGGATTGGTGCGCAGAGCCATATGTTCCTTATGGAAAATCAGATACGGAATTGTGCACATCAAAGCCTGAAGCTCAGAAATTCTTCGAGCGGAAGTAATGGCCATTAGGAAGAGAGCCTTCCACGAAAGGAACTTAAGTTCTGCTGAGGCTGCCGGCTCAAAGGAAGGTAGCGTAAGCTTCTCAAGAATGAAATTCAAATCCCAAGGACAGGCAGGAACCCAAATGGGGGGGTCTCAAATGAAGAACCCCTCGTAGAAAGGTCTTCGCGATCTCCAGCTGAGTGAAAGTTCAGTCCCCAAAGGAAACATGATAATCGGCCAGAGCCGCCATGTGAACCTTCAAAGAGGAATGACTGACACCCAGATCGAAGAGATACCGAATGTAGTCCAGCAGCCGCCCGATGGGGTAGGAGAAAAGCTCCAAGTCTATGGACGAAGCCCAAATGGAAAACTGTTTCCATTTCATGGCATAGGTGGAGTGAGTGGACGGCTTCCTGGCCTCCACCAAGATCTCTGCCACTTGAGGGGAAACCCCAAAACAGGCTTCTGCCATGTCTGTAGGAGCCAAGCATGCAGCTGAAGGGACCTGAGGCCTGGATGGACCAGGAATCCCCGATCCTGGGTCAACAGAAGCTGCGAAAAAAGGAAGAGAAATCGGAGGTTCCTCTGAGTACTGTTATTGAAGAGAGAACCAAACTTGCCTGGGCCAGAAGGGAGCAAAGAGAATCATACAGGCCCCTTCTGAGTTGAGCTTGTGCAGGATCCTCGGAATCAACGGAACTGGGGGAAAAGCATAAACAAATCTGCCCTTCCAGTCGAGAGACAGAGCGTCTCTCCAGAGCCGCCTGCGCCCTGGAGCGAGCGAGCAAAAGGTTGGCAGTTTTGCGTTTAGTGGGGACGCGAACAGGTCAACCTGAGGGGTTCCCCAATGTAGGACAATGCTGTCTGCTATTTCCTGGTCCAATTCCCACTCGTGAGGTTGTGCCGAGGATCGGCTCAAGTGATCTGCCAACGAATTCTCTACCCCCAGGACGTGGAATGCCACGAGATGAAGGTTGTGAAGGGTCGCCCATTCCCAGACCCGCATCGCTTCCCGACAGAGGGCAGGAATGAGTCCCCCCGTTTGTTGAGGTACCAGACTACACTCATATTGTCGTTCTGGACAGCCATGTGACCGGGAAGCAGAAAGGGGTGAAATGCTTGAAGAGCGTACACCACCACTCTGAGCTCGAGCACACTGATGTGAAGCATCTGCTCAAGTATGGACCACGAGCCCTGGGTGCGCTGGGATCCCAGATGAGCTCCCCAACCTTCACGAGAGGCATCCATTGTCAGTGTTTGGGCGAGGGGAGGAAGGCAGAAGGGAACTCCCCAACAAAGGTTCTCCTGAACCAACCACCAATGCAAATTCCGAATCACTGGGATCGAGACTAGCACCTCTTGCTCCAAGTCGTCGACCAATTGATCCCACTAAGACCGAAGAGTCCACAGAGATTCTCATGTGGAGCCAAGCGCGCGGAACTGTTGGAATTGCAGCCGCCATGAGCCCCCGGAGACGAAGGACCGACCTGGCGGGAATCCGCCTGTGAGAGGACAGGAAGCTTGCCTGAGCCTGGAGTGTGGCCACCCTGTATGGTGGTAGAAAGGCCATACCGGTGGTCGTGTCCAGAATTGCCCCGATGAACTGGAGGTGTTGAGAAGAGGTAAAATGGGATTTGGCCTGGTTGATGGTAATACCCAGGCAGGTAAAGAAATGCCTGGTAAGGCAAAGGGAACACAGGAGCTCCTCCCTGGATAAGCAGGTGGGCCGCCACCACCGACAGCCATTTGGTGAATACTTAGGGGGCAGAGGAAAGACCAAATGGGAGGGCCTTGAACTGGTAGTGGTGCCCCTGGAAAGCAAACTTGAGGTATTTGCGGTGGGAAGGGCGGATAAGGATATACAGGTATGCATCCTGCATGTCCACAGCGCACAGCCACAGTCCTGGTGAAGGAGGGGCAGCAGACTCTGAAGGGAGAGCATCCTGAACCTTTTGTACTCCACGAACAGATTTAGAGAGCTGAGGTCCAGAATGGGCCTCACATCTCCTGTCTTCTTGGGGACCAGGAAGAAATGGGAGTAGAAACCCGTCCCCCGAAGAGGGGGAGGGACGGGTTCTATTGCCTCCTTCAACATAAGGGAGGAGATTTCTTCCTGAACCTTGAGAAGAATTTCGGGAGAGTAAGACAACCTCGGGGGTTCTGAAGAAACTCTATGGTGTGGCCCTCTGCTATGAGCTGGAGGACCCAAGCGTTGGTAGTGATCTTCTCCCAACCCGGCAGATGAAGGGAGAATCTCCCGCCTACCAGTTCCTTTGGGTCGACCAGAGGCTGTGGGAGAGGGACGGAGTCAGAAGGTGTGGGGCAGCGCCGCAGCTGAAGCTCCCGTAGTCCATTTGGGTGGGGGTCTCGCAGCCGGAGGGGTCCAGCGTTTTTTGGCCCACTTTCCTTGTGGTTTCGCCTTAGGCCATGAGCGACGGTGAAAGGAACGCTGTGCTTGAGGGGCTCTGTACATGTAGTCGACCTCCTTGAGAGCAGTGCCCTTCTCTCAGTCCGATAATGATGTCCTTAACATCACCACCGAACCTCGGAAGGGGGTGTCCTGAATGGCAGATTGTACTTCCGAGGCCAAACCTGACACCCGGAGCCAGGCATGTCGCCGCAGACTCATGGCAAACTTCATCCAGAAGCGTCCACCGCATCATAAGTAGCGTGCAGCATGTGCCTACTGGCCAAACGTGCGGACCAGACTAGGTCTGCCACTTCCTGTTTAGCCTGGGACTGAGGAAGGGTGTCCAACTTGGCTTCCACCTCGCTAAGGATAGCTTTCTGTTAATCCCTCATGTGAGCCACATAGTTCAAGGCTCTGATACCCAAAGTGGAAAAAGAAAAGACCTTCTTGCCGTACTGGTCCAGAAGGCAGGATTCCTTATCGGGTGGGGATGAGCTGAGGTGTTTTGGGTTAGCCCAACGGCCATGGGCGGCGCTGATCATGACCTAATCAGCCTTGGGATGTGACTAAAGAAAGTCAAGCCCCTCGGGAGCCTGATACAGCCTATCTGCCTTCCGAGGAAGGGGGGCTAAAGCCGATGGTTGTTTCCAGATAGTGGAGACGAGGTCGGCGTGAGGCTCGATCCAGGGTGAAACTAACGTGGGAGCGACTTCGGGCAAATCCAAATGGGCAGCTAGCTTCTGCCTCTGTGGATCCGGGTCCAGAGATTTCCACTGATGAAGAGCCTGGATTTTTCTCAGCAACTCCGTAAATGAGGGATCCTCCGGAGGGGACTTCAGGGGAGGCCTGGGCTTGTTAGGAGTGCGAGGCTCGTTCAGATCAGAGCTATCGGAGTCATCCGATGAGTCCGAAGAAGGAGACGAAGACCCCTCCCCACTCGGGGGAGGAACATGGCCTCTAGGGGGCAAGGTGCCACCCCCAGCCTTAGACCCCGTAGCAATGTCTCTAGGGTTTGGGGACGGTCTCGCCCTGGAAACGGGATCCGGGACTGGGTCCGTTGACGGGAGGTGGCTCTCCACCTCCCTGGTGAGCTGAACCTTGGCCTCAACCCACCAAGAAGCCAGAGTCTCCCCTCAGATCCAGTGGCGGCTGGGGATTGTGGAGGAGGGGGATTCAGATACTGGGGGTATCTGTAGGGCGAGTATCCAAAGCCATGCGGTGGGAATCCCGGCGTCAGGTACTGAGGCACTGGGTACTGCGGCATCGGATACTGTGGCGTCGGGTACTGCGGTGCCGGATAAGACGGCATAAGATCCGGCACCAGGGGCTCTACCGGAGTAGAAGGTCCTGGAGGAGGCCCTGCAGGTGGGACCAGAACAGGGGGCCCCGTGGGCGTCAGGGTGACATCCGGCAAGGGGAAGTCAGCAGGTGACGGGGCCGGCATCCGAGGGTCCGACGTCAGGCCATCCGGACCTACAGGAGGAAGACCTGACGGAGGCGCCGAAGAGTCCTCAGCGGCATCCGGGGAAGGCTGGGGGGATCCTCCAGGTCCAGCTGGGGAGACGCAGGGGCCTCAGACAGCAGCGGCGAAGGCTGTGGGGAGCCAGTGGCACCGGATGAGATCAGAGGATCCGGCGTTGGCTCCTTCGTCAAGCGACCGCCGGACAGGCAGGATCCAGGCGGGCATCGGAGGAGCCGACGTCCAACTGATCGGACTCAGCGCTTGAAGGCCACGCAGGGGAGGTGACCTTGTCGGGCAGCTTGACAACCATGCGCTGCCCCAAAGGGTCGACGACTTAGCGGTCGGCTCCGAACCTTGAGCGTCTGAGGCAGCCTGACTTACTGGAGAAGTCGCACCAGAGCGCGCAGGGGCGGCCTTACTGGGAGCGGATGCCTCCTTCGCCTCGAAGGCTCCCGACTGGCTCGAGCGCGAACCAGCCAGGGGGAGCGATGCCGTCTCAGACACCACCAAGATGGCTGTCGAGGAACGGTCCCCTAGAGGGGACGTTACCTGAAGGGTGGCGACCCCAGCCAAAGTCGCCACGGATGAGAAGTCCTGGTCCCAGTGCTTCTCTTTCTTCTTCTTAAGGCTCTCGGGAGAGGTGGAAGCCTGTCGGGAGCTTTGTCAGCTCCTTTTCCATGGAGCACATAGTCTTCTTTAATATGTGAGCCTCCAGGGACTGCTGCCTTCTTTTGCGGGTGGCCGCGTTGAACTTCAGGCATTGCTGACTTGTGCTCGGACGTGGTAGGGGACGACATACACGGCAGGTAAGAAAATCCTGACAAAATAATCGAAATCGAAGAAAAAAACTGACAGTATAACTACCGGCGATGATTGACTGACAAGCAATGGAACTTAACCGTGAGGAGCTGTCGAAAGCAAATGACGGGAAAGAACTGGAAGGCGGGCGTGAGGGACCACCCCTTTATACCGACGTCACCTGACGCCAGTCACCTGATTACATGGGGGTGGTCCTCACCAGAGACTGCTAGCTAGAAATTTTTCCTTGTGGGGTCCTGACGCCGCCGCTTCCAGTCCATATGTAATTACCTATTGCAAGAGCCCTCTCGAAGTAAGATCTGAGGGGGGAGATGTCACAGGGAGTAGATAACCTTCCAGCATTTAGCCAGGGAGGTAAGGTTATTCTTGAGGTTTGATTTGAAGTAGTGAGCCTTCGTGATGGAGGCAGCCTTCATATAAGAGGAAGTGGGAGAATCTGAAATAGGTCCATGCTTGGTCTTGGGACTCAAATTGGTAAGTAAATTCTCTTGTAATCCAGAGGTGATGTGAACCTCCTCTCTTTGATTTTCTAAGGGGCACATGCTTGTCTCAGACTAGAGTTAATTTAGAGTGGAACAGGGAGACGGCCACGTCGATGTTAGGGGCAGAGTAGATGGGGGACCAATCAAGTTCCAGCATACATCTCAACTGTCTCTGATTCTACCTCAGAATTCCCCTCTGTCCCTTATAAAATGTGTGTGTCTGACAGAACAGTGGGGATTCAAAGCACAAAATAATGTCAAACATTAAAGTAACAGACTTGTTCTTCTTCAGAAAATGCATCTTAACACAAATCCCTTTATTCTATGTTTTCTGAGGGAATAGTACCAGTTTTTAAGATGTGTCCCTGATTTGGGGACTCTGTCCCTGATTTTTTTTAAGCCTTGTCCCTGATTCATGAGGCAAAAGGTTGAGAGGTATGAGTTCCAGGATCACATCCAGCTGTACTGAGTGCACTCTCACCAGGTAAAGCACTTCTTGCCCAGAAGGAAACAATTTCAAACTTAACTCCATTAGCATCCCGAGACTGGGCAAACTGCCCAGCTGCTGCTAGAATCTCGATTCCCTGCCAGGACAGAAAGTACAGTTACGTAAGAACTTACCGTAACAGTAGATCTTCGATAACAGCTCTTGCAGCAGGTTACACCATTAGGACTGAAGCCGGCAGGCGCCAGGAACCCACAGAAATTTTCTAGCTAGCAGTATCTAGTGGGGAATGCCCCGCGTAGGCCCACTCCGTCAGGCATCATATAAAAGGGGGCGATCTCCCAGAATCCCCAGTTCTCCCACCGGAGACTCCCGGCCGTTAGATGACATCAGAAGTGGAGATTGAAGATCCGCCATCAAAAGGTATTCAAAGCGGTGTTAGAAACACCTAATCCTAGAAAAGAGATATCGGAACAACTCTACCTCCAGAGAGTTGGTGGGAGGGGGAAACTACCTGCTGCAAGAGCTGTTCTCGAAGATCTACTGTTACAGTAAGTTCTTACGTAACACTACTATCTTACTTCGAGAAACAGCTCTTGCAGCAGGTTACACCATTAGGACTTATTCCCAAGCAATACTGGAAATCCCTCACAGGTGGTAGGAGGCTAGGTAGACATCACGAGTTGGACCGAAGCCTAGGACAGAAGTCCCTGAAGGACTGCTAGACCAAAACCAGCTCTTCGCCGTGATGCAAAGTCCAGGCTATAATGCCTGATAAAGGTGTGCACGGTGCTCCAAGTAGCTGCTGCGCAGATGGCTGATGTGGACACGTTCTTCATGGCCGCAAAGGAGCTAGCCACCCCCCTTGTGGAATGACCCTTAACCGCGCCCGGTAAAGGCTTGTTACGTTTTCTGGTAACAGAACATGATACAATGGATGAGCCACCTGGACAGCGATTGTTTAGAAACTGGAGCTCCCATTATCCTATGGGCGAAGTAGATGAAAAGATGATCAGATTTACGGTGGTGCCTGGTTCTGGTCAGGTAGTATCTTAGACATCTATGCACATCTAGAGTGTGCAACAGGGCCTCTCCTCTATTAGAATATTTAGGAAAATGCACTGGTAAGTCGATGTCCTGATTGAGGGTGAGAGCTGAGACCACCTTGGGTAGAAACTTTGGATTTGTCCTTAGGGACACCCTGTCCTGGTGAAAAACAAAATAAGGTTCTTTGCACATCACTGCGTGAAGTTCAGAAATCCTTCTGGCCGAAGTAATGGCAACTAATGTTAGGAGACGTAGCTCGCAACTAGTTCGAAAGGTGGCAGCGTGAGCTGTTCCAGGACAAAGGGTAAATCCCATGGAGGAACAAGATCCTTAATCGGAGGTCTAAGGTGGAGGACACCTCTCAGGAAGGCTCGTACTGTGTCCGACTGAGTTATGGGACATCGGCCTATAGGAGTATGATAGGCTGAGATGGCACAAAGGTGTACTTTAATACAGGAGTAGGCCAAGCCTGCCTGGAAGAGAGACAGGAGGTAGTCTAGGACTGACCTTCCCGGACAATCCATCGGGGAAAGTCCTAGTGCTTGAGCCCAAAGGCAAAATCTGCGCCATCTCATGGCGTATGTGTCATGAGTGGCCGGTTTTCTAGCAGCAGCTAAGAACATCTGCTACCTCTTACGAGACCCCGTACCGCATGATAGCTATGTCTCTAGGAGCCAGGTGTGCAGGTTCAGAGAGCGAAGGTCTGGATGGACCAAAGAACCTTCCTCCTGGGACAATAAGTGAGAGCTGATTGGCAGAGACACCGGGGGTTCCTGTAGCAGCTAGTGTAACAGAGGGAACCAAATCTGTCTGGGCCAAAAGAGGCGCAATAAATATCGGCGTCGCCTGCTCTCTGCGGAGTTTCAAAAGGACCCTCTGGATCAATGGGAAGGGAGGAAATACGTAGAGGAATCTGCCCATCCAGGAGAGGGACAACGTGTCTCACCAGAAAACACCAGGCCCTGGATCTAGCGAGCAGAAATTGGGCAGTTTGCGTTGGATGGGGACACAAAAAGGTCTAACTGGTGTGCCCCATCTGTGAAACAGATCCTCTACTACCTCCTGGAGTAGTTCCCACTCGTGGACTCTGGCCTGACAGCGGCTCAGGCTGTCTGCGATGACTTTGTCCACTCCTGGGACATGAACAGCAATAAGGTTTGCGCAGTGTTGTAGGACCCCAATCCCACACCCTCATGGCTTCCCTGCAAAGCGGGCAGGAATGGGTGCCTCCTTGTTTGTTGAGGTAATACATTACCTCGGTATTGGCTGTTTGTAACAGGAGAGTACCCGGTGGGATTTCCAACTGGAAGGCCTGCAGGGCATAAAGAACTGCTCTCATTTCCAAAATATTTATGTGGAGATGAGCTTCCTGGGGTGTCAACGAGCCCTTAGAACTGACCCCGTCGAGGTGTGCTCCCCAACTGAACCCAGAGGAGTCTGTGGAGAGCGTCACAATCAGAGATGGCGCAATGAAGGGAACCCCCGCCAACAGGTTCTTTGAATCTAGCCACCATTGCCAATCCTGGATTACGGCATTCTTGATCAGAACTAGAAGCTGCAAATGGTCTTGCTTCTGATCCCACTGAACCTGTAACATTCACTGGGTCACCCGCATGTGGAGACGGGCTAGCGGGACTGTTGCAATAGCCGCAGCCATGTATCTGAGCAGGCAAAGGACCAGTCTGGCTTTGACAGTCTTTGCCAAGATGTCCCTGATGAGGCATCTGATATGTTCTGCTCGGTCCTAGGGCAGAAAAGCTCTCCCCTGGACGGTGTCCAGAACTGCGCCTATGAACTACAGATTCTGTGACGGAACCAGGTGCGACTTCTCCTGATTGATAATGATGTCCAACGTCCTGAACGGGGACAGAGTACAGTGAATTTCGGACATCAGAGCTTCCCGAGAGGGTGCCATGAGGAGCCAGTCGTCCAGGTAGGGGAACACGTAGTGGCCTTGTCTCCTTAGAGCTGGCGCTACGACTGCCATGCACTTCATAACACCTGAGGTGCCAATGACAGTCCGAAAGGGAGGGCTCGGAACTGATAATGGCGACCTAGAAATTCGAGCGCAAGAACCTCCTGTGCACTCGAGCAATTGGTATGTGCAGGTAGGCATCCTTGATGTCCAAGGACGCTAGGAAGGCGTCCTGCTTGAGCATGGGTATCAAACCGGGAAGGGTCACCATGCGGAAGCGTTTGTAGAGGACCAAAGTGTTGAGATCGCTGAGATCCAGTATTGGACAGAGGTCCCCTGTCTTTTTGGGAACCAGAAAGAAGTGGGAATAGTAACCTGTACCTCTCTGGTTCCTTCAGTACGTGCTCTATAGCTTCCTTTCCCAGAAGCGTGAGCACCTCCTGCTGTATGAGCAGGGCATGCTGACCCGAATAACGGGAAAGCAGGGGAGGTCTTGGCAGTGGGTGGTCGAGGAATTCTATCAAGTGACCTCTCAATCAGCTGAAGGACCCACTGGTTGGCAGTAATCGACTGCCACCCTGAAAAGTGGCAAGCGATGCGACCCCCAACCTTTTCTGCCCGTTGTTCCAGAGGAGGGGTGGGGGCCGGGAAGGAGTCATGCTGTGGCGGCATTACCCCCTGCAGGCTAGGCAGGTTTGGTATACCGCTGACCTCGACCTGGGGAAGACTTAGGTGGGCCTTACGGCGGAAGGTGCCCCTTTGCTGCTGGCCGGAACATGGCTGCTGTCATTGGCCACGAAAACAGTTCTGGTTCCTAAGAAAGGAACCAGATTTGGGTCTGTACATGGCCTGTACAGTCCTTACTGCCTTCCCGGCATCCTGAAGCTTGGTGATGACCTTTTCAGAGGGTTCACCAAACAGGACGTCTCCGTTATAAGGGACGTCCAGGATACTCTTCTGTACCTCCGGGATAAAACCAGAGACACGGAGCCAGGAGCGTCTCCGGAGACAGACGCCTGAAGCTGCGCCCCTGGCAGACGAGTCCGCAGAATCATATGCGGCTCTTAACACGTGGGTCCCCATGTCTGACCCTGTGCAGAGGAGGTTCAAGAGCTCCGCCTTCTGCTCACCATCCGGTAGTCTGTCAACCAGGTCCTGACCCTGTTCCCACAGGGCACTCTGAAACTGAACCATATGAGTCAGATAGTTCAGTGACCTGATGGAGCATTTAGCAGCCACACACACGCGCCTCCCCAGGGCATCCAACTGCTTGGATTCCTGGTCCAGTGGCTCTGTACTCATATGCTGTGGTCGCTGAGACCTATCATGGGAGGGCTGTAATGACCAGGGAATCAGCCAGGGGTTGTTGCGCCAAGTATTGGTACTCTACAGGCGGTCAGCTTTCTTCAGCTCCGCGGGGGTGGAGTGCGGACACTTCCACGCAGCCTTGATGATGTCTGCGAAGGTGTCCACCAAGGGTGGTACCACCACAGGCTTTGGGTCCTTCTGCTGAAGGCAACGAGCTAGGCGCGGTCTCTCGGGGTCAAGATCTTCCGAATCCCATCCCATGTTCTCCTGCATGTGCCTCATGATTTCGGAAATAGAGGGATCATCCGGAGGCGACCTGGGCAGGTCTCGTGGGTCAGGTGATGGGGGATGCTGATTGGAGAAGAAGATCTGGAGGTACCTGAGGTGTCAGGTCTAGAATCGTCCCCCTGCAGAATGGACCGTCGACGTCTGGGTCGCTTAGGACTGGGAGATCCTGAGGGAGATCTTTAAGGGGGCCTTCTCCGTTCTTTGGATCTTCCCCTAGGAGGTGGAGTAGGTTCCTTGGGGGTCGGTGGTCTTCCTGCTGGCCCCTGCAGTGGAGGAGCGGGAGTAGGAGGTGAAGAAGTAGGAGGAGGAGGTTTGACTGGGATCACATCCTTCTTTATTGTGTCCCACCAAAATGTAAAGAGATCTTTGACCTCCTGAATATTCATACCAGACGACGGACCTGGCGCCGGTGGTCTATCGCCAGTATCGGGTCCGAGGGGCGTCGCCGGGTTTGGCGAAAAGGCTCCTGTGGAAGCCCAACATCCTCATTGTCGCCTGCCTGGTCATCAGGCAACGTCAGGTCCTCCTCTGTAGAGTCCCAGCGACCAGTGACAGGGAAGCAGTCTTCGGTTCCGGCGAACGTCTCACCGACGTCGGGTGCTTAACTGACGTCTGGTCCAACGGGTGTTTAACCGATGAAGGGTCAGAAGCCTGCTTCGGGTCCGTCGTCCGATTTAGGGATGTCAGGTCCTTAGTCTTCCTGGGAGGGGGATTTCGGACCCCTAGGAGGCTGGGAGGCCAATCTGGTGTCAGAGTCCCAGCGTCTCTCTGAGGAAGCTTGTTTTGAAGAAGACTTGGACTGGTGACGGTCTGAAGACTTCGAGGAGGCCTGGCAGGGTGCTGAGGAAGCCGAAGGCCTGGAAGTCTTGATAGGATGCAGAGAAGCCGAAGTGCTGCCTGAAGACTTAACCTTTACTGGGGGGGGGGCTGAGAGCGGGCCCTAGAGGGAGAGCGGTCTGAACGCGTGGAGCCTGAGCTGGTGCGCGAGTCCGAGGCCCGGTTAGGGGATCTGGCCTTCTCCCAATACTTGTCCTGGTGCTTATGGGACGTAGAGGTAGACTCATCTCTAGAGGCAGGGTCTTTGTCCATGCTTTTTAACTTTTCTTCCAAGAGGAACCCCTAAGTGCCTTCTGGCGGCGGATCCGGGTGCAACTGTTGAACCCCTGGCAAAAGGAGCAGGCCTTGGTGTCATGTTCCGGGCCTAAGCACTGCAGGCAGGATGAATGGAGATCCTTGAAAGGGACCTGTTTGCCACAGGCACACTTGGAAGGATGTCTTTCTGAGGAAGGAGTTGGAGATGCCAACATTTAGTAGGTAAAACCTTGAAAGTTCTAGTCGTCGTACGCTAGAGTGGGACTGTGAGGTTGATGCTGGCGCGACAGCAGGAAAAGAACTGGGGATTCTGGGGGACCGCCCCCTTTTATATGATGCCTGACGTCAGGGGCGGGGCTGACGTTGGGGGGCGGTCCCCGCTGGATACTGCTAGCTAGAAAATTTCCGTGGGGTCCTGGCGCCTGCCGGCTTCAGTCCTAATGGTGTAACCTGCTGCAAGAGCTGTTTCTCAAAGTAAGATATAGCAAGAATCTGACTGCTAAGCCTCAAGAAAAGCTCGCCTTTAAGAAGATATTTCTATGGTGATTGTTTTTTTTCAGTACATGTAGTTAGTAATGCTATTATGTTCAGCCGCAGTTGTTTCAAACAAGATCATACTTGTGTGCACTACCAGTAAGCATGATCGCTGGGTGACTAGTATGAATTGTACTGGATGCCTTTTTTCCCCTTAACATAACTGCTTGTACACATACACTGGACAATCAGGAATATTTTTTTTTTTTTTTTTTAAATGCTCCCATCTCTCGGCTGGCCCCCCTGCAGGTCTTCCCTGCTCCATCACTCCAGCTTCTCCCAGGACTGTCGTGGTAGGGTGACAGGGAGTCCCTCAACCCACCAGATCCAGATTCAGATTCCAGGAGGAGCCTTAATTTCCGTGTGCAGGGCCTGCAGAGGGCAGTGATCACCCTTGGGGGCAGCCGAGGTGTTTCTCGTTTTCCAACCCCAAGGAAAACGTGGCACGCAATGATGTCATGGCACATGCACGGACATCTGCCATGCCTCCCCTACCATCTAGCTCGGGCTGCCTCTCCCCCGACTTCCGCCAGGGACCAGTCAAGCACAGGGCTTCCCACCCTCCCTCCGGAGAAGAGCAGCCCTGCGGACAGTCGATTCTCCTGCCTCGAGCAGCTCCTTCGACAATTCCCAGGTTTGCTTCCAAACCTGGGTCATCGTTAATTCAAACAGTAGCGCAACCGCTGTGTGGGCGGGCCAGCTATTAGGAATAATTCAATGATTAGAATACGGACTGAAAATCCGGCATGCAATCCAGCTGTTGCCAAATTAGACAAAAGCACACACTGTATGCAGTATATATGCATGCACACTTTCACTACTCTGACAGATCACAGTAGGAGGAAACTGCTTTTCCAGATATTACTACATGTTAGTTGGAAGGTGCTTACTATACAGTATGAAATGAGTAGAAAGAATTCTGTACTCTAAATTGGCTGAGAGCTACTTTCAGCTGGGCCGTTTATCCCAGTACAACCACCCAGCTAAAAGTTATGTTTAAAAATGCATAAAATTTACTAAAAATTGCCCATTTCATAATCGCAATAAGGCACTCCAGGGAGTGTGTTATGGTGGGCTAATGGCCCTTCTCAGGTGGAGGAAGCCCTAGGCTACGCTTCGTGCTTTAACCCACCTCGAGGTGGGCCATTAATCCCACCATAACACACCCCGTCATGCCTTACTGCTTAAGTATTCAACCACAAACTAATTTTATGTCAACTGGGGAGCGGCTATTGATCAGATGAGCGACTACAACATAAAGTAGAATACAGAATTAAGACAGATTATGAATGGAGACTTTTTATTAAAAAATATAACAACTTACAATTGCTATGTCTTGTAAAAAGAATACTCTCTAACATCGAGTAATGTAATGTTACTTTGATCTACAAAACACAACCTTTTCTTGGGATGGTTGGTGGGGTTAAATCAGCTGTTTGAATGTAGGTGCGAATACTGTGTGTGTACATTCTCCTTAGGAGTTGGTAGGGGACTGGTGAGCTATGGATGTGTGTGTGTGTGTGTGTGTGTGTTCAGGGTTGGGGGTTGGGGGTCAGGTTCACAACAAAATTTACATGCAGCATTAATACACAGACTGAAGAAGGTGTGTGTGGGGGGGGAGGCTGGGGTCACTGACGGTAAAGTTTTCAAATGGTGGTTCGCTTGGGGTGTTCTGCCTGCAAGTCAGGATGAGACATTGGTCTGGTGTGTTCCCTCCTAAATGAGTGAGTAGGGGGAGGTATGGAGTTCTGATCACTGGACAGTCTGCAGGAATATAGGGCATCTGATTTGGCCCTCAGTCTTCTCTCTGTTCAGTGTGATGCTTAGTTTATGCACTCTAGCACAGATTGGTCATGTATCTATGTACGGAATCCATGTTCTGTTCATTGTATTCAGGTACAATTCCATACTGTTACTTCATGTGGGGCTTATGTAATCTCCTCACTTGGCTTGCCTATATATTTTGCACATTGCACTTCAGATGGTTGTAATGCCTTTATATCTGTACTCCCATTACCCCTGCCCCCAGGTCGGACCCGGAAACAAGCCTTGGCTCAGTGTGCCTTTCCTGGTTACCGAAATTTTAAATAAACACATACATTAATAAATAAATGTGGGGCTGTCAACACCAACACCAGCTGATTCTGTCCAGTATATACAGAAAGCATCAAAACAGAAATCAGTCTGCCAATCAGAATGGTTAACAGCTTTCCCTGGGAACCTTCATGATCTCTTGCAGCATTTTGCCCCAGCAAGCATATGAAAACCAGACCAACTTCAGGTTTTTGCTCTCACCTTGTCATTGCTTTTCTCCACTGCAGTCTGATGAGTCACTGGTGAAGAAGGCGGAGTCTCTACAGGACCCTGTTTAATACCATTTAAAATACCTGGACTCTGATATGAGAAGCTGCCTTCTTTAAGGTTTTCGTTTCTGCAAAGTAGAAAAAAATATTCTCAGTTTCCCATGGTTTGACAAACACGACAAACTGCAGATTTAAATCAGCCAATCATATTGATTTTTTTTTTTAATCTTCTTTTTAGTTCCTCTCCACTCCAGTGGGCGACCCTCCCCTTCAGCCCATCCCACAAGCCCATGATACCACATCAGCTGAAGTGGGTGCCACTCTTTTCTACATACCCAATGAGAGATCCCTATACACACAAGACATACCTGGCTGGGTCGGGCCAACCATTCAGGTCCAAGCCAGTCATAAATTTCCCCAAAAGAGGGCAGAAGAGGACCAAGCGGTCCAGACACCATAACTGGGTGAGGAGTTAGGCAGCCTTATTTGCAAGAATACCAAGGCTTTCTGGCCTTTATTTCCCCCTGGTATCCCACCCTGCTTCGCTGGGTTACAGTCAGAGCCAGGAAAACTTTACAGCCAGTGAGAACCCATCCCAATTTTGTTTTACTCACTATATTTTAAAACTGGTGAGTAAATTACTCCTACCTGCCAACATAATCTGGAGTACTGTTGGCACCTGATCAATTCTTATCTAGAAAAAAAAAAACAGCATATTTTTTTTTTTAAATGTACTCCTCACTCCACTCCATTCAAATATTTGTACGCATCTAATTTGGTTTTACTCACCTCACTTTCAAAGTAAGGAGTACAGTACTCATCCCCAAAAATCTGATCTGCAGCCCCAATTCCCATTTGTCGACTAGGAAACTCATGTACTGGCAAGGACCACCCACCTTCCCCGAGGCATCTGAAATTCTTGATGCTGCCACCAGGGAGACTGGGGTTTGTGTTCAAGCCCTAGAATCCAATACCGGGGCTGAGTGGTGGATAGGCGCAGCAGAAGATCCATGGGCTGGCCAGCAATCAAGTTCCCCTAGTGACTGAGCAAGGAACAGCATTGGCATCAGCAGTGATAGTGGCAGCTCCCCCACCCTCACAGCCAGAGGAAGGGTGTAATTGTGATTACTTCATCATTAGGGTAGGGGATAGGAGAACCATGGAGGAAGTGGGGTCTTGATCTCTGGAACTGAACCCAGGTCACCTGCACAGTAAACATGCATGCAGGGCAGTGATGAGGAGTTATAATCATGGGTCAAATTGGACCCTCTATTTAAAAGAGCAAAAAAAATATCACTCAAAAGAGGAACCCATTGGTCAAAAACTAAATGAAAGCAGAATTCTTTACAGGTCACTTATCCCTCCTACAGACATTGTCAGAGTGAGTGCATAACTCCAGACTCACTGGCAGAGGGAAGGGATAATTTCTGGGTAGGTTGAAACTTTCGTCCTTTTGGTACATGTTAGTGCTTTTCTTGCAAACACCTGTACCACCTGGCCCTGGGGTGGAACATGCAACCAATCATTTTTTTTTAAAGGAATACAGTGAAAGATAACAGAACTGAAACTAGGTAGAAAATCTTTGCACCATCACTTGCCTTTGCTGCTGTGTTTCGGCTGACGCTTTACCACTCCCTGTATGGTCCTGGTTTAAATGTCGCCTTAGTGCAATCTTCGCTGGTGAGAACCTGGTATAGTCCGGTAATGAATGACTGGGGGTCTTGTCCACTTTCAGTTTGCCATTGAGGAGTGGGGTAGAAGGAACTATTTCTTGGTCCAAAGGGGAAGACCCATAGTGGGGGGTTGCAGGCTTTGACAGCGGCCTAACAAGTGCACTCTGAATCTCAAATGGGGTAGCATGACCATTTATTGAAAGTTCGGGGCTCATCCCATTCATGGTGGGCAATGGGAACTTGGAACATTCAAGTTCATACCGGAATCTGCTCCCCTCAGCCTCTGTCTCATGGTTTAGGAAGTTTTTACTACGTAGCTTTTGGACAGTGCATCTTCAGAGGGGGTATACGACTTCAGCTGCATCAGTTCCTGCTGCCGTTGACTTTTTTCAAGTTCTACAATGCTTATCTGTTTAAAATACAAAAAAATGAAAAGTAAGTACAGTAAAAACAGGTTACTCACCTGTAACAGTAGTACTAGAAGTGGTATATGTTGTTCATCCACACTGTTTGGCATGTCCTTTCCCTTTAAGAATCTTGTTGGAAGGTCTTTAAGCTGACTCCTCCCACCCACCCAGGTGGTATAACCCTCAGCTCCACCCCACGATGCCAGATCTTTGCCCCCCTGGAAGCTCAGGTTGTGCATCGAAGCCAGTGAGGTCAGGTGGGTTTGTGTGGATGAACAACATATACCACTCCTTGAACTACTGTTACAGGTCAATAACCTGTTTTTCTAGGATCATGGATATGTTGTTCTATCCACACTGTTTGGCAGACTCCAAGCAGTTCTCTGGGAGGTGGGAGGCAAGGCGCACACCCCCTCTATACTTACTTGGGGAACAGAGATTGGAGAACTGGGGCCCCAAAACCAACATCCTGGTGTGACTCTAGGTCAATGTGGTAGTGGGTAATGAAAGTGTTTACTGTCACCACGTAGCAACCCTACAGATTTCCTGGATAAGGATGTCCCTGGAAGCAGCCACCGATGCAACAGTATGGCAGGTAGAATGAGCTCTTATCCCTCTGGGACGTTCCTTGCCCGCCAACCTACAGCAGAGATCGATGCAGGATGTAATCCTTCTGCCAGCTGTCCGCTTTGCTGCAGGTCTGCCAGGTGCGGCTTCAGTGTAGGTGACAAACAGCCGGTGAACTTCTCCCCGAACTTTCTGCCATCCGTTCTTTATAACAAGAGAGCGCTCATCTCAGGTCCAGAGTATGGAGCCTGTACTCTGCCTCAGAGTTGTAGTTCTGGTAGAACACCAGCAGAGTCAACACATGGTTAAGATGGAACTCTGACACCACTTTCAGAAAGGAATTTTGGGTGGGGCTGCAAGACACCTTTGTCCCTGTGGAAGACCAGGTCAGGAGAATCCACAGAGCACTCCGGGAGGTCCCCAGTCCTCCTAGCTGACGTGATAGCCACCAGGAAGGTGGTCTTCCACGACAAATATGGCATCTCACACTTGTGCATCTGTTTGAATGGCTTGCCCGTGAGCTTGGCCAGTACCAGCAGTAGATCCCATGGAGGTGGAGGTTCACGCACCGGAGGGGATATGTGGTCCAGGCCTTTAAAGAAATGCCAGACTACCACCTCCTGTGCCACCAACTGCTGACTGTCCCGCACCCGGTAAATCGAGATGCCAGGTGCACCTTAACGGTCGTAGACCGAAGACGCCCTTTGGACAGGGACCAAAGGTGGTCTAGGATGCTAGCCACTGGAAAGGACAAAGGGTCCAAGCCCTTACCCTGACACCAAAACCTTTTCCATTTGAAGGTATAGCACCTCCTGGTCGACTCCTTTCTGGATGCTTCCACTACTGTGAGTACATCCTCAGAAAGACCCAGAGCCTGGAACTCTAGCCACTCAGGAACCAGGCTGTCAGGTGCAGGATTGAAGATCTGAATGGAATACCTTCCCCTGACTGACTGATAACAGGTCCGGGCATACTGGAAGTCATCTCGGAGGCCTGGAGCAAAGGCTGAGGAGATATGGATACCAGAACTGGAGAGGCCTCCCTTTCCTGAAGCCATGCTGAGTTTCATCACATAGATCATTAACAGTCAGATGTTCCTCCATTATGTCTCTCATAATAGTCTCCATAGTTCTCCCCAAGATAAACCTAAGGCTCATCGGCCTGTAATTTCCTTTCAAACAACATGAAGTCTTGCTGTATTCTGACTATATGCAGTTGGCCCCAGCACTTGAACTGCTCGGAGAGGAAACGGTTAACTCTATACCAGAGCATGGTACGTTGAGCTCAAGCTTGGTTTTCAAACCTCTGTCTCTGCTACATCTCAAAGTAACAGATTCTTTATGCCGCCTAACTGTGAAGACGCTCCGAAGAATTTCTCCTCGCTGCTTCGGTTCAGTATAGTTCCTCGATCGGTTTATTACAACTGTTTATTTTTTCGGCTCAAATCTCTGTCTACGGTACAGGTAGTATAGTTTTGGTAGACAGTTGAGGGGGCCGGGAATGAAACAGCCTCAGTTTGATGTTCTCTCTGGAGGCAAACAGATCCACCTGAGGTTTGCCCCAGTGGGAGAACAGGCTGCATACTACCTCTGGATGGAGAGACCACTAGTGGGATGTCTTGCCCATGTGGCTGAGAGCGTCCACCAGTTGGTTTGAAGCTCCTGCCACATGAATGGCTAGAAGATACACCTCCAGTTGGCTCACGAGGGTCCAGATGCGGAGCACTTCACTGCACAACAGCTGGGAGTGCATGCCGCCCTGTTTGCTGAGGTAGTACATACTCATGGTATTGACCGTCTGGACTTGCACCATTTAACCCCGAGGAGTGGAGCGAATGTAGACAGTGCCAGTCTGACTGCGATGAGCTCCAACAGGTTGATATGATGTCGGGATTCCTTGGGGATCCAGAACCCGTGGGCTCTGTGGTTCCCCACGTGGGCTCCCCAGCCCATGAGAAGCACATCGGTCATAAGACCGACCGTCTGCTTGAGACAGACAAACAGGATCCCTTCCTGCAAGTGTTTCAGGATGGTCCACCACTGGAGTGTGTCCCACATCTTCTGGGACACTGTGACCAGCTGGTCAAAGTGAACGTGACACTAAGTCCACAGGCTGGCCAGCACCCACTGGAGGGGGCGCATATGCCACCAGGCCCATCGGACCACATTGGTGCAGGCCACCATGTACCTCAGAAGGCGCAGAAAGTCCCAGGCAGGGTGCAAGTGCCCAACCAGAAATGATTGGGCAAAGGAGGGGAGAGAACCACCGCCCTGTCCATCAGGAGCCGGGATCTGGCTCGGCAGGACTCAAGCTCTGCCCTGGTAAAACATAGCACCTGTGAAGCTAAAAGTTCCGACTTGGCCTCGATCAGACCACAAAGATCAGTGCAGGTCTGGAGGGCCAGGTCCCTAGACCTCTCCACCTCCTGCTTGGAGGATCCTGCCGAGAGCCAGTCATTGAGATATGGGTAAACGCTGACCCCTCGACGCCAAAGATGGACCATCACAACTGCAATGCATTTGGTGAAGACCCGTGGAGCCGATGACAGGCCGAACGACATGGCTCAGAACTTGAATAGGGCTCCTTCTGCTCGAAAGTGAAGGAACCTTTGGTGAGACGGATGGATCAGGACGTGAAAGAATGCATCCTGGAGATCCAGAGAGCAAAACCACATGTTCTGCTCCAGAGATGGTATGATCTGGGACAGAGTTACCTTCCTGAAGGTGCGTGGCCTGAGGAACTGGTTCAGGGCGTGCAGATCTAAAATGGAGCACCAGCTCCCCGTCCACTTCGGAACCCGTAAGTACCTGGATACGAACCCTGGGTTGACTGGGGAGAGTCCAAAACTCTGGCCACTACCTCCTTGCATAGGAGTTAGGCAATGTCATCTCGAAGAACTGACCTAGTGTGTATGGACACCACATCCTCCCCCATGGGGCGCAGGTTCGGCTTGGAGGGTACTGCTCAAATTCCAGAGGCAGTCCCTGGCCGACCACTTTTAGAACCCACCTGTCCATGGTAACAGTGGACCAGGAGGAAAGGAAGTGGCGGAGCCAAGCCAGACCCTCCACAGGAGGACCCAGAGCTTGCGTGACAGGTATGGGGCTGGCCACCCCCATCCCGTCACTGAGCAGGCTTGGAGGAAGAGGATCCAGATTGGGGACCGCCTGAGCCCCGTCCTCCAGGATTACGGGCCGCCAGAGGCCTGGACTTTGGGCTGCTTGGCCAGGGGCAGAGTGTCGAAATGGTTTCTTCTGCTTTTGGAACCTGGGACCTTTATACAGATGGTTATGGAGTCCAAGGTGCACTGGACTCTGATTCGCTTGGAGGTGACCGTCAGCCCACACTTGGGCCAAAAATACAGGTTACTCACCTGTAACAGGAGTTCTAGGAATGGTATATGTTGTTCATCCACACTCATTGGCAGTATCCTTGCCGCTTTAAATCTTGCGGAAGGTCTTCAAGCTTGCTCCTCCCACCCACCCGGTGGTATAACTCTCGGCTCCGCCCCATGACGCCAGATCTGCCCGCTGGAAGCTCAGGTTGTGCGCCGGCCGAGGTTGGTGGTTTGTGGATGAACAACATATACCATTCCTAGAACTCCTGTTACAGGTGAGTAACCTGTATTTCTAGGGACATGGATATGTTGTTCATCCACACTCATTGGCAGACTCCTAGCAGTTCTCCGGGAGGAGGGAGGCAAGACGACACCCCATATACTTACTTGGGAAAGAGAGACTGAGAACTGAGGCCCCAAAACCAGCATCCCGGCGTGACTCAAGGTCGATGTGGTAGTGGGTAATGAAGGTGTTTGCTGACTCCAGGTAGCAGCCCTGCAGATTTCCTGGATAGGGACGTCCCTGGAAGCAGCCACCATGCAGCAGTATGGCGGTAGAATGAGCCTTATCCTCTGGGAGGCTCCATGCCCGCCAACTTATAGCAGAGATCTATGCAGGAGGTTACCCACCTGCTTATCGTCCGCTTGGCTGCAGGTCTGCCAGATGCGGCTTCAGCGTA
Source organism: Neoceratodus forsteri (assembly GCA_016271365.2). NCBI lineage: Eukaryota > Metazoa > Chordata > Ceratodontiformes > Ceratodontidae > Neoceratodus > Neoceratodus forsteri. The sequence goes on from JADMNL010000031.1 coordinate 203,029,734, forward strand.
GGTGACAAACAGCTGGCGAACCTCTCCCGATTTCAGCCGTGCGCCCTTATAATAAGCGAGCGCCCTTCTAGGGATCCAGAGTATGAGCCATATCGGCCTCCCGAGGTGTGATTGGGGTAGAACACCGCAGAGTCAACACCTGGTTAAGGTGAAACTCCGGCACCACCTTCGAAGGAATTTCGGTGGGGCGCAGGACAACCTTGTCCCTGTGGAAGACCAGGTAAGGAGACTCGATGGAAAGCGCCTGGAGCTCTCCCATCCTTCTGGCTGACGTGATAGCCACCAAGAAGGCGGTCTTCCACGACAGGTGAGAGAGAGCACACCTGTGCATAGGTTCGAATGGCTTGCCCATGAGCTTTGCCAGTACCAGCAGTAGATCCCACGGAGGTGGGGGTTCCCTGACTGGAGGGAATGTGATCAAGGCCTTGAAAAGCGCCAGACCACCTTCTCTCCTGCGCCATCGACTGCTTCCCGCCCGCGCCTGCAAGCAGAGATGGCTGCCAGGTGCACCCTTAGGGTCGCCGACCTAAGCCCTTGACTAGAAAGGGACCATAAATAGTCCAAGATGCTTGCCAAGGAACAGGAGGAAGGGTCCAAGCCCTTGTTCTGACACCAAATGGAAAACCTTTCCATTTGAAGGCATAGCATTTTCTGGTCGACTCTTACGGGACGCCCAACTACATTGAGGACCTCGTCGGAAAGACCCAAAGCCTGGAACTCTAGCCGCCAGGAACCAGGTCGGCGGTGCAGGGATTGAAGGTCCGGATGGAACACCTTCCCTGATTGACTGAGAGCAGGTCCGGGCGAGCTGGAAGCTGCCAGGAGTCCTGGAGCTGAGACTGAGGAGATCTGTACCAGAACTGGCGAGGCCAGTCTGGGGCTATCAGAATCACCGCGCCTTGTCCCTCCTCGCCTTGAGAAGCACCTTGTGGATCAAGGGAAATGGGGAAAGGCGTAAAGAGGCCCGGGGTCCATTGCCTCGAGAAGGCATCCCCTGCAGCGAGCCCTGCTGAGGGGGCGGGCATGGAACAGACTCAGCTCGCTGCTCTCCATGGAGGCAAACAGGTCCACCTGAGGTGTGCCCCAAAGGGAGAACAGATGCTGTACTACCTCCGCAGGAGAGACCACTGTGGGATGCAGCCCCATCCGCCCAGGGCATCGGCCAGGGTGTTGGAGGCTCCCTGCCACGTGAATGGCTAGGAGATCCGCCCAGGCTGCGCACGAGTGACCAAATGCGAGAGCCTCTGCATAGAAGCATGGAGCGCTGGCCCCGCCCTGGCGGTTTAGATAGTACATGGTCGTGGTATTGTCCGGCCTGACTCGGACCACTTGACCCCGGAGGAACGGAGCAAAGGCGGTGAGAGCTAGGCGGACCGCCGAGCTCCAGCAGGTTGATGTGGCATCGACTCTGGGACCAGAGGCCATGAGCCCGGTGTTCCCCAGATGGGCACCCCAACCCATCAGAGAGGCATCGGTCGACAGAGAGACCGCCGGCTCGGGCGGACGAACGGGATGCCCTCCTGCAAATGATCTGGAACGGTCCACCACTGGAGAGCATTCCACATCCCCTGTGTCACCGACACAAGCTGGTCCAAGGGATCGCAGCTGTTGACCACTGGCTGGCCAGTCCCCACTGAAGGGGACGTGATGTTCCAGCGGCCCAACGGACCACGCTGGTACAGGCCGCCATGAGACCCAGGAGGCGCAGGAAGTCCCGGCAGGGCAATTGCCCAACCAGAAATGATCGGGCAAAGGAGGAAAGAACCTCGGCCTGTCCGCTGGAGCCGCGCCTGGCTCGAAGAGAGTCGAGCTGCGCCTGATGAATAAAATCACCTGCTTCGCCTCGAGTCTCGACTTGGCCTCGCTTGATAAGGAGGCCCAGTTGAGAGCAGACCTGAGGGCCAGATCTCTGACCACTCCGCCTCCTTCCTGGAGGGAGCTGCTATCAGCCAGTCGTCCAGGTAAGGGTACACCCGACCCTCGGCGCCGCAGGGAATGCTGTCACCACTGCCATGCATTTGGTGAAGACCCTGAGCTGGAGACAAGCCAAGGGCATGGCTTGAATCAAGAGAGATCCTTCCGCCGGAAGCTAAGGAATCTCTGGTGAGACGGACGGATAGGGACGTGAAAAACGCGGCCCTGCAAGTCCAGAGAGCAGAACCACACGCCCTGCTCCAAGGATGGTATTATCTGAGCCAGAGTGACCATCCTGAAGGTTCGAGACCTTAGGAACTTGTTTAGGTCGTGTAGGTCGAGAATGGGGCGCCAGCCCCCGTCTGCTTCGAACCAGGAAGTACCTGGACACAAACCCTGGGTCTGAAGGAGGGTCCACCACCTCTTACCACCTCCTTCTGGAGGAGGAGAGGATGTCGGCTCGACGAGCCGCCAGTGAGGCTGGGGATCTCAAGCTCCCGAGGGGCGACGGCTCTGAAGGGTGGTGCCTGCTCGATTCCAGAGGCAGGCCTCTTCCCACCACCTCCAAGACCCACCTGTCCGTGGTAACAGCGACCAGGCGAACGGAAGTGCCGAGCCGCCTCCACGGGGACCCAGGGGTAAGGTGACGGGATGGGGCGACACCCTCAGCCCGTCACTGGGCAGGCTTGGAGGAGGGACCGCCGAGGGACCTCCTGGGCCCTTTCCTCCTGCCTCCTGTTAGAGGAAGCCGGCTTGGTTTGGGATGCCAAGGCCGAGCCTGCTGGCCCTGACGTTGCTGGGTCAAGGCTGGGGCACAGAAGGACGAAAGGGCTTAGGCTGTGGTTTGGCCTTGTCCTTCTGAGCGGAAGAGACCGAGTCCAAGGTGGCATTGGACTTCTCGATCCTCTGCAGGTGACCTTCCACCCCAGGGTCAAGAGGTCAGTCCTCAAAAGGAACATCCGCCAACTTGTGCTGGGTATCCGGGCAAAGGTGGATATCCTCAGCCAAGCCCGCCGACGTGATAGCCACTGCGGCGCCACCGATCTGGCACATGAGTCCCCATATCCAAAGCAGTCTGGAGCTGCTGTTTGGCCACTGCCCTGCCCTGGTCCCCACCTGCTTAACCGTAGTCTGCAGATCGGCGGGAAGATGAGGGATGACTCATCCAGGGAGCCCAACAGGCATGAGAAAATGTGCCATGAGGACGGCCTAACTGGCCTGACGAAGGCCGAGAGAGGACGTAGCGAGACTTTCGCCCGACATAGTCCATTTCTTGACTCTTGTCAGGAGGTTTGTCCACATCCCTGGCGCTGCCGGGCCGCCGAAAACGCTGTCGGTAACCAACCCTCAGCAGAGGGGTGTTCAAAAACCGACAAGGAACCGAGGGACCGTGATACTTCCTGGCCATCCTGGCCGAAGGCGAGGGCAGGAAGCAGGGCGCTGCTAAAGTTCCAGTGCCGACCCACTATGGCCTCGCCACCGGAAAGGCCTCCGCCGGAGAATCCTCGGTCCAGAATCTCCGTGAGGGGATACCTGGCTGCTTGGAACGGGTTCGAGCTCCATCCCGGTAGACTCGAGATGAGCCAAGCAGTCCTAGGAAGGACGACGGGCTATCGTCCATTGACTGACCTCCTGAAGACCCAAGTCCAGTCGCTGGAGAAGAAGGAGGAATCATCTTCGACTCGGAAGAGTCCTCAAGAGCTGCCTCTGGCCTGAGCCACCTTCACCTGCCGAGGTCGGTCGGGAGTGAGGGTAACTGACAGCCGATGGGGTAAACCCCAGCCGACTCGAGAATCCTTGGTCGGAGCCCCAATTGGTGGCTGTGGAGGCGGAGGTTCCACCGAATCGGTGGAGCAGCTGGTTTTGGCCGAACAACCGCCTGGGTATAGGCTCGGATAAGTCGAGGGGTTGTGTCGGCCGCCCGTGACAGTCTACTTAATGGCCGGGAAGGCGCCGGAGTCGGCTTATTCCCGCCAGGAGGAGCTGTTGCAACATAAGGTCCTCGTACCGTCGACGTAATTTACGCCGAAGCCTCCCCTCATCCGAGGAGGAGGACGAGGACGAGCGGCGACGCCGCTTACCGCGGTGCCGAGACCGAGACCGCCTATGATGGTGGGAACGGCTGGACCGCGAAGAGGTCCGAGACCGAGAGTCCCGGAATTTCCGGGGTCGGTGCGGGGAGGTGTCGGCCGGAACCGGCACTCCCTTCGGCTCGGAAGGTCCATCCGAGGGCTCCGGAACCGGAGGCACAGGCGAGCCCACCGGATCTCAACTCCTCCCGGGGAACCGGGAGAGGGGAATTCGGCTAAAGGCGACAGCCTGTTCAATGGGTCGAGAAAATCTCGACTTCATCAGTGGGAGTCTCGTCAACTGACCTGACGGGACACCGTGAGGCCAGTGGCAAGGCCGAGCGGTCGATCAAGCCGACGGTCGACGGCCCGGGAGAGGGACCTTCCGCCCCAAGAGCGGCCGACGGAGGGATTTACCCTTGTCCCTCTTTTTGGACCGAGAATAAGGTCCAGCAGACGCAGGCCCTTCTCCTTTAGTGGAGAGGGACAGACAAAGCTCCTTAAAGGAAGCCGTGTAGGAAGAACCCAGAGAGAGCGGGATAAATGCCGCGGCCGAGGAAGATACGGCCCGCGCCGCCTCCTCTTCGAGGGCGACCATCCGCTCGAGCTGATCCGCCGAGCCCGCCGCCGCGGACACCGCCAACCGGGCCTCCTTGGACTTCACCGAGGGAACGCTTCGGGACGGCCCAGTTGCAATCGGGCAGCACGGTCTTCGAGGACGTAGGCCGAGAAAGATGAGCACAGGTCGCAAGCCTGCGGGTCGTGCTCAAGGCCTAAGCAGTAGACACACGTGGAGTGTGGATCCGTCCGAGACATCTTCTGCCCGCATGGGCATCTCCGAAATCCGGGAGTCGATTTGTCCATCGCAGCCGCGAGGGATCGAAGACTGAAGTCTTTTTGCAAAATATTATTTTTAAATCCGCAAACGGAGAAATAGGAACCAGTCGCAAACGCAGAGCGTTAAGGAGGGAACCTGAGCTTCCAAGCGGTAAGGAAGATCTGGCGTCATGGGGCGGAGCCGAGAGTTATACCACCCGGGTGGGTGGGAGGAGCAAGCTTGAAGACCTTCCGGCAAGATTTAAAGCGGCAAGGATACTGCCAATGAGTGTGGATGAACAACATATCCATGTCCCTAGAAAGGTAGTTACCCAGGAAAGGGACGTCCATCAGCTTGTGTTGGGTGTCCGCTGTGAAGATGGAAACCCTTAACCAAGCCCTGCAGCGCATGGCAACCGCGGCCACCACTGAGCAGGTGCATGAGGCCCCGAGGTTCAGAGCTGTCTGCAGTTGCTGCTTCGCAACAGCCCGACCCTGGTCACAGACCTGCAAGACTGGTCTGGAGGTCTGCAGTGACGTGAGGTAGAACCTCATCAAGGGAGCCCAGAAGGGCATGAGAGAAATGCACCATGACGACAGCCGAGCTTGCCTGACGGAGGCCCACCGTAGAGGTGGCACAGACTTTCCAGGCAGAGTGGTCCAGCTTTTTGGACTCCTTGTCAGGGGGTCTATCTGTATCTGCCAAACTACCTGAGCGTCTGAATAGTTTCAGTCACCAAACCCTCAGCAGAGGGATGCGCTGTGAATCCCAAAAGGCACCCGACAGGCACCGTGTACTTGCGAGCCATACAGGCAGATGGCACAGGGCAGGAGGCTGGGTGCTGCCGCCATAGCTCCAAAGCTGGACCAACAACGGCCTCGGCCACTAGGAAGGCTTCCGTCACTGAATCCCCACGTTTGAGAATATCAGTGGAGGATATTCAGCCCATTTCTGCACAGGTTCGAGAGGCATCCCCATAGATTCCGAGATGAGGTGGAGAATGCCCATAAAGGAAGAGGGGCCTTCCTCCATCAAGAGACTACCGACCCATTCCTCATTCAAAGGATGGGAATGAAGGTCCGATTCCTTGGACTCTGAGGAGTCTGGATAAATTGGTCAGCCACCGGAGTCTCCCTTCCACCTGCCTAGGATGGTCAGGAGTGAGGGTGACAGAAAGCCTGAGCGGGAGGCCTGGAACAGGCAGAGTCTGTTTGGCAGGAGCCCCTGAAGGGGGTTGTTTAGGTGGCAGCTGCAGCAGGATTGGTTGAGAGGTAGATTTTGGCCAATCGGGACGGTTTTGACTGGCTCCATGTGAGGAGGAATGGTGTGGACCAGCTCTGGAGGTGTCGGCTTCAGCCAAAGAGGCGATAGCCAAGTAATGGCTGAGATGGAAGCCATAATCTACTTAAGACCGGACAAAATCAGCTGTTGCCACATTAAGTCTTCATAGCATCAGAGTTTCTGTCGAGCCTCTCCTCATCCGAGAAGGACAAGGAAGAATGTCGGCGGCAGCGCCTCAGAGTGCTTGTGCGCCTTCTTCGGCCTGTCTGTTGAAGGCATCCAAGACCTTGACCTGGATCGTTGGGGGGACCAACGGGGCTGATCAGAAGGCACCAGGGAGGGCAGTGGATCTTCTGGGTCCAGGACCCCGATGGGATTCCCAGCGGCCTGGGTCTCCTCATTGGGGACAGGCAGGACCGGGTCCTGAATAAGGAGTTGTTGGCCTCATCGAGTGACAATGGCTCGACTGGGTCGAGAATGATCTCAACTGGGTCGTCATCTGAAATCTGACACGGCTGGCCTGATGAAGCCGGCGGCCGAGGCTGCAACCTCGACCGAAGTCAAGACAGGTGATTCCTGAGACTGAGATCTCTCACGATCCCAAGAACGTTGTCAGCGAGATGAAGATTCTCTTGGTTCCTTGTCCTTTTTACAGGACCAAGAGACATGCACGCCCGAAGGCCCCTCGCCCTTGGTGGGAAGGGATTGGCATATCTCTTGAAAGGATCCAGAGAAAGTGTAGCCCAAGTTGAGTGATACGAAGGACAGAGGACTGATCTGCAGCTCGAGCCGCCTCTTCCTCGAAAGTCTTCATTTTTTCGAGCTGCTCAGCAAACCCCACAGCCGCAGAGAATGCCCATCGAGCTTCCTTAGATTTGACCAGCGGATTCTGTTTCTCCAGTCTGCCCAACTGGAGCCGAGCGAGACGATCATCCAGGACGTTTGGGTGAAATGCGCAACACATTTCGCAGGCCTGAGTGTCACGGCTGACACCAAGGCAGTACACTCACATGGCATGTGAATAAGTGTGAGACATCTTTTGCCCACATGGGCAGCGGCAGAAACTGGGTGAGGATTTATCCTCCACAGCAGTAGACATCACGAAGCGATTTGGTGCAACTCTGACGAGTCTGAGTTTGAGCAAATCTGTGGATCTGAAAGCCAGGGCCTACAGAATGCAAGAGCGGTAAGGAGGGAACCTGCATCTTCCAGTGGAAAGGAAGATCCGGCATCATGAGGCGAAGACTAGAGTTATACCACACGGGTGGGTGGCACGAGCCAGCTTAAAGATCTTGCAGCAAGATTCTTAAAGGGAAAGGACATGCTAAACAGCGTGGCTAGAACATATCCACGATCCTAGAAGCCTTGATTTCTCTTTGTCAGCCCTTCTCCAGAACCTCCTTTAACCAATGTAGGACACTTCCCATCGTGAAATCTTAGTTATCCTTCACCCCCCTCCTAGCCATCCTGACTACAGCCTTTTCGCTTCCATATCCCACTTATGGCATTTCCACACAGCAATGCTCTCTGGGTGGAGACAACTCAAGGGGATGCCCACTGCTCTGAGTTCCAGTGAGAAGAGATAGGACTTCCTTTTTTGGGTGGTAGCCAGTGTTCCCAAAGTAATGTTGGAGCTGATGAAGGTTTTCATACTCCTGACCAAGTAAAGTACAGTTACGCAAGAACTTACCATAAAAGTAGATCTTCGAGAGGCGCTCTTGCAGTAGGTATTCACACATAGGACTTAGCCAGCAGGCGTCAGGACCCCACAGAAAAATTTCTAGCTAGCAGTCTCTGGCCCGCCTTCCAGTTCTTTCCCGCCAAAGGCCAAAAGAGGCAAGACGACAGAGAAGAGGATATTTCCTCTCATGGAAATAAAGCAAAGAAAAATATAGGGGTGGAGGGCAGAGGCAGTACATTTACTGCAAGAGCCTCTCTTGAAGATCTACTGTTACGTAAGTTCTTACGTAACTGTACCATCTTACTGCGGGGCTCTTTCAGTAGGTATTCACATACAGGACTGAGTCCCAAGCAGTCTGGACAAAGAAAAGCACTCAGGAGGAGGACTGTTATCCATAGCATGGAACCTCAGGGCTGAACAGGGTCTCACGAAGGAGACCCTGTGGGGACAGCCAACCCGTTCACTTACGGGCGGAGAGGCGTATGTTCAAAACTGTAGTGTTTCTGAAGATATGGACAGAAGTCCAAGTTGCGGCTGCACGGATGTCTGCCGCCGACACGTTTTTGAAACAAGCCACAAAGGCAGCTACTCCTCTGGTGGAGTCACCTCTGACCTGACCCGGAAGGGTCTTGTACTTGTCGTAACAGAAAGTGATACAATTCGCCAATCATTTTGATAGGCATTGCTTAGACACGCCATTTGCCTTCTCTTTTGTGGGCAAGAGAGACAAAAAGCTGATTAGTCTTCTTGAGATCCTTAGTCCGACTGGTGTAGTATCTCAGGATTCTGTAAACAGCCAAAGTATTCAAGAGGTACTCCCCTTGATTGGAGTGTTGCGTAAAGAAAGCAGGTAGCTCAATAGATTGATTCAGCATAGATTCAGCCACCACCTTAGGGAGAAACTTAGGGTTGGTGCGTAGAGCCACACATTCCTTGTGAAAAATCAAGTACGGTATTTTACACATTAAGGCCTGAAGCTTGGAAATTCGCCGAGCAGAAGTAATGGCCACTAGGAAGTGTCTCTTCCAAGAAAGGAACTTCAAATCAGCTGTTGCTGCTGGCTTAAAGGGAGGCAGAGTAAGCTTCTCCAGGATGAAATTCAAGTCCCAAGTAGGGGCAGGAACGCAGATAGGGGTCTCAAATGAAGAAACCCTCTGAGGAAAGTCTTAGAGACTTCCAACTGAGCGAAAGTCCTGTCTCCAAAGGGAATATGGTAGGCTGAGATAGCTGCCAAGTGGACTTTCAACAAGGAATGGCCGAGACCCGGATCAAAGATATGACGCATGTAGTCCAGGACTTTGACAGGGCACGAGTAAGGCTCAAAGTCTTCTGAATCTGCCCAAATAGAAAACCATTTCATGGTGTAGGTGAACCTGGTGGAAGGCTTCCTGGCCTCCACCAAAATGTCTGCTACTAGAGGAGAGACTCCAAAGCGGGCTTTAGCTACGTCTGCAGGAGCCACGCAAGGAGATGAAGGGATTTGAGACCTGGATGAACAACAGTCCCCTGATCTTGGGTCAACAATTGTTGCGACAGAGGAAGAGGAGGTTCCTCTGAAAACTGCTGCAGTAGACAGAAAACAAAAATTACGTACCTACTGTAATTATGACCTTTCTATGTATCTTCATCATTCATCACTGTTGGGTACTCGGCCGGAGCTTTTTTATTTATTTATTTATTTTAGGTAGGTGGAGCCGACACACCATCAGCGCCGCCCTTGAGGCCAACGCACTGCGTGGTGCTCATGGGTTGGCCGTTAGGCTGCGTCGACTCCACCTGCCTGCCAGTTCTGAGTCGCCGGAGAGGTAAGAAGAATGGAGTGGAGGGTGGGACAAGGAAGTCCAAGAGACAGAAAAAGGAAAAGATATATGAACTAAAAGGAGAAATAACAACTGAGAGGACAGAAGAGGAACGAGGAGTCGGAAACTAAAGGGACTGGGAGGGGCCCCAATCTCTGGAAATGGAAGAGGGAAGCAGGGTGGGTAAAGAATTTAGGAGGAGAAGGAGAAGTTAAACATCCCAGACTCTGGTCAGTCTCCAGATTACATAGGAACTGCAAGAAGTAGCCAAAGGCTTTCTGCCAGAATTCAAGGCACAGAATGGCTGACAAAATACTCCAGATAAGCAGAGTTGGCTATTTTGAAAGAAGGACAGGGTACAGAGAATTAACCTCTCAAGGAGAAATAAGTTGGACGGAAACAAGGAGGAGGAGAGAATGGAGGGCAACTGTCAACTCCCACCCCACAGGGGTGGAACCAAAGCACTGGAGAAGGAGTGCCCCACATGCTGTCCACTCTCCCCAGAACATTATCTCCTGTGTGCCCGTTTTACCCCATTCCTGACAAGAAAGGAGAGGGGGAGGGATGGACACAGATAGGGAGGGGGACCCAGAGACTGAGGCCCCAGGGGATGGAGGATGGGATTATGATGAATGGTGAAGATACACAGAAAGATCATAATTACGGTAGGTACGTAATTTTCATCTTTTATCTGTGTCAATCTTCACCATTCATCACTGTTGGGTGAGTGCTGAGCCCTCCCCCCCGAAGGGGGTTTTCTTTTACACCCTAAGGGACAAAGTCCCTTAGCTCTCAGTGGGCGACACAGTAAGAGGGAGAACCTTCAGGGCCTGAAGAAGCCAGAGAGTGGTGAGAGTGAGACGGGTTCCCCCCAGAGGGGGAAGGAAGTTGCCCCGACAAGCGCCGTCTCGCTCTACGGGAGAGAGACAGGTTCTCTGCTGGGCGGAGTTAATCACCCTATGCCGGACCAAGGGTGACAACCGGGAAAGACGCAGCCATGCCATCCGCCTAGTGCAGATCGCTGTCCCTACGACCCTGGTAGCTACCTCTTTGGCATCATCGGATGTCCTCGCTTGGTGCCTTGCTAGCTCCAGGCCACACGCAGAGAGTGCAATGGCTTGTCTGGTTTGCTCCGTATCAGGCAATGAGGCTAGAAGCTGACCTAGCCTGGACCACAAGAATCTGTCATAGGCTGCATAGTGGGCCTGATGTACAGAAATGGAAAGCAATAATCGTGCCGAGTAGAAAGTCCTCCTACCCCAGAAGTCAAAATCCGAGGAGTCTTGATCTGGGGGCCGGTCACGGTGAAGAGTGCGAAGCCCATCAGGAGTATCCAACAGTGTTAATCCGGACTACGGATGAGGCGTGGAACCTGGAGACTCCGGGAAGGGGCACAATACCTCTGGCTGAGATCTCTAGTGGCAGGAACTCCAGAGAAGGCCAGGAACGCAATGATGCCTCCCGAAAGGGAGCAGGCCAGGACGGCACCACAAGGGTGGTCTTGCCAAAATCGCCTAGAAAGGCATGCGTGAGTGCTCTGGATTGCTAACAGTGGCAGGGGTGAGGTGCAAGTCCTCCAACATCCTCACGAGGAAGCACTGATACTCAGCGAGATCAGCAGCTGGAGAGATGTGGACAGAAGGTTCCTCTCCCCCAGAAGAGGGGGATAAGGAGCTGGAGGGCACCGGCTGTTCACAGGGCGGCTGCTCGGAGGAAGGTTGAAAAACCTGACTATCCATTGCCCTAATGTAAGCTGGGAACCAAGCAGCCACCGCTCTGCACTGTTCCCAGGAGAGAGGCCCGCTAGGAGCAAGGATGCCTGGGAGCGCAGGAGAATGTGGTAGAGGAATGGGGACAGAGCCGAGAAGAGATGTCGGCTGACCTCCGCCTGGGCTAAGAAGCAGACTGGGAGCAACCAAGGAAGAAAGTGCCCCGGAAGACCCCACAGCCAAAAGCTGAACAACCATTTCGGTACTGCCTTGGCTGCACACGGAAGAATCCCCCATGTGAGGTGACTGAGGCCATACAGGTCCAGAAGGACGGTCCCCCTACCTCAAAAAAATGGGTCTCTCTCAAAGAGACCGAGGAGGAAGAGCGGAGATCCGCACTACGGCTTCTCCCAGAGCCCGGGTGGATCCCCGAAAAAGGCCACCGCGCAGACCCCATGCCCCTCAACCCCTCGGAGTCCGAAAGAGCCCTCCTCCTCCTCGAGAGGGCCAGCCAACAGCTCTGGGCAGCACCCGAAGAAGCTATCCAGGGCACAGCACCCTCCCCTCCCATAGGTGCTCCAATCGGCCCCAAAGTTGGGGGTACCACTGCCAAGGGGTCAGTGAACCCACCAAGACCGGGCTGCAGAGCAATGGTGGCCTGCACCACTGTACGCTGGTCAGCATCTCTGACCCCAGTCTCGGTAGCCACCGACCCCACCTCAGAAGGGAGCCGACTCCGGCTTGTCGTGGAAACTACTGGGCTGCCCACTCCAACACTCAACCCCAAAGAGTCAGACAGTCCGTCTGACTCAGAGCCCGCCTCCGAGGAGGTAGAGGCCGAGGCCCTGTGCCAGACCGCAGGAAGGCGCCCACTGCCATCTTTGCCAAAGGGGGTGCCAGAGACCAGTGCCATGCCGAAGTTGGTGCCAGTGCCCTCCATAGCACCACGAGCGGAATCCACAGGGGGCATGGCTCCAGCCCGAACAGGAGCTCCAGAGTCGGGACCAGCCACGGCGCCCTGCGCCAAAGACAAAGATGGCATCGACGACGGCATCATTGGCACCGAGGACGGCGATGTCCGGCAACACGCGCTGCAAACGGCGCCAAGGGCAGAGGCAGTGCCAACGATGACGCTGACGGCAGAATCCAACGGCCCCACGCTGCAGAGTCCTGAAGACATGGCGCCGTGCTCAACCTCAGTGCCGTGGACCGCGCCGAGACCTAGACAAAGATGGTGCCGTAGCAGCTCCCACGGCGCCACTAGCAGTATCGGGGCCGCCAACAGCTCCGGCAGAAGCCAGTGCCGCGGTAACAAGTCGGGCGCCGACGGCCCATCAGGGCCTATGGCAGCGCAACGACGTCGACCCGGCCTTGCAAACCGTGGGTCCGGCACCGGGAGCTTTCACCCAGGGGAAACTGACGGGTGGCGCGCCCGGAAGGAGTGGACAGGCCTCCTGTGCCGGAAGGAACCTTTGCAATGGAGAGGCTACTAGTAGCCGAGGCTCCCTCCTCCTCGGTCTGTGTAGAACCGGAAGGGGACCCGGAGGAAAGGCAGACAGAGAGCGTGGCTTGGCCCGACGAGTGCATGCAAGACCTCCCAAAGTCGGGCAGCATGCCCCACTTTCGACGCTGCTCGCGATGGACCCGCGATCCATGGAGAAACAGGCACTGCAACTTAATCCATGTCGGAAGTGGGCCAAGACACGAAAGACAATGGTCAGGTTGGTCGGGTGACGGCATATTTTCGCCGCATGGGCACAGTCGCATGGGGGGCCGACCCGTCCTGGAAGTTTTCTTGCCCTCCGACCGAGACACGACCTACGGGGAAAAAAAAACCCACCAAAAACAGACTCGACGTCACAGAAAAATGGAAAGATCTTACCAGGCGACGTCTAGTATGGCAAAACAGAACTGGCAAGAGGAACCGACTGACTTCAGCACTGAAGGATTGCAATCACAGAGTCGAGAAACTGCGAAGCAGGCCTCAACTTTTTCTTCTCAGCGTCCAACGAGGTGACCTCTACGGCAGGAGACGAAGAACTGGCAGGCAGGCAGAGTCGACGCAGCCTAACGGCCAACCCGCGAGCGCCACACAGTGCGTCGGCCTCGAGGGCGGTGCTGATGGTGCGTCAGCTTCACCTACCTTATTAAAAAAAAAAAAAAAAGCTCCTGCGGGGTCTTGACCTCCAGCCAAGTACCCAACAGTGATGGTGAAGACTGACACAGATAAGATGTACAGTTATGTAAGAACTTACCGTAACAGTAGATCTTCGAGACCTTCTCCCCTGAGGTGTGCAGATCCATCTCTTTTTCAAGAAGGTACGCCTTCAGATGGCGGATCAGAGTCCAGCTGGTGAATCTCTGGCAGGACGAACAGGCTGCGGTGTCATGCTCAGGCCCCAGGCAAAAGACGCACTTCTTGTGGCAATCCTTAGATGGTGTCTGGCAGCCGCAACCGCACTTGTTGACGTGGGGTCCCAACCCAGAGACCGAAGACAGTGAAGACATACGTCGGTGACTGAAAAAACGTCGAAAAGTCGAATAACTGGAAGAAAAAAGGGCTGAAAACCCAAAGTTTTTAGATGGTACTGGCAAGCCAAAACAGAAGAACTCTTCACGTGCGCGTGACGCAGCGGGAAAAGAACTGGGGTGGAGCTGGGTCAGCCCCCTTTCATACCAAGGCTGACAGGGCGGAGCCGACAGGGGCAGTCCCTGCTGGGTACTGCTGGCTAATAAGTTTTCCGGTGGGTCCTAGTGCCTGCGGCATAGTCCTAATTGTGATAGCCTACTGCAAGAGCTCCCACTGGAAGTAAGATCCAAACTGGCCTGGACCAGAAGGGAGCAATGAGAATCAATCATTCGAGCTCCCTCCGATCCGAGTTTGTTCAGGACCCTCAGAATTAAAGGAATGGGAGGGAAGGCATAAACTAATCTCTCCCTCCAGCCGAGAGACAGAACGTCCCGCAAAAATATGTCTCGCCCTGGAGCGAGCGAGCAGAAGGTGGGAAGTTTTGCCTTTTGGGGAGAGGCAAAGAGTCTATCTGAGGCGTCCCCCATCGCTGAAAGATGTCATTTATGACTTGTTGATCTAACTCCCATTCGTAGGACCTGGCTGAGGACCGACTGTGTTGGTCTGCCAGTGTGTTTTCCACTCCCAGAATGTGAACCGCGGTCAAGTGAAGGTGATGTTGAGCTGCCCAATGCCAGACTCTCATCGCTTCTTGGCACAGAGGGTAGGAACGTGTTCCTCCCTGCGTGTTGAGGTACCAGACTACACACGTTGTCTGATTGTATGAGGAGATGACCAGGGAGGATTAAGGAGAGTAGAGCCTGAAGGGCATAAAGGACTGCTCTCAGTTCAAGCACATTTATGTGCAGGTTTTGTTCGAACTTGGACCAGCTGCCCTGAGTCCTGTGAGACCCTAGATGGGTACCCCAGCCTTCTCCTAACGCATCCGTCGTCAACATCTGGGAGGGCAGATCGATGCAGAAGTGAACTCCCAGGCACAGGTTCTCCTGAACCATCCACCACTGCAAGTCCCTGATCATGGGATCCGATACTAGTACCTCTTGGCCTAGATTGTCCCTGATTTGGTTCCACTGTGACCAAAGCGTCCACTCACAGATCCTCATATGAGGCCGAGCGAACGTGACTGTCGGAATGGCAGCTGTCATTAGTCAGAGGAGGCAGAGGACTGAACTGGCTCTGACTCTCCTGCAGCCGGACAGAAGACTAGCCTGATTCTGAAGGGTGTCTACCCTGTCCAGAGGCAAGAATGCTTTGCCAGTGGCCGTGTCCAGAATCACCTCTATAAACTGGAGGCACTGTCATGGGACCAAGTGGGACTTGGCCTGGTTGATGGTGATACCCAGGCTGGTAAAAACCTGCAGGGAAAGGGAGTGGAGGGGTTCCTCCCTGGACGAGGCCGCCAGGAGCCAATCGTCCAGGTAAGGGAATACCTGTACTCCCTGGGTACGCAGGTGGGCCACTACCACCGACAAGCATTTAGTAAACACTTTGGGGGGGCATGCCAAGGAAAGACCAAATGGGAGGGCCGTGAATTGGTAGTGGTCCCCCTGAAAACAAAACTGAAGGAATTTGCGGTGGAAAAGGCATATGGGGATATGCAGGTAGGCATCCTGCATTTTCAGAGCACATGGCCACTGTCCCAGCTGAAGCAGTGGTAGAAGGCTCTGCAAAGAGAGCATTCTGAAGCGTTTGTACTCCACAAACATGTTCAGGGAGCTGAGGTCTAGGATGGGCCTCAGATCTCCATCTTCTTTGGAACTAGGAAGACATGGGAATAGTAACCTGTTCCCCAAAGAGGAGTGGGAACTGGTTCTATTGCCGCCTTCCAGAGAAGGGAGATTTCCTCTAGCACCAGAGGAAGATGTTGCAGGGAATAAGACGACTGGAGAGGGTGGTCTTCGGGGCTGTTTCTGCAGAAACTCTATTGAATGTCCTGCCGATACCAACTGGAGCACCCAAGCATCTAATGTTATCCTCTCCCAACCCGGCAGATGGGACGAAAATCTCCCCCCTACCGCTTCCTCTGGAACCTCCAGAGGCAGGGAGTCAGGAGGTGTGGGGCAGGGCAGCAGCCAAGGCTCCTGCGGCTTTTTTGCTGAGGGGAGTCTTGGTTGCTGGAGGAGAACCAATTTGTTGCTTGCGTTGCCCTCTGACTTTTTTGTCTCTGTCGGTTTTGGAGACGAAAGGATGCTGCTGCCCTTGAGGGGGCCTGTACATAGTCTGGACAGACTTGAGTGCAGTACCCTTCTCCTGCAGTTTGGTAATGAAGTCCTTGACATCACACCCGAACAGCACCAAACCCCTGAATAGCAGATTGCACCTCAGGGACCAAACTTGACACGCGGAGCCAGGTATGACGCCGTAGGCCTACGGCGAAGGCCGAGCGCCTTCCAGCTGTGTCCACCACATCGTAAGTGGCACATAGCATGTGCCAATAGCTCGAGCAAGCGGAACGGAAAAGGTCACCCACTTCCTGCTTAGTCTGTGACTCAGGAATGGAGTCCAATTTAGATTCACCTGGCTAAGGATGGTCTTCTGGAAATCTCCCATATGTGCAACATAGTTGAGGACCCTGATGCCTAGGGTAGATGAGGAATAGATCTAGTTATTAAAGGGTTGCTTATGTAAACACAAATCGTATAAATACCTAGATATCTGGGAACCTTGTATGAAATGCTCTTTGAATCACAATTTTAACTGAAATTTACCAATGGCTTCCTTTCTTGATACATGTCCTTTTGGAATTTACAAGGGAACACCATGTTTTCACTAAAGAAATTATATAGTTAAAAATGTATTGCATATTTATGTGAAAATAAGTTTATTTTCTTTTATCAAAATTTATATAGATGTTAGATGACTACTGGATATGTAACTGCTTTCTAAGCAACAGGGTTGATACACAAGGAGGCGTGGAAAGGATGAAAAGAGACTTGGCAAGGTTGGAGGAATGGTCTGACGTATGGCAGCTAGGATTCAATGCAAAAAAGTGCAAAATAATGCACCTGGGAAACAAGAACCCAGGGGAAGAATACACAATGGGTGGGGAGGTAGTAACAACAACAAAACAGGAAAGGGACCTGGGGGTAATCATATCAGATGACCTTAAGGTTAGCAAGCAATGTGAGAAGGCAGTAGGGAGGGCCCGGGGTATACTGGGATGTATAGGGAGAGGCATCAGCAGCAGAAAACAGGAAGTTGTTATCCCTCTCTACAGACAGTTGGTGAGACCCCATCTGGAATACTGTGTCCAGTTCTGGAGACCCCATCTCCGCAAGGACACAGACAGGATAGAGGCAGTCCAGAGGAGGGCAACTAAAATGGTGCAGGGTCTGCATGAGAAGCCATATGAGGAGAGACTAAAGGAGCTTAATATGTATACCCTTGAGGAAAGAAGGGAGAGGGGGGACATGATAGAAACTTTCAAGTACCTCAAGGGAATCAACAAAGTCCAAGAGGGTAGCATCTTTCAGAAAAAGAGACTTGCAAGAACAAGGGACACAATTTAAAGATAGAAGGAGGGCGGTTCAGGGGCAATGTGAGGAAGTATTATTTCACAGAGAGGGTAGTGGATGCATGGAACAGCCTTCCTGAGGAAGTTGTGGAGTCTAAAACTGTGGGAGAATTCAAGAATGCATGGGACAGACATAAGGCAATTCTTGTGGGGGGCAGGAAGATATAGGCTGTTGGTTAAATAGGATCTGCTGCCTATCCTGTAGGTAGGGAAATGGGCAGACTAGATGGGCCTAGCGGTCCTTATCTGCCGTCAAAGTCTATGTTTATGTTTCTATGTTAATGTTGTATTATATGTATAAATATTTTAAAACTTTCAATAAAATTTGAATTATAAAAAAAGGACTAGATCATTTTCCCATATTGGTCAAGAAGCTGTGATTCCTTATCAGACAGAGATGAGCTGAGGTGTTTAGGACTGGCGGAGCGACCGTGAGCGGCACTGATGACAAAATCTGCCTTGGGGTGAAGGCTAAGAAAGTCTACACCCTCAGGAGCCTGGTATAGCCTGTCCACCTTCCTCGGAAGAGGGGCTAATGCAGAGGGTTGTTTCCAAATGGTGGAAATGAGATCTGCGTGAGGCTCTGTCCAAGGTGGGTTCAGTGTAGGAGTGGTCTCGGGCAGATCCGGATGGGTAGCGAGTTTTTTTTACGCTGTAGGTCTGGCTCCACTGATTGCCACTGAACAACTTCCTGGATTTTCCTCAATAACTCTAGAAAGGAAGGGTCCTCCGGAGGGGACTTCAAAGGATCCCTCAGCCTGGGGCATTCCAGAGTATGGGGCTTGTCTTTGGGGTCACAGTGGCCGGACTCAGTCCATGACAGAAGATGACGAAGAGGAAGACTCCTCCCCCCTAGGAGGGGGAGGGATGAGCCCTCTGGGGAAGTTCCCGGGGGCGCGTATCCTCCCTGCCTCGGGCACCAGAGAACTGTCCTCTGGGTGTCGGGCGGGAAGGGGGTAGGGAGTCTCCGACGTAGGGGATCCAGTATCGGGTCCGGCGTCGGGAGATGACTCTCGACCTCCCTGGTGAGCTGAGCCTTGGCCTCACCTCACCTGGAGGCCAAGGTTTCATTCAGATCCACCGCCGGCTGAGGAGTGGGTGGCAGAGGTGGGGGATATGGCTATTGAGGGTATCCGTAAAAGAAGTATCTGTAACTCGACAGCGAGTAGCCCGGCGTCTGGTACTGAGGCACTGGATACTGTGGCGCCAGATACGGAGGGGCCTAGGTAACTGCGGCACTGGATATTGTGGTATCTGGTACCCAGGGGCTCTGATGGAGCAGAGGGACCTGGCAGAGGCCCTGCTGGTGGGCCAGATAGTGGAAACTTTGGCCCCGTGGGCACTGGGTCAGACGGTCCTGATGGAGGAATAGGTCTTCCGTCAGGTAAAGGGACGCCGAATGACGTCAGGTCGGCCGGCGTCTGAGGATCCATCATCAGTGGGTCCCGCACAGGAGGAGGGAGCCCTGACGGCAGCATCTCGATGTCCTCTGTGATGACCGAGGAAGGAGGGTTAAAATCCCCGGGAGTCATTCGAGGGGACACGGAGACCTCAGTGGGCAACATGGTGAGATGCTGCAGAGAGCCTGGGACATCAGACTTATCAACAGGGTCAGGCGCAGGCTTCTAGGCCGGGCAGTAGTCGGTGGAACCAGCGTCAGACTTATTGGCAGTGTCCGGGCGGACGTCGGAGCAGCAGGCGTCCAACTTATCGGAGTCCCTACCTGAGGAAGGCTGCGAAGGAGAGGCAGCCTTGTCGGAAAGGGTTTTGGCTGGGCGCTCACCCGAAGAGGTGAGCGGCTTAGCAGCCTTGTCCGGGCATGTCGGTGGAACAGACATCCAACTTACCAGACCCGCTCTGACCGGGAAGCTGTGAGGGAGGAGCAGCCTTAAAGGGAGCGGAGGCCTCCTTTGCCCCAGAGGCTCCCGAACAGCCCGGGCCGCCGTGGAGCGATCCCCAGAGGGGACGTTACCTTGAGTGCTGCGACTCCAGCCAAAGTCGCAGCTGCTGTGGAAGCAGACTCCCACTCTTGGTGCTTCTCCTTGTCACGCTTTTTCTTATGACCTTTGGGGAAGTAAACACCTGCCTAAGTTTCTTTAACTCTTTTTCCATGGAGGCTATTTTCTTCTTGAGGAGATGGGCTTCCAGGGACTGCTGCATTCTCTTGCGGGTACCTGAGCTGAACTTCTGGCAGTGCTGGCACTTCTCCACGGGGTGGTCTGGACCCAGACTAAAGAGGCACAAGGAGTGGCCATCCTTGTGTGGAAGTTGGGAACCACACGAGCCGCACTTGTTTTTATGCCATTCGGAGGGCGTCGGGGACTATATACACAGCAATTTTTTTTAAAAGAGAAGAAGAAAAATAGAGAAATTAGGTCAGAAAGTTAGAAAACTTGAAGACCGACGAATCACTGACAAAGCGCTGTTCTACATGAGAAAGAACTTTCTAAATAGCAATGGAGAAAAACTGAAAGGTAGGCATGGGGATTCGCCTTTATACAGACATCGTATGACGCTGGTCACCTGATGTGGGGTGGTCCACCGCCAGAGACAGCTAGCTAGAAATTTTTCCGTGGGGTCCCGACGCCTGGCGGCTAAGTCCTATATATGAATACCTACTGCGAGAGCCCTCTCGAAGCAAGATCTAGAATTGTCTACCTGGAGCCAAACACACCTCCCACATAGGATGCGCCATGTAACCCTCCATCTGACTTTTCAAGGGTGTGGCTTGGGCCAAACCCATTCACAATCATCCCCATAGCACAGCAAGAACCTCGTGAGCTTGACATCACAACACCTACATTTCATAGCATCAAGCTGCTGGGACTACATTACCTGAGGGGAAGACTCTGGGGCAAGTATTCCTGTCAGCATGGTCCCCCTCCGAAATGGTTAGCAAGGGACAGCTGTCTAGGGTCTAAGCCTCCCACTTAACCAGTGATAAAGGGCATCCAAATCAGACATCAAGAGCTTTCTCTGCTGCCTCTCAGGATGCAAACCCAGGTTGACAGTTCAGCAACCAGTGTTTGTTTTAGACATATTACCGGTAACCTCTTTAAAGGAAAATTAAATTATATTAGGGCCTCCGGCTAAGATCCATTTGTGGGAATCAATGGTGAAGATGGATTCTTGGAAGATCCAGGACATCTATCGAGGGTAGGAAGGAAGGGGAGAAATGTGTAGTCTCAGCTAATGCCCTTTTCTGTGACATGGAGGCAGGGTTCTAGGTGATAACTTCATATACAATAACATCACGGCACACTATGCTGTACAAAAACATCACAAACAAATATAGTTGGTAAAAAACACCAACTGGTACAAACACTGCAATGATTTTTCTTTGTGGGGGGCTCTGCTATGCCCTTCCCCCAAATAAATATAATCAACTCTGAGGGGATGTGGACCTCTGGAAAGGAGATCAACTCGGGAAGGGGGAATTTTTTTTATAATAAGAGAAAGAATATAAAACACAATTCTCCAATATTGGGAGATGGGTAACCAAACCCTGGTCCCCAGGTCTCCTCTGCTCCAGGTGCTTGCACCTTAGCCACTCCACCACAGGAGCGGCTCGACCAGGCACTGCACCGACAGCTCCTTCCTTCCTTCCCTTCCCCATCTCCACATACAGCAAGAGGGGTAGCAACATTTCCGCAATGATATTCTACCCGTTGTTGAAACTGCTTGCAAACATTTTGCCACGATATTACTGCTGGCAATATTACTCCCACGACATGTACACGCACGCACACACGCGTACACACATATATATCGGATACAGGAGACAGAATGACATGGCACCTTAGCAGCCTGAAGTGCAGAAATAGGTAACAGAAATGCACCAAACAAACTGACACACAACCTACCTGCAGCTCAAGACAGTGCCGCTGTTTCTCTGAGATCTTACTTTTCAGAGCCTGTTTCTCTTTGAGCAGGTTCTCCAGTGACAGAGTCGGCCAGTCCAGCTTCAGTTCTTCACACCGTGCTTTAAGCTGCAACAGTGAATTGAAAGGTCACTAGTTTTTCTGCAGGGGGACCTGGAGAAGGTTTTAATTTTACCTGCTTTATTTCTCTCAACCTCTGCTCACATTTAAAGATACAATGACACACACATTTTAAAGATACAATGACACACACATTTTAAAGATACAATGACACACACATTTTAAAGATACAATGACACACACATTTTAAAGATACAATGACACACTTCTGAGGGTCAGTTTTTGGTTCTTTCAAATTAAAAAGATGGGTTGTCAGCATTTTTTAATGTTTAAATATTCTTCTCATATACAGTGACTGATTTTTACTTCCTAGATTTTGCTGCACCCAAATATATACTGAAGAAACATTTTCGAAAAGAAGAAATTCTGTAAGACATTTGATTTTTTTTGTTAGTTCCAACAATGGGTTTAGTCATAACTGCTGGGTAATTACGCCATCAGACTAGGTAGGCTGAAATCCAAGCAAAGCTGCGACACCATGGACCCTGTCTAGTATTCCATAGTGTTACAAGCCACTTTGCCACACAGTGCAGGAAGCCTTACTTCACAACTTCTTAATATAGGAAATAGAACAAATTCCTTCATTCTTACCGTAATTTCCTTTTTTTGTTAGCTCCAATGTTGTCAATGGGGAGTCAACACACAAGTGTAACAGTAAAGTACAGTTATGCAAGAACTTATTGTAACAGTAGATCCTCAAGAGAATCTCTTGCATCAGGCCACATCTATGGAACCACAACTGTCAGGACCACACGGAAACTTTTCTAGCTAGCAGTCTACAAGGGACCACCCATGATGATGTCAGACGTAGGCAATGTCCCTCCCATATAAACGTGGGCAGCCCCGCGCCACCCTCAGTTCTTCGGCTGAGGACCATATACAGAGGACCTCCTGCTAGGGAACCAAGGAGAGCCAGAGGTTCCAGCCATAAAGAAAGGTAAGGGGTAAGGTGAACTGTCCTGCAAAGAAAGATGGACAGAAAGGCAACGGGGATGGGAGGGGAGACAGCATGGCCAGATGCCAGAGATTCTCTCAAGGATCTACTGTTACAGTAAGTTCTTGCATAACTATACTATCCTCACAGAGGATATCTCTTTCATCAGGCCACAGCTATGGAACGAGTCCAAAGCAGTTACAGTCTTGGCAGGGCTGGAGGCTACAGACCCAAGACATAAGGTCTTGAAGCACAGCAAGGCCCGAAGCCTGACGTTCCCCTAGAGGCAATGTCCAGACTGTAGCGTTTAGAGAAAGTGTGGACAGAAGGCCAGGGTGCAGCAGCATGGATCCCTGCAGTTGCAACATTCCTGAAAAAAGCAGCTGAAGTGGCCATTCCTCTGGATGAATGACCACGAACAACGCCAGGAAGTTCTATACCGTACTTCCTGTAACAAAGAGATACAGTTGGCCAGCCATTTAGACAGGCACTGTGTAGAAACTGGTGCACTCTCGTTCCCATGGGCGAAAGAAAAACAACTGCAAGGAGTTCTTGCAGTCCATCGTACAGCGTGTATGGCAACGGAGAATTCTAAGTGCATCTAAGGTGTGCAGCGATGCATTCCCAGGGTTGGCATTCTCTGGGTAATAAACAGGCAGGTTGATGGCAAGATGCAAGGTAAATTCAGACACCACCTCAGGAAGACACCCAGGATTCAGATGCAAAGTCTTGGTGGAAATTCAAATCAGGAGGCTCACATATCAGAGCCTGAAGCTCGGAAATCCTTCGAGCAGAAGAAACGGCAACTAAAAACTGAGCTTTCCATGACAGAATGCGAAGCTCGCATGATGTGGCAGGCTCAAAAGAAGCCACAGTACGTTTTTCCAACACAAATTCAAGTTCCAAGGTGGGAATGGATTGTGAATAGGAGGCTTCAGATGAAGAATGCCCCTCAAAAAAGTACAGTACACCTCTAGTTGTGCCATCGTACAGCCATCAAAAAGCACATGGAAGGCTGAAATGGCTGACAGGTGTACCTTAATGGAGAAGTACTGCAGGCCAGAATCAGAGGGACAGCAAGTACTCCAGAATCTGAATCACTGGACAAGTGAAAGGGTCCAAATGATGGGAAGCCACCCACAGAGCAAAGCACTTCCACCTCATAGAGAAAGTAGCCTGGTGGAGGGTTTCATGCTCCCGGGAGAACAAGCCTCTGCACAGGGACAGAGATACTGGAGGTTCCATCACCAGCTGCTGCAGTAAGGGGAACAAGAACGGACAAGGCCAGAACGGGGCAACGAGTGGCCCCTTCCATCTGGAACTTGACCACCCCCTTCTGAATCAGAGAAAAGGTGTAAAAGAATCTCCCTTCCCAAGACAGCAACAATGAGTCTTGCCAGAAAACTCTAGGTTCTGGAGCGAGCGAGCAGAAATGCAGCATTTTGCACTGAGTGGGGACGCAAAGAGGTCCAACTCTGGATGACCACATCTGCTGAACAGGTCTATGACCGAGGTCAGCAGCTCCTACCTGTGCATCCGAGGTTGCGACCAGCTGAGACTGTCCACCAGGACATTTAAGACACCTGGAACACAGACTGCCGACAGTTCTAGTCCACTAGACTGTGTTCTAGAGCCCAGTATCAGACCTGCCTCGCTCCCAGACATAAGAGGTTAGGAATGGATCTCCCCTTGTTTGTTGATGTAGTGTGCTACACTGATGTTGACAGTCTGCACCAACTGACAGCCTGGTGACAGGTGGGCCTGGAAGGCCTGTAAAGCATACATAACAGCCCTCATCTCTAGGACACTGACGTGGAGGGAAGTCACCCATTTGGACCACGTCCCTTGGGTCTGATGAAGTCACAGATGAGCCCCCAGCTCAAACCCCGAAGTGTCTGTGGTGAGGATCTGCTTCAGGAACAGAATAAGTAAGGGAACCCCTTTCAACAGGCTGCCAGGTTCCATCCACTATAACAGCACCTTTCTGACCTGAGAGGAGACCAGAACTTGCTGTCCTAGGTTGCTGGTGTGTAGGTCCCACTGGACTCTAAATGCCCACTGACGAATCCGGACGTGCAGCCTGGCTAAAAGTATCATGACAATGGCTGCAGCCATCAGGCCCAACAGCCTCAAGAAGGATCTGGCCGTGACATATCCACTGTTCTTAATCCACTGACCCAGAGTCATCAGGTGGTCTGCCCTGTCCTGCGGCAGGAACGCAAAAACCCTGAGCCATGTCCAGTACTGCCCCAATGTACTGGAGGAGTCAGCAAGAGGTCAGGATCAACTGGGGCAGATTTACAGTGATCCCCAGGGCATGGAACAACTGCCCAACCCAGCATGTTCCAGGGTCTGGAGCAGGTGCTCCCTGAACCATGCTTTGACCAACCAACTCCTGAGAGCTGCAGCTACCACCACCAAGCGTGAGGTAGAGACCCCTGGCACAAAGGATAAGACAAGGGGCAATGACTGTAACTGGTAGTGCTCCCCTTGGGACTGGGACCAGAGGTACCACTGGTGGACAGCACATATCGTAATATACAGGTATGCAGCAGGTCTAGAGAGGGAACCTATCCAGTCTCCCTGGTGCAGCTTTCTCAGATCTAGGATGGCCGCAAATCCCTGTGGATTTGGGGACTAGAAAGAAGAGGGAATAGAAACCCTGCTCCTTGGGGACAAGTTGTATGGCCCTGTTCTGCAGGAATGTGCCAATCTCACCCCCCCCCTCACCCAGCAACACTGGAATATGGTCTGAGGGTAGCTGGAAGGAACTGGAGGTAAATCTGAAGGCCCTTCAGAAGCTCTAAAGCATGGCCTTGTGCCATGAGCTGCAGGACCCTTACAGCAGTAATTAGCCCCCAACACCTGTTCGGGGGGGGGACGGATCCCTACCACCGCCTCCTATTTCTAGTACTGGCAGGTGGGGTTGACAAGCAGTCATGCTGCGGTAGCATCTGCAGAAGAGGCCACATCACCTCCTCTAGGGGCCTTCCTACTAGTGGAGGAAGGAGAAGGCAGTGCTGTTTCCACCCGATGCATGTCCTGGGGCCTGGCACCCTGTTTAGGCTTATGTTAAGCCTGTTGAAAGGGCACCACCTGTCCATTCTTTGGCTGGGTGTGGTACAGAGAGCGGACAGACCACAGAGTCCCACCCGAGGCCTGCAGGTCAGCAAATATGTCCTGCCCATCTGCCCTAAAGAGCCCGCAGCTCAGAAGGGGCATTCAGGATGGCTGTTGTACACCAAGAGGAAACCCAGACAGAGTCAGTAAACAGAGTAGTTAGTGATTTTAACATGTAAGGAGGTCAGTGAAGCTGAATCTATGTGCACTATCCTCTGGCCCCGATGCTGTGTTCCCCATCGGCAAGTTGCTGTGACTGAGTAAGTAAACAGGGTAAGGATTGCTATTATGCATGTTACTGTATTGTGCAGTCGCTATATTTGAATTCGCTATAATGCTGGCGCCAAAGTAACATTCGCGATTTTAGATTTGCTATTTTGACATGGAACCCTTGTGGAAAGAAGGTGTTGGATGGCAGGAGACGTCACTGCCAAGGAAAACAATGACGAGGCCACAGTCGGTGCCAAGAAGCACAGCTAGTGGAGGAAGAACCAAGGGGCAGGGACCCCACCCAGGAAGCCACAGAAAACAGAAGAACCCTTAAGAGTCCATTGGGGCCTGGGAGGGCCTGAGGCATGAGCCGGTGACACAGAGAAGCTTCCATGAAGAGTGCTCTGAGGTCCGATGACCCACAGTATGGAGTACAGAGTAAGGCTGATTAACAAGGTTGCTGGGGAGTTGGCAGAAGTTTTTGAAGATCTGGGCAGAGGAGATGGGCCTCATGTTTGTAGGCCCAAGGGAAGCCACCATGCTCCACTGGAAGACTGGAAAGGTGGCGGCTGGCGCCCATCAGAAAAGAGAGGCGTGGTTCACCCAAACGTGAAGGCAAATGACATGTTTTGATAAAAGAAAATAAGAAAATCAAAGATTTCAGCAGTCGACTGAAACAGCAATGTCTCCGTGGAGTCAATGACCGATGGTCTATGGGAAAATAAGAGAGGAGGGTGCAGAGCTGCCCCGATGGCCCTTCTCCCTTGGTGGAGAGGGACTGACAAAACTCCTTAAAAGAAGCAGTGTAGGAGGAGCTCAAGGAGAGCGGGATAAACACTGCAGCCAAGGAGGAAGATGAAGCGGCCTGGGCCGCCTCCTCCTCGACTGCGATCAGCTGCTCCGTGGAGCCCGCAGCCGCAGACACCACCCAATGGACCTCCTTTGACTTCACCAGCGGGTACAGTTTCTTGGGACGCCCAAGTTGTAGTCTGGTAGCGTGGTACTCTAAGACCAAAGCCAAGAAGGACTTGCACAGATCACAGGCCTGTGGATTGTGGGCAAGGCCCAGGCAGTAAACGCACGTGGAGTGCGGATCGGTCCAGGATATCATCTGCCCGCAAGGGCACCGATGGAAGCCAGGAGTGGATTTGTCCATCGCAGCCGTGAGGGAAGATGAAGACCATAGTCTTGAAAACTTTAAAATAATTTTCGGAAAACCCGAAGAGTTTGGATCCAGGCCTAAAACGCAGAGCGCTAAGAAGGGAACCTGAGCTTCCAAGCGGTAAGGAAGATCTGGCGTCATTGTTCAGAGCCAAGTATTTAACCACCAAGGTGGGTGGAAGGGGCTAGCTTGAAGACCTTCTGGCAAGAATTAAAGCGGCAAGGAACCTGTCAGACAGTATGGATTGAACAACATATCCAAGTCCCTAGAAACTTGAATAAAAAAAAAAAAAGCTACAGAAATTCAGAATACACATAAGGAGCCAGAAGAACTGTGGGTCACCCTGGAAACAGGTAATGGGACAGCCATAAGAACTGGGGTTGTGTACAGGCCTCCAGACCAGGGGCAGGACAGACACATTACTGTTAGAAGATATACAAAACATGACAGCTAAAGGGGAGGTTCTGATAATGGGAGACTTCAACATGCCCGATACGGACTGGTCAATACCAGCAGGAACATCTGCCAGAACTAGACACATGGTGGATTCCCTGCAACGGGAGGGCCTCAAACAACTGGTACAACATCCCACAAGAGACAGGGCTATCCTAGATCTAGTACTGACTAACAGGGAAAGGATCACAGATCTCCAGGTAGAACGTCACCTGGGGGCCAGTGACCATCACATGGTATGGTTCAATTTAGCCACTAGAACTAAATCATCCCATTCCAAGGCAAAAATATGGGACTTCAGAGGAGCTGACTTTGATAAGATGGCCAACAGAGTTAAGCTAGCCCTTGCAAGAAGAAATACAGGTGAGGGGGTACAGGCAGTGGGCAAGCATTAAGGATGCAATACCTGAAGCAACATCCCATTGTGTTAGGGAGAAAAGCAAGAGCAGGAGGAGGAGGAAACCACTTTTGTTCTCAGAATCAGTAGCAGAAAAGTTCAGAGCCAAAAGCTTGGCATTCAGGAAATATAAGGGAATGCAGCAGGAAGAAGATAGAGAGGCACATCAACCTTCCCTAAGGGAAGCAGGGAAGGCAGGCAAAGGCCCAAAACGAGGAGAAACTAGCACGAACAGTAAAAGAAGGATGCCCTGTTCTGGATCCATAGTTGCATCCCTCCTACGGCTAAGCGTGAACTTGTTCAGAAGATGATACTGCACATTTTTGACTACTGAGAGTCTATGGTGCTATTCCAAAGTCCTCCCTGGCCAGACTGGATACCCTCTTCAATTCCTTCTGCCGCTTTGCCTTGGATGGCCCACCTTGTACCCATCATTGCTATCTTTATCGTTCCCTATCCCTCCCCTCTCTTGCAAACAGGCGTCTCTCCCACTGTGTTAAATTCACCTCCAAGCACTGGTTGGGTGAGCTCCCTTCCTACCTCACCGCCTCCTTTATAACAGCCTCCCCACCCTCTCATTCCCTTAAATCAGACTCTCGCACCCTGGTAGTCCCCCGCAGATCCACCCAAATCGGCCAATCCGGTTACTCTCACCACCTCCCAAAAATCTGGAATTCCATCCCCCTGAAATACGGCACTCATCCTCTGCCTACTCCATCAGCTCTGCCCTCAATAATTATCTTGCTCCTAGCTGCTCCTGCCATGTCCCTCCCCAACTCCCTCCTCTAAGCCATGGACAAACCCTACCCCCTCTACTGTCACCTTCATTTTGCCCTGTGCGGCTTCAGTGTAGGTGACAAATAGCTGGCGAACCTCTCCCCGAACTCCAGCCATGCGCTCCTTATAATAGGCTAGCGATCACCGCAGGTCCAATGTATGGAGCCTTTGTTCGACCTCTGAGGTGTGGCAGGTGAAGTACACTGGGAGATTAATCACCGGATTAAGGTGGAAATCAGATGCAACCTTCAGAAGAAATTTTGGGTTGGGGCGCACGACAACCTTGTCCCTGTGGAAAACCAAGAAAGGAGACTCCACTGAGAGTGCCTGGAGCTCGCTGATCCTTCTGGCTGATGTGACAGCCAACCAGAAGGGAGTCTTTCATGATAGGTGTAACATCTCACACCTGTGCATCGGTTTGAATGGCTTGCCCATATGCTTTGCCAAAACCAACAGATCTCAAGGTGGTGGTGAAGGGGAAATATAGTCATGGCCTTTAAAAAGCACCAGATCACATTCTTCTGCGCAGACTGCCTACCGGCCCACGCCTGGTAATCAGAGACTATCTGCCAGGTGCACCCTATCGTCGACCGAAGGCCCAACAGAGAGAGACCAGAGGTAATCAAGGATGCTAGCCACTGGACAGGACAAAGGGTCCAGCCAGCCCCTTGCCCTGACACCAAATGAAGAACCTCTTCCATTTGAAGGCATAGCATTTCCTGGTTGACTCCTTCTGAGAAGCCTCTACTGCGTTGAGGACATCTTAAAGACAGACCCAAAGCCTGGAACTCTAGCCACTCAGGAACCAGGCTGTCAGGTGCAGAGACTGAAGGTCTGGGTGGACTACCTTCCCCTGATGGATCGAGAACAGGTCCAGGCAAAGAGGAAGACACTTGGGAGACTGCTGCTGAGGCTGAGGAGATCGGGATACTATAACTGGTGGGGCCAGTCCACAGCCACCAAGATGACCTATGCCTTGTCCCTCTACGCCCTTGAGCAGCACCACGTGGATCAAGGGGAATGGAGGGATGGCACAGAGGAGTCAAGGGATCCAGGGTCTCGAAGAGGCATCCACCTGCAACGTTCTCTGCTGAGGGGGTAGGCACAATACAGCCTCAGCTTTGCATTCTCCCTGGATGCAAACAGGTCAACCAGAGGGGTGCCCCATTGGGAGAACAGACTATGCACTACCTCAGGATGGAGAGATCACTCGTGAGACTCCTCGCCCACCCAGCTGACAGCATCTGCCAGCTGGCTGGAGACACCGGCCACATGGATGGCCAGGAGATCGGCCTCCAGGCTGCACACAAGGGTCCAGATGCTGAGAGCTTCCCTGCACAGCGGTAGTGAGTGCATGCCGCCGTTTGTTGAGGTAGTACATGGTCACTCGAGAAGCTCTAGGGTGTGGCAGCATTCTGTGATCTGCAGTACCCTGTTGTCCAAGGTAACACCACACCACCCGTTGAGGTGAAGGCAGAAACGACCCCCAACTGCCCCCCTGAACCCCTTGGGGGGGGGCGCGGCCAAGTAGTCAGGATGTAGCAGCAGAGGCCGAGAGAGTAGCCACAGGTGTTCAAGGGGCTCTGGTGGCAGCTGTGGATGGGGCAGACGCCGCTTTGTGTTTGCCCTGACCTTTGGCAGGTGGGCGAGCCAGTCTGCGGGAGGAGTGACAAAAGGGCAGGCACAGACCAGACTTAGGCTGGGTATGGTACAGCGAGTGAACGGACCAGAAGGTATGACCCAACTCCTGAAGGGAGGTAATTAGATCATGGACATCCCCCCAAAAGGACTGAACCCCAAAAGGGGGCATCCAAAATACTGGACTGCACAGAGGCAAAGCCAGACACTCAGAGCCAAGAATGGTGCCGGAAACAGGCACGAGCAGCACCTCCTCTGCCTAAGGCATCTACAACATCATAGGCAGCCCGAAGGATGTGGGTCCCAATGTCAGAGCCTGCATTGAGGACCTGGGCAATACCATGGGGAGGGTAACAGGCTGCCTCAAATAAATGGCCAGCAGACACCGCTCCGGATCCTGTTCCTCCATTTCCCAGGCCATGGTGGCCTGGATGTGCCTCATGATGTCAATGAAGGATGGATCATCAGAAGGGGACTTAGGAACCACCTTAACGGGCTCCTCACCCTCAGAAGGTTCGCCCAGGATGGAGGAAGATCGAATAGTCCAAGTCATCCTCATCCTGCTCACTCTCAGCCAGCAGACTCCCGGCCTAGCAGTCTGGGGGCACTGGCATACAGGGAGGGCGCACTGGGACTCAGCCGCACCCAGTACAGGGGCGGAAGATCCCCAGGGGGCCACTGACGAGACACTGGAGACGAACTCTGAGGAGCAGGGGTCTGCTTCTGCATGAAGGACCACCATTCAGGAAACAGGGCATTGTAGTCCACTGGCAAAGGGTAGTTATAAACTGGTGGATAGGCATAGGCCAACACCAGGTAAGGAAAAGTTGGCATCGAGCCCGGCAGGGCTGACACAGCATACCCTGGCAGAGGGCCGGTGTCAGTCCCACAGGCTGCAGCAGTGGCACTACTGGTGATGGTCCAGTGGGCACCGTCTAAGGACGCCTGGGAGGGGAACTGACCGGCGTTGAGAGAGTAGAGATGGGTGCCTGAGGAGAAGGAGACCTCCCTGATGAAAACCGAGGTGACACTGGACTGGAAGAAACAGCGGTAGCCTTCTGCGGGCGCTGCCAAGAGGAACTGGCGACTGACTTCGTGGTGGGGACAGACACAGGCAGCGCTGGCAGAGGAGCCAACTCCAGTCGCACCTGCAGTGGCTGAGCATCCTGGCTGACAGCCAGCGGAAGTGATGGGCCTGAACATCAGGGACTGGGGAGCAGGAGACAAAGTCCTTTGCCCCAAGGAGCTGGCGGCCCTGTGACTGAGATAAGGGTGGGCATTGGGGTCACTGGCAGCCCTGCAGGAGTAAGGACAGGTGGGGCCATAGGGTCCGACCCCCACGGGAGGACGACCCAGATGCCGTCAAAGGTTTATGGGGGGAGCCCGAGTGGAAAGCAGACCAGTCCCTGTCCAGGTGTTTGTGCTTCCCACCAGATTTTCCCCAGGACTGAAGAGAAGGAAGCCCCAGAAGATTGGGCTGGCAAAGCTGAAGTGCTCCTGGCCTGCAGCTCCTTTTCCACCACGACGAGCTTCTGTTTGATCAGATCGCTCTCCAGGATTTTTAGGCAACATCTCCGAGTGGCCTGGTTGAATTTCTGGAAGATCTGGCAGGTTTCGGTGTCTAGGCTGGGGCATAGGCACAGGATATAAAACAGTGACACCATCTTTTGCAGGGATTTGTTTGTCGCAGGCACACTCTGTGGAGCGGACAGAAGATGAGGCAGGTGGAGATGTCGGTAACACCAACAACTCAATGTTAATGCCGGCCTTGTGGCACTGAGGGCTGAGGCACTGGACGCCTTACCTTGCACTGCGCCGGTAACCCATGTTCGGGAACAAGCATGGGTACTGGGGCGGAGAAGGAAACGTCCGTCGGACTGCTCTCCTCTCCGGGAGGTTCTTCCTGATGCCTGTCTGCTCCCTGCCGGAGGCTGGGGGTCAGGGCACGGGGTGACAGCATTAGGGTGGAGTATGAGCAGATGCCTGGGGAAGAGACATGTGGATGTATGCGCCTTTGACCCCGCTGGAGTCACTGCATGCCCACTACTCTGGGAGGGGTGGAGTAAACAGTGGAAAAGTGCGGCATCTCTCTCATGGCTTGATGGCCGTCCACGAGTGTTCGTTGGGAGCTGGCACCCGAACTGGATCCGTGTGAGTGGGGAGTTAAGGGACTCCCTGCTGCCCCGCTGTAGGGGGTAAGCTATAGGGGTTTCAGGGTGCCAGCGGTCCCAGGCGAGACAGACGGCGTCCAGATCCCCAACAAGGATGCGAGGTACAACGGGGGCAGAGGAGTGGCCCAGGAGAATAAAAAACAAAGTTAAAACAAGCACGGGTAATGGCGGTCAACTGTAGCTGCGACATCCACCAAGATCCAACGTGCGTGGATCGATGGTGGGAAATTGAGATGGGTGTGGGAGACCACCCGCCTTTATTAGATAGGCCGGCGGTGGGTGGTCCCTCGCGGGAGACTGCTAACTAGAAAGTTTCCATGTGGTCCTGGTGCCCAGAGGCCAAGTCCTAGCGGTGTTGGCCTGCTATAAGAGCTTCCTCGAAGTAAGATCTGTAACAGAATGCTGCCCATAAAACAATACAATGCAAAATAGTTTTTCACATTACTTTTTATTTAGGTACAGTTAAAATGGATAATTTAGGGGAATTAATATCTGTTCTGAAAACAGGAATAAAAAATAGCTGGCAAATTAGAATACATTTCCTGTCCTCTCTAAATTCAAACCACAAATGATGACAACCAAATGCTTTTTTTTTTTTTGTTAGGTTAAATAGTCAAATATTGCCTTGGTTCTCAAAATATGAGGAACCGAGAATAACAATGAATAAAATCCACAAAGCAGATCAAATTTTTTTTTTTGTATTTTTATTTAAAAAAAAAAAAAAAAAAAGTAAATTAAGGCTGCTCCCTAAAAGCTGGAACCATGCTGAAAATAGCCTTCTCTTGTTCCTGGTAACCAACAGAGAACTGGAGAAAAAACTGAAATTTGCACTACTTTAACTAATGCAAAGTATCGCTAAAGATACTTGTGAATTTTTTAAATAAACTGTAAACTGGTCAGAAATTGAAGAGAAGACTTCGGGGGCACTGCTTTCTTCAGATGGAGAAATAAATCTGTCGTTAGAGTGCAGGGGTGAGTATAACCACACAGTGAAGTTTGAATTTCATTCTAAATTCTATAATTTGCATACAATTCTAAAAGCTCTGGGACTGCTCATTCCAGAGGAATGATTGCACCTGTTTAAGTGAGGGATTCCTGGGGGTATGAATTCACTGAATTCCATATACAACAGCCCTTACCCATGCACTAGTGTATTCTTAACTCATTCAGGTTTAGAATGTTCAGCCTCAGTAGCAGTGCTAATGAAATTCAAACACGAATGACAAATGAAAAATGAAAGCATGGTACAGTGAGCACGAAAGCTGTTCGTCACCAGTGATAAAATATCTAAAAATAAGAGTGGCGTTTCATTTATAGATGCCTTTTAGATTTCCTTTTATAATCAGCAAACAATGGCAGAAAATACAATTTTGTTTAACTTCCAACGAACAAATGTGAATAACTTTTTTTTTTCCATACTCTTTTTTTATCCGCCTTCTGAACCTGGCCGCCCACTCCTTCGCAAGACCAAGTCTCACCCTCTGCTCCTCCCCCATTCTGCAGTCTGTTGCTCTGCCACCTGACTGTGCCAACGTACTGAGGTACCCTTCAGTACCCACTCGCATCTTGGTCGGGCGGCAAAGGTGCAACTCTGGGGCTTCCCAGCATTGCGGCCAGGGGAGGCGGGCCACCGTCATCCGGCCGGCACAAGTGACCATTTTCCTTTTACCGCTCACCCCACCCCTTCAAGATGCAGGCTGTGATGTCCTCATTGCTAGCGCATTTAGTGTGTGGTCACCCACACCGCAAAGAGCAAGGCCAAATCCAGCCACGAGGAGCCACTGAAGTGTGACGCATCCACAACCCTCCTCCCAGCCCAGGAGGAGAGCTTCCAAAGGACGCCCTTGAGCCCTCCCTGCCAGCCTCCGCTCCTGACAACCCCAGGCTCGGGTGTGAACCCGGTCGCCAGCGTGCCAGGTGATCCCCATCACCCGGCACCACAGAGCCGGCCGGTGAATAACATTTAAATGAAAAACAACAGCATGGTACTGTGAGCACGAAGGTTGTTCAACACAAAAGCGAGCAAAAAATGGCAGAAATTTCAAATTTTTTTCCAACTCTTCGCCAAACAAATGCCCCCAGAAAAGGAAAAACATAAGAATTATACAGCTCTGCCACTTATATTATAATATCAGCCAATCATGAAGATAAATTTGATATCTTCAGTCAAGCCTTGTCATAGTCCTCATTTCTTTAATGGAGGCAGGCAAGAAAAGTACAGTTATGTTAGAACTTCCCGTAACAGTAGGTCTTCGAGAGGAGCTCTTGCAGCAGGTTATAACCATTAGGACCAACGCCGCAGGCCTTAGGACCCACCAGAAAAATCTTAGCTAGCAGTACCCAGCAGGGACCACTCCCGACGTCGGCTCCACCCGGTCATGCTACATAAGGGGGTAGACCTCGGCTCCACCCCAGTTCCTCCGCCAAGACCCGCGAATGGGCCCTAACGAGTGAAAAAAGCTAAGCCTGTAGATGATGTGCTGAACACCTCACCCGGGGGATAGAGGGCAGGAAGGCAGTGCCTGCTGCGAGAGCTCCTCTTGAAGATCTGTTATGGTAAGTTCTTACACAACTGTACTACCTTATTTCGAGTGGGAGCTCTTGCAGCAGGCTATAACCATTAGGACCGAATACCAAGCAGTCCCGTGCCAAGAAGGTGCCTAACCCCGGGAGGTGGAAGGATAGCAAAATGCTGACAACACAGCAAATCAGGACAGAAGTCCCTGAAGGACTGTCAAGCCGAAAACGGCACAGCGTCTTTATGCAATGTCCAGGCTGTAGTGCTTCACGAATGTGTGCACAGAATTCCAGGTGGCTGCCGCACAGATGTCTCTTATGGAGACATTCTTCAAGGCAGCAAAAGAAGCCAAGACTCCCCTGGTGGAGTGACCCCTAACCAGGCCCGGAAGAGGTTTGTTGTCCTTCTCAAAGCAAAACACAATACAGTGGACAAGCCACTTAGAAATAGTCTGTTTAGACACCGGTTTGCCCAAGTGTTGTGGCACGAAGGCCACAAACAGTTGCTCTGATTTACAGTGTGTACCTGTGCGCTTGAGATAGTACCTCAGTGCCCTGTGAACGTCCAGTGTGTGTAGGAGAGCTTCTCCCCTATTAGGAGGAGAAGAAAAATAAACTGGAAAGTCAACCAACTGGTAGAGGGTCAACTCAGAGACCACTTTAGGAAGGAACTTAGGATGTGTTCTAAGGGAAACCCTTTCCCTGTTAAAAACCATATAAGACTCTTTACACATCAGAGCCTAGAGCTCGGAAACTCTTTGAGCTGAGGTAACAGCAACTAAAAAACAAACCTTCCAGGAAAGGTAACACAGCTCACAATCAGCCGCTGGTTCAAAAGGGGGAGACTGAGCTTCTCCAACACAAACAGGAGGTCCCAGGGAGGGATAGGATCCCTAATGGGCAGTCTCATATGCAGTATACCCCGTAAAAAGGTGTGGGCCACGTCCAGTTGGGTAAAGGTTCTATCCCCCTAGAGAACATTATATGCAGAAATGGCCCACATGTGCACCTCTACCAAAGAGTAGCTCAAGCCTTGTTGGTATAAGGAGAGGAGAGGAGATACTGCCATGCTGAGTTCACCGGGCAGGTAAGGGGGTTCAGGCAGTGAGACGATGCCATAAGCAAAAACTTCTCCACTTCGTTGTATAACTGGAGTGAGTAGAGGGCTTTCTCACTAAGACGGGGATGCCCGTCACCTCCTGGGAGACCCCATACCTGGATTTTGCTATGTCTGCAGGAGCCAAGCATGAAGGTGCAAGGACCTGAGATCTGGATGGACCAGCGTGCCCCAATCCTGGGACAGCAACTGCGAGCATATTGGTAGTGGAACTGGAGGCTCAGAACACAGCCGCTGAAGTAGTGGGAACCAAATCTGCCGAGGCCACAATGGGGCGATTAGGATCATCCAGGCCCCTCGGCCTGCATCTTCAACAGCACTCTCTGAATGAGAGGGAAGACGCAATGAAACCTCCCTGCCCAACAAAGGGACAGCACGTCTGGCCAGAAAGCACCAGGCGTGAGTTCTTGCAAGCAGAAAGTTGGCAGTTTGGCGATGCATGGGGACGCAAAGAGGTCCAGCTCTGGACGATCCCATGCGTCGAAGAGTTGGTCCACTACTGATTGTAGCAACTCCCAATCATGTGCCTTGGACTGAGACCTGCTTAGCCTGTCTGCCAAGTTGTTTTGGACGCCTGGGACGTGCACTGCGGACAGAGAGATGTGATGCTCCAGTGCCCAGTACCAGACTCTCACTGCCTCCCTACATAGGGGGTAGGAGTGCGCCCCCCCTTTGCTTACTAATGTAAAAGACAACCGCCATGTTCTCCATCTGAACTAGGAGAGAACCTGGAACAAGGTGCTCTTGGAAGGCATGAAGTGCCTTGAGGACCTCTCGCATCTCCAGAACATTGATGTGGAGGTCACGCTCCCCTGGGGTCCAGACCCCTTGCGTTTGGTGCGCCCCATCCCAAATCTGATGCATCTGTCGTTACGGTCTGATTTGAGGGCTCCTGACGGAAAGGGACCCCTTTCTCTAGATTGAGAGGGTCCAGCCACCAAAGAAGAGTCCTCTTGACTGGCTCTGAGACTGACCATGTGGTCTAGTTCGTCTGAGCCTTGATCCCACTGCACCCTGAGCATCCGCTGTGGGATTCTCATGTGTCGGCAGGCCACAGGAGTGACAGGAATGGCCACCGCCATGTGCCCCAGAAGTCTGAGGAAGGTCCTGGCCTGGACCTGAGGGGTTACTAGCACCGATCCAGTAATCTCCCACAGGCGATCGCCCCTCTCTGGAGGAAGAAAAGACATGCCCTGGACTGAATCCAGGACTGCCACTATGAAGACGAGTCTTTGGCTGAGCTCTGGGGAAGACTCTGGAAGGTTCAGGGTGATCCCCACCTCTCGGAACAGAGTATAGGTATCTCAGAGAGCCTGAAGGAGGCGCATCCTTGACTGGGGCATGAGCAATGTCAATCGAGGTAAGGGAAGACAATGTCCCTGGTGCCTTAGAGCCACAGCTACCACTGCCAAACATTTGGTGAAGACTCGAGGAGTGGAGGAGAGGCCGAACGGGAAAACCCGAAACTGATAGTGCTCCCCCTGGAAGTGGAACCTCAGGTACTTCCTGTGAGGGGGAAAGACCCCAATGTGCATTTACACATCTTGCATGTCTAGGGAGCAGAGCCAGTCTCCCTGGTGCAGCAGGGGAACAAGACCTGGAAGGGTCACCATCCTGAACCTTTGGTACTCTATATACTTGTTTAAGGAGCTGAGGTCCAGGATGGGCCGAAGATCTTGTGTCTTTTTTTGGAACCAGGAAAAGGTGGGAGTAATATCCCTTTCCCTGCTGCTGCAGAGGAACTGCTTCCATCGCCTTTTTGCAAGAGGGCCTGAATCTCTCCTTTTATAAGGGGTTATGTGAGAAGGAGGATATCTTGAGGACCTTGGAGTAGTGTCTGGGGGGATTTCGGTGAACTCCAGCGTATGTCTCCTCCTTATAATGTCTAGGACCCACAGGTCCACTGTAATAGAGCTCCAACCCTTCAGATGAAGGGAGAAGTGATCCCCTACTGCCTCCCCTGGTACCTCCTCCAGAGGAGGGGGGGGTCGGGAGGGAGTCATTGGGCGGAGGCAGGAGTGGGCAGAGAGGCTTGGGAGGACTTGGGGCCTCAAAAAGGAGCGCTTCCAGGTTGCTGGTTGCTGGCTTTCCTTTTGAAGCCACCTCTCTGGCCCTGTTGGTTTCCATGGGGTTGAGCACCTGAGGGCTTATGAAAAGGCAGTCTCGTGCGTTTCTGGTCCCCTCTGTACAACTGCCTGACGGACCAGATAGATTTGCCAGACTCCTGGAGATAAGAGAGAAGAGACTCCATCTCCTGCCCAAAAAGGACAGAACCCAGGAACGGCAGGTCCCGGATTACGGACTGCAAACCTGAAACTCTCAACCAGACATGGCGCTCCCCGGAGGCAGACACATGATGCTGATGCTCTGGCCACCATATCTGCAGTGTCGTACGAGGCACGGAGGACATGCGTGCCTACGTCCAGGCCCAATTTTAATATGTCCAGAAGCTCCATCTTTTGTGTGGACTCTGGCAAAGGCACTGGCTAGCTCCTGCACTCGCTCCTACAGCGCATTCTGGTACTGGACCATATGCGTGAGGAAATAAAGGGATCTAATGGAGCAGGTGGAGGCAGAGTAGACCTTCTTGCCCACATGGTCGAAGTAGCGAGATTCTGGGTCAGAAGGCTGGGAGCCGAGGTGCTTACGTTTGTCATGAGCAGCCGTAATGACCGATGAGTCCACCTGAGGGTGTTCCGCCAAGAAAGGCTCATCCCTCGGGGCTCTATACAGCCGGTCTGACTTCTTCGGAACGGCTGGGACTGAGGCTGGATGCTTCCAAGTTATCCTGGTGAGGTCCTGGAAGGTGTCCACTAAAGGAGGCACCACCAGAGGCTTGGTCTCCTGCCTCAGGTAACGGGCCAGTCGACAGCGTTCCGGATCCAGGTCCTCCGTCTCCCATTCATTGGAGGCCTGGATGTACCTCACGACATACATAAAAGTCGGATCGTCAGGAGGCGAACAGGGTTGGTCCTTCTCCCCCGGGGAACCCCCGAGAGGGATGCGGAAGCAGAAGAAGGTGAAGGTGACCTGCTACTGGGCCTAGAATAGCCTGAGCCAAGTCTAGGACTCCCCCCCCCCCAGCTCGAGCCTTGGTAGCAACCGGACAGATGCCGGCTACGGGAGAGACAATGGAGCAATGACCGATGCTGTCCTGGGGACCAGCGTTGGGAGCAGGCCCACCTGGGAGAGCGGGATCAGCTCCTGGGCTGAGACCGGGACAGATGGCTGCCCAATCAAGAGCGCCGACAGTCCTCAGACTGGGAATGAGCCTTCAAGGATGGGAGAGGCAGCAGCCACTCGGGGCTCTTCTTTGGAGAAGGAGTGGGAAGGCCCTCGGGTTCAAGGTTGTCCAGCCGGTCGGGAACCAGTGCCGGGTCCAGCTTGTAGCTCCTCTGTTAAAAACATTGGCTGCTGTTCCCGGGAAGGGACCCATAGAAGCCGGAGGATCCGGTAGGGCATGAGTGGAGGAGTCCCCAGAAGAGCCCTGCAGAGTGGAAGATCTGAGGAGTCACCAGAACGGTAGTGGGTGCCCCTTCGTGGGAGTGTCCTCCACTGGAGGAACCTCCACCAGCAGGGGTGAAGGCACCGGTTTCACAGGAGGTGCTGTCTACCATCCAGCGGCTTGCCCGAACCAGGTGAGGCCGAGGCCTTCTTTGGCAGGGCGGAAGCTTGTGCCGAAGAGGCCTTGGGAGTCACATGAAGCAGAGCCACCTTGGGGTTCACCAGCTTTTCTCCAGATGGTCCTGCCTTGACCGGTGTCTGTTTTTTGGCAGGAGGGCTTGGTTTCTCTGAGTCTCTGCTGTGTTCCCCGAGCCCAAGGAAGAAGCAGCTTTTCTGGTAGGGCAACGGGACAGATGATGGTACCGGCTACGGTCCTTGTCCCAGGAGCACTTACGGGGCTTGTCCCGGTGTTTGCCCTTCTCCCCCGAGGTGTGCAGGACATCCATCTGTTGTTCCAAGAGATAGGCTTTTAGGGCCTTCAGGCGTCAAATTCTTGTCCTACTGGTAAAGCCTCTACAAGTCTTGCAGGCAGCACTGTCGTGATCTGGACCCAGGCAGAGGAAACACTTGGAGTGGCTGTCTTTTGAAGGTATCTGGCAGCCACAACTGCACTTGTTCCTCTTCGGCCCAGAAGAGAATACCGACAATGGAGACGACTTACGCCACACTGAAGTCGAAAAAACACAGAACAACGGTCGATTTCCAAGAAACCCAAATTTTCAGCTGGAACTGCTGGATAGCAAATACTTGCCCAACGTGAGCAGGTCGTGGTGGGAAAAGAACTGGGGTGGAGCCGGGGTCCACCCCCTTATGAAGCGTGACTGACATCGGGGTGCAGCCGATGTCAGGGGCCGGTCCCTGCTGGGTACTGCTAGCTAAGATTTTTTCGGTGGGTCCTAAGGCCTGCGGTGTTAGTCCTAATGGTTATAGCCTACTGCAAGAGCTCCCACTCGCAGTAAGATCCTTTGTTAAAGAGCCCCTGATGCAGTCTAGCATTCTTCCTGAAACCTGCTCCTTAAATGATGCTTTATGTTGTTGTGTAGTGTTTTTTTTATTTTTTTATAAGCACTCTTCTTTCATTTCTGCCTGCCTGCTTTGACATATTACCGATACCTCGTCCTTTTCCCGCTATTTGTTATCCCTTAGCTGACCAGTGGCAGAATGACATCATATGTAGTGGTTTGCCTGCATGCCAAGTGCCGTTCTTCACTCAGCGCGCTGCCACAGGCTTTGTTGTTCAGTAGCTGTACTGCCTTTTTTTTCTTTCTGTAGTGTGAACAGCTGAGTAGAAACTGATTAGGTTTACTGCTTATAATACTAATCAATGAGTTACTGTATGCATATTTATGAAATTGACTGTCCGTATACGCAGACAGGTTCCCTAAAAGAAGAAAAAAAATCGTTGTCTTTGCTGCTGTTTTAAGCCACTTAAGTCACTTTCACCAGCCCTGCCTTTTTGAACAAGTTTGTCCCATTCTCAGAATAATTTGGTGATGGAGGGAGTGGAAATAAATGCAGTGCATCTCTTTGTGTGGGTCCGATTTGTGTATTTATGAAGTTAGTACAAATCTTCGTCAAGTAGTAGTGCAGCAGCAGTGTGGACACGGCGTGGAGAACTAACATTAATGAATGTAAATAAACACAAATCGGACCCACACAAAGAGATGCACTGCATTTATTTCCACTCTCTCCATCACCAAATTATTCTGAGAACGGGACAAACTTGTTCAAAAATGCAGGGCTGGTAAAAGTGACTTAAGCGGCTTAAAACTGCAAAGACGAAGTTTTTTTTTTTTCTTCTTTTAGGGAACCTGTCCGTGTACACAGTCAATTTCACAAATATGCATACAGTAACTCATTGATTAGTATTACAAGCAGTAAACAATTTCTACTCAGCTGTTCACATTACAGAAAGAAAAAAAAAAGGCAGTACAGCTACTGAACAATGAAGCCTGTGGCAGCGCGCTGAGTGAAGAACGGCACTTGGCACGCAGGCAAACAACTACATATGATGTCATTCTGCCACTGGTCAGCTAAGGGATAACAAATAGCGTGAAAAGGACGAGGTATCGGTAACATGTCAAAGCAGGTGGACAGAAATTAAAGAAGAAAGTGCTTATACAAAAACACTACACAACAACATAAAGCATCATTTAAAGAGCAGGATTCAGGGAGAATGCTAGACTGCGTCAGGGGCTCTTTAAGAAGCCATAGTAACTAATGATATTCTCATTCAACTGTCAAGTCAACTTAAAACAGCCAGAGATTCCAGGACCATCCTGTATTATAGGTCCCTAGCATATAATACAACTAAGGAAAACAGTGTTTTCTATAGAGCAACCCCAGCTTAGAATGCACTACCTGATCCTCCAAAGAAACCTAAATCACTCATCTGATAATCTAAACAAGACTTTCTTTTTATCAGGTCTAATTTCGATTATGACATGTCTGAGTATGTCACTGTTTCTCATGTTTTATCCATGTATTTTGTGCACTAATGTTATTTGTAGGAAAGGACCACGTAGTCTGCCCAGATGTTCCTTTGACTATTCTGTCTCCGCATACACTACCTGGTCTCCAGTGACCCTCCCTGCCAATTTATCAGTATTCCTCAATGCCTATCTCACGCATGCTTGAAGCCCCCACTATCTCTGCTGGCAGAATGCTCCAGGAATATACCACTCAATTGTAATGCATTAAAACTATATGACTGCTGCCTCAGGACACCTTTCTCCAATAAATACTCCTACCTCAGTAAGTTGATCTCTCTGGTAAAATAAACTACAATTAATTAATGCTGACTGCTCTGCCATGTGGAGATGACCATATCAGTGATGAACGAGTGGATCCCCAGTAGGACCTCGTCTGCTCTCCATTTTCCAGTAGACAGGTAAAAATGTGCAAACAATTATAGCGCAGTATTGCACCAGACATGCCCAATAACGTCACTGAAGTAGACCTTCTTACCAGCTGTATGCTCTGGTTCCTGAGTTCCCCGGTGTCCTTCTCCAGTTGCATGGTCTGTTCTTTTAACTGCTGGTTGTGGGCAGATATTTCCTTCTGTGCCTGGACCAGGTCATTGTAGGTTAAGGCCTTGACTCCCAGCTGTTGGGAGGAACAGATCATCAGTTTGCCAAAAAAAAAAAAAAAAAAAAAAAAAAAGAATGTTCTTCTTTATTCCCAATAAATGTAAACAGACGAAAAGAAGTTCATTTGAAAGCAGTCAGCTGATTACAAGTGCTACTGCTCGTGAAGATAGGATTCTATGAGAGTGAAAATGAAAATTACGTACTCACCTTAGCTGTTAACTCTCCAGAATATCTTCACCATTCATTGACACTTAAGGGTCTAAGCCAGAGATGCCAGTACACCAAGAGAACAAAGTCCTTTGCAGCAGGAAGGGGACGAATGTCAGCTGGTGGCTCTGCTCCGCACTGACACTGCACACATGAGTTAGTCAGTAACCAATGCCAGCCCCCTGCGTGCCTCAGTTCTGTTTTCCAGTAAAAGAAACAGGTGCGAGGAAAAGAAAGGGCTACAGATTTCCTAGCCCAAACAGATAGGAAAAGGATATAGGATACAAAAATAACAGCAAAATAAAACTTGACTACCAATTTAGAAACTTAAGGGTTGGGCCTACTGGGTAG
The DNA here is from genome assembly GCA_016271365.2 of Neoceratodus forsteri. NCBI lineage: Eukaryota > Metazoa > Chordata > Ceratodontiformes > Ceratodontidae > Neoceratodus > Neoceratodus forsteri. The sequence goes on from JADMNL010000031.1 coordinate 203,072,696, forward strand.
CACAAGGGCAGTGGGTATGAAAAGCCAGAGCCCATTACCTTCTACCTGGACAGAAAAGGAAAGACAACAATAAATGAGCAGCAGCCTTGGCATATACACAAGGGAGAATGAAAGAGAAAGCTGCGATGACTTTCTACAGTCCACAGTGTGATTCACACAGTATCAGAGTATGCTATGTACATCTAAAGTACGGAGCAGTGCCCCATCCTGGTTAGCATGCTCAGGGTAATAAACAGGAAGGGGTGTCATTTGATTTGTTGTAAATTCAAATACCACCTTCAGTAGAAACTTCAGATTTGTATGCAAAAATACTCTGTCTTTGTGGAAAATTAAATGAGGCTCACATGTTAAGAGTCTGAAGCTCTGAAATCCTTCAAGCAGAACTGGGTGCAACTAAAAAAAAAAAACGGGTTACTCACCTATGACAGAAGTTCTAGGAGTGGTATATGTTGTTCATCCACATTCTCTGGCATGTCCCTTTCCACTTTAAACCTTGCCGTAAGTCTTCACGCTGGCTCCTCCCACCCACTCAGGTGGTATATCCCTCGTCTCCGCCCCATGATGCCAGATCTAACCCCGCTAGAAGCCAGGTAGTGTGCGTCTGCACCTGGGGAGGTTAGGTGGGTCCATGTGTCCGAACATATACCACTCCTAGAACTACTGTTACAGGTGAGTTACCTGTTCTAGGATCGTGGATATGTTGTTCATCCACACTCTTTGGCAGATTCCTAGCAGTTTTGCGGGAGGAGGGAGGCAAGGCGCACACCCCCTACTTAGGAAAGAGATTGGAGAACTGAGGCCCCAAACCCAGCCACCCAGCGTGACTCAAGGTCGATGTGATAATGGGTGATGAAAGTGTTTGCTGACTTCCAGGTAGCAGCCTGGCAGATTTCCTGGATAGGGATGTCCTTGGAAGCAGCCAACAATGCAGCGGTATGGCGGGCAGAATGAGCTCTTATCCCTCTGGGAGGCTCCTTGCCCGCCAACTCATAATACAGATTTATGCATGATGGAATCTATCTTGCAATCATCCGCTTTGTTGCAGGTCTACCAGAAGCTGCTTCAGCGTAGGTGACCAACAGCTGGCGAACCTCTCCCCGAATTTCCGCCGTCCTCTCCTTCATCCCAGGTGCATTATTTTGCACTTCTCTGAACTGAACCTCAGCTGCCACACCTAGGACCACTCTTCAAGCTTCCCCAGGTCCCTCATTTTCTCCACCCCCTCTGGAGTATCAACCCTGTTGTAGATCTTGGCATCATCTGCAAACAGGCAGACCTTTACCTCCAGCCCTTCCATATGTCACTGATGAAGACATTAAACAGGACTGGCCCAAGGACTGATCCCTGAGGCATCCCACTGGTCACCACCCTCTCCCCAGACTGGATCCCATTTATCACCACCCTCTGCCTCCTGTCTGTTAACCAGTTTTTAACCCAGCTTACCACCTTGTGGCCCATGCCCAGACTACCCATCTTGTTAACCAGCTTTTTATGTGGGACGGTGTCAAAGGATTTGCTAAAATAGAGGCAGGCAATGTCCACGCTCCCTGCCCCGATGACCCATGAAAGAAGGGACAACATACCAGTAATGGTGTCTCCACAGCACCAACCAAGAACAAGGGATGATCAATAAAACATACTGGAGTGAACCTGGGGGACGATATTTTGGGGTAGGGGTGTGAGTCAATGGTGAAGATATTCCTAGAAGATCAAGAACTATGGCAATTATGTCATTTTCGTATCTTCCAGGAGTCAGTCTTCACCAGTGATTCACACTAAAGGGTCAGTGTACCAAGCTTAGACAAAATCCCACGGGCTAAGTCAGTAGAAGGTCATGGGCTCACTCAGAACTGAAGTCCATTCAGGACAGCCCTGCAAAAGGTGGCATGCTGCCTGGCATGGACATCCAGGGTGTACTGCATAACAAAAATTACATTGTGCACCATGCAGCAGCTCTGCGACTATCACAGAGAGGCACAGAACAAATCTCTGCCAGTGGAGTGGGCACATGCCTGACCTTCCAATCTGGCCCGCGCCATGGCAGAGCAGTTACATAGACAGCTCTCAATCCTGGCAGAAACGCTTTTGATTGTAACAGGCTGACCCTTTCTACTGGGCTCGAAGGAGGCTAAGGACTGTTTGGACTGCAGAAGTCCTTAGTTCTGTTCAGGTAAAACGTAAGAGCCCTCAACATCCAGAGAATGGAGAGTGCATTCTCCTTCGTTCTGCAAGTTAGTAAAGCAGGTAGCACAAGTGGCTGATTCACATGGAACTCCCAACACTATTTTAGGTAGGAACTTAGGGTGTGTGCACAGAACTACCCTGTCCTTGTGGAAAACAGTATATAGAGGATCTGTGGCCAGGGCATGGATTTCAGACATTCTACCAGCAGAGGTGACCGCCACTAGAAAAGCTGCTTTCCAAGTTAAAAACTTTAGCTTGCATGTCGTAAGAGGCTCAAAGGGCTTGTGGGTGAGCAGGTACAACACAAGGTACCAGCTTCCTGACGGGAGGCCTTGTGTGTAAAATGCCCTAAAGGAACCTCCTGAACAGCAGAAGCTGTGCCAGGAAGAGGGTAGTAACAGGCTTGTGGTATGCAGAAATAGCACACAAGTGGACCCTGACGGTGGAATAGGGATAGGTAGAGAGTGCATTCCACAGCCATGCTGGGGGTTGGGGACCTGGGAAGGAGGGGGGATATAACAGTGCCCTGGGTAAGCACTGATCCCCAAGCAGACTCGATAGACCATAGGGCCTAATCTGCTGGCTTTTTAGTATGTTAGTATGAATACTGAAGGCTAGCATCGAAATAGTCCAGCAAGTACTCTACAATCTTGTCAGGCGGGCACCCAAAGAGGTTCATGCAGGTTTTGGAGCACCAGATGGAAAACTTTTTCCATTAGGCGAAGTCTTACCAGTGGAAGGTTTACGAGCAGCCAAAAGTATTTCAGAGACCCTCTGGGATACCTCGTACCTGTTCACTTCCATCTTTTCGAGAGCCAGGCCTGAAGGTGAAGGGAGCACTGGTTGGGATTGATCAGGCGACCCTGAGACAGCAAGTCCACCTTAAGTGGAAGAATCCTTGGTTTGCTGCTAGACAGCCCATTCAACAGAAGAAACCATATCTGTCGAGGCCAGAAGGGGTCAATCAGTATCTTCTTGTCCCTGTGAGCCTCCAGTTTGAACTACACTCAGCAGCAGGGAAATTGGAGGGAATGCATTCAAAAATAGATATTGCCATTGAAGTCTGAATGCATCCTGAGAGAAAATGACATATCCTGGGTTTCTGGAGCAGAATCGAGGCAGTCTAGCATTGACTGGGGATTCAGAAAGGTCCACATCTGGGATGCCCCTTTCGAACAGCGATCTCACAATGTTTAGAGCTGCTGTATACTCCTGAGGATTGGCCGCTGTTTGGCTGAACTCGTCTAACAGTGTTCTGGACTCGTGGCAGATATATGGCTTGGAGCAAGATCTCTGGCACCAGGCATCATTCCCACATTCTCATCACCTCCCTGGAGAGAGGGTTAGAGTGTGTTCCTCCTTGTTTGTTGAGGTAATACATTGCAGACTTCTTGTCTGTCTGGAGAACTGTTCTGTGGCAAACAAAATCACTGAGAGCCTGCAGACCATAAAACACAGCTCACATTCCCAACGCACTGATGTGGAGATGAGTCTCTGATGGGTCCCAAATATCTTGTGTTTGGAGGCTCTGACAGTGGGCACCCCATCCCAATAGGGAGGCATCTGTGGTGATAGCTACCTGAGGCTCTGGGTGGAGAAAGGGAAAGCCCTGGAGGAGACTGTTCTCCATGACTACTATGGGAGTGACCTAACCAGAGACTGTCACCTGGCTGGGGTAGGTCTGAGGATGTGATGCTTGTGACCACTTTGCACTGAGTATCCACCAAGTCATTCTCATGCGCAGTCGTGCCAGGACCACTGTGAACACTGAGGCGGCTGTAAATCCCAGCATGCATTGCATGGAGTAGGCTTGAACAGACCTGCGCTCCATTATGTAGCATGTTATCTACAGGACCGCCTGCATTCTCCTCTTTGCAAGGAAGGACCGAGCACTGGTCGTATCAAGAACTGCTCCTATTAACAGCAGCTGCTGTGAGAGCTGAAGCAGAGACTTCTCTACATTCAGCACAACCCCCATGGAGGTAAGGAACTGAAAGGCTGAGGCCACTGCCTCTAATGACTCCTGCCTGGACTATCTGATTATCAGCCAATCATCCGGGTAAGAGTAAACCTGGAGTCCCATTTTTCTAAGATGCGCTGTGACTACTGTAAAGTACTTGTTGGTATGCATCCTGCATATTCAGGGAAGCTAACCAATCCTAAGGTTTCAGGAAGGGAAGCAGAGACCCCCCAGAGAAATCACTTTGAATTTTTCTTGATCCATGAACTTGTTCAGGTTTGTGAGGTTGGGAATGGGGTGCATGCCCCAGATTTCTTTTGGTACAAGGAAGCAGCGGGAGTAGACGCCTGTGTTTCATTTGGACTCTGGCACTATTTCCACTGCCCTGTTGCTCAGAAAGCCTGCAATCAGCTGTGCCAGAAGCTCTGACATATGGGCTGATAAGAGGGATTGCCTTCTGGATGGATAGTCTAGAGGGATCTCTGTCAAGTCCAGGTAGTATCCCTCCCAGAAGATCCTGAGGACTCAAGTCCGTCGTACAGGGCTCCTTCACTGATGGTAAAACTGACCCATGCCCCCACATTGGGGAAGAGAGGTCCGTCTCGGGCAGCTGAGGCAGGACTGGGGCCGGAGCTTCAGAGGGTGGCACTGGGTGCTTTAGGCATCTGTGCCTTTGGCTGTGCCTTCTTCTGAGGCTGGGGAAGCTGAGATTTATTTTGGGCTCCACTACCTTTCCCGCAAAAGTAATGCTGGTTCTGACAGAAACCATATTCTTTCCTCCTATGGGAAACATGAAGAAGTACTTCTTCACACAGAGGGTAGTAGACAAACAGAATGCCCTGCCAGAGGAGGCGGTGGGGGCAGAAATGATTACAGGATTTAAGAATTCATGGGATAGGCATAAAGGGATCCTGGTAGTCTGGGTAAGGGGACAACCTACTTTTAGGGAAGCTTGAAGAGGCACAGTTATATGGCCAAAGGGGCAGACTAAGTGGGCCATAGGTCCTAATCCGCGATCAACATCTATGTATCTACGTACTAGTGACCTGTACAAGGGTAGTATAACCTCCTCTCTCCTACTACTGATAGCCCTAATTATGCATCTCAACATCTTGTTTGCCCTTCCTGCTGCTTTCTTGCACTGCGTGGAGTGCTTCAGGTCCCTAGTGATCATCACTCCCAGGTCCTTCTCTTCTGATGCAGATACCTGGACTCCACTGAGTTAGTACTCTGTCCTGGGATTCTTGGCTCCAATGTGAATAACTTTGCATTTCTTGGCATTGAAGCCAAGCTGCTAGATCCCAGACCACCTCCCCAGCTTTTCCAGATCATCCTGTAGGTCCTGTATCCCTTCAGCTGTGTCCACTCTCCCGAAGAGTTTGGTGTCATCCACGTATAGACACATATTGCCCTTAATACCATCCCCAATTTCACTGATGAAGACATTGAACAACACCAGCCCCAGTATCAAGTCCTGCAGGACCCCACTGGTGACCTCTCTGGTGCCAGATAACACCCACCCCCCAACCCTCTGGGTTCTGTCCCTCAACCAGTTTTCCACCCATCTGGACATCTTATCCCCAACCCTAAGATCCACTAACTTCCTGATCACCTTTTGTGGGGAACAGAGTCACAGGCCTTGCTGAAATCCAGATAGAGCATGTCCACCGCTTGGCCCTTGTCTACTGTCATACTGGCCCAGTCAAAGAAGTCAATCAGATTAGTTTGACAATCTCCCCCCATGAACCTGTGCTGCTTTGCATCCTGGAGACCATGCTCCTCTAGATATTCTACCAACCTTTCCTTAAGTATGGTCTCCATGAGCTTGCACATGACTACGGTCAGACTGACTGGTCTGTAATTCCCTGGGTCATCCTTGGGACCTCTTTTGTGGAGAGGCATCACAACACTCGCGTCTGAGACAGCTGCCTCGGTAGGACCACTATGGGCTGAACTGGTGGGTGCCAGGTAACCACAGTAGTCGAGGGCAGAGCCCTACCATGCCTAACCAAGGCCCACTGTGGCCAGAGGAGCTCCTCACAGTGCCACCACACACAGCAATGGAGCCTCTTGTCGTCCGAGAACGAGGAGGAAGAGAAGCGCCAATGGCAGTGCCTCCCCATTGAGCGAGACCAAGAGCCTGACGAATCCCTAGACCATTGACGAGATCAACAACACTGAGGAGATATGGCTAGAGGGGCAATATCAATTGCCCACACAGGGTTCAACCATTCGACCTGGAGGGAGAAAACTCCTGAGAGAAGAAAGCCAGGTCTGTTGACTGCTCCTGGACCTCTTGGTTGAGGTCTGACAGAACCGGGGTCCTAGAGATCAAGTCATCATTGATCACCTCTGATGATGGGTCAACAGGGTCGAGGAAAATCTCGACCGCCTGCTTAACCAGTGTTGTGGCCGATAAGCTTGATAGGGCACCGTGAAGCTAGCGGCCTTGCCGTCGACCAAAGGTTTAGCTGAAGCTGAACGCTCAACAGCCACTGAAGGGTCAGGGGAGTTGATCCAGATCCCATGACCAATGGCGGGACTTTGATTTCTTTACCTTACTGAGATGGGCAGAGCTCTCCCCCAATGGTCTGTAGGGTTTCGCACATCTCTTGAAAGTTACTGGCAAAAACTGGGCCCACGCTGGCCCCAATGGAAGTAGTGTAGCGACCGAAGAGGTATCCACCACAGCATTAGCAGACGCCTCTTCCATGGCTGCTGTCTGGGCCGTGGACCCCGTAGCTGCAGTAGCCATCTTATGTGTCTGCTTAGACCTCACTGGAGCATCCCATTCATCTAGCTGACTGAAAGGCAGATAAGCGTAGCAGTCTTCTAGGGAGGAGGGAAGCATAGGCTGGCACAGGCCACAGGCAGCGATGTCATGCAGTAGATGCAGGACACATGTGGATCCAGAGACGCTTTCTGGTTGCACTGGACACACCACTTGAAACAGAGAACCGGCACAGAATCCCCACAATCCATAAAGTTGACGTCTGAGACGGTCACAGAACTGAAGATATACTTTTTGAAGTTTACAAAGAAAGTCAGCCAAATGGTGCACTTGAAAAGATTTTCGGGCCTACACTGCGCAGAGAGCTGCGAAGGAGAAGACCTGACTATCCCAGCGGAAATGAAGATCTGACACCACGGGGCAGAGCTGAGGGCTATAGCACCCCGGTGGTGGGAGGGGCTTAGCTTGAAGACGGTCTGGCAAGAACAGCTCTTAAAGGGAGACTGCCTACATGTGAATAAGTGAACCATATCCATGTCCTTAGAAAACCTGTTTCAACACTCTCCTCCTCAGAGGAGCCAGGCTGCCAGCTGCATCAACTCCAGGCTTGAATGCAGAATGGGCCCTTGGAATAGAATCCTCCCTGGAGTGGAAGTCAGAACAGCGTGTGCCGAGCCAGATTCACCAAGTCTGAGAACCACAGCCTTCTTTAGCTACTCTGGCACTATCAAAAGAAAACTTCTTTCTGAGTGCCTTATTTTGCAAATGACCCTGGGAAGCAGTGGCAGAGGAAGGAACAAATATGCTCTGAAGAAATCTCATGTCTGGTACAGAACATCCATTGCTTCCACCTGTGGACACCGGTATTGACTGAAGAACCTCAGTACCCGAGTATTGTAGGTTGATCTGAGGATTACCAAACCTTCTGCACAGAAGGTCAAACACCTCCAGATTCAACATTCATTCCCCAGGATGCACGATCTCTTGACTCAGCCAACCAGCTTGGATGTTCAGTTCTCCCTCCAGATGAATGCTGAGACGCAGACAATTGTCCTCTGCCCAGAACAGCACTTCAGTTGCTTCTGCTAGCATCTCTCTGTTGCTTGTGCCTCCTTGATTGTTTATGTACATCACCATGGTAGTGCTGCCCAATCTTACTTTTACAGCTTCTGACAGTACCAGATTGTGAAATGAAGAGCAAGCCATACTGCCCTCATCTCCAATATGTTCATCTGTAGCTGTTGCTCCTGCAAAGTCCAAATGCCCTGGACAAGAGCTTGGTTCGGGACTGCACCCCAGCCCAACAGGCTGGCACTGGTAGTCAAGATCAGTTCTAGTGGAGTTTCTAAGAGGGACCCCTTGCTTAGGTTCTCTGGACTCTCCCACTAAGTCAGTGACTGCCTGACCCATTGTGGAAGTGTGATCCAGGCTAGGTAGTCTTCCAATGTTGGATTCTGGGCTGCTAGCACCTTGTTCTAAAGAGGGAGCGTATGTGCAAGCATGTCCACAGGCCATGTTTCATCACTGCCATCATCAGTCTCAGAATCCAGAGCAGTCTGTGAGCAGAGGCCGATGACTCTTCTCAACCACTGAACCGCTCGTCTCAAGGTCCGCTTTCTGGCTGAAGAGAGGAAAACCTTCCCCTCATCCATTTTGAGCACCGCACCCAAGTGTTTCAGACTGATGGGTTGAGGGAGTTCTTCTCCTAACTGACTACCCAACCATGTCTCCAGCACCTCCAGGGTCCTGGACACCAATTTCCTTGCCATCTGGACAGATGGCACTTAAATAAGCAAGTCATCCAGGTAGGCATATATATGTGATGTCCCTCCTGTCTCAGTTGTACCACAAATACTACAAACACCTTTGAGAACATTCTGGGTGCTGTGGCCAACCCAAAGGGTACTGCCCTATACGGGAAAGTACAGTTACATAAGAACTTGCCATAACAGTAGATCTTCAAGAGAGGCTCTTGCAGTAGGTATTCACATATAGGACTGACCAGCCAGGCGTCAGGACCCCACGGAAAAATTTCTAGCTAGCAGTCTCTGGTGGGGGACCACCCCCACGTCAGGTGACTGGCATCATGCGATGTCGGTATAAAAGGGCGGTCCCCCACGCCCGCCTTTCAGTTCTTTTCCAAGGGCCAAAGGAGGCAAGACGAGAGGGAAGAGGATATTCCCCCCTATGGAAATGGAGACAAAGAAGCTTAGGGGGATGGAGGGTGGGAAGCCAATACCTACTGCAAGAGCCTCTCTCAAAGATCTACTGTTACAGTAAGTTCTTACGTAACTGTACTATCTTACTTCAAGAGGGCTTTTCCAGTAGGTATTCACATATAGGACAGAGTCCCAAGCAGTCTGGAACAAGGAAAAGCACTCGGGAGGAGGATAACTATCCAAAAACATGGCACCTCCGGCTGAACGGATCTTATGAAAGACCACCCTGAAGCACAGCCAACCCAAAGCCTGCTCTATGGCAAGAGGCAATGTCCAAACTGTAGTGTTTCGTAAAGGTATGGACGGAAGTCCAAGCTGTACAGATGTCTGCCGCTGACACATTCTTGAAACAAGCCACAAAGGCAGCTGCTACTCTAGTGGAGTGACCTCTGACTTGACCCGGCATGGTCTTGTACTTGTCGTAACAGAAAGTGATACAATGAGCCAACCACTTCGATAGGCATTGCTTAGAAACCACACTGCCTTCCCTTTTGTAAGCAAAAGAGACAAAAAAGCTGACCAGTTTTCCTGAGATCCTTAGTCCGAGTGGTGTAGTATCTCAGTACTCTATGAACATCCAAAGTATGCAAGAGGTATTCTTGATTGGAGTGTTGTGTAAAGAAAGCAGGTAGCTCATTGGATTGATTCAGTGTAGATTCAGCCACCACCTTAGGGAGAAACTTAGGGTAGGTGCGTAAAGCCACACGTTCCTTGTGGAAAATCAAGTATGGGATTTTGCACGTCAAGGCCTGGAGCTCAGAAATGCGCCGAGCCAAAGTAATGGCCAATAGGAAGAGAGTCTTCAAAGAAAGGAACTTTAAATCTGCTGTGGCTGCCGGCTCGAAAGGAGGCAGGGTAAGCTTCTCTAGAATAAAATTCAAGTCCCATGGAGAAGCAGGAATGCAGATGGGGGTCTCAAATAGAGGACCCCTCTGAGGAAAGTCTTAGAGACTTCCAACTGAGCAAAGGTCCTGTCTCCGAAGGGAATATGGTAGGCTGAAATCGCTGCCACGTGGACCTTTAAAGAGTAATGGCTGAGACCCAGACCGAAGAGGTGACGCATGTAATCCAGGACTTTATTGGCTGGGCATGAGAAAGGTTCTAAACCCTTCGAAATGGCCTAAATTGAAAAGCGTTTCCACTTCGTGGCGTAGAAGGACCTGGTGGAAGGCTTTCAGGCCTCTACCAAGATGTCCACTACAAGAGGAGAAACTCCGAAGTGGGCCTTTGCTATGTCTGCAGGAGCCACGCATGCAAATGAAGGGATTTGAGACCTGGGTGAATAAGGGTCCCCTGACCCTGGGTCAGTAACTGTTGTGACAGAGGAAGAAGAAGTGTAGGTTCCTCTGAAAACTGTTGCAGAAGACAGAACCAAACTTGCCTGGGCCAGAAGGGAGCAATGAGAATCATTCGAGCTCCCTCCGATCAGAGTTTGTTCAGCACCCTTGGAATTAAGGGAATCTAAGTGAAGGCATAAATGAATCTGTCCCTCTAAGAGAGACACAGAGCGTTCCGCCAAAAATGCCTCACACTGGAGCGAGCGAGCAGAAGGCGGGAAGTTTTGCGTTTTGGGGAGACGCGAAGAAGTCTATCTGAGGCATTCCCCATTGCTGAAAAATGTCGTTTACGACTTCTTGGTCCAGTTCCCATTCATGGGCCCTGGCTGAGGACCGACTGAGTTGGTCCGCCAGCATGTTTTCCACTCCCGGAACGTGGACTGCAGTCAGGTGAAGGTGATGCTGGGTTGCCCAAAGCCAGACCCTCATTGCTTCCCGGCACAGAGGGTAGGAATGTGTTCTTCCCTGCTTGTTGAGATACCAGACTACACACATGTCTGTCTGAATGAGATGACCGGGAAGGATAAGGGAGTGAAGAGCCTGAAGGGCATAAATTACTGCTCTCAGTTCAAGCACATTTATGTGCAGGTTTTGTTCGGACTTTGACTAGCTGCCCCGAGTCCTGTGAGACCCAGGATGGGCTCTCCCCAGCCTTCCCCTGACGCATCTGTAGTCAACGTCTGGGAAGGAGATTCGATATTGAAGTGAACTCCCAGGCAAAGGTTCTCCTGCACCATCCACCATTGTAAGTCCCTGATCATGGGGTCTGAAACTAGCATCTCTTGGTCTAGATCGTCCAGGGTTTGGTCCCATTGAGACCGAAGCATCCACTGAGAGATTCTCATATGGAGCCGAGTGTGCGGGACTGTCGGAATGGCAGCCAGCATTAGCCCAAGGAGGCGAAGGACTGACCTGGCTCCAACCCTCCTGCAACAGAAGACAGGCCTGCGTCTGAAGGGTGTCCACTTTTTCCGGAGGCAAAAAGGCTTTGCCAATGGTCGTGTCCAGATTCACCCCAATAAATTGGAGGTGTTGGTGAGGGACCAAATGGGACTTTGCCTGGTTGATGGTGATACCCAGGCTGGTAAAAACCTGCAGGGTAAGGGAAAGGGAGTGCAGGAGTTCCTCGCTGGACAGGGCCGCCAGGAGCCAATCGTCCAGGTACGGGAATATCTGAACCCCCTGGGTACGCAGGTCAGCCGCTACCACAGACAGGCCTTTGGTAAATGCTCGGGGGAGCTGAGGAAAGACCAAATGGGAGGGCCTTGAATTGGCAGTGGTCCCCCTGAAAGCAAAAACGGAGGAATTTGCGGTGGGAAGGGCATATGGGGATATGCAGGTAGGCATCCTGCATGCCCAAAGCTCATAGCCACTGTCCCTGCCGAAGAAGAGGTAGAAGACTCTGCAAAGAGAGCATTCTGAACCGCTTATACTCCACGAACATATTCAGGGAACTGAGGTCTAGGACAGGCCTCATATCTCCCATCTTCTTTGGAACTAGGAAGACATTGGAATAGTAACCTGTCCCCCAAAGGTGGTTGACGACTGGTTCTATCGCCGCCTTTGAAAGAAGGGAGCAGATTTCTTCTAGGACCAGAGAAAGATGTTGCGGGGAGTAAGACGACTGAGGGGGTGGTCTTCAGGGTGGTTTCTGTAGAAACTCTATTGAGTGTCCTGCTGATATCAACTGGAACACCCAAGCATCTGACGTTATCCTCCCCAACTCGGTAGATGGAGGGCAAATCTCCCTCCTACTGGTTCCTCTGAGAGAGGCAGTGGGAGAGGTGGGGAGTCAGGAGGTGTGGGGTAGCACAGCAGTCGAGGCTCCCTCGGGTTTCTTGCTAGGGGGAGTCTTGGTTGCTGGAGAGGCCCACCGTTTGTTGGCCCATTTGCCCTGCGGCTTTGGTTTTTGACGGTTCCTTCTGCGAAAAGGGCGCCACTGCCCTAGAGGGGGCCTGTACATGGCGTCAACAGACCTGAGTGCAGTGCCCTTCTCCTGCAGGTCGGTAATGATATCCTTGACATCACCACCGAACAGCAACGAACCCCTGAAGGGAGCATCCTGGATAGCAGATTGCACTTCAGGAACCAGTCCTGCCACACTGAGCCAGGCATGACGCCGTAAACCTACACCGAAGGCCAAGCTCCTGCCGGTGCTGTCCACTGCATCGTAGGTGGCATGAAGCATGTGCAGACTGGCCAAACGAGCAGAACGGACGAGATCTGCCACTTCCTGCTTAGTCTGAGACTCAAGAAGTAAGTCCAGTTTTGATTCCACCTGACTGAGGATGGTCTTCTGATAATCCCCCATAAGTGCCACATAGTTCAAGGCCCTAATATCTAGGGTAGAAGAGGAATATATCTTCTTCCCGTATTGGTCCAGAAGCCGCGATTCCTTGTCAGGTGGGGACAAGCCGAGGTGTTTTGGGTTAGCGGAACGGCCGTGAGTGGCGCTAATGACGACCAAATCCTCCTTGGGGTGTAGGTTCAAGAACTCTATGCCCTCAGAAGCCTGGTATAGCCAATCTGCCTTCCTCGGAAGGGGGGGGCTAATGCTGAAGGTTGCTTCCAAATAGTGGAAACAATGTCCGCGTGAGGCTCTATCCAGGGTGGGAATCAGCACAGGAGCGCTCTCAGGCAGATCCAAATGAGCAACAAGCTTTTTACGCTGTGGGTCTGGCTCCAGTGACTGCCACTGATGGACTTCCTGGCTCTTCCTCAGTAACTCCAGAAAGCAGGGATCCTCCGGAAGGGACTTCGAAGGGGTCCTTGGCCTGGGGCGGTCTGGAGTATGTGGCTCGTCATCAGGATCAGAGCGTCCCGTCTCTGAGTCAGAGTCAGATGTGTCTGACGAAGAAGAATAGGAGTACTCCCTACGAGGGGGAGGAACGGTCCCTTTGGGGAGTTCCCTGGGATGCATATCCTTCCCACCCCGGGTGTCAGAGGGCTCTCCTCTAGTGTCGGGTGGGGGAAGGGGGGGTCTCCCGTCTCAGACGCCGGGGATCCTGCAAAGGGTCCGGTGTCGGTAGACGACTTTCTACCTCTCTGGTGAGCTGAGCCTTGGCCTCAGCCCACCAGAAGGCCACAGTCTCCAAGTCCGCCGGTGGCTGAGGAGTGGGTGGAGGAGGGGGATATGGATACTGAGGGTATCCACAGAAGGAGTATCCATAACCTGACATCAGGTAGCCCGGCGTCTGGTATAGAGGAGTCGGGTACTGCAGCGCCGGATAATGCAGCACCGGGTACAAAGGCACTGGATGCTGCGGAGCCGGGTATGGCAGCGCCGGATATTGAGGTGTCGGATACCCGGAAGCCAGGGGCTCTGACGTAGCAGAGGGACCAAGCAAAGGCCCAGCAGGCAGGTCAAAAGCCTTCCGGTAGGGGGACATCTGCTGGCATCGGGGCCGGCGTCTGAGGGTCTGCCGTCAGGGTATCAGGTTTCAGAGGAGGAGGCCCTGACAGCAGCATCTCTAGGTCCTCTGTGACAACAGGGGAGGAGGGGTTAGAATCCCCTGGAGTTGGAAGAGACGCAGGACTTCAGACGGCAACGCAAGGCGCTGCTGAGAGCCTGGGGCATCGGATTGATGTTTGGGATCCGGCACAGGCTTCTTGGCCGGGCGGGTGTTGGGGGGATTGGCGTCGACATCAGATTCCTTGCCAGAGGAAGGTTGTGCTTGAGATGCGGCCTTGTCGGGCTAAGATTTGGCTGGGCGCCCCCCCAAAGGGGCAAGTGGCTTATCAGCCTTGTCCGGGCGGACGTCGGTGATACTGGCGTCCAACTTACCAGACCCACTCTGACCCAAAGACCATGTGGTGGAAGCAGCCTTCCCAGAAGTGGAAGCCTCCTTTTCCCCGGAGGCTCCCGAAGGGCCCGAGTGCGAGCCAGACGGGAGGGGCAACGCGTTCTTGGATACAACCAAGATGGCCATCATGAAGAGATTCCTCGTCGGGGATGTTATTTTCAATGCCACGACTCCAGCCAGAGTCGTGACTGCCGTGGAGGCAGTTTCCCACTCTCGATGCTTCTCCTTGTCCCTTTTCTTCTTGTGGCCTTCAGGGGAAGTGGATGTCTGTCTTAATTTCTTTAGCTCCTTTTCCATGGATGCCATTCTGTTCTTGAGGGTATGGGCTTCCAAGGACTGCTGCCTTCTTTTCCGGGTAGCGGAATTAAATTTTTGGCAGTGTTGGCACTTCTCCAGAGGATGTTCTGGGCCCAGGCAGAAGAGGCACAAAGAATGACCGTCCTTGTGTGGCAGCTGGGAGCCACACAAGTCGCAGCTATTTTTATGCGATTCGGATGGCATCTGGGATGACAAACAGCGAATCAGTTGAACGAGCAAAAAACCAAAGAAATTAGGTCGAAAAATTCGAGAACTAATGAATGGAGAAAGACTGACAAATGCTGAACTCTACCGCGAGGAACTTTCACAAGCCGATGGCAGGAAAGAACTGGAAGGCGGGCGTGGGTCACCTGACGTGGGGGCAGTCCCCGGCCAGAGACTGCTAGCTAGAAATTTTTCCGTGGGGTCCTGACGCCTGGCGAGTCAGTCCCATATGTGAATACCTACTGCAAGAGCCCTCTTGAAGTAAGATCTGCTGTTGCTGAATCGCGGATCTCAGAAACTTGTGTCGGGACTGGAAAATGGGAATGTAGAGATATGCATCCCTTAGGTCCATGGATGCTAGTTAATCCTGCTGGACAGCCCTTATGATTGACAGCAGGGCCTCCATCTTGAAGGTCATGTGGCAGACAAACTTGTTTAGGTGCTTCAGATCCAGAACTGGTCTGAATCCACCTAACTTCTTGGAAACCACAAAATAAACTGAATAGACTCCCCAGCCTCTCTCACTGGGGGGTACCAGAACAACCACTCCAATCTGTCTCAGGTGATCCAAGGTTTGAGACACCCATGCATAAGACGTCATCTGGACCCATCTCATATAAAAGTTCTGCAGTCTTCCACCAAGATAAGGGAGGCAGAAATGGGTCTGCATACCTTCACTGAGTTACCTTCTCTTCGTCCTGTACCTCCGCTTCGCCTGCGGGTAAAAGATCCTCTGTTACTATTGCCCTTAAATCCAGAATAGGCTCCCCTATTCCTTTGGTTTCTGTAATTTCAAAAGGGATGAAAACCACCTCAAGACTGCTATTGGCAGCTGCCTCCTTGACCTCTTGGTGTTGAACTTGCATTTTGTTGCTGCCTTCTTATCCTGGACATCTTTTAAGATGTCATCCAAGCCAGATCCAAAAAACAGCCCTCCTTCAAAGGGCAGGTTAAACAGTTTGGCCTTTGAAGCCTGATCTGCGATCCAGTGCCTAAGCCATACACCCTGCATGGCTGACAATGCGATACGCAGAGCGCACTGACATTCATAAATTGTCCTCCTAGCCCCCTGCATCGTCATCTTGACTCTCTATATAGTCAGGGTTGGGGTCTGCCTACAGATCTGGGTGAGCAGTCTTTTCCTGCTCTGGCGCACTTGGGTATGCCTGTATGGGTCCCCTCCGACCTGAGGGGCCCGCCTTGGGTTCAGGTGTGTTGGAGGGGATGTCCTACAGAAGGTCAGCCTTCTTTGGATCAGCCAGTGAGGAATGCGGACGCTTCCAAGCTGCCTTGGTGACGTCCATAAAGGTGTCCACCAAAGGTGGGACCACCACAGGCTTCGGGTCTTTCTGCCTGAGGTAAAGGGCAAGGCGTTGTCTCTCGGGGTCTAGTTCTTCAGTCTCCCATCCCATATTGTCCTGGATGTGCCTCATGATTTCTGAAAAGGAGGGATCATCTGGAGGCGACCTTGGAAGGTCCCATGGGTCTGGTGATGGGGGACTGAAAGGAGATGGAGACCCGGAGATGTCGGACATATCCGGTCTGGAGTCATCTCCCAATGATCGACGTCTGCCCCTGGGTGGCATCGGGCTCTGGGACCCTGAGGAAGAGCGTGATGGGCGTTTCTTGTCTCTCGATCGGCCCCGAGGAGGCGTTGGGGGTTGCTCCTTGGGGGTTGGGGGTCTGTCACCTTCGGCACCCCTAGGAGGTGGTGGAGGAGGCTGAGGCTTAGGAGGAACCACGTCCTTCTTGATGGTTTCCCACCAGAAGGTGAACAAATCCTTCACCTCCTGGATGTTCATCCCTGACAACAGACCCGGCGTCAGTGTGGGCCTGTCGTCGGGGTCGGGCGTCAGGTCCTGTGGAAGCACTGGATCCGGCTCCCTGGGCAAGTCGGCGTCCTCCGTGTCGCCTCTGTCTGGTCATCTGGCGGCACAGTAGCCTCTTCGCCTGAGGACCCCTGACGTCCAGTGTCCACCGGCGTCTGTGTAGTAGTCTGCCGTTTTTCGGGTGCTGGATCGGATGCCTTCTTGGACTCCGTGGTCTGCTTAAGGGACGTCGGCTCGGAAGTCTTCCTTTCAGGTGCTTTAGGAGGTTGGAAAACGGACCTGAAGTCGGTGTCCCGGCGTCAGTCAGACGCACCTCGCGATTTGGAGGAAGACTTTTTGTGCCTGTCCGAAGGAACAGGCTTGGAGGCATCAGACGCCGGAGAGGTCTTGAGCGGGTGCAGGGAGGCGGAGAAGCCCCCTGAAGACCTTACCTTTACCAGAGGAGGCTGGGAGCAAGCCCGGGAAGGAGATCTATTGAACCGGGTAGAGCTGGAGCTGGTCCTGGACTCCGAGGCCCTGCTTAGGGATTTTGCCCTGTCCGAGTCCCAATGCTTGTCCTGGTGCTTCTCAGATTTATGAGAAGATTCCCTTTTGGAGGAAGGTCTTTTCTCCATCTTTCTTAATTCTCCTCGAGGAGGAATCCCTGAAAGACCTTTTGGCAGCGGATCCGGGTCCTGCTATTAAATTGTTGGCAAACTGAGCAGGCCTGGGTGTCGTGCTCTGGGACCAGACACCTGACACAGGCAGAATGATGGTCTGCAAAGGGGATCTGCTTGTCACAGGCGCACTTAGAGGGATGTCCTTCGGGAGAAGAAGTGGAAGAAGCAGACATGGATTAAAGTTTAATTAAATTAAAGATTTCACGTGTCGTAACAGTAGGCAAGCTTCCGTGAGGCCGATGCTGGTGAGTCGACAGTGGGAAAAGAACTGGGGAACCGCCCCCTTTTATGTGATGCCTGACGTCGGAGAGGGGCCAACGTCGGGGGTGGTCCCTTGCTGGATACTGCTAGCTAGAATTTTTCCGTGGGGTCCTGGCGCCTGCCAGCTTCAGTCCTAATGGTGTAACCAGCTGCAAGAGCTGTTTCTCAAAGTAAGATCTATGCGCACCTCGACCCTCAGGCTTTCCTACTTGACGTCGCTACTACTGATTGGTGTCCCCTTTTTAAATCCAATGATACTCCGACCACTCAATCTCTTCCTGACCTACTTTCTTGCGCTTCAGGATAAACACTGTCAGCTTGTTACCCATCAGGTAGAAAACGGGCATACCAGTTGGATCTGACCTACTCTCCAAACTATGGCTGCGAGACAAAAGCTGGCTCCATTACAAAAGCACTGGTCTAACAGCTGACCTAAATACCTACAGGGCTCTGCAAAATTCCTGTAAAAAGGAAATCAAACGGGCAAAAAGCACCTACTGCAAAGACCCATTAACAAACTCCTATGGTGATCCCAAAAAATTCTGGTCCCACATCAAGTTAGTTCTTGGTTCAAATCCGGCCCACACCCCTACTGACATGTCACTAAATGGAGTCCACTGTATCAATCCCCAAACCATTGCTAACTTCTTTAATGCTCAATTTTATGACCTAACTAATTACACCCCCTCTTTCCATGTCCAATCTAATATAACCACCCCGCCTGCTACTTCAGGGCCAAATTTCTTTTTCAAATCAGTCTCTAGACATGAAGTGCTTAGACTACTAAACAGCATCTCTGAATTCACTGCTGCTGGGTCTGACAATTTAGAACCTAAGCTCCTAAAACTTGCTGCCCCTTATACTGCTGCTCCTCTAGCCAGGATTTCTACTCTCTCCCTGTGCCAAAGTTATGTCCCAGACATATGAAAGATAGCGAGAAATTCCCCCGTTTTCAAAAAGGGTGGCCGTAAAGATCCCTCAAATTACAGACCCACAGCTATCTTACCAGTTCTCAGTAAAATTCCTGAGAAGCTTGTAGCCACCTAAACTATTGACTTTCTCCTGAAATATGACCTAACATCAGCACAGCATGGTTTCCATAAGGGTCATAATACCACTACTGCCCTACTCTAATTTTCGTCGGATGCCCTAATGGCCATGGACACTGGTCTCACTGGGGCCATTTTCATTGACATGACAAAGGCATTTGACCTAGTTGACCAATCCATCCTCTTATCCCTCCTTACATCACTAGGCTTTTCGCCCAATGTTGTCAGGTGGTTTGGCAGCTACCTATTGGACAGGACTCAAATTGTTAAATTTAACACTACCCTCTCGGATAAGGCTACTATAAACATTGGTGTGCCTCAAGGGTCCATCCTTGGACCCTTGCTTTTCACTATATTTATAAATAATATCACCTCTATTGTTCTGGAGACCCCATCTTCTCAAAGACAGACAGAGTGGAGGCTGTCCAGAGGAGGGCAACCATAATGGTGCAGGGTCTGCACCAGAAGACATACAAAGAAAGACTAAAGGAGCTTAATACGTATACCCTTGAGGAAAGAAGGGAGAGAGGGGACATGATAGAAACTTTCACGTAACTCAAGGGAATCAACAAAGTCCAAGAGGGTAGCATCTTTCAGAAAAAGATGTGCAAGAACAAGTGGGCACAATTTGAAGATAGAAGGGGGACGGCTCAGAGGTAATGTGAGGAAGTATTTTTTCACGGAGAGGGTTGTGGATGCATGGAACAGCCTCCCTGAGGAGGTTGTGGAGTCGAGAACAGTGGGGGAATTCAAGAATGCATGGGACAGACATAAGGCTGTCCTAGTGGAGGGTAGGAGGAAGTAAGCTATTGGTTAACTAGGATCTGCAGCTTATCTGTTAGGTAGGAAAATGTGTAGACTAGGAGAGCCAAGCGGTCCTTATCTGTTATCAAATTCTATGTTTCTAACCTCCTGCAGACTACCTCCCTGTTATACACTGATGACACTGTTCTGTATGATAGTGCGAAAAGCAATAAAGGACATCAATCAACGACTCTCCCACGATTTTCAACTAATAGAACAGTGACTATCGAGCCATAAACTTGTATTAAATGAATCTAAAACCCAAGCCATGCTGTTTGGGTCAAATATCAAACTCAAACACTCCCAACCAAAATTTAAAGTCTCTTCCTCAAGTGGCACATCTATAGGGGTTGTAAACTCGTTTGAATATCTGGGCATCACACTTGACCCGTCACTAAACTTTGATCTCCATATCCAACAGACCTGCAAGCTGGTCAACATGAAACTTGGTATTGCCTACTGTAACAGCTATGTGCTCACCCCTTCGGCTAGGCGTGCTATAGCACGTGGTATACTCCTTCCATCCCTCACCTATGGTGTTGCAACGTATGCCTCTGTGTGTACACTGAACCTTAGGAAGTGGGATGTTGCCTACAACAACATCTGTCGCTATCCGTCCTCCTCTCATCGACTGAAACACACTGCCTCCTTTACTCTGATCTGGGATGGCTTTCTCCTCACGAGTCCAGGTTTTATGCATATGGCTCTGTCATAGATAACATTATCAGATCAAATACTAAAGCCCTTGGCGGGTCTCTTTCTAAACCTGACATCCAGCTATGGCCTACGCTCGGTGGACAATGCCCCGTATGCATCCCTAGATACAATGCCTCCAAAGGTGCACGCGCTTTTGCCAGTCACGCCCCCAATATTGAAACTCCCTCCCACTAACTATACGCCAAGCCTCATCCCATTCCTCTTTTAAGAAAGTGCTGCGCAACCATCTCGCCACTCCCTGCTCGTTCCCGTTTCAAACCCCCCTAGTCTGCACGCTCTTCTCCAAACCTCAGCACCTCCTTACCAGTTTCTCAACAGCCCTACTTAACGTCCAGCAATTTCCAGCTACCAACTTGGCCTACTTGTACAACTTATCTAACTCTTACCCTATTCCAATTTCTACTCTATCCAACCCTCGTCTCCATCTTCCCTTTTCCCTAAAAATTAATATATCCTGTATTGACTACTATAGTGTTAATTATTGTACTACCCTCCCCTATTTCCACTATTGTAATCCAAGCTGTTGATTTAATGCATCGCCTCTTGTATATTGTTTTACTATATTTTTACACTGTTATGTGTTTACCTTGCTTGTTTATTACTCCTGTTGGCACTGTATTCATGTACTTGACTATTGTATATCATGTACTGTAATTGTTTTCCTGATGTTTTGTTCTGTACCCTCCCAGGTCGTGCCTGAAAATAGTCACTACTATGGCTAGAGCATCTACCCGGTTAACAAAAACTAAATAAATAAAAATACAATCCAGATTCCATAACAGAGCTTCAAGACCGGCAAAATGTAAGTTCAAGAGTTCTTGAACCACTAACTCCCTGAAGGTCATACCTCATCCAGTTTCCTCTGAAACAGCCGTTTGATTTCCTCCTTCTGAGCTTGGCAGTGGGTGAACAGCTGCTGTGCAGTTCCCATCAGCTGAGTGTGCCTTTGCTGCAGAAAGAAGAGGCCATTAATGCAAATGGATGCAAAACATACTCTGTCACAACATAAAGTCAACTCTTTTTTTTTTTAAAAGAAGTACACAATTACATACACTCCCCCAGCGCAAGCATCATGGGTAAGATATGCAAATCCCCTGGAGCGTGCTCGGCTTGATCAGGACTGTGGTGCCTGCCAGCAGAACTGGTGGGCGCAAAAACCATTAATGGCTTCAAGAACAACTAGGGCTAAGTTAAGGGCCTAATATTAACTCAGGATGGTTAATGGTAAGCAGGGTTTGGACAAATCAGGTGGCCAGGTGGCCAATGCCCACTAAAAAAACTGGTCTGGCTACCTGATTTTGAAAGTTGCTGGCCAAATAGTTACCTGCCCATGAAGTGATTTGAGCTTTTAAAAATGATGGCCACAGAAAACACTGATTTGACCACCAGAACCAGATTTTAGACTTTTTTTGGCATAGTATTTGCCACTGTTAAACAATTTAAATTACAAATTGTACTTAGAAAGAAATAATGTGACCTACTGGGAACTGAACCCAGGCCCCCACAATACCATCCCAGTACTCTAACCACTGGGCTACAGGCTCATATGGTTGGACCCGGGGTTACCAGACACTACCTTTCTCTGGTATTGCACGTCCAGCAACTAGGGATAGTCAAGATGACAATTTGATGTTTTTTGGGGGCAGTATTATCCACTGCTAAGCAATTTAAATCACATACTGTACTGAGAAAGAAAGCAAGTGACGTACTGGAGACTGAACCCAGGTCCCCCGAATACCATTCCAGTACTCTAACCACTGAACAACAGACTCGTGGGGTTCTCAGTCACACTACCTTTCTTTGGTATTGCATATCCAACAGCTCGGAATAATCAAGATGACAATTAGATGTTTTTGGAGGAGTATTAGCCACTGCTAAGCAATTTATGCCCAGAGGACCTCCCTCTAAGAAACTAGGAGAGGGCAAGTGATTCCAGCTGTCCGGTGCAGCAGCAAACCGCAGACAGACCATCCCAAAGAAAAAGCCAAGTGAAACCCCCAAAAGTGAAATGGGCTCTATGCTCAAGGGGGACACAGCAAGGGACAGCATGACCTGATGAAAGATTCTCTCCAAGATCTACTGTTACGGTAAGTACGCAACTGTTTATTTTCTTAGAGGATATCCCTTTCATCAAGCCACACCTAAGGAACCACGAGTGAGACAGGGAGGACTGGGCCAAAGAATGGTCTTTGTCCCTGTGTTTGTGTTTCCGGCCCAATTTGTCCTGGGCCTTGGAGAATTTCAAGCTCGATTACATAGAGGGGGAAGCAGAGGAACTCCCGGCCTGAAAGTCCTTCTCCATCTGGGCAACCTGCTTCAGCAAAAATATTTCCGGGGTCTGCTCTTGGCGCCGCCTGGTAGCCAAGTTGAAGCCGCAGCAAATACCGCAAGCCTGGGTGTCGTGTCCAGGGCCTAGGCAGCAGACACAGGCCTGATTAACGTCCTCAGGGATCTTCCTCTCGCAGGCACACTTCTTAGAAAAGGTTCCCAGAGACAGAGCACAGCATAAACAAAGCGGAAAATAATCATTTTAAAGCTAAAGTGATACCAGCTAGGGACAGAAAAAAAGTTTAGAGGAAATTCATACAAAACAGCAGTCAGCTGAAGCTGGCCAATTTCCATGAAGTCAGACGTGCGATGGTCACTAATGGGAATACAACTGAAGAGGACACAGGGGCTGCCCACTCTTATAGGATAGGGTGACAGAGTGGGCGGCCCCCTGGTAGACTGCTAACTAGAAAAGTTTTCATGTGGTCCTAGTGCCTGGTGGCTGTAGTTCCATAGGTGTGGCCTGCCGAAGAG
This sequence comes from Neoceratodus forsteri, assembly GCA_016271365.2. NCBI lineage: Eukaryota > Metazoa > Chordata > Ceratodontiformes > Ceratodontidae > Neoceratodus > Neoceratodus forsteri. The sequence goes on from JADMNL010000031.1 coordinate 203,095,573, forward strand.
TTACATTTGAAGTAAGATCATTATTTCCTTTAGTTTTTTGGGGGAAACACTGGTTCTAGGGACTGCTCTAAGGTGCTTTTATTTTTATTATCACTGGATTCAGGGTTCCCCCTTTTTGGGCACCTTGATACCTAAAACATATTTACCAAGCCTTTCTTAAGACTCTGCAGCTTTTTCCTTTTTCTTGTCATCTTTTACAAGATTTGTTGCTGTTAATGCGAGGCGATGGATGTATCTGATGCATGCTTTCCAACATCGTTAAGACCACCCTCAGAGCCTTCTTGATTATTTTATGCGACACAGAGGCAGGTTGAGAAGGCATGCTTCTTTTTAAAATGTTTACCCTTTTAAATGAGATTTCTGGGCACAAAATATGACAGGACAGAGTTTGTAAAGTCGTGTTGTGGACCTAAACACTTTAAAAAAAGCTCGTAACAGTCTGCCCTTACCAGGAGCTGAAACAATTTGTATAATTTTTTGGATTGTCCACAAGGTCTCTCTGACATACCAATAAAAGAGAACCTTGAAATACAAAAATGATTCCGAAAAACGATGCAATACAAGAACCCAAGAGTAAAACAAAAAAAAAACCTCTTGTACTGTGCCAATAGTCAAATCATGACTTCTGTAACAGGAACCAATTAAGGTGAAAAGGCACAGACAAATGGAAAGTGAAAACGCCGCTCCATTCTCTGTAAATTGGGTAGCTAAAATCAGTAAACCACTAATTAGAGTGAAAAGTAAATGTGGTTTTCTAGCCAAATAGTAAAAACTGAAACGGTAGCCAAATAGGATATTATCCGATTCCTAGGAATCAAACAGGAATCAGAGAAAGTCATTTACAGAAAAATACTAATTAAACAGAGTAATCGATAAAAGTAACAAATATACTGCTTGATATAAACTTTAAAGTAAAAACCAGATCAGTGAACCATTCATTACCAGAGTTTACTACAGGACAACTGCTCTCTTCAGGCAGAGAAACAGATCCACTCAACGGCCAGAGTAGGTTGCAGATGTAGAGACTGAAAGTACAGTTACTTAACTTACCATAACAGTAGATCTTTGCAAAGAGCTCTTACAGCAGGCAACACCATTAGGACTGAAGCCAGCAAGTGCCAGGACCCCACGGAAAACTTCTAGCTAGCACTTCTTAGCAGGGGACCACCCCTTGATGTCGGCTCTCCCCCGACATTCGCCTATAAAGGGGTGGTCCCCCAGCTCCACCTCAAACCCCGGCACAAAGAGAAAATGGAGAACTGAGGAGGTTCCTCTACACTGAGGAAAGCGAGGTACCAGAAATGAGAAGTCAGCACCAGGAGGACAGAGGGAGGGAAGGCAATGCCTGCTGCAAGAGATCCTTTCGAAGATCTACTGTCACAGTAAGTTCTTACGTAACAGTACTATCTTACTTTGAGGGGGCTCTTGCAGCAGACAACACCATAAGGACAGAGTCCCAAGCAGTGAAAGACTGACCCCGATCAGCTGGGAGGCGGCAAATAGCAGAATAACCAACCTTCAAAAGAGGAGGTCTTGCAAGAATGCAAGTCCCAAAACCTGCCCTACACCTAGAGGTAAAGTCCAGACTGTAATGGCAAATAAAAGTATGGACAGAGCTCCAAGTGACAGCTGCACAGATATCAGCAGCAGACACTTTCCTGAGAGATGCAAAGGAAGCAGCTACTCCCCTGGAGAATGACCTTTAATCAAGCCCAGTAAAGGCTTGCCATAATTTTTGTAACACTAAACAGTGCAATTTGCTAACCATTTTGACAAGCACTGCTTAGAAACAGGAACCCCACCTCTCTTAGGGGCGAAGGAAACTGATCAGACTTTCTAGTGGCCCAGGTGCAATCTAAGTAGTAGCGAAACACACAGTGTACATCCAGAGTATGAAGTAAGGCCTCCCCTTGATTGGAATACTCTGGGAAATAGAAAGGTGGATGTCTTGATTCAGTGTAAACTCTGACACCAACTTGAGCAAAAACTTAGGATTCGTCCGCAAAGACACGCTGTCCTCGTGAAAAACCAAGTAAGGCTCTTTACACATCAGAGCCTGACGCTCGAAAATCCTGACAGCAGAAGTAATGGCAACTAAAAACAACGTTTTCCATGACAGATAGCATAGCTCACAGCTTGCGGCAGGCTCAAAGGGAGGCAAAGTAAGCTTCTCTAAAATAAACAAAAGGTCCCATGGAGGGACAAGGTCCTTGATGGGAGGCTTCAGATGCATTATGCCTCGCAAGAAGGTGCAGGAAAGATCCAGCTGTGTAACAGTCTTGTCTTCTATAGGTGCATGGTACGCAGAGATGGCGGATCAGTGCACCTTAATCAAAGAGTAACAGAGACCAGAGTCTAACAGGGAAAGGAGGTACTCCAGGACTGTATTCACCAGACAGGTGAAGGAATCTAAGTGGCGAGTAGTGGCCCAGATGCAGAACTGATTCCACTTCTTAGCATAAATGGCTCTAGTAGAGGGCTTCCTGGCAGCCACTAGGACATCTGCCACCCAGGGAAAAAAACAAATTGGGCAACGGCTAAAGGAGCCATGCATGAAGAGAGACTTGAGGTCCAGGTGGACCAGCATGCCCTGCTCCTGGGAAAGCAAGTCTGAGCACAGGGGCAGAGGGATCAGAGGTTCCACAGCTAATTACTGGAGGAGTGGAAACCAAATCTGCTGTGGCCAGTAAGGGGCTATTAAAATCATCCCTGCTCCTTCTGACTGCAACTTGAGAAGAACTCTCAGCAGCACTGGAAAGGGAGAGAAGGAGTACAGAAACCTCCCTGTCCAGGAGAGGAACAACACGTCTCAACAGAAAACACCAGGCCCTCGATCTAGTAAGCAAAAACTGGGCAGTTTTGCGTTGAATGTGGACACAAAGAGATCCAGCACTGGCCAGCCTCACAAGTCGACGAGATCTTCGACCACGGAGGGAAGAAGTTCCCATTTGTGTGCTTTGCACCAAGACCAGCTTAAGCTGTCGGCCAAAGTATTCTGAATGCCTGGAACATGCACAGCGGTCAAGTCCAGGTGATGCTCTATGGCCCAATATCAAACTCTCATGGCTTCTCTGCAGAGGGAGTAAGAGTGTGTTCCCCCCCTTGCTTGTTTATGTAGAAGACCACTAACATACTGTCCGTCTGGATCAAGTGGGGGCCCGGAAGCAGATTCGTCTGGAAGGCCTGCAGGTCGCAAAGGCTCTCCAGAACATTGATATGGGGATGTTGCTCCTGTGGGGACCAAGTTGCTTGACTTGGACGGTCTGCAGATGGGTGTCCCAGCCCTTACTTGACACATCTGTGGTCAGGATCTGACAAAGTGACTCTGTCCAGAAGTGGACCCACTTGGAGAGATTAGAGGGGTTCAACCATGCTAGAGTCTGTCGCACAGAGTTGGAGACCAACATCAGTTGCTCCAAATCATCCGTGTGATGATCCCATTGGACTACCCTCATATGGAGGCAGATCAGGGAAACTGTAGCAATGGCTGCTGCCATGATTCCCAGTAGTCTGAGCAACAATCTGGCTGGGATCTGGCAAGATGATACCAGTCGAGCTTGTGCATGAAGGCGTTCCGCCCTGTCTGGGTGCAGAAAGACTGCCTTGGGCAGTGTCCAGTATTGTCCCGATGTACTGAAGCCTCTGGCTCAGCCAAGGGGAGGATTTCGGGAGAGTGAGGGTGATCCCCAGCTCTTGGAACAAAGAGAAAGTTGCTTCCAAGGTTCTGAGCAACTGCTCTCAGGTGAGAGCTGTCAGGAGCCAATCGTCCAGGTAAAGAAAGACGTAATGGCAGCTCCTCCGTAAGGCCACAGCTACTACTGTGAGGCACTTTGTAAAGATTCGTAAGGCCAAGGACAGGCCGAAAGGCAGGGCCCAAAACTGATATTGGTCTCCTTGAAATCTGAAGCGGAGGAACCTCCTGTGGGGTGGGAGCACCAAGATGCAGAGGTAAATGTCCTGCATCTCTAGAGAACAAATTCAGTCCTTTTGATGAAGCGGGGAAGAAGACCTGGCAAAGTGACCATCCCGAAACTTTTATATTCTATATACTGGTTCTAGCTGCTAAGGTCTTCCCTCCTGTGGGATAGGAAGAAGCAAGAGTAGAATCCCTTCCCCCACTGTGTCGGTGGGATGGGTTCTGTTGTCTGTTTTTGCAGATACGCTTGGATCTCCTCTTGGATGACGGCAAGATGGACCCGAGGGCAATGGAGGGTTGTCTGGGGGCATCTCCAAAAATTCTAGAGTGTGCCCCTTTCCAGTAGTTGAAACACCCACTGGTCTGTGGTTATCCTGTGCCATCCCCTTCTCAGTAAGCGAGCGATTTCCCCTGGGCTTTGGCTGGGGAGTCATGCAGAGATCCTGGGACAGTCAAAGTGGTCTGGGAGGTTCTAGGGCTGAATCTCCAGTGGCCTGAGTGAAGGCTTTCCATTTGAAGGCACCTGTTGGCCCTTGGGTTGCTGCTTGGGCGGGGGACAAAAGGGCCACTTCTGGGAGGATCTAGGCTGGAAATGGTATAATGTTTGTACAGAGTGCAAAGCCTTGCCCAACTCTTGAAGGCAAGTAATATTCTGCGAATCCTCACCAATAAGAACAGGATCCCTGAAAGGGGATACAAACCAAGATCTTGGATTACACATCCAGGGCAAACCCTGGGCCAGGATAGCGTCAGATGCAAACTCCCGTAGCCATTGCTCTACCCGCGGAGTCAGAGTCATAGGAGGCCCGGAGAACATGGGTCCCCACATCAGAGCCAGACTTCAGAAGGTGCAATAGCTCAGACCTGCCCAGAGTATCCAGCTACGCTTGAGACACCTCTATGGCTTTCTCCCACAGGGCGTTCTGGTACTGGACCATGTGAGCTAGAAGTTCAGTGAACACATGGTGCAGGTGGCAGAGGCATAGACCTTTTCACCGAAGAGGTCTATCTGCCTGTCATCTTTGTCAGGAGACTGAGTGCTCAGGGCGCCGAGAGCGATCATGGGCAGCATAAATTACAACTGAATCTGCCTCTGGGTGCTCCACATAAAAGAGCTTTGCATGTGCAGCATTATATAGGCTGATCTGCCTTCTTGGACATTGCTGCAGTAGAGGAAGGACGTTTCCAAGCAGCCCTGTTGATGTCCTTGAAAGATTCAAAGAGAGGAGAACAACCAATGGCAGTGACTCCTCCTTACAAAGGAAGGTGGCCAATCAACGTCTCTCTGGGTCCACCTCCTTCATGTCCCAATCTGAAATGGAATGAATATACCTCATCACCCTCTATAAAAATGGGGTCATCTGGAGGAGATTGAGGGGTGTCCCTGGGATCCTCTGGTTCAGTGGGTACATCCTCACCTTCACATTCCTCTGAGAAGGATGAGGAAGAATATCCTGACTCACCAGAATCCAGGGATGGAGAGGCCAAGTGAGGATGCTTACATCAGTGAGTCCTCGAGCGGCCGCCGCCAGCTGCATCCGGCTGAGGTGTCTGCACCTTCTTAGGAGGGGCTGGTTCCGGAGCTGGAGAAGGATCTCTAGGGAGTCTGAGCAGGAAACTTCTTTGGAGGCTCCTTGTCCTGGAAGTACGCCCACAAGGCGACACAGCGCATTAAGGTCTGTGGGTGGATTCTGAGGGGGAACAGACATCAGTGGGTTAGGGTTAGAAGGCCCCTGCATCTTTGATGACTGCAGTAACCCAGGCGTCAGCTCCCGAGGCCAAGAACCATCTGGCGCCAGGTCTGACAGGGATAGAAGGACTGGACGTCAGACCTCCGGGCATCTGCCAAGTGACGACAAGGTTGGTCAGGGATGGCAAAGGATTACGGGTTGACTGCCGAGGCATCGCCAGTCGATGACAGGGTGGCTGGCAGCTACCGAACAGGCGTGGGCTGACACCGGTCTGGTGAAACAGCTGGCATCGGCTGAGAAAGGAAGCCTGTGCCAGGGAGCTCACTCCTGAAAGGGGCAGAGACATCACTCTTGCAGGGGAGGTGATCGCATGCCCCTGGCGCTGCTTAGTGGCATCAGACCCTGAAGTCGACTTAGCTAACACCCAGACTGGGAGGGCGATGGGCAAAGACCCACCGCCCGTAGAGAACCCGATCAAGCCACCTGGCTGAGGACCCAGCTGGTGTAAGGACCTGAACTTCAGGGGCCTTGAGGCTTGAGACAGTGCCGAGCCCTCAAAGAATCTCTGCCTATGATATTTATAAGGGCGGGAGGTTTGCAGCGTGCAGCCGAGGAAGGTAAGGGCTGCGGGGTATAAGGGGCCTACCTCCCTCGGGAGGAAGACCCAGATTGTCGCCGCCTGATGCAGGGATCTGGAGCAGGAAATGACTTGTCCCCCTGTGCTTCTCCCAGTGCTTGTGCTTTCCCAAAGACTTCTCTGTGGAGAAGGAAGAAGTAGAGGCCCCGGAGGCCAGGGAAGATGTACTTTTGTAGAGCTCCTTCTCCATCGCTGAAAGCTTTTTTTGCAACAAGGCAGCTTCCAGAGTCTTCTGGTGGCAAAGCCTGGTGCACTGGTTGGCCTCGGTGTCATGGTCTGGGCCTAGGCAAAGCAGACATGACGAATGGTCGTTCTTGTGGGGAAGCTGCTTACCACAAGCACCGTCTGCCGTCACTATACAGAGGAAGATGGAGGAGACATACATGAAAAAACAGTGAACTTCGAAGAAATCAGTAAAACAATAAAACACGGGTAACAAGGAAAAGATGGCGGTCAACTGTAGCAGAAGGCATCCGTGAAGGTCCAACTTGCATGGGTCGATGGTGGGAAAAGAAGTGAGGTGGAGCCGGGGGCCTCCCTCTTTTAGAGGCAGATGTCAGGGGCAGGCCAGCATCAGGGGCAGTCCCCGGCTAATGACTGCTAGATAGAAGTTTACCGTGGGGTCCTGGCGCCTGCGGGCTTCGGTCCTAATGGTGCTGCCTGCTGCAAGAGCCCCCTCGAAGTAAGATTCTACATTCCAAATTCTACAATCTGAATACGTTCCATCTATGGGGCGTCAGTCTTGGTTTAGATAACTGCATGAAGTGTAAACATTAAGTGAGTTATTTATGGGGGTTAGACCATCTTCATAGTGCATTACCACTGATGGACCTGGGACCAGAGGCACCAGGACCCTGTGGACAAAAATCCTTTGCAGGCAGGGAGCCAACGTCAGGTAGTGACCTTGCGTGGTGCCGTGTTCTCGCCAATAACCACTGCCTGCTGCCACAGCACCTCAGTTCTGTTCATTAGCACAGAAACAAAGTTGAGAAATAAAGAGAGGGCTAGCCCGAAAGGATACAGGAAACCAAATAAACACTACAGAACCAGACCACCAAATTAGAATAAGGACTGGACACACTAAATGGCACAAGGGTAGGTGGGTCTATATAGAGCCAGAGCCTAAGAAAACTAGCAAGACAGTAGGTGGACAGTGGTCCACAACATAATAGGGCAGCAGCCCTGGGCATGTGGTTCTGGCAGATGCATGAGCGGAATGTCCAAGAATGGGACCCCATTCCAAATGAGATGGCACAGTGTGCCAAATGGAAGATGCAGACTCCCAAAAAGGGACAAACCCATGCTACCAGATAGAGAACTGATGTAACTCGTGAGTTAACCGTGCCTCCCTTTCTTCATATCAGGGGAAGAAAGGTGGAAGCTGGGTGCAAAGGGAGCTGTAGGACTGGACAGTTCAAGGGAATTTGGATATGTTCATCCCCCAGGCACCCCTAAGGGTAGTGGGTCAAGGCCCAGAACCACTACGAGAAAGGGTATACCAACCAAAGAAGTCTGACACAATTAGAGAAGGGATTACGCTAACGTGATCTGCTTCTCCTGCAACCACAGTGATGTACCCTGTGAGAGAGTAGTGTATTGATCCAAAAAGCTGCACAGCAACCCCCCCCCCCCAAACTTGCCGAGCAGCAGGCCAGTGGAGTTAGACTTGAATGGTGTCCAGCAACAAGAACTCCCCTTTTCTTGGGGGGGGGTTGGTGAAAGTGCCACAGAGGACCATCCCACCATTTTTTTTTGTTTCTTTTGGTGAGAGTAGGGCAAGTTTTTATTTTGGTGAGAGTAGGGCACCAGAAAGTGCCCAACTCTTTTTTGTCATTAACAGGAGGAAAAACAAGACCCCACAGGAGGGTTATGACTGGGGAGATGCCCACAGAAAAAAACTATGTACCCTGGCTCTGTCTCAGCAGAAAATGGTGGGTGGGACATGGTAATCAATGGTGAAGATATTCTGGAACCTCAACAATTACGGTAAGCACACAATTTTCAAATCTTCCAGTTATCAGTCTTCACCACTGGTCAGAGTACCAAACATCCCTTTTTTTTTTTTTTTTTTTAATGACGGAGGAGCTGGCTTACCCTGTAGAAAACAGGTCCCTCAGCCCTCTTCATGGCAGAGAACACCTTCTGACAAGACTCAAGACTGGTTAGGGTCAGGCAGGTGCCCCTGTCGCAAAGGAGTGGGCGGGTGTCCAAGCTGCTCTCGCCTGACTCTGGGAGAGAGGGAAAAAAATAAAAGCCCCCCCTCAATGTGTCATTTAGCACCTTACTGCAGGCCTAATGTGCCAGCCTGGAAAGGTGAAGCCATGCCATCCACTTAATGCAGACTGCAGTTCCTACAAGCCTGGAAACCATTTCATTGATTTTATACAGTGCCACTGACTGGTGCCTTGCCAGCTCCAGGCCTCTAGCAGAAAGGTAAATGGCGTGCCCAACTGTCAGCATTCAGCATTGCAGCTAGGAGCTGACCAATCTGCAGGCAAAGGCGCCAGTTGAAGGCTGTCTGATGCGCAGCAATGCACATCACGACAAGCTAAGAAAAACACCTTCCTGCCCAAGGCATCTGCCTAAGCAGAATCAGACTCAAGAGGTTAGTCACACACAGGGCATTTCAGCCCTGTGTGTCTACAAGACCTCAAACCCTGTGGAGGTGTGAGGCTCTGCCCTTGCAGATCCTGAGGGTGTGTAATACCATAGTTGGAGGACCCTGGGGTCTGGAGGGCAAGAGAAGGGAGGCCTCCAGATCATCCTTGATAAGTCCTCAACTGACCTAGACCAAAGAGAGATGATTGTAGAGCCATCGCTGGAAGCTTCAAGCAGTCCCAGCTCCAACGATAAGGATTACAACAGGAATATATGTCCATTCCCAGAGTTCCAGTCATGTCTGCTAGGAATCTCTGGTGCACAATGTACTCAGAAGACAAGGACAAGTGAAGGGTGGACTCATTGTCCCCTGAGGATGATGACAGAGGAGGTGCTGAAACCAGAGGGTGGTGGCATCAGGTTAACAGGTCTAATCTGTACCCTACTGGACTCCCTGTGGTACTGTTCTAAGAGAAATCAGGTGACTGGACCCCGAGGCCCCATGTACCCTGGTAGCCAATGCTGCAATAAGGCGAGTACTGGCCTATTTTACCCCTCAATTTTTAATTAAATACTCTTTAAGAAGAATGTTGATAAGTAATGATACTCATTCCAAACTTGGAAATGCTTTGCAGATGCTTCAAAATGAACTTTTTTCACGTTTGAAGCACTTTAATTCATTAAAATTATATTCTACTTAACTAATGAAAAAAAACAGTGAGTACATTACTCTTGAATGACAAAGGCATCTGAAGCACTGCTGGTAGCTCTGGCAAGGGTGGCAGATGGCCAAGAGGGAAAAAAGACTCAATCTCTAGGACCTTTACCCAGGCTGCGGGGTAACGCAGGGGACCTCTCCAGACTGGAGAGTCTGGAAGGACTGCCCAAAAGGGGCCAATCTGTATCTGAGGAACAAACTGGTTGGTGCCTATTTTGGGGGGGGGGGGATTCCCACAGATGGAGAAAGAGAAGCCATACAGTCCCCATACGGCAACCCAGGTCCCCACCGGTGACTGTGTCAGCATGTGGCTCTAGGGAGAACACTGCCTCATGGCCGTCAGCTGACTCCAAGCTGGTGCTGCCTCCAGCACTGGGCTTAGGACCGACCACTGTCATCACGCCCAGTGCCATCCTCAGTGTCAGGCCTAGCGAGGGACACCACCATTACCAGCGTCTTGCTTAGTGCCAGGCCCAGGACCGATACCATGGCCATCGTCACGTCCTTCACTGGGGGCTGTGTCTCCCCCGTCGTCACTAGCGACACTAGAGGGGAGAACCACTTCTACTTCAGCAACTGGACATTGCACAAGCTCAGATGTCCATCCCTCTCCCGACACCATGAATGTTGTTGGATGGGGACCCAATGCTGTGGCTGGCGCTGCTCCACTCACCAACACAGAATAGCTCCAGGAGCCAGGGCAGTACCAAGCTGCAACACGTAGGTGTCCACCAAGGGAGATCAAGTGTATAACTCGCCTCACCACTGGGGACTCTGCTGTCCATGAGACAGACAGACTAGGGAGGGGTTTATAGCCGACTTCCCAGAAGGAACTGGCAGTCCACCAGACCCACTCCTCAGGACCTCCGATGCGAGGCAGGGTGAGGTCGAGGAGGATCCTGTGCTTCCTCAACATCAGAGGTGCTAGGAAGGGGCCCAGAGGAAAGGCACTGAGACTGTTCCTTGGCCTCATGAGTGCAACACCTGCCCCTGAAAGTTGGGGTTGCCCAACCCCACCTCACTGTGCGGATTTCAAGAATGCAGGGGTCCATCGAGAAGCAGGCGTCTGACTCTTCCATGCTGTGATCCAGCTCAAAAGCAGGCTACACATTCAATGCCAGTCCATGGTCACAATCCATTTCCCACAGGGACACCAACACATCGTGAGAGACAGACAATGTTTCTTAGCTCCCTTCTTTTCAGGTCCTGACATCACTGGAAAAATAAAAAACTAAGAACAGTGGTGTCACGTAATGAGAACCAGTGACAGTACGAACCAAGATGCTGCGTAAATTGGTGAGGGTTATTGGCGAGCACATAAGGTGTGCAGGCACTGTCCCTATCAGACGCCAGCTCCTTCCCTACAAAAGATTTGCTCCTATGGGGTCTTAGTGTGTCTTGCACCAAACCCATCAGTGAGAATCAATGGTGAAGACTGATTCCAGGAAGATCTGGGTGCTGTCAGACTCCCTGTCGTATTTCTCCAAGGCATCAGCTGTAGCACGGTGCAAGAAACCTCACTCATGGAGAAGGTATGGCAGGACCGCCCAAACGGGCTCATCATACCTCAGAGGAATGACCCGGTTGGTGCCCATGGGGGATTCCCTCAAGTGGGCAAGAGCAGTGCTGTACAATCCCTGTAGGGCAGCCCCAGTCCCCACTGATGATGGTGTAAGATAAAAGCTCCAGGGAGAACACCACTTCCTGCCCTTCGTCAGACTACAAGCCAGCACCACTTCTAGCATCAAGCTCAGGGTCAACAGGCCTGGAGACTGGCTAATCCCTGCTGCAGACGAAACCGTCCTCGATGTTGGGCCAGATGTGTCCAGTGTCGAACCCAGAGCTATCCCAGACACTGGTGATTGGAGCAGCGCCAGAACCAGGGATGACACCATCAACGGTGTCGTGCTCAGCGCTGGGCCCAGAATTGACAAAATGGCCAGCACTGTCCGTCAACAAGGGCAATGTCCTCTCTCAACGTTGTTAGTGACACTGGAGGAAAAGAACCACCTCAACCTCAGCAACAGGACGCCACACTGCCCTGGTGTCAGTCCCTCTCCCAACAACATGAATGGTGTCAGAAAGGGACTTGGGAGTTTCGGCTGGTGCCACCACACTCACCGACACCACAGACAGTGCCAAGAAATGGGGAAGCACCAGGCTGTGACACTAAGGTGTCTGCTGAGGGAGACTGAGTGCATAGCTTCAGCCTCATTACCAGAGATGTCTGCTGCTCAGCACAGAAAGACAGTGGGGTTTCGCAACAAGCCTCCAGATGGAGTCAGCTGTCCACCGGACCCACCCATCAGGGCCCACAACACCTTGGCGGCGAGGTCGAGGAGGATCCCGTGCTTCCTCAGAACCAGAGGTCCTAAGAAGGGGCCCAGGGGGAAAGGCCCAGAGATCTTACCATGGCTTCACAAGTGAGACACCTGCCTATGAAGGTGAGAACTAGCCAATCACGCACATTTCTAATGTGCGGTAGTCCACTGAGAAGCAGGCATCGCATTCATCCATGTTATGAGCCAGGCCGATGCAGTTCCAATGCCAGTATATCCTTGCCATCCATTTCCCACAGGGGCACTGACACGAAAGGTAGATGGTGTTTCTTTTTAGCCTCCTCCTTCTCTGGTTTCAGGACCACCAGAAAAATAATAAAAGGAGAACAAAAAAAATGGCGTTGCATACTTCAGAATGGTGACAGTTTACATGGGGAAGGGGCTACTGCTGCTCCCATGGTGTGCACTCGATGGTGGGAAGAACAGAACTGAGGTGCTGAGGAAGCCAGTGGTGGTTACTGGCTGGTGTGTGCAGCACCACCTGAGGTGCACAGACACTGTCAGTACCTGACATCGGTGTCCTTCCTGCCAAAAAATTTGCGCCCATAGGTCTTGGTGCCTCCAGTCCCAGACCCAGAACTGGGAATCAATTGTGAAGATTGATTCCTGGAAGTTCCACTGTCAGCACCGCAAAATGAAATTGTTTTGGTACAGAGAACAGCACTGATGGCAACCCAATCTGTCCTCGACTAGATGGGGAGAAAACGATGGCACGTTCGACTACAAAACCAGACCCAAGATTGGGGCCATGGCACGAGCAACATCCACACCGGAGTATGACTTGGATGACAGTAGGGGTTGAGGTTGTGAATGGGGGTCAGAGGAGTCTCCTTCGATGTGGATCCAGGAAGGGAGATGAGAGGGCACTCCAAGTCCACGATAACTTCAGATTCTAAAACCACAACACTGGCAGCAGCATAATGCACTGAAATGGTTCGATGGCAGTACCAGAGATTGGGTGACAGAGCGTGCTACGTGGGCCATTTATGGGAGGTGCACTGTAGGCAAGGGTCCTTCTAGTGCCCCATTTTTATGCAGTACTTCCCAGGGAACAAGGCGTGCATAACCAGATGTTGTGGTTCAGGCCCAAACATGCTAAGGGAAAGGGAACATTGTTTAACCAGGAGTAGCACACTAAGCCAAAGCTTTGTTTTTCCAGATGTGACCTGGGAGCACAAGGAAGTTAAGTGACTTGCTCAGGATCACACAGTATGCACCCAGGCAACTGTGAGATTCAAATTCAGGTCTCCAGATTTGCAGCTCAGAGCCTTAACCCACTGTGTTATACTGCCTCCTAAGCACAGAGAAGGATTGTCAGGTGTGCGTAACTTTGTTTCTTCACTGGCAGAAACAAAAAAAAGAGGATGGCCAGACAGATGAGCACAGTATTTAAAAAAAAAAAAAAAAACTATCAAGAAATATGCAGCCAGAGCCTAAAGCACAAATTCCAACTGCGGTGACATGTACTTCTGCAGTGAGAAAAAAGTAACTGATACAAATGTGGCTTGTTCTGCCATATAGGAACACCTCTGCATAGCACATCGTGTGCTGGCAGCCACAATGGTTATAAATCCCATGCGGTCCAAGTGCCTCTGGCCCCAACACCAAAGAATGTAGCTATGTGCAGGAGACTAACCCTAAAAAGATCATCAGTTGCACATCATACCTGAAATTCAGCCAAAGGCATTTGATCTGGGGAGTCACCAAGAATTTAATTTGATTAACATGGGTATTTAAAATAAAAGCGTAAACTGTGTAAGTTACTGGCTAACCAGAGAGTGGGAGTAAACTGCTTTGTATCAGGGTTGGAAACCGCGATTATTGGGGAGCAGCAGGGATCAATACTTGGACCCCTACTGGTAAACATCTGTATTAGTGACCCAAAGGGCTACAAAAACAGAACATAAACTTGCTGACGGTACAAAACTAGGGCGTCAATGGAAACGCAGGCTGTAGCATTCCTTCTTTTTCCTCTTCTAAACTATCTTAACGGCCAAAATGATGAAACGAGAAGAGAAAAGCACTCAATTCAGCACCAAACTATGAAAACACAGAGCTGAAAATCCACTGCAGCAGCAAACTGAGAAGCGGTTGTTAATGCAGTTTCGAGACTCAGCTGCTCCCATGGGGAGCACTCTACAGTGGGACAAAGAGAACTGAGGAAGGGCGGGGGCCAGCATCGGTTACTGGCTGACTCACATGCATGTCAATATGTCTGCCTCGTAGGCAGAGCTACTGGCTGACATCAGTCCTCTCCTAGCTACAAAAGACTTTGCTCTCGTGGGGTCTCAGTGCATCCAGTTAAGACCCATTAGTGTGAGTGAATGGTGAAGATTGATACCTGGAAGACAAGACTGATTTACAATTAGGGCCAGGGCAGACTGGATGGGCCAGTGGCTTTTTTTTGGTGCCGTCAATTTCTAGGTTTCTATTGATCAAGTTCAGAGGCAGATAGTGACAATATGGGCTAAAAAATGGAAGATGAATTTCAAGCAGGATAAATGTGCACTTCGGGAAAAGAATGTTGCAGTGGAACACCATGCAACTAACAGCGATTAGAATCTTAAGTACAGAAATACCCACAGCCTATCTAAGTACAAAATAACACAGCGTGAGTTATCTACACACAGCAGAAAAGAGGAACAGCATTTGAGCATTAAGTACACTAAAGGCATGGTATTGTTAAGCAATGGGTGGTAAAATACAGCACAGAATACTGATGAAAACTTGAGGGCAGCCATATCTGAAAGGAGCGAATGATTTCTAAAAAGTATACGTGCAGTCGGCTTCCTGCAGCTAGGCAGGACGGGGGGCTGCCTGGCGCACTGCATCTGTTTCACTGCCCTAAGCAATGGACATGAAGAGCAGACCAGTAGGAGGAGGATCAAGCATCCACTCAGACACTAACCTCCTCCAGGGAGGGAAAAGCTACCAATCCTGCCACCTGGCTGCCCCCTGGTGGCCATGGGGGCTTGGGAACCAAAGCAAAGCAGGACCAAGGGTTGGAAAGGGCACCACTGAAATGTCTCCAGTCAGAACCGACGTTTGTACATCTGGCTGGGCTAGAAAGGGTGAAAATATGAGGGGAAATGATTGAGTCTTGGGTAGGAGGATGAAGTCACACCCTCATTTCCCTATGGAATTATCTGCAGATTGTTCCTTCCCTTCCCGTGCTGGATTCAGTCTCCAACCCCAGGATTGCAGCCACTGCGCAAAGCGCCAGGCATGGGGTCAAGTCATGAGTACTCAGGACGGCAGGCAATATGAGCCAGCTGGATTGGGGCGCGTGCACATAATTACTGGACATCTCATATGGACGACAGAACCACCTCAGTCGTATCTCAGCAGGAGCAAAGATGGAGAAAATAAGAAATTCATGTACAAAATTTCCATCATAACCATTAACTGCTAACAGTACTTTAAGATCTTCCCCCTTAAGAAAAAGCAGCACCACTACTTATGCATTGTGGAATTAACCTTGTAGATAACGGCATAATGCGCACCTTCTCTTGCTCCAACAGCTGCTGTAAATTTGACTTGTACTGAGGGGTCTTCATATATGCCATAAACTGCAAGTATTGGACCTTAAATGAATCTGTAGACAGAAACAAATGACAAAAATATTATGGTTTTGTATTGAGTCAGTCATTAACATGATATGAAGAGAAATATCTGCCCTTCAGTTCTCAGATCAACTATAATACAGTATTTATTTTATTTATTCATTTGTTAACCGGGTTACTGTACTGATTCGAAGCCGTTTTTCAGGCACGGCACGGGCCAGATACTGGCACATACAATGGTAAGAATACAGTGTGAACAGCAGCAGGGAATTATACAAGGATCAAAAACAGGAAATCCAGTGCAAGCCAGGCTAACAATACAGAGCTGGTGAAAATAAATACAGGTAAACAGCCAAATACAGCAACACAGTGTGTGTAATAAGATATATGTAAACAGGACTATGTCGCAACATCCTCTAACAACAGGATGGATAATCATCATCGGAGCCAGCAACATTAGGTAATACCTAGAGTCCAACAGAAAATACGTACAGGTAGAAACACAGCCGTCAATCAGGATAGGAAAAAATGGTCAGTGAGCCAGTATTCAGAGTGGGAGAGGAGGAGGAGGTAAGTGGGGGCTATATAGGAGGCATAGCAGTGCTACTGGCCTGTGGATAAAAGCAAGTAAAACAGGACAGGAAGTGGCTTTTTAATAGGGGATTTAGAGGGCGGTCAAGGGAACGCAGCGAAGGGGGGAGGTCGTTCCATAGCAAGGGTCCAGCCGCAGAGAAGGCTCTTTGGCCCATCCTGGTGGTAATGTCAGGACTGATGAGTTGGAGGTGGGATAACTAAGAATACAGCTGTAAGTTCTGGGCCGGATCAAAGGGGATAGTGGTGAGTAAGAAGGAAAGTGTAAGGCAACTCTGACTATCCGGGCCAGCAGGTAGGATCGTTGTACTTGAGAGGGGAGCCAGTTAAGGGACTAGTAGAGAGAACAGTGGTGAGGAGAGAGAGAGAAGCGTGAAGGACAAAGCAGCATATCCAATCACAGGTGGAGTCTATTCGGTTCAGGTTGGCAGTGGAGGCAAGTTAGTACACCAGGCACCCATAATCGAGGAGGGGGAAGAGGTTGCCGCAGGCTACAGCAAGGTGGGCTTCAGACGTGAGGTGATCGATTAGGCGAATGCAAAGCCCCATCTTCTGATTAATGCATCAGATCACTGAGGCAATGTGGTCAGAGTAGGTAAGGGACAGATCCAGTGTTACCCCCAGATACTTGAAGTTGGGAACAGTGTTGAGGGGAGACCCATCCGGGGACTGGACAGTGAGAAGGGAGCTATAGTGGGTAAGGGCAAAGAGTTATGGTTTGGAGCCAAACAGCATGGCCTTGGTCTTGGAAGCACTGACCAATAGTTTGCTGGAGAAGAACCAAGGATGGGCCTTACAGAAATTGGTGATAAGGGTGGCGGACAGTGAGGGGTCACTCTGGAATCTTATCAGGTCATCAGCATAAAGGAGCGATTTACAGGAGCGGCTCTCTGACAGAAGCAAGTTAATGAGAAGGAAGAAAAGGAGGGGGCCAAGTACAGAGCCCTGGAGGACACCCACTGACACAGGGAAAAGGGGGGTGGCAGCACCAAGGCAATTAGCAACTTGCAAAGCGGTCCCATAATCCATCAAACAATGTTAACAGCAATGACCACAGCCTGGTGACTCAATAACAGATGAGTCCAGAAACTACTTCAGGTATCTCACCCCCAAGATTACAGTGGGGGTGCAGTTCATTTGGGGTCTATTAACTCCCATGGATGGCTCATGTGCAGAATCTGGCATCTTCCTTGAAATGGCTGTGTGCCCATGCCCCACACCCCCGAGACATGGTGCCTGCAACATAGCCAGAATGCAGTTGGGGGAAGAGAAAAGAAAATTATGTACTCACCATAATTCCTAATCTTCTAGAAATATTTTCACCACTGATTCACACTAGTGGTCTTTGGCCAGAGCTGCTAGGACCCTGGTACAGGACGGCTGGTGAAGAAGTAAACTGCATGCATGCGTGGCACAGCAAGACTGTCTCACACTGCATGGCTTACCCTGGCACCAGCCCTCAACCGCCTCAGTACCTTTTTACCAAGGAGGTACAGCACAGCCTAACAAGTCCTTATGCACTCAAGGGCATACAATAGCCTGGGTCACCTGTATAAGAAGGCTCACCACACCAATAACACAGTGCCTGCATAGTCCACGCCAAGAACAAGGGGTAAATACCGATAAAACATACTGGAGTGAACCCGGGGGATGGCAGATGGGCATGTGAATCGAAGATTAAACTATTCCTAGAAGACCAGGAATTACGGTGAGTACGGATTTCCATATCTTCCAGGAATCAGTCTTCACCATTAATTCACACTAGTGGGTCAGAGTATCAAGCTCAGACAAAATCCCCCTAAACAGGGTGGCACGAGTCGAGGGCTCACTCAGGACAGAAGTCTACTGTATTCAGGATTGTCCTGCCAAAGGTGGCATACTGCCTGGCATGCACATTCAGGGCACAGTGCTTAACAAAAGTGTGCACTGTGCTCCAAGTTGCAGCTCTGCAGATGATATCACAGAGAGCGAATCTCTGCAGGGATGTGGCAACTCCTCTAGTGGCGTGGGCATGTACCAGACCTTCAAACTTGACCTGAGCTATAGCATAGCAGTGGTATAAGGCAGCTCACAATCCAGGCAGAAATGCACTTGATTGTAACAGGCTGTCAATTTCAACTGGAACTGAAAGAGACAAAAAGCTGTTTGTATTGCCTTGTCCTCAGTTCTGTCCAGGTACAACATAACTACCCTCTTAACGTCCAGAGAATGGAGAGAGCACGCTCCTTTATTCTGGAAGTTGGCATAGTAAGTAGGCAGCACTATTTAGTTTTTGTTGACCAGGAGGGTGCACTAGGCAAACACATGCCTATTTTCAGGCACAAACCAGGAGAGTATAATATGCAAAGATGTTACAAGGAGTAAAAATACACAGTAATAACAATTTTGACAGATCAATGTCTGTTACAAAGCAAAAAATCAGTACGTATAATGTTATAACATACAGGTGATAAGCTTATGTAGTCAAAAAGGGGAGATGGAGGTGATACACAAATTAGACAGTGGATTTGAAACAACAGTAAATAAGCATTTAGGCAAACACACTGGGTCTAGCTACAGATAGAAGTGCAAATAGTAATGGATACTCTTCTAGATCTACATGGTAGACAGCATAGTAGATACCAAAAAATGTCCACAATCCATAAAAGATCAAAACCAGGTAAGAGTAGGTAAGGGGCATGTATGCTTTGATACCCTGAGAATGGAATGAGGATACAGTGGGACATTGCCTTATATCAGTTGGAATGGTATTCCACAAGGTTGAGGCAGAGTATCCAAAGGAGGATTCCCCTATCCTTGTTCTAATTTTAGGGATCTCCAGCAAGAAAAAAATTACTCACCATAGTAATGCTGTTTCTTCTAATGGAGTCTTGCTGTATTCAGACATAATGCAGTTAGCCCCAGCACTTGAACTGCCCCAGAGAGGAAAGAGTTAACTCTACGCAGAAGCATAGAACATTGAGCTCGAGCTCGGTTTTCAAACCTCTGTCTGTGGTACTTCTCAGTGTAACCGTCAGATTCTTATACGCACACTAACATACTATAGTATGGAAATTGTTCAACATATAGCCAAAGGGCAAAAAATTATTTTTGGGCCCAAAAGACTCAAGTCGAGAACCCAAGAAGGAAAGGTAGTGACAATATTTAAGTATAAAACACCAGAAAAATAATAACATTCACCCCACCCAAGAGGGAGGGTACAAGGTGCACCCCTGAGGTGCAACACTGTACCTGCCAGCCCACTTCCTAAAAACCCGGTTCTGAGAGGGGAGTATGGGGGTTGAATACAGCAAGACTCCATTAGAAGAAACAACATTACTATGGTGAGTAATTTTTCTTCAAACATCATGAAGTCTCTGTATTCAGACATAATGCAGACTACCAAGCAGTTCCCTATGGAGGAGGGAATGCAGAACCTACTTTGGGAAGAGGCTCTGCAGTACTGCTGTGCCAAACCTAGCAACACTCCTAGCCTGCATGTCCAGGGAGTAATGCTTGGTGAAAGTATATACTATTTTCCAGGTGGCTGCTTTACAGATCTCTAACAAAGGTATATCTCTGGCTGCAGCTAGAGAAACAGCTGTACCACTGGTCGAATGAGACCTCAGGCCTGAAGGGGGTGTTCTACCCAACTTGTCATAACAGAATTGTATACAAGGAACAATCCACCTGGCAATAGTTCTTTTGGTGGCAGGCTTACCTTTCCCCATTTCACCATAAGTGAGAAACAATTGAAGACAGTCATTTCTATGTGCCTTAATATGCTCAATGTAGTAGCTAAGGGCCCTCTTAAAGTCCAGACTGTGCAACCTTCTTTCACCTGAAGAATGATCAGTGAAAAACACAGGGAGCGATATAGGCTGGTTCAGATGAAAATCCGATACCACTTTGGGCAAGAACCTCCTACTGGTTCTTAGGACCACTTTGTCCCTATGGGAGGAGATGAGGTTCAACTGACGGAGCCTGTAACTCACTAATCCGCCAGGCAGAAGTAACAACTACCAGGAACACAGTTTTCCAGTTCAAGTACTTCAATTCAGCCGGAGCCAGAGATTCAAAGGGTGGCTGCATAAGCTGAGCTATGCAGACATTAAGATCCCAAGGCAGAGTGGGCTCCCTAAAGGGAGGGTTAATGTGAACCAGGCCCTTGAAAAACTTTCTGAAAACAGGATGAGATGCCAGGGAAGAGCCCTTCCCTGCTGAGAGGAATGCTGAGACAGCTGCTAGATGAACCTTCAGAGTGGCAGGCCTAAGGCCTAGACCATTCAGATGAACTAGATAGTCTAAGGTTGTGGAAATGTCTGCAGAATCAGGCAGGATGCCTTTCTGAGAGCACCAAATACTGAACCTTTTCCATTTGGAATTGTAAGTTTTTCTAGTGGAAGGTTTCTGAGACCTTCAGAATATCCAGAACTCCGAGAAAGATGTAGTGCTGCATATTCTAACTCTTCAAGAGCCAGGCCTTGAGATTGAGAGACTGGAGATTGGGGTACCAGATCCGCCCCGGGAGGAGGACAGGGGATTGTATGTCCTGGGCAGAGACAGGGGACAGGACACTGACAAGGACAGCAGTAGAGGATACCACGGCTGTCTGGCCCAATCTGGAGCCACCAGTATTACTGTGCAGGGTTCAGTCCTGATCTTGATCAGAACTCTGAACAGCAGAAGGAAGGGAGGGAAGGCATTGAGAAACCTCCCCTTCCAGTCCAAAATGAGAGCATCCTGGGGAACCGTCCCCAGGACTGGAGGTCTGGAACAAAACAGAAGAAGTTGATGATTGTCCAATGCTGCAAAGAGATCTATCTCTGGAGTGCCCCACCTGGAGAAGATGACCTTCAGGATGTGAGGATCCAGGGACCATTCGTCGTGTCCCTGTGATATTCTGCTCAGAGCATCTGCTAGTATGTTGTCCTTCCTAAGAAGGTGAACTGCTACCAGAGAAGTCTGAAGAGAATAGGCCAGAGACCACAGCTTCATGGCTTCTGTGCACAAGGCCGAGGACTGAGTGCCTCCCTGCTTATTGATGTACCACATTGTGGTGGTGGTGTCCGTTCTGACTTGGACCACCTTGCCCTTGACTGAATCCGAGAAGCTCTGCAGGGCTAGGAAAACTGCCCTAAGTTCCAGGAGATTGATATGAAGGAGAGACTCTTGTGGTAACCAGACTCCTTGAGCTGCCAGAGCTCCCGGGTGGGTTTCCCACTGTAGGAGAGAAGCATCCGTAGTTAGAACTACAGATGGGACTTGAGGGAGAAATGGAACCCCTTGTCTGAGGTTGTCCTGGTACAGCCACCACTGCAGACCTTGAACCACAGTCTGAGTCACTGGGGTCAGTTTGGTAAGTGAATCCATCTTTTGAGACCAAAAAGACCTTAGATGAAACTGAATGTCCCTCATCTGGAACCCTGCTCCCTGCACCACTGCCGTGGAAGCTGCCATGTGGCCCAGGAGCTGGAGGAACTGTCTTGCTGTGCGGGAGACCCGAGGTCGAAAGGAGGAAGCGAGATCCACTAGGGCCTTCACCCTTGCCAGGGGAAGGAAGGCTTTTGCTTGTACAGTGTCCAACTCTATGCCTATAAAGGTGAGAGGCTGAACTGGTTCGAGGACAGACTTTGGAAGAATGAGAAGAAACCCCAAGGAGCTGAGTAGGTCCTGGGTAGTTTGAAGAGCTGACTTGACCTGTAAAGATGACTGACCCACTGAGAGCCAGTCATCCAGATACGGGAAGATGGTGATACCTTGTCTTCTGAGGTAAGCCACCACAACTGCAAGGCACTTTGTGAACACCCTTGGAGCTGATGTTAGGCCGAATGGCATAGCTCTGAATTGGTAATGGCCTGAAGGCAACTCGAACCTGAGGTATTTTTTGTGGGAGCACCTGATAGGAATATGGAAGTAGGCATCCTTGAGGTCCAGAGATGCTAGCCAATCCCCTGGCCTTAGAGAGGGAATGATTATTCACAGAGTTACCATTTTGAATTTGGGCTTTGAAATGTGTTTGTTCAAATACCTTAGGTCTAGGATGGGTCGCCACTCCCCTGTTTTCTTTGGGGTAAGGAAGTACTTGTAGTACAGTCCTTTTCCCCTGTGCTGAGTAGGAACCTTCTCTATAGCTCGGAGAGCTAGAAGAGAGGAAACCTCTGCCTCTAGAGTAATGGTTTCTGAGAGTGATGCAGGTGGAAAAGACTTGGCCCTCTTTTTTGGAAATTTTTTGAAGCCGAGGGCCAGTCCCTGGCTTACTACTTCCAGGACCCATTTGTCTGAGGACACAGACTTCCAGGCCTGGAAGTAGTAAGCCAGCCTGCCTCCTACTGAAAATGGGGAGTCGACCGGGGCTGACACATCAGGGTGTCTACTTGGCAGGAGCCTTAGACTGAGAGGAGGAGGGAGCAGCGCTGCTCATCCCCCTCCTGCCCCTCCTTCTGAAGAACCCACCCTGTGGGAAGGGAGAGGAGGCCTGGGCTTGATAAAAAGGCCTTTGAAAGGGCCTGCCCCTAGACTGCTGCTTGTGCGGAGTGGCTTGCCTTTCTTTGGCCTGCGCACTCCTGTACGTGGTCCTGTATTCATTCATTTTCTTCATGTAAGCCTCTGTCTGCTCCCCAAACAGAGTTACCTACTACAGGAAAATCCATACCTTAGTCTGGGTATCCTGTGCAAGGCTAGTACATCTGAGCCAAGCATGTCTTCTGAGAGACACAGATGTAGCCATGACTCTAGATGCCACATCACTGGAGTCCACAGCAGCATGAAATTGCATTTTGGATGCCTCAATTCCATCAGCAGCCACCTCCTCCAGCTCCTTGGCTAGGTGGGGAGAGGCCTGTTTAGCCAGTTCCAGAACCACATCCCATCTGGATTTCTGGTACCTGGCTGTGTAAGCCATATAAGTAGCCTCCCTGAGTCCCAAAGAGGATGTCAAATACTGTTTTTTGGCCATGGCATCCACTTTCCTGGAGTCCTTATCCACGGGGTATGAAGCCAAAGGAATGTTAGCCCTGTCACAGGCTGCAGCCTGCACTACCCCAACATGGCTGCAATGACTATAATGGAACTCCGCAGCTGAGCCTGATAAATACCTCCTGTCCATTCTCTTATCCACAGGAGGTACTGAATTAGGGGTTTGTAAAATTTTGTGTGTCTGTTTCCCCAAGGATTTATGAAAAGGGATAGACAGTCTTTTGGACTCTGGGATGTCCATTTCCACAAAATCAGGCTCTTCATCCTCCTCTGCGGCTTCAACCAAGGGAAGCTGCAGGGTTTCTGCCACCTTTTTGTAGAAAAAAAATGTGAAGGGGACTCAGAGCCTGGTAGGAGAGACACCTGAGGGCCTGTCTGGGGAGATGTCCGATTCAATGGGCACATCCAGACCCGCCGGTCATCGTCGTCATCGTCGTCGTCATCATCACCCTTGGGATAGTCTTCGTCTCCCTCCCACTCCTCATAAAAAGCGTCTGGATCATAATCCGAAGGAGACAGATCCGACCGAACCGACCGCCTAACCGGCAGTACCGGTTCAGACGGAACCGGTCTAAGCGATTGAACAATGCTAATTTGCCATTATTTCGGCCCACGGTTGGAGAGTGCGCACAGATCCAAACCGCAGACTTGGCGCTTTTTGATGGAACCGACCTCGGATCAGCTTTCCTTTGCCTGAGGAGGTATCGCTTCAGGTCAGAAGGCACTTCCTCAGGTTCGGCCGCAACCGAACCGGGCTGGCCATCCGGATCTACAGACTTCTCGGCCTCCCTTTCCTTCAGCCTACTCAGTCTTTTATCTAGAGTGGATTTAGGAAAGTTTTTACAGATTTGGCAGTCTGACTTGAGGTGGTCAAACCCCAGACAATAAACACAGAAGAGGTGGGGGTCAGCCTTAGAAAAGGCCTCCCCACACTCAGTACAGTGTTGAAACCCAGTAGACTGGTTTTCTTCTTGGGTTTCTCAGACATGGCAAACCTAACAAATTACCCTATAGCAGTTTTTAAGCCAAGTAATAGAATAACCGATTGGTTACAAACCGTGTCAAGGGCTTTTTAAAAGAACCGCCAAAAAACCTTGGTTCTTTTGAAATCAATCAGTACCGGAACACCACTCTAATCCCAGCAATAAATTTAAACGAATGGGTTGGTTCCGAACCGACCGGAAAGAAACCGAAGAAAAGAACAATTTCCAACTTTTTCACAGAATAAAACAGTCACTACCTGTACCATAGACAGAGGCTGGAAATCCAAAAATAACAAAATTATACGGTTTAAACTGAACGCTCTACTTTTACTGAACCGAACAGAGGAAACCTCCAGAGCGACTTCATTGTTAGGCGGAGTAAAGAATCTGATGGTTACACTGAGAAGTACCACAGACAGAGGTTTGAAAACCGAGCTCGAGCTCAACATTCTATGCTTCTGCATAGAGTTAACTCTTTCCTCTCCAGGGCAGTTCAAGTGCTGGGGCTAACTGCATTATGTCTGAATACAGCAAGACTTCATGTTGTTTGAAGGCAATACTTTCAGATCTCAGTGAGTATTTGCTGCAAGCTTTGTTGAGAAGAAAGACAAGGGCACTGGCATGCTTTTTTGTCGAATGTTATACAGATGCCCCCTAGCATGAGATCACGAGCTTGGGTCAGAAGGAGCTAGCCAAGCCTTTTACAGAAGGAATAATGGCGAGTCTGTTTATGAGATGCAAGGGCAAATCGGCAAGTGTTACTGCATGCAACATCCCATTTGGAGAGGGTGGTTTTGGAGGCCGATCTGCAGACTGGAACATCGTACTGAAGTATATAGCGCATACCTTTGGCAAGCCTGGCCTGAGGGGTAAGACCTCGACTAATTTTGTAGGAGACCCCAAGCATGGTGTTGATTGATTTGCATGTGGTCAAGATATGTGGTGAAAAGTCAAGGGAGCAGTCCAGAAGAACTCCTAAGTAGGTGAACTAGGCTACCACAGGGACATGCGTTCCCATCCTGGTATGTGACAGTTAAAGGGACTAGACACTGAGTATAAGTGGTATTCTAAAGAGCATAGACTGTGTTTTGGTCATGTTAAGTGTAAGTTTATTATGCAACAGCTAGTTCTGAACTGATCTCATGTCTGAGATGAAACTAGTTTGTAAGTGAGAAATCTTTAGATCTGGTATGCAGGACCAATCACCGGTAGAACATTGACAAAATAGAGGGAGTCCAGAGAAGGGCAACAAAGATGGTACACGGACTGCACCAGAAGCCCTACAAGGAAAGACTTAAGGACCTTAATATCTATTCACTGGAGGAAAGAAGGGAGAGGGGAAATATGATAGAGACTTTCAAATACCTTAGGGGAATAAACAGGGTACAGGTGGAAAGCATATTTCAGAGAAAACTCTGCACAAGAACAAGGGGGCATGATATGGGGCTGAAGGGTGGAAGGCCCAGGGGCAATGTTAGGAAGTACTTTTTCACTGAAAGGGTGGTAGAGCCGTGGGACAGCCTTCCAGAAGAAGTGGTGGGGGTGAAAATAATACGGGGGTTCAAGACTGCATGGGACAGACATAAGGGTACCCTGGAAATGTGCAGAGCAGGAGAGCCACAGATCAAACAGGATCTGGGGCTGCTGCAGTGAGTAGGGAAATGGGCAGACTAGGTGGGCCGTGTGGTCCTAATCTGCCAACAGATTCTATGTTTCTATCTGCATACAGTATGGTGAAGCAATATGACAGGCTTTGAATAATTTGATTTATGTGTAATGCAAATAGGAGGGGGCCTAGGACTGAATGTTGTGGAACCCCTCACAAGGATAGGGGCAGGTTTAGATAGGGCAGATCCACATTTCACTCCCTGCAACCTGTTGGATAGACAGTTTGAGCATGGAGTGCAGAGGCAGACATGCCCACGGTTACCAATTTTATAACGGAGGAGTGAGTGGTCAGCCAGGTCGAAAGCCTTTGTCAGGTCAATGAAGACTGCTCCTGTGAGGCTGCCACTGTCCATGCCTGTCATCTGGTTTGTAAGAGAGTAGGGCAATGGTAGTACTGTGCCCCTTGCCAACCTGATCAAACAGGGTTCTATACTGTCGCAGTCTGAAGATTTAAGAGATAGGTATACTAAGGAGCAACATAGAAACATAGCATGTGACGGCAGAAGGAGACCACTAGGTCCAACTAGTCTGCTTCAAGTCTCTATCTACCCCCCTAGCAGTGGGATAGGCCCCAAGAGGCTTAAGTCTGGCGCCGACTGACAATCCAGCCAGCACTGGACTCACTGGCAAAGGTACCGTCACAGTTACACGGAATGGGGGTGGCCAAGGGGACAGGAGGCACCGGCGCAGTCACCGGCAAGGGCCCTGGGACTGTTGCAGGAGCCAAATGCTCTACCCAGCTTGAAGGCCCTGCCTGCAGCTCCAGTGCCACTGGCCCCAAGGGGCCAGGGACTGGTTCCACAGGCAAAGACAAACAAGCCAGATGCTGTACCAACTGCTCCATAAAAGCTGTCCAGGGGTGGAACTGCCCACCAGAATCCTCACTAAGAGACAGAGAAGGACTCCGGGCCCAAGACCATAACCTCAAGTGAACTGAAAGCCCTGGTGATGCCCACAGCACCAGTGATGGCCTTCTGCTCCAGAAGACCAAGAATCACATGGCAGACCTCACAGAGGGTGACCTCGAGCAGCACGCTTCTTCCCCTTCTTATGGGAAGGGAAAACTTCAGGCCGAGCAGTACCGCGACACCGACTGGGATACAGACCACTTCTTTTTGTGCTTTTGGGAGGACTGTCTCGTTTTTACTTACTGTAGCCCTCAGCTAGACAGACTCTAGCCAGATCTGCCTTAACTCCCGATTCATCAATTCAGCCTCTCAGGCACAATACTGATTCAGCATGTTAGAGCAAACAGCATGTAAGAGAGAACTGAGAAAAGAGAGCGAAAGAGCTTCAACTTTGTTTAACTTCTTTAACTCTCAAGATGTCTGCCAACGCAACCAGGCTCCTGACATTAAAGTTTTATCTTCTGTAGTGCAACAGTGTGGTAGAGCGTGACAGACAAGCCGGCGGCACTGCTCTGAATCCATGCAAGCTGGAACATGCGATGCTGCCCCGAACAGGCAGAACAGCACAGACACTGCAGTGCTCTCTCTCGAGGTACAGTACTATAAAAACAAAACATTACACATTGGTCCGCAGCAACCACAATACAGCTTCAGGCAGGGTTGGTAGATGGCATAGGAAAAGAAACCACAGTGACAAGACTTGGAATTGATGCTTACAGGACATAATGGACAAAATACAGACAACTGGATCTGTTCATTATACCCGGGTTGCACTGTGCACATTTCTTTTTTTTTTTTCCAAAGATGTCCTCCATCCCTTGTTCCCAACTCCCTTCCATCCCCTAGATCAAGTATGTAAATTAGATTACATCTCTCTTTGCACGTTTACCTGGGAAAACAATTTACGATCAATAAATACCTCTTTCACAATTTTCTATGTAGTGCAACAGAGTTCTTCTGATGTCAGATGTAACTTTTTTTGCCAACAGATGGCCCCCATCTTCATGGTCCAATGACAGTCGATGCACTGATTCAACAGTGTGTTATGCTTAAGTACTATAGGGTCAGCATATAGAGAATACTGGATGGGCAACTATGTACAACCAAGGTGTTCTGCCAGAGAGGGCTTCTGATTTCCTCTGACCTCAACAGCGAAGCTCGAGAAGAATCAAACCTCGAGGAGCAGAATACCCTTGGTTGTGTATAAATTTGCTCATCCTGTAATTTTTATAGTGTACAGTATTACTTCAAATGTGTGTGCAGCAGTTCTTTCGCTTTCAGAATGAAACAGACTTGTGCAGTCTCTAGAGGTTTCAAAATGCTATTGTACCACAGAAGGTTATAATCACATTCCATGACCTTTGAACCGTGGCACAACATCATTTTAAAAGGGATGGAATATACAGAACAATGCTCCACTATACACTATAATATAGAGGATTGCATATGGGCAACCATACACAACAAGCCTGTGTATGAATCGAGAGGTATCCATGGCAACCAGGAACCTCAAGAGCAAAGCTTGAGAGGTTTCCCAGTTGACATGCATACCTCGAGATTCATACAAAGGCTTGCCTGAGTATGGCTGCTCAAACACAAACCTTCATAATGTATGGGCAACCATAAATAAAAACCTTTTTGATTGAAAAGTCCCAGTTATGACAACCTCAGTACTCAGTCGCACAAACGTCTTACTTTTTCAAATTTGGTGCATTTCAGTCTACAGCAGGAACATTTTTATTCTGTGGAGAAAACTTCGCAATTATGATCTGATCATTCGAGTCTGACCTGTACCGCACAGCAAGTACAAAACAAACCCCCCCCCCCAAAAAAACAGAATGTACACTTTTTGCCTTACCTCATGCCAAAGACCAAACTCAAAGAAGAAAAACCAAGGCGAGCCCAGCTGCGCTTCTAAGGAAGCAGCTCCGTGGTAGTATTCCAACCTGTTGCGCTGCAGTATATCTTAACGTCACTACTGCTGCACAACAAAGCTGTTCTAGGCGTGGATTTCCATGCAGAACAGTGTTCCACCATACACTTGACAGTTTACCAAGCACCTTATGCAAAGATCTTAAGAGGCCTTGAAAGTATGAGTAAATAATTCTTCTGTCAGTCATAATAAAAGGTATTACCCCTAAAAATGGGAACCCCACCAATCTAAGTTATCAAGCAACTCACACATGAAGCCCATTTGTTACATTGCTTTTTCATAACATTGAAGAACCGAGCTCTTTGTACAAGTCTCACCTAGCAACTTCTGTAGTGCAGGAGGGGTAGGAGCCATTAATAGCTGGTTAGATGAATAGCGTTGCACTTTTGGAGGTAGTTGGTAATATGGACTATGAGGTGACTTGTATGCATCTGAAAGAAAAATAAGTCAAGACATGAAAATATGTTGGAAATTTCTTCAAACAAATTCAGTTGGAAAAACTAGCCCATTTCAGTGGAAGTATGCACATCAGGGCTACCCAGGGAAAAAGCAAAAAGGGTTGCAGCCATGCAATAAAGTGCCAAATGCCCCCCAAGTTTTCTTCCTGTTCCCCATCCCAATCATAGTGCCTACACTATGCATCCCAACCACGACAGCAGGTGAGCAGTTGCCTTCAAAACCATTGATAATGCTCCTTGATCAGCCAGTAAGATGCACATGACTGGCAAGCACTAAAGCCATGCCACTCAGTTCCACAATGTACACAGAACCCTGCCAGTCTCAGTGTGGGGAAACCAGCATCCCCTTTCAAACAAAGGCTCCGTGACAGTGCATAATGCTGCTGCCATGCCACTCTGACAGCTTCTACATGTTTCATTTGTTTTTCACTTTTATTCTTTGTACCCACCTTCTATTCATTTTACTCTCTGCCTCCCCCCCAACCCATTCAAGCCTATCCTCGGTACTTCAACTGCAGCAGCCTAGGGCACCAGCACAATTGTGGAAGAAGCGTGGCCTGTGTTGCTGCTGCTAATGGTTTCTCCCAGGAAGTCTACGAAATCCAAACTAGGTAAGTGGAAGTCAGAGTGCCATCAGACGATCTATGCTCCTAGCTTACCCTGAGGGGAAGATGACGATGTCTGGGATACGGTCTGAGCATGTAGCAGCTCCAGTGCAATTTGGTTCTTCTTGGCCTTTCGTTCTGTGTTTGCACTATTGAGTTTCTTTGGACGCCCGCGCTTCCTGCCTGCTATTTTCCGTCCTTTCTTAGCCAATCTGTTCTTGCGTGGCTTCGAGGGGGAAGGTTTCTTAACTGCCACAGTCCCAGGTTTCTCTTCTTCAGCACCTGAATCCTAAAAGAGTAGACAGAAAGGGAACTAGAGAGGTGATGCATGAAAAAAGTACAGTTACATAAGAACTTACCGTAACAGTAGATCCTCGAGAGGAGCTCTTGCAGCAGGCTATAACAATTAGGACTATGCCGCAGGCACTAGGGCCCTCTGGAAACCTTTTCTGCCAACAGTATACTGCAGGGACCACCCCCGACGTCGGCCCTGGTACAAAAGAAGCGGACCCAGCTCCACCTCAATTCTCCCTTAAGGCCGTGAACAAGCCCCTGACAAGGGAGACTAAGCACTCTCAACCAGGGCGTGGTGCCGGAGGCACACCCCAGAAGCGGCTGCCCTGACTGCCGTATCTGCAGTATCATATGAGGCTCTCAGGACATGGGAACCTACGTCGGAGCCTGATTTCATAATATCCAGAAGTTCAGTCTTCTGATCGGAATCTGGCACGGCCTTCAAAGTAGCTCTTGTCCCCTCTCCCACAGAGCATTCTGGTACTGGACCATATGCGTCAGGAAGTTAAGGAACCAGATGGAAGGGGTGGAGGCAGAATAAACTTTCTTGCCCACCTGGTCCAAATACAGAGACTCTGGATCAGGAGACTGCAAGCCAAGGTTCTTCGGCTGTCTGGATTGGTCATGGGCAGCCGTGATGACCGAAGAGTCTGCCTGAGGGTTCTCTGCTAGAAAAGCATCTGCCCTCGGGGCCTTATACAGCCTATCCGATTTCTTGGGAACAGCCGGGATGGAAGCTGGACGCCTCCAGGTAGTCTGAGTCAGGTCCTGGAAAGTGTCCACTACAGGAGGGACCACCAGAGGTTTCTGCTCCTTTTGCCTCAGGTATTTTGCCAATCTCCGGCGTTCCGGATCCAGGTCCTCCGTTTCCCACTCATGGGAGTACTGGATATGCCTCATGATGTCCATGAAGGTTGGCTCATCGGGAGGCGAGCGAAGCTGGTCCTTCTCTCGGGGACCGCTCTAAGCTGAGAGAGGAAGAGGATGAGGAAGAAGAAGAGGGAGATCGACTATGTGATCTGGACTAGTCTGATCTCTCCTTATGACCAGACCCCCTCCGTCGTCTGTAACTGGGGACAGACGCCGGTCCAAGACCGGCTCCAGTCCAGAGACCGGGCGACGTGAGCGAAGACCGCCGCCCGCCAGGACCGACCGTGGAGCGCCTCGCCTAAGAGAACGAGAAGGGCTGGCATACGAGACCTGGGCCGGGCGACGTCTCCAGAGTCCTTGAGCGCCGGCAGTGGTCTTCGGACCAGGCGCTGGAACGAGCTCCTGGAAGGAGGTGTAGGCAGTCGTTCAGGGATTTCCTCGGGAAGGCTCACTTCCTGGTTGTGGTCTGCCCGCTGGGTCCAGTACCAGTGTCTGGGCTGGCGACGGGGGCTTGGACCTCTCCCACCAAGAGGAGAACTCCTGCAGCTTGTCCTTCGAGTAAAGCTCGCCCGAAAGGAGTATCCGGACGTTGGCCTCTGAAGAACAACCCTCTTGGGGGCCCGGAAGGGGGTGGACTTGGGGCGGCTCTTCATGGCGCTCCCTCACCGCCCTTCAAGCGGCGTCGGTGGTGGTACCGACAGGGTGCCGCCAGAGAGTCCTTGGTCTCCGGAGGCGCTCCTTTAGCAGGCGGCGCCAGTGCCTTGGTAGGTGGGGCCGCAGCTTTCACCGCCAAGGGCTTGGTGGTAACCCTTAGCGGGGTAACCTTCAGCTTGGCCGGCTTCTCCCCCGAAGGGCCGGCCTTGGCCTGAGACGACTTAGGGTGCTCTCCTGAGCCCAGGGAAAGACGAGCCTTTTTGGGAGAGGGCTGCAAATGAGAGCGGGACCGACTACGGTCTTTCCCGTGGCGCTTGGATTTTTCCTTACGCTTTCCCTCAGAGGAGTGCAGATCCATCTTCTTCTCCAGCAGAAAAGTCTTCAGGGCCTTCAGACGTTGGATCCGGGTCCAGCTGGTGAACGCCTGGCAGACTAAGCAGGTCACGGTATCGTGGTCCGGCCCGAGGCAGAAGACACAGCTTTTGTGCCCGTCTTTGGCAGGGATCTGCCTCCCACAATCGCACTTGTTCTGGAGAGGCTGACGATGGTGATGACATCCGATCAACTGGAAAAACCGTCGGAAAATGACCAGACGACGATAACTTGAAAAAACGCAGAAACGGTTGCAAAAACCAGTTTGAAAAGAAGTTTGGTTGTTCCTGGCAAGCTGGAACGAAGTCTTTCTCTTCATGTGCGGGACGCGGCAGGAAAAAAAAAAAACTGAGGTGGAGCTGGGTCTGCCCCCTTTCGTACCAGGGCCGACATCGGGGGCAGTCCCTGCTGTATACTGCTGGCTGAAAAGGTTTACGGAGGGTCCTAGTGCCTGCGGGATAGTCCCAATTGTTACAGCCTGCTGCAAGAGCTCCCACCCGAAGTAAGATCAGAGGCAGGTTTAATGTTGTCATGGCTGCGAAGCATGAAATCTAGTGAGGTGCACAGTAGAACCACTCAGATGTGCAGTCTCCATATTCCCAGCCAATGCACCACAAACCACATGCCCAACTGAAGCCCTGTATCCACATGACAAAGCATCACAGGCAATCATAGTGCAAGCCTTCCACTGTTGGGATGAGCCACATGGATACCAGTGTTCTGGTGAGGTGGCCACAGTGAGAGAGGCACCCATTGGTGTGCCCAGGCAAGAAGAGACATCTGGGCCTTGATAGTAGCACAGAAAGACAACAATGACAGAAAAAGACCAATGGCCCATCCTGTCTGCCAGAGTTCCCTGTTTGGCCCTGGGATCTACTATCCTGACAATGTCACAACCCTCCCCATCCCCCCCCATTGTCCTCCCTGATTCTACTGCTCAGAGCAACCACTATACCCTTCATTCTATCCCAGCTGTGCTGGGAACCGCCAATGGTTTTTGCACCCACCACCTCAACTGGCAAAATGTTACATGGCTCCACCACCCTTTCTGAAAACAGTACTTCCTCATGTCCCTCCTGAACCTTCTTCCTGTTAGTTTCCACTCATGTCTACGTGACTGTGAGATAGTATTTAAGCTAAATAGTTCTCCGCAGTTCACCTTGTCAATTCATTTTAGGAACTTGAAGGTCTTTATCATATTTCACCTCTCCCTTCTGGTCTCCAGCGAATACATGTTCATTACCTTCAAGTGTTCCTCACAGGACCTGCCCTGTTGGCCCTGAAATCATTTCTATTATTCTACGCTGCACCATCTCCAGCGTACCCCTATCCTTCCTGAGGTGAGGACTCCAGAATTGGGCGCAGTACTCCAGGTGTGCCTCACTAAAGCTTTATACAGAAGTACTACCTCTTGCTTTCTGCTATCAACACTCCTCCAAAAACATCCTACTTGCCTTGCAAAATGCCTTGTTGCACTGACTCAAAAGCTTTCTTAGACTGGTAATGAGGGAATTAGCTAGGGGCCATGTTGTGGACTTGGTCTACTTCTACCTCAGCAAGGTTTTTGACTCACAGATGCTTGCTGAAGAACATGGAGGTTCTGGGTGTGGCTAAGGTCATAGCAACCTGGGTAGATAACCGGCTACAGAGGAGGCAACAGTGGGCTGTGGTCAACAGGGTTAAATCAGAAGAGAAGGAGGTCACGAACAGGGTACCACATTGATCTGTCCTGTGTCTGGTTCTCTTCAATATGTTCATCAGCAAAATTGGTGAGAGAATCCGGGGCAGGTTTTGTCTCTTCGCAGAGGACACTAAGCCCTGTGGGAGGGTTGATGGCGACAAGGGAATAGAGGAAATGCAGAGAGACTTACAAAAGCTAGAGGGGTGGTCTAAGATTTGGCAGCTGAAATTCAGTGTCAAAAAGTGCAAGATAATGCACCTAGGGAACAAGAGTCCCAAGACTGAGTACTGCGTGTGTGGGGTGAGGCTTAGCACAGTGGCCAAGGAACAAGACCTTGGAGATATCATCGACTCCTTCAAGCAATCTAGTTAGCCTGACAAGACCTCCCTGCCATGAATCTGTGCTGTTTACTATCCTGGAGACCACTGCTCTCCAAGTAGTCCACAAGGTCCTCTTTAAGCAGTGACTCCATCAGCTTCTCTGCAATACAGTTCAGACTCACAGGTCTGTGGTTCTCTGCTTGTTCCTTGTAGCTCCCTCCAGTATGCAGTGGAACTACATCCACCACTCTCCAATCCTTCAGAACCACCCCCAACCATAGTGAGCTGCTGAACAGACCTACCAGGGGTTCACCCAGTTCTGCTGCCAGTTCTCTAAGTATCCTTTGATGCAACCCGTCTGGTCCAGAGACCTTATCTATCATTAGGGCGGCCCACTTTTCCAGGACACTTCTGCTTGTAAATACTGGCTGCCTCATTTCCAGGACCCTCTTAGTGGCCACCTTGATGCCACCATATTCCCTAGTGAAATCTGAGTAAAAGTAATTAAGAGTACCAGCTTTTTGCCCATCCCCCTCTATCACCGTACCCATCTCATCATTCTTCATTTCCCCCCCATAATGTATCTGAAGACCTGTTTTCTCTGCTCTTGAATTCCCCGCACTACGCAGCTTTGTGTCTGCTTTCGCCTCCCTATTTTCTGTGAATATTCTTCCCATTCCTCCTCCCTCACTCTTCTTCACACTTGTAGAAGGCCTCTTCACAACCTTCACTGCTTCACTGATCCTTGCCAAGAACCATAACGGTCTCCTGAACCTGTTCTTTTTGGTTCTCATTCTCATGCATACCTCAGATGCTATGAGAATGGCCCTGTAACTGACCCCATCTCCTCTCCACCCCATCTCTATTATCCACCCCTACTAACTTATGCCTGACCAGCTCCCTCAGCCTACTGAAGTCTGCCCTTCTAGAAATCAAGGAAGAGATCCGAGGGCCAGTTTGACCCAAACGGAGTTATGGTCGTCGTTTCCCCAGTGGCTCCCCTACTACCACAGCTCCTACCACCTCTGAGCTGGTGAGCACCACATCGAGAATTGTGGTCTGCCTGGTGGGTTCTTTAACTAGCTCTACCAGCAGACAGTCTTGGAATGTGTCAAGCAAGACCCGACTTCTGGTGCTTCCGGCCTCTAACATCCCAATCAACATCCAGCAGGTTCAGATCACCCACAACCAAGACTTCTCCTTGGCTACCCATTTTTCAAGTTCTATCCTGAGCTTTCTGTTCCATTCTTCCCCTGGTGACATGCCAAAATAACAGAGGGTAGGAAAGGAGGACCAAGAATCTGCCCAGATACTCTTTTCCTTGGGAAGGAAGCGAGTGCCCTCCTTGCTTCTTTCTTAAGCAGTAGCCAGCAGGTAACAATGAGACACCCCCAGCAGGGTGGGAAAAAGTGACATGGGGCAGGATACCCACAGCTTGTAAGGGCAAAATGATGTTCTGGCCACACGTCTCCGGTTCAGATGAAAAAAAAACAAAGAAAATCTGTCAACAACCATCCCACCTTTTCTCATGTATACGAGTCCTTTCCAGAGGACCTGCCAACTCCCATGTTCCTCGTTCACCACTAGTTACATAGCTCACTTTCCTCTCCTCTGGCTAACCACTGGGTAAAGTTTTTTTTTTTTTTTTTTTTTAATTTAGTTTATGGTGTTTTGTAGGTTTTCTCCCGCTTCCCCGCCCGAGGCCCCGGCACATACACACACCGTGGCACCAGCTCAGCCCCCTCGATCCACCCGTAACGATGCCACCCCCTCCCGCCTATGCTACCCATCGGACCTCCACCCAGTGGGGTGGAACTACAGGAGAGGGGAGCCCACCCCCATTACCCCCAGGAGAGGAGAGCAGCCTGCCAGCTTCCTCAATCGTGCTCCTCCCCCCACCCACGCGCCGGCACCCCGACGACCCCAGGTCATTCCAGAACCCAGGTCGCCGGTGTAGCACTAGGTAAGGCGTCCAGTGCCTCAGCCCTCAGTACCATTGGGCCCGCAGTAAAAAGCATTCTGTGTATGAGACAGACGTAGATGCCAAAGGAGGGACACTGAACTCTGATACCACCCAGAGCTGATAGTCCAAGAAATGGTACCCTAATGGCAGTCAGGGGACTTGGTGGTCTAAAGCTGTAATGAAGCAAACAGCCAGGGAAGGAGGCTGGAGTCAGTATTTGGTCGGTTTTGAATCTGTGATCTCCCGGTTTCCAAGCCAGCATTCTAACTAGTAGCTCAAACTGCCTCCCAGCCAAATAATCTCTCTCTCTCTCTCTGGAGGGAACACATTTCTTTTTATATCTACATGTTTTCAATCAAGTAAAACAGAGAGATATACCAAAAAACAAATTGCCCCAAAGTATAAAGAGCTTTCAGATGGCCATATACAGTACATGCCAAGCAGATGGTGGTGCTACCTTGTTTTCTTGAACCTTTGTTGGAGTAGTTGTGTTGCTCTTGTTTTCTTTGTTTTCTTTTTGCTGTCGGCGTCTTGCTGCCTCTTGTTCCTCCTGTAACAAAAATGATGGTTTACAAAAAAAAATAAAAAAATAAATAAAATAAAAGAATGTTTCTTCTAGAGAACGCATCTGTGAATCATACAAAAAGCAGCAACAGCCCTGAGGTGCTGCCCCACATACCGAATTTTAGAATGTTCAGAGTCAAACTTTGCAGTGTGGGCACACTTCCCATGACATTCCAATGACAGATTTAACCAGCCTATGCTATATATTAAGAAATGTAAATGCAGTAGGTATGACGGGGGTGCACTGAACAGAACTGACTGCACTCCCAGGGGCATAGTGAGGCGTGAGACCACAGGCCAAGTGCCATCAGCCCCTGGAAGTGCAGTCAGATGTATTCAATGCACACCCCGGAATGTCTTTTTTTTTTTTTACACTTTTTACAGTTACAAAATCATATTTATATGCAGAAAAAAGATTTGTTTATGAAAATTTAAGATAAAATAGTCCTTTTGCCTGCTAGAAAATAACAATTGTGCATGTGCTATACAATGTTTGTCCTTTACTGGCATCAGTAGTACTGGTTTCATTTTGTTGCCAGCATGATGCAGGAGCACTACCCCCACGTCCCTGTATATTGGTGTGGAGGTTTTTTTTTTTGTTGGGACTGGGACGGAATTTCGGCTGCTACTGTGGGACAGGGGGGAGAGAGAGAGAGAGAGACAGACTAATCTGAAGCCTTGATCGAGAAAAGACGGGAGAGTGAGTTTTTGTGGTACCTGCAGTCGGAAAGCTGATGCGGTTCTAAAATAGTTTTAATAACATTTTTGAATACATGCTCCACATGGCTCCATTAATACTGCATGTGGAGCAGGAAAGTACAAGTGTGTTTTTTTTTTTTTTTTACTGAACCATGGCCGATAGCAGCATGGAAGTACAGCAGAAGCGGGCAGGGACTTAGAGAAGAGGCAGTGCAATGTTCGCAGAAACAGTTCTTTGGTAAAACTGAAACATGTTCGTTAGATTTACTTTACTGAACATTTCAGTGTGGACACTGATGTGGTGAGCTGATTACTTTTTCTTCTGATACAGTTTTCCTTGTTAACAGGTTAAAAAAATTACAACATTTCAACAACTCAGTGTTCTATGGCAGAGTGATTTTTTTTGGTACTGCGGTTCGGGTTTTTTGAAAGAACAGTTACAAAAGAACTTATCGTAACAGCAGATCTCAGTCTTCAGGACAGACCATAGTAACTTCACCGTCAGTGAAACTGGATCGACATGGAAGATTTTCTAGCAGTACAACTGGGGCCGCCCACGCCAATGTTACCTGCCAATGTCATCAACCCTATAAAAGTGTGAGTGGCCCTGCTCCATCCTCAGTTCTTTCCCCCAGAGACTAAGAGAGCAAGCTCGTGCCACGGGTGACCGAGGAGAGAGAGAGAGAGAGGAGAGAGACAGGTGTTTAGACCAAAATAAATGGCTGGATACACCAGATAGTCAGTTTGAACAAAAGACCCCAAATAGGGGGATGGTGAGAGGGAAGGCTGACCCGATGACTGAGATCCCCTCAAAGATCTACAGTTACGTTAAGTTTTTACGTAACTGTTCCATCTTCTTCTGGGATTTCTCAGTCATCAGATCACACCGCAGGAATGAGTCCCAAACAATTACAAAAGCAGCAGAATAGACTGGGAGGTATGCAAACCGAGGCCTTAGGTGGAAGGTCCTGGAGAGCAGCCCGACCGAAGCCTGCTCGGGCTCTGGAAGCAACGTCCAGACTGTAGTGCTTGGTAAAAGTATGGACTGTACTCCAGGTGGCAGCAACGCAGATGTCAGCTGTTGAGACCCTTCTGAAGCAAGTCACTGGTAGGTGGATACATTGGTTCAGGGTAAACTCAAACACTACCTTGGGGAGAAATGTAGGATTCGTGCACAAAAACACCCTTGTCTTTGTGAAAAATCTAATAAGGTGCTCACACCAGAGTGCCTCTAGCTCAGAAATAATTCAAGCAGAAGTAACAGCAACCAAAAATAACGCTTTCCATGAAAGAAAGCGTAGCTCACAAGTCGAGACTGGCTCAAACCGAGTCAGGGTCAATTTCTCCAAAACAAACTTTAAATCCCAAGCCAGTACAGGGGTATGGAATGGATGTTTAAATTCCAGGATGCCCCTGAGAAAAGTACAGGTCACATCAAGCTGAGCCATGGTACAACCATCCACAGGCTTGTGAAAGGCAGAGACAGCCGAAAGGTGCACCCTGAGGAAGGAATACTGGAGGCCTGAGTCTGACAGTGATATCAGGTAGTCCAGAATCTGGTTCACCAAACAGGTGAAAGGGTCCAGATGGTGCTTGGCAGCCCAGATGGCAAACCTCTTTCACTTCATGGCATAGGTGGCCCTAGTGTAGGGCTTCCTAGCCACCACAAAGACATCGGCCACCTTCTGGAAGACCCCAAATCGGGCAATAGCTATGCCCTCAGGAGCCAGGTATGTAGACAAAAGGACTTGAGGTGTGGATGGACCAGGGGTCCCCTGAGCTTGCAGCAGCACATTTCTGCAGAGGCACTGGAGGTTCTGCTGCTAACCGTTGCAATAATGGAAACCATATCTGCCATGGCCAGGAGGGTGCAACCAGGATCATGCTGGCTCCCTCCATCTGAAGACTGAGCAACACCCTCTGAAGTGAGTAAAAGGAGGGAAGGCATAAAGGAAACTTCCCCTCCAGAAGAGGGACAATGTGTCTTGCAAGAAAACTCCAGGCCCTGGATCTAACAAGCATAAATTGGACAGTTTTGCATTGAGTGGAGACGCAAAAAGGTTCAACTCTGGGTGACCCCAGCTGTCGAACAGATCTGCTGCGACGGGCAACAGAAGTTCCCATTCCTTCATCCTGGACTGAGTCTGGCTGAGACTGTCCGCCAGAGTGCTCAGCACACCTGGGACATGGATTGCCGAAAGTTCCAGCCAGTGGTCCAGTGTCCAGTACCAGACTCCCACTGCCTCCCTGCAAAGGGGGTAAAATGCATCCCCCTGCTTGCTGATATAGTAGACCACACAGATTGTCTGACTGGATCAACAACTAGCCCGAGCAGAGGTGGTTCTGAAAGGTCTGGATGACATACAGAACTGCCCACATCTTGAGGGTATTTATATGGAGGGACGTCTCGAACCAGGACCAGGTACCCTGAGTCTGAAAGAGACCCAAGCACGCCCCCCCCCCCAAGCCGGAGGCATCCATAGTGAGAATCTGTTGGGGAGACGAGATCAGGAATGAGACCCCTCAGACTGTGGGTATCCATCCACCACTGGAGTGCCTTGCGGACCAGAGAGCAGACCAGCACCAGCTGTTCCAGGTCATTTGTGCTTTGGTCCCACTGCACCCAGAGGTTCCACTACAGCACCTGCATGTGCATTCTGGCCAAGGAGATACTGGCAGTGGCCACAATCATGAGGCCCGGGAGCCGCAAGTAAACCCTCACAGGAAGTTAATGGATCTGAGCACATCCTAAGCCTGTGATACAAGGCACTCTGCTCTTTCTGGAGGTAGGAAGGCTGTGCGCCCTGTGCCTCGAGTCCAGGACTGCCCCTATATACTGCAGCTTCTGGAACGGAATCAAATTGGACTTGGGCAGGTTGATGGTGATGCCCAGGGAGTGGAACAACTGGAGGGTCCTCTCCAGAGTGCAGAGAAGCTGATCCCTGGACAGGCCTTTGAGGAGCTAGTCATCCAGATGGGGAAGACGTACAGGCCTTCTCGCTGAAGGACAGCAGCTACCGCTACTGAGCATTTTGTAAAAACCCGTGGCGCAGAGGATAAACCAAAGGGCAAGACTCTGAATTGGTAATGTTCACCATGAAAAAGAAACCGAAGAAGCCCCCTGTGCAGTGGGCACACCGAAATACACAGGTAAGTGTCCTGCATATCGAGGGAGCACAGCTAGTCACCCTGTTTGAGCAAGAGCAGCAGCCCTAGGAGAGTAACCATGCAAAACTTTTTCTACTGGATAAGCAGCTATGCAGAACCAGTGTGTTCTGTCACAGAGGGATTCTGATTCCCTATGACCTCGAGAGCGAAGCTCAAGGGGTCCATGGGAATCAGAACCCGGAGGCGTCAAAACACACTGGTTGTGC
The DNA here is from genome assembly GCA_016271365.2 of Neoceratodus forsteri. Lineage (NCBI taxonomy): Eukaryota > Metazoa > Chordata > Ceratodontiformes > Ceratodontidae > Neoceratodus > Neoceratodus forsteri. The sequence goes on from JADMNL010000031.1 coordinate 203,135,929, forward strand.
ACAGAGTTGCTCATCCTGTATTTTTTATAGTGTATAGTACTGTGTGAAAAATGAGTGTTGCGAGTTCTTTTGCTTTCAAAATGAAACTGACTCATGCAGTCTCTAGAGGTTCTAGAATGCTGTTGTACCACAGTAGAGTAGAACAGCATTCCATGACCTTGGAACTGTGGTAGACTTCTATACAGAACAACACTCCACTAAAAGTTTTGCATGGTCACTCTCCTAGAGCTGCTGTCCTTGTTCCAAAAGTTCCAGAGTGTGACCTCGACTTCCAGGGCCCATGCACAGAGAGTCTGGTCCGCTTGCGGCACGGCACCTCCAGCCGCCTCGCCAGGTCGCTGCCCTTGACTTCTAGGGCCCATGTGCTGGCAGTCTGGTCCGCTTTCGGCACAGCACCTCCAGCCACCTCGCCGCCCAAGGAAGCTGCTGAGCCAGGTCGCTGCCCTTGACTTCCAGGGCCCACGTGCCAGCAGTCTGGGCCGCTTGCGGCACCTCCAGCCACCTCGCCGCTCTCCACCAAGCCGCCCAAAGAAGCTGCCGAGCCAGGTAAGGCTGACTGTCCCACCAGGGCTGCTCTGAGCTGCCGCCATTGGCCGTTGCTCGCAGCAGCACACCCTGATTGGTCCCCTGCCCTCTTCTCCCTTCACTGATTGGCCTGCTGTTTTCCCTGGAAGTGGGGCTGCAGCGCCCATAGAAAAACAGCGTCGGCGGCCGAAATTTGACACCCCCACCCTTAATTAAGTAGACGGTTACCACGCCCCTTATTTGCCCCACCCCTTAACTCTTACCCTACTGGCCCTGTGACTGGCCAACCCCCCTTTTGGCATTCTGTAGCTCCCACGCACCCTTTCACTCTTGAATTCTATTCCTCCCCCCATTCACTTTGAATCATGTATGCCACCGGTACTCTGTACCCCTTTCTCCTCACCTTATTTCCTCTCTTCCCGCTCCTACATCCCCCCTGCTCATGCTTCCCCACTGTCCCGAACATCTACCAACTCACGCTCTCACCACCTTCATGGTACCCTCCCTCTCGATCTCATGTACCCGCCTTGGGCATCTCCAACTACTACGAAATGGCCCTCTCCCTCAAATGGCCATTGGGTACTCCCGCTGTCCACCGCTACTACTGCCACTCTACCCACAGCTCCACCCGTTTACTTACCCTGGTGAATCTCGGAGTTCCCTGGCCCAAAAAAATTGGTGCCAATCATGGGTATCTCACACCAGCACTCTAACACACATACTTCTCCTGCTATTGTCGGGAAACATTCATCCCAAACCCAGACCAGCCCCTACAATAAAAACAACTCAGACCAATCAACCAGGATCCCTCTCAATAATCTCACTTAACATATGCAGTCTTCTTCACAAAATTGACGCCTTCCAAACTTTTGCCTGCCAACATAACCCAGACACACTAGCAGTCGTGGAAACCTGGCTCTCGCCTTCGGTTCCCGACCTTGCTATCACCCTCCCTGGGTATGTCGATTGGCTTGATCGAACATCAAAAAAGAGGTGGTGGCTGCACCCTGTACATTAAGGACACGATCCGGGGGCACCTCATCAACCTAACCCCCCAAACCACCACTACACAGATTCTTCCTGTCAAGATCCTCCTCAGTACGCACAATAAAGCCATCACAGTTGTCACAGTCTACAGTCCACAGAGAGAGCAAGGTAATGGCTTAACGCAGTCCTGGAGTTGACCAAATCTCTCTCACCTGACTCAGAAACCATCCTCCTCAGGGACTTTAATATTAACTGGCCTGCTGCTGATGCAGGGACATACAGGGACTTGATATCAGCAGCAAACCTTTCTCAGATGGTTAGCTCCCCAACCAGGACAAACTATAAAACGGGTACCAGCACCTTTCTGGATTGGATCCTAACAAGCCATCCTGCCAGGATCACTAACACCACTGTTCTCCCAGATTCACTCAGTGACCACCCCCCCCATCAGCTGCTCCTGGTCCAATAAATTCATCAAGCCCCCACCACCACCCCAAAACCATTATCAGCAGAGTTCTACCTAGAGGCAAGCTACCTCATCTCAAAACCTTCCTTCGCCAACAGGATTGGTCCCCAATCCTCACAGTAACCAATGTGAACACCACACTGGAACACTTCATCAGGATCTTCAACCAAGCATGCAACATATTTGCACCCTTCAAGAAGCGCAAGGCCAAGGCCCTATGTAACCCCTGGCTCACCGGAGACCTACTTAGACAACTAAAAGCTTGGGACCACCTCTGGGAGGTTGCCAGAAAAAATGGGAGACAAGTTGACATTGCTAACTATAAACGTGCACGAAATGACTGAACCAAATATATCTGGGATACTAAGACCACCTATTTCCATAATGCTCTCACTAACTCACGGGGCAATGGTAGGGACTTCTGGAATAACATTAAAGAAGTCACCGGGAAGCAATCTAAATCACCCCCGTCAGTACTCAGCATAAATGGTGAAACTACACTGGACCAGAAACTCATTGTTAATTCGTTCAATGACAACTTCATGAACCTCAGTGCTGTTCTCCCACTGGGTTTTTTCGATGAAGTGGTTCCCCTTGCCTCCCCAGTCACCCTCCTTTCTACTTTAAAGCAGTAAAAATGCATCAAGTCCACAGCTACGTTACCAAAGCCATCTGCAGCTCCAGAGCCAGCAGTGACTCCCTCTACCTCAAACTGCTATCACACACCCTTGAATAAGTACTCTGACCACTGACCAGGATTTTCAACCTCTCCCTCAGCCTCAGCCAGTTCCCTAACTTATGGAAATCCGCCATAGTAACCCCAATTCATAAAAGTGGTGACAAAACAGCTACTGAGAATTACCGTCCAATTTCCATCCTTCCTCCACTCTCCAAGGCTCTAGAGCGGATTATATCAGACCAGCTTATCGACTTCCTAGACAATCACAACATCCTGTGGAAGGAGCAACATGGCTTAAGAAAAGGCCATAGCACCTCCACAGCGCTACTTGAATTCACTGGTGCAGTCCATCATTCATTCGATAAGTCATCTTACTGGGTCCACCTTCGACTTAACTAAAGCCTCTGATACCGTCAACCACGATCTTCTACTTGCCCAGCTTCGACTAGCAGGGCTCTCACCTAACTCGGTGAACTGGTCCAAAAGCTACTTAGACAACCGCTCCCAAACAGTGAGAATTGCTGGCACACTCTCAGACCAAAGACCAGTCCGGTCCGGTGTCTCACAGGGCTCAATCTTGGGCCCTCTCCTTTTCAGCCTTTTTCTCAACTAACTGCCAGAATCCTGCCCGAAACAGATCCTACTCTACGCAGATGATGCTGTCATCCTGGCATCCCACCATGATGTAGTACATCTACAAGGCAACCTCCAACAGGCTTTCCCTGCAGTCAAAAACTGGTTCACAAAACACAGACTTATCCTCAACCACAAAAAAAAAAAAACAAAGGCCATGATCTTCTGCAGCCCCCAGAACAAATACAAACAATATCAGCTCTCCATTAAAACCAAGCAAGGATTCACCCTTGAACAAGTCCATACCTTCAAATACCTTGGACTCGCCCTCGACTGTAATCTCTCCTATGTCCCACACATCAATAACGTAGCAAAAGTAGTCAACACCAGGATGGGCCTTCTATTCAGACATAGGAAACATCTAATCCCAGAAGCTTTGTCCATCGCTGTCCATAGCTCCATCATTAGAATTACTGACTACGGTCTCATTATCTATGGATCTGCCACAACCTCTTCTCTCAGGCATGTTTCGACTTCCCTCAGTCAAGCCTGCTGACTCGCTACTGGTTCCCACCGTCTCACCCACACCTGCGACCTCTACTCCAAAACAGGCTGGCTGCAACTGAACAACCGAATCAAATATCAAACCTGCATCACTACCAAGAAAATCATGATGGGAAAGGCACCCTCCTTAAACCTAAAATCACAAACCACAATACCAGGAGCTCTAAGCCCCAAATCCTTCAAATCCCCCGCTGCCGCACATCCCAAGGCCAAAGGTCGTTTGCATAAAGGGCTCCAAGTTGGTTGAACGAGCTCTCAAGTGACACCTCATCCACAGCAACGTTTGGAGCATTCAAAAAAAAAAAAAAAAAAGCAGCTCCGCCACTCCATAACTGGCACCACTACCTGTGCTTGCACCCCATAACATCATTATTCCCCACGCTGCTTTCGACCCTATAGGTGTCAATTTCTGTCCTCTCTTCTTGCACTTACCTGTCCATGCAACTTCTAATGCACTTGCCCTGTGTCTGTCCTGGCAAGGCCCCTCGGCTGTCTCACCCTGCCCCTCTACACCTATGCCTTCCCCTACCCTCAGCCCTCTCCTTTGCTTGCCCTCTTCCCTCCTATTTGTTTCTTGCATTACACATCACTCAGTCCGATTATGTCAAGCAAAGTTACTGTCTGAAACCTTGTACCTGTAACTGTTTTATGTTTGAGTGTCCGTTTCCCTGTAACCAGCCTGACGTGGAACCTTTCTAAAACAGCCTTGGCTCAAAGGTACTTTGTAATCCCCGACATAAATAAATAAATACACTATATAGAGGTTGAGGTCTTTGAGATCTAGAATATGTCTCAGGTTCTTCTGGGGACCAGGAAAGAACCTGGAATAGAACCCTCTGTTCTTCAGCCACCTGGGCACCGGCTCGATCACCTTTTTCCGCAGAAGAGAGTGCATCTCCTCCTGAAGGACTGTTGAGTGGTTTGAAGGATAGGTGGAGGGTACCGGGGGAGTCTCTGGGAGTTGTTCCAAAAGCTCCAGTGTGTGACCCCTTTCTATAATGTGAAGAATACAAGCGTCTGAAGTTATGGCTCTCCATTGGCTGAGATGAAGGGAGAACTAATCTCCAACCATCACCTCTTGGTCAGGGACCGGAAGAAAAAGGGTCCAGCAAGGAGTCAAGTAGAGGCATATGCGGCCAATGGGGTTGAACCTTTGCCTCTGGGCCATTTCACGGCAGGATCCGAGGAAGAGGGGTAGGCAAGGCAGAACTGGCTTTCCATTTGCCCTGGAGACTGGAGCCAGCACCAGACTTGTGGGACACCTTACGAAAGGATGGCCGCTGACTGCTCCTGGGATGGGTATGGTCAGAGCTCTAGATAAGATTTTTTGGGATGAGCACCTGTACTCCTCATTTTGTAAGCGAGGTGAGTAAAACGAAATTCAGATGTGTACAAATGTCTTGCTAGAGTGGACTGAGGAGTACATTTATTTAAAAAAATGTAGTTTTTTTCTAAATAAGAATTTCAGGTGCCAACAATGCTCCAAATAACATTGGCAGGTAGGAATTTACTCACCAGTTTTAAAACATAGTGAGTAAAACAAAAGTGGGATGCATACAAGTGCTGTAAATCTGGCAAAAAACTTCCTTTTGAAATCACCAGTTATGTTATAAAGCACTATTCTTTGGCATGTGGAGTATTTACAACTGTTGGCCGAGTACTGGTACTCACTGAAAAACTTTCTGAAGAGTATTTCCTAAAATGAGGTGAGTAAAATAGGCCGGTACACACCTTATCTGGAGCCCTGGGTATGGTAGAGCAAATGGATTTAATGGCTCCACCAGAGGCCTGTAAAATCATTAATGATGTCATGGACATCAGGCCTGAAGAGCTCTGAGCCACTGAAAGGAGGCATTAAGCACCTTCTGCTGGACATCTGCTGCGAAACTCAAGGCCCTCAGCCAGGCGTGCCTATAAAGGCAAAGGCCTGTGGCAGCAGCCCTGGCACCAGTATCAGACATGTCGTACAAGTCCCTGAGGAGGTGTTTGCTAATATCCTTGGCGGCCTGAAAAGACTTCAGGACCTCCTGTTTCTGGGAACCCTCCGCGGGTCCTGAGCAGCCCCCCTACCTTTCTTCCATATGGTATTCTGGTCCTTAATCATATGGGATAAGTAACTGGCAATCCGGAGCCCCAGAATAGAGGAGCTAGTTCAGGTGAAACTGACATTTTGCTCTAATTATAAAAGTTATTGCTTCAAACTTTGTACCATTTATCCTTCTGTAAGATGTTACCGCTGCCTCAGCTCAATTTTACATTGTACCTCTACTGACCTCATATTGAGGTTTCTGTAACAGACATGCTTAACTCATGTTTTGACCTTTGTTTATTGTTCATCACTGTGTAATAGTTACTACTGTCTATGTAAATTTATGGCTGTTGAACTATGCTGGTGCCACCTTGTGGCCCCGGGTCATGTCTGAAAATGGCCCACTGAATCAGCACACTTACTCGGTTAACAAATACATACATACATACATACATACATACACCCTCTTACCCCAAAGGTTGATCCTGCTGGATTCCCTATTGGAAGGAGGGAGCTAAGGTGTTTGGGCACCTTGGACCTGTCATGCGCCACTTTGATGACCATGGAGTCAGTCTCAGGTTGGGCAGCATAATATGGTAGGCCCTGTGGGACATGATACCATCTGTCATCCTAGGCATGACAGGAACCACGTTGGGGCGGTGCCATGCCACAGCAGTGGCATTCCTCAAAGTTGGCTAAACAGGAAGAATGACCTTAGGATGAGATTCTGGGATCTCCAGAAAGTCCACCAGATCTCTTCTGGTGGGATCCTCTTCCTCAATGTGGAAGCCCATAGCTGTAGATAGTTGCTTCATGATGTTAAAGGAGGTAAAGTCTTCAGGAGGGGACCTGGGAATATGCTTAACAGAGTCCTCCCTCACTGAAGAGGATATGGATCTGTCGGAGGAAACCGGTTCCTTTTCTTCTCCAGGGAGGATAAGGTCAGGGTGGTACTCCTTGATGTCGACACATTCTAACTCTGGTCCGACGAACAAGGGACCGATGACGGGCTGTTAAGGCTGAACCTGTATCGACGACGACAGAGCCTGATGGCATTGGGGACACCGGTCTACGTGTACCTAGCTGGTGTAGAACAGCTGTCAAATGAGTTAAAATGGTATTGAGGTCGACAGCACGCAAAGGCTGCGTTGAAGTCAGAGGAGTCATCAGGATAGGGCACGACGAACCATACGTCAGATCTTGAGAGCCCAAAGATCCCAGCATCTGAGGACCTGGAGAAGTACCAGGCCTCAACAGAGGGGCTGGGGTCGATGACCTGAGGGTCAACGACTGGCCTTCCTGAGAAGCGGAAGGAGGTGCTGTTGGTATGGGCCAGGTAGGAGCACAGGCCTGGACAGAAGAGAACATTGGTACAGCCACAGCCAACGCAGTCGGGGAACAAGCACGCCCACCAGGGGAGTGGTCCCGGTCTTTTGCGACTCCCTCACGCCTCAAGACTTGTCTCAGTCCTTCTAGGCCTGGGAGCTTGACAAACCCACTGGTGACTGGGAAGGAGGGACCCTGGGAGATCCCTGCCCAGAGCTGGCTACCTGCTGTTCCATCAGTAATTTCTTCAAAGCCTTTTTGTAATGCCTTATGGTTGTAAGGTTGGATTTTTGGCAGAACTCAGTCTAAAACATCGTGGTCAGGCCCAAGAAAGCAGACACTGTGGTCTTCTGAAGAAGCAATTCTCTTTCCGCAGCGACGGATAATGTGGAAGGAGTGACTTTCGACATAAATGAGGCTAAAGAATCTGTTAAAAAGATTCCCGGGCCGGCCCGGTGCCGCTGAGGGTTGAGGCGCTGGATGCCACACCTTGCACCATGCTGGCGACCCTGATTCGGGCATGGACTCGGGTCGCTGGAGGTCGGCAGGGGGAAGGAGGATTGAGCATCCCAACGGATGCTCTCCTCCTTTGGGGTGGGTTGCTAGGGGTGCTCAACACACCTGACATCCTTGAGGGCCGGTGGAAGCACCAACTCTCGTGGGCAGCGGTGGCTCCAGGGATGAAATCAGGGAGGGAGGATGCTGTTAGGCACTTCAGCGGTCGTGGCGTAGTTAACGCACTCATCCGGCTGGCGCCCTGGGGTGAAATAAGGGAATCACAGAAAAACAGAAAACAACCTTCGGCAGTCCTAGATGTCGGCCACTCCAAGCCATCCAGTCCAGGAACCACAGGCAGATCCCCCGAGGAGGGCAGAGGAAGGTAAGAGCTACTGGGGCAATCTAGGGGTAGACTCAGTGCTAAGGCGCATGGATGGCATGAGCAATGCCTGAAGGAGTGGAACAATGAGGGTGATCAGGAGGAGAGAAGAAAAAAAAAAAAGATTTCCCATAAGTTTAAACAAAAGAAAAGCATAGGCAAAAATGGCACAAACTGCAACGGAGCTTCCACGGAGACCCATGTGAGAGGAGTGACAGCGGAAGAACTGAGGTGGAAGTGGGTCTGCTCACACCTTTATAGGGTTGATAACGTTGGCAGGTGACATCGGCGAGGGCGGCCCCAGGTGTACTGCTAGAATATCTTCCGTAGGGATCCTGCTTCATGTGACGCTGAAGTTCCTACAGTGTGACCCGATGAGAGATACCCCCGAACATCTTGTTTTTACCTGCGCATCAAACGGATTTGATGCGCAGGTAACTACCAATGAGAATGGAGGATTTTCTCTCCCCATTTTATAAGAAATGTTAAATTGGAAGCTGTTCACCTTCCTTGACTACCCCCCCCCCCAAAATCTGTGGACTGTGAGAACCTCTGGGAAGGTCACAGTACCAGCCAATCACTTACATCTGTAACTCAATGTCCTGAAACAAGCCTTTAATGCACCCAATGGCCTTCCTGCTACACTCGTCATGGCTGGGCCTGATGGAAAACATCTGGCATCCCCCCCACTGGCATCCTGTTTCTAGCCAGTTTTACAGATGGAGGGACTGAAGAACAGGGAAACCAAAAGGCTTTCCCAGGCTCAGAGAAAGGGAGTGGCTATGCTAGATACAAGCCCGGAATCAGCTGGTCCACAGACCTAGGCCGTTAATCTCTGGATCAAACTGCATTCCCATTCATTCAACTTCTCAAATATTTAGAGGTTGCTGGATAGCTGCCACAACCACAGACAGGCTCAAATGCCCTAACTCTGCCTGTTTCTTCGCATTATAGAAATATGAACTTAATCAGCTTACCCAATTTTATTTTGTTCTCCAGGTAAGTACACTGGTGCTGGAGGCACCTTTTTCAGGCATGACCTGGTGAACGTTTTGTACAAAATACATGCAACAATTTTTAAAAATACATGCAAAACATTTGTAACAAAGGCACACCATGTTAAAATGATTACAATTATTCATTTTATGACAATGTTCTTTCAGACAGACAATGAAAGTATTAATGGATGCTAAAGATCTAATGGGGACGGAATGCTATTCCACAAAGATTCTGCTCTGTCGCTGAAAGTGTGTCGACCTATACTAGCATGCATACAAGGAATTCAAAGAAACTGTGTTGCTGTACATCACGAATTGAAACTGCAACTAGCAAAATTTAGTTGATATGCAAGTCATGTCCGTAATTTCCTGAGAAAATTTTAAAAATTAAATGTTCCAACATTAGTTATGCCTTAAACTCAGGAAGGACGCATTTAAATGAGTAAAACTGATACAGGGATGGGTTCTGTTACCAAGAGACTATGCACATTTGGCTATTTTGTTATAGAAAATTATTGCCCAAATTAATTTTTCAGGCAGCATCAATGATATGTCTTCACCACTGATTAGTCCGAGTCCAGAGGTACTGGGACCCTGCATGAGCCGTTTTTTTGGAGGAGGGAGACTATGGGTACTGATGGCACCTGCACGCTTCACATGGAGCCGCACATGCCAGCCAATAACCATTGCCAGCTCCCTCATGCCCCTCAGTTTTGTTCGCCAGAAGAGAAACAGACTGAGATGTGTTCATCTCTCCAAGTACCCCTAATGATGGCGGGCCAAGGGCTCAAACCCACAGTGAAGAAAGGGTTATACCAAACAAAAATGTCTAACATAGTCCGAGGAAGGATTACATAAGCATGATCTGCTTCTCCAACCACAGTGATGCACCCTGTGAGAAAGCTAGTGTATTGATTCAAAAAGCTGCGTAGCACCCCTCCACATGCAGAGCAGTTGCCCAGTAGAATTAAACTGGATAGTGCCCGGAGAACATGCTGCATTTAGTAACTAGTAGCAAATATACCCACAGAGAAGATGTACCCTGGGTAGGCAGAATAAGAAATAGTGGAGCAAGGAGGCACCTGCCACAAAAAAAAAAAAAGTTACTCACCTGTAACAATAGTTCTAGGAGTGGTATATGTTGTTCATCCACACTTCTTGGCATGTCCTTTTCCCCTTTAAGGATCGCCGGAAGTCTTCAAGCTGGCTCCTCCCACCCACCCGGGTGGTATAACCTTCGGCTCCGCCCCATGATGCCAGGTATTAGCCCACTGCAAGCCAGGTTTGTGCATCCGGAGTCGGTGAGGTCGGGTGGGTCCGTGTGGATGAACATATACCACTCCTAGAACTACTGTTACAGGTGAGTAACCTGTTTTTCTAGGATCATGGATATGTTGTTCATCCACACTTCCTGGCAGACTCCTAGCAGATCTCCAGGAGGAGGGAGGCAAGGCGCACACCCCCACTAATACTCGCTTCGGAAACAGAGATTGGAGAACTGAGGCCCCAAAACCTGCATCCCGGCGTGACTCAAGGTCAATGTGGTAATGGGAAATAAAGGTGTTTGCTGACTTCCAAGTAGCAGCCCGACAGATTTCCTGGATAGGGATCTCCCTGGAAGCAGCCACCGATGCAGCGGTATGATGGTTAGAATTAGCTCTTATCCCTCTGGGAGGTTCCATGCCAGCCAACTCATAAGAGACTTATGCAAGATGTAATCCACCTTGCAATAGTCAGTTTTGCTGCAGGTCTACCAGAAGTGGATTCAGCATAGGTGGCAAACAGCTGGCGAACCTCTCCCCGAATTTCCGCCATCCTCTACTTATAACAGGAGAGGGCTCATCTCAGGTCCAGGGTATGGAGCTTGTTATTTGGCCTCCGAGGTGTTTTTAGGGTAGTATACAGGCAGAGTTAACACCTGGTTAAGGTGAAACTCTGACACACCTTCGGAAGGAATTTTGTGTGGGGGTGTAGGAAAACCTTGTCCCTGTGGAAGACCAGATAAGGGGAGACCATAGAAAGCGCCTGGAGCTCCCCTGTCCTCCTGGCAGATGTGTGAGCCACCAGGAAGGCAGTCATCCACAACAAGTGTGACAAAGCACACTTGTGCATTGGTTCGAATGGCTTGCCCATGAGCTTTACCAGTACCAGCAGTAGATCCCACAGAGGCGGAGGTTCATGCACCAGAGGGGATATGTGATCCAAGCCTTTGAAAAAACGCCCGACCGCTGTCTCTTGCGCCGTCAGCTGACCAGCCCGCACCCGGTAAGCAGAGATGGCAGCCAGGTGCACCCTAAGGGTGGATGACCGAAGACCCACTTTGGACAGAGACCAAAAGTAGTCGACAATGTTACCCAGTGGACAGAACAGATGGTCCAGGCCCTTGCCCTGACACCAAATGGAAAACCTTTTCCATTTGAAGGCAAAACATCTCCTGGTCAATTCCTTTCTGGTTGCCTCCACGACAGTGAGGACATCCTAGGAAAGACCCAAAGCTTGGAACTCTAGCCACTCAGGTACCAGGCTGTGAGGTGCAGGGATTGAAGGTTCGGATGGTATAACTTTCCCTGATTGAGAGACATCAGGTCCGGCCATGCTGGGAGCTGCTCTGGGGGCCTGCAGCTGAGGCTGAGGAGATTAGAATACCAGAACTGGCGCGGCCAGTCTGGGGCTACCAAAATCACCTTCGCCTTGTACCTCCCTCACCTTAAGGAGCACCTTGTGGATCAAGGGAAATGGAGGGAAGGCGCAGAAGAGGCCTGGGGTCCACGGCCTCGAGAAGGCATCCCCCTGCAGCAAGCCCTGCTGAGGGGGGGGTGGGCATGAAACAGCCTCAGCTTGGTGTTTTCCTTAGAGGCAAACAGGTCCACCATCGGTTTGCCACAGTGGGAGAACAGGCTGTAAGCTACCTCCGGATGGAGAAACCACTTGTGGGATGTCTCACCTAAGTGGCTGAGAGCATCCGCCAGATGGTTTGAGGCTCCTGCCATATGAATGGCTAAGAGATCCGCCTCCAGATGGCTGACGACGGTCCAGATGCGGAGCGCCTCCCTGCAAAGCAGACAGAGTGCATGCCGCCCTGTTTGCTGAGGTAGTACATGGTCGTGGTATTGTCCATCTGGACTTGAACTACTTGACCCCAGAGCTAAGGAGCGAAAGCTGACAGTGCCTTCTGACTGCTCTGAGCTCCAACAGGTTGATGTGGCATCGGGACTCCTCGGTGGTCCAGAACCCATGGGTCCTTTTGTCCCCCATGTGGGCTACCCAGCCCATGAGAGGCGCATCGGTCGTGAGGACGGCCGTCGGCTCGGGGCAGACAAACAGGATCCCTTCCCGCAACCGGTCTGGGGTGGTCCACCACTGTAGTGTGTCCCACATCTTCTGGGTTACAGGGATCAGCTGGTTGAAATGACCATGGCACTGAGTCCACCGGGCGGCCAGCTCCCATTGGAGGGGGCACATGAGCTAGCAGGCCCAATGGACCACGGAGGTACACACCACCATGTAACCCAGAAGGCGCAGAAAGTCCCGGACAGGGCACAATTGCCTAACCAGAAATGATTGGGCAAAGGAGGAGAGAACTTCCGCCTTGTCCGCCAGGAGCCAAGCTCTGGCTTGACAAGAGTGTAACTCTGCCCTGATGAAGCACATCACCTGAGAAGGCACGAGTTCAGACTTGGCCTCGTTGATCAGGAGGCCGAGTTGGGAGCAGGTCTGGAGGGCCAGGTCCCTGGACCTTTCCACCTCTTGCAGGGTGGGACCTGCTAAGAGCCAATCGTTGAGGTGGGGTAAATTCTGCTCTCCCCCCCAAGATGGGCTGCCACCACTGCAATGCATTTGGTGAAGACCTGTGGGGCCAAAGACAGGCCGAATGGCATGGCTCGGAACTTGAATTGGGTCCCTTCGGCTCTGAAGCGGAGGAAACACCAATGAGACGGACAGATTGGGACGTGAAAGAACACGTCCTGCAGATCCAGTAAACAGAACCACATGTTTCGCTCCAAGGATTGTATGATCACGGACAGAGTGACCATCCAAAAGGTGCGTGACCAGAGATACTGATTCTGGTCGTGCAGATCTACAATGGGGTGCTCTGTGAACCCCGCAAGGGACCCCATGGGCACCGCATACTTACAAGCCATGCAGGTAGATGGAGCTGGACAGGATGCAGGGCGCTGTCAAAGTTCTAAGGCCAAGCCAACTATGGCCTCAGCCACAGGAAAGGCCTCCATCGGGGTATCCCCTCTCTTGAGGATGTCCGTGAGAGGGTACTCTACTTTTTTCTGGATAGGTTCCAGCGGCATCCCTGTAGACTCAGAGATGAGGCAAAGAATGCCCTGAAAGGATGAAGGACCTTCATCCGTCTCTATCCCCCCCAGCTGATTCATCATCCCCGGGATGAGAATGTAAACCGGTCTCATCTAAATCCGAAGAAACCGGATACAACGGTTGACCGCCCGGGTCATCTTCGACCCGTCGAGGGCGGTCCGGGGTGACAGTGACCTAACACTGGGTAAGCCCGGTGTCTGGTCTATCTTCCTTAAGAGTCCCTCCTACAGGCTGCTTGGGTGGTGGTTCCACCACGATTGGTGGAGAGACCGGTTTAGGCTGAACCGGAGGTTTCACCAGCTCCGTGGGTGGGGGGAGCCGACTTAATTGGCTCCGAAGGAGTCTGCTTCAGCCTGGGAGGTGAAAGCCAAGTAATGGCCAGGGTAGGCTTGTGCCTGGACAAAATCAGCTGTTGCCATATGAGGTCCTTGTAGCACCGCCGGAGCCTCTCCTCGTCCGAGGATGACCAATGGCTTTTTTTTTTTGAGTGCTCGTGGCTCTTCCTCGGCCTGTCAAGGGGGTCCTAAACCTCGATCGAGATTGGACTGGTCGATTCGGTCGCTCGGAAGACACCAGCGGGACCGGTGATTTCTCAGGGTCTGGGACCATTTCCTCGACGGGATTCCCAGCAGGCTGGGTCTCCTCGTCTGGGAAAGAAAGGACTGGAGTCCGACTGAATAGTTGACTGGAGTCTGCAATAATGGGTCGACGATTATTTCAACTTCAGTCGACTGGCCAGACGGCAAAGCCAAGAAGCCAGCAGCAGAAGAGGCAATTTCGACTGAAGTCGAGACTGCCGGTTCCTGGGACCGAGATCTCTCCCGATCCCAAGAACGTCTTCGCCAAGACAAAGACGATCCCGGGTTATTTTCCCACTTACAGAACCGAGAGGAGTGCGCACCCACAGGACCCTCTCCCTTAGTCGGAAGAGACTGGCACAACTCTCGGAAGGAACCTGAGAGTTCTAAGGCCCAGCCAACTATGGCCTGAGTGGAACGATGAAGTTCCAAGTGGAAGATTCCCGGCATGAGCCACTTCCTCCTCAATGGCTTGCATGCGTTCCAATTCCTCGGCGGATCCCGCGGCCGTGGAAACCACCCCCCAAGCCTCCTGTGAATTCACCGGAGGATTTCATTTTTCCGGCCTCCCCAACTTCAGGCATGCGAGTCGGTCGTCGAGAACATTAGGGTGAAATGCAAGAAAGAAAAAAAATAAATAAAATTTGCACTTCGCAGTGTCATGGTCGACACCCAAGCAACAGATGCATGCGGTGTGGGTATCGGTGTGCAACATTTTCTGGCCACATGAGGCGCAGCCGAGGGTTATACCACCCGGGTGGGTGGGAGGAGCTAGCATGAAGACTTCTGGCGATCCTTTAAGGGGAAAGGGACATGCCAAGAAGTGTGGATGAACAACATATCCACGATCCTAGAACCTTTGTTCTTCTGGTCGGTGCAAGGGCCTCACAAGAACCTCACTCCACTTTTTTTTTGTTTGAGAGAGTAGGCATCTGAAAAGTGCCCAGCTCTATTTTTGTATTTTCTTTAGAAACAAGAAAAGGGACCTCCTTGGAGTGTGGGACTAGGGAGATGCCTAGCTTGTGCGCTCGTGGTGCTACCGGCAGGGTGAGCATGCTCAAAGGTCCTGGCTCTATCCGAGTGAGGGATGGTTAACAGGGCATGGTAATTAATGTGGAAAATATTCTGTAAGTTCAACAATTACAGCAAGAATGTAATTTTCAAATCTTCCAGCAATCTATCTTCATCATGGATTCCCTATTATGGGTCAGAGTACCAAGCTTTCCTTCTTTCTGAGGCAGAAGCTGGCTAACCCTCAAGGTAACAAGTTCCCTCAGTCCTCTGCATGGAGGAGAATACCTGAGGGCAGGGGCTCCCTACAGGTATGGTGGAACCAGAGACTGGTCATGGTCAGGAAGAGGCACTGTGGCACAGGAGCAGGAAGGTGCCCCAACAACTCTCGCCTGATCATGCAGAAGAAATGAGTCCCATGGGACTGCAAGTTTAGCACCTTACACCGGACCAAAGATGTCAATCGAGACACAAAGCCATACCACCCACCCAAAACCGACCACAGTTCCTGCAAGCCTGAAGGCCACCTCACTGGCACTGTGCGAGGCCCTTGGCTGGTGCAGTGCCAACTCCAGGCCTCAAGCAGAAAGGCACATGGCTTGCCTATTTATCTCGCATTGGGGCATTGCGGCTAACAGCTCACCTAATTGCAACAACAGGCACCGACTGAAGGCTGCCTGATGCGCAATAATGCCTACCCGATTAGAACAGTGCATCCTGAACAGCGCTGTCTAAACCATGCTGTCAGAACTGCATAATGCCTGAACAGCAACAGCGGTAGAATAGCATATGTCAAGTACCACTACCCCTGTAGCCATTCAGGCAATGGTTAGGGTGGACCAGTACAAGAAAAGTGCAGTAGCTGGCTGAGCTGCTTATGTGGCAGAGAGGGTTAAGTTGGCAGCAGCTCAGCCAACACAGAGCAGTAGACCAGGGTTTTGTTCCTGGTCTCCCAAGATAGCCGGTTCAAATTTTCCCCAGTCTGTAGTGTTTTTTTTTTTTTTAAACTTCTGGTAACGAGAAATTCTGTATCGCTTGAGTTAGATATTTAATTTGGGGGCAAGAGCCCTCAGCGAACAATGCGTTTTCAGCAATGGTAGTGGTTGTCTGTGTGTTTATGACTGCTACCATTGGTGCTATTTTCGTCGCTTTTTTCCTGCCACTATTGTAGACAGTGTTGTCTGTACGGAGCTGTTCTTGTTGGCACTCTTCAAACAGAGTGCCCAACAATGCACATAAGGCACGTACCAAGCTAAAACCTTCCTCCCAAAGGCATCTGGGTCTGAGCCAAATCTGCCTCTGGAGGTTGGTCATGTGTGGGCGTCTCAGCCCCAACGGGGTCTGCAACTTCCAGTCCTGAAGATAGGTGAAGCACTGCACCTGCAAACCCCGTGGGTGGGACTCCTAATGGCAGGGCTACTGCACTGTGGCCTGTGTAAGAACTAGTGACTAGTGCTTCAGGCATCTGCGCCAGGAATTGCTGACAGACAGCACTCAGCAGCTGAGGAGAGGTGGGATAAAGAATTGTCCCCTGAGGACAACGTTAACAAGGATGAAGCACTGACCCCAGAGGTTGATGGTTATGGGAAAAGTCCCAAAACAGAGCCCTGCTGGAATGCCTATGGAAAGTATCTACAGCACTAACACATGCAAGGCCCATCAGGGCCCATAATCATGGGCAGCCTCTCTAGGAATTGGCGAGGTCCTGGAGCGGGATGCGACTCAGGGTCTCAATGGCCTCAACCTGGATCACCTGAACAGGGCCCTCCATCAGAGGAATGACACGGTCAGTGTCCATGGAGGAAATTTCCCTAGGTGGGAAGGATGCAGCCATGTAGTCTCTTCTGCGTGGCCCCAGCCCCCACCGGTGACTGTCATCCAGCGGCTCCAGGGAGAACACGGCCTCCAAGCAGACATCAAACTCCAAGTCAGCACCACCTCCAGCTTCAGGCTAAGGGTCAATAATACCCTCGGAGGTGGGTTCACCCATCACTGCTGTTGGAACTATCCTTGGGGATAAGCATCAGCTCCCACACCAACCCCAGAGCCTTCCCCAACCCCGGCACCATGTCAGGGATGACACCATCACCGCCACTGAGCTCTGTGCCAGGCCCAGGATACCCTGGCTGTTGCAGCATCGGTCGCCGGAAGCATGATCATCCTCGCCCTTTGGTGCAAGGGAAAACAACAACCTTAACATCCACAACTAGATGCACAAGAGCCTTGGTGTGGTTCCCTCCTCAGACACCACAAACTGTATCGGAGGGAGGCCCGGCGTCATGCTTACCATTACCATTGTGGTGAAAGAAGCACAGGTTGCAGCAGGCCGTGAAACAGATGTCCACCAGGGGACCTCAGCACACCGCTTTGGCCCAAACACCAATGACGTCTACTGTCCAGGACAGGCAGACTGTGAGGGGTTCCCAGCAAGCCACCCAAAAGGAGCCAGCTGTCCACCAGACCCACCCACAAGGGCCTCCAATGAATCAGCAGAGTGAGGCCAAGGTGGATTTTGTACTTCAACAGGAGTGAAGGTCCCAGGACGTGGCCCAAGGACACTTACCTTGGCCGTAGAGGTGTGACACCTGCCTCTGAGGCAGGGGCTGGGCAACCACACTTTATTATGTGGATCCTGTGGCCATAGTAGTCCATGGAAAAGCAGGCACTGCACTCATCTGTGTTGTGCAGAGGGCCAAGGCAGGCCATACAGCATTGATGTCAGTCAGTCACTCACAGACATCTGCTTCCCACAGGGGCAATGATACATGACAAGAGGCTACAGAAGGTTTCTTGCTCTTCTTAGCGCCCTTCTTTTCGAATTTCGGCATTGCACAAAAAGAAATATGAACAGCAACGCAAATAACTTTCGGCAGTGACACAGGTCGAAACTTGACAATGACAAGGAACTGAGGCATTGTCACTCCCAGGCTGTGCACTCTAGTGAGTACAACAAAACTGAGGTGCATGAGGCAGCAAGCAATGGTTATTTGCTGGTGTACATGGCACCATGTCATGTGCACAAGGACAGTCAGTATGCAGCGATGGCTCCCTCCTGCAAAACAATTTGCTCGGGGGGGGCCTAGTGTCTCCAGCCCCAGTCCTAGACCTCTAAGTGGGAATCAATGGTGAAGATCGATTCTTGGAAGATCAGAAGAGATTATGTGTTGCTATACAAATTTTCAATTCACGTGTTAAAATATATTAATTCAGTATAACTGTTTCAACTTTAATGAACTTTGGTAGTAATCTGTTTCATGTGTAGACTAAGTATCAAGCCAGAGTTAATGCATACTCCTAGGTACTTCAACACATTAACTATTTCAAGCTCAGTTCCAGCATACGTTGAAATCTGGAAACACTGAATATATTGTTTAGTTTTTAATGGTGAACCCAACAGGAAAAGTCGGGTCTTAGAAATGTTGAGGACCAATTTATTCTCATCAAACCATCTGTGTAGAAGCCAAAATTCATCACAAAGAGTGTTGGTTTGAATAACTTGAAGACTTACAGTCTAACATGTTTATTTCATTCAATGCATGAGAGATTCACAAACAGGGTATGTGGGAGAGACAGGACAACCTCTCCACACCCGAATGATCTCACACAGACATACTATTAAAATGAAGATGACTGTGGGACAACAATTCTCACTCCATCTCAGATATATCGGTACTGGTTTGAAAGGGATTTCAAAAATACACAGACGGGCTTTCGAAGTCAAGCTCGTTTTACTTCTCAATATGGTGGGAGACGGTATGAACACTGATTTGGGTTTTATTTCACATCACACTACTTAGACTGTCACCGACTTCAGGAACAATGAATGGACATATAATGAGAATACACTGTTTTTGGTGTATGTTTTAATATTAAATGGATATAGGATCCCTTTTAACTGGTTATCAATATGTTAGCTTCACCCCAAGATTGGGTGGGGGGAGGGTTGGTGGTATGTGGTAAGGCTTATATACAGACATGTTCATACATGGACATTTAGGTACAGCATCTCAATTAATAGGTAGTCAGTGTTATGCATGTTCCTTTTATGTGCACAAACTCTTGGCATCCAGTATGTGACATAATGGGGTTACATTGTGTTAAAACTATTTGTTCACATATATAGTGGATATATGATTCCTTCTGACTAGTTATCAATTTTTGGTGTTCCCTGGGGGAAGGGGGGGGTGCAGTTCCCTTAGGTTTTGTTTCAGATTTCTAGGACTGTTACTGTATATACAGCAGACTGAGTATATACTGATACATTAAGAAACAATAAACATATCAGGATACAGGATCTCATTTACTAAGGATTCTGTTAAGTTTGATTTTTAATTGTTCATTAACATTTGCCAATCAAAACAATATTCTAGAAAGATCATGTTATAGCAGTGTGGGCTTTAATATTAATAGATAATATTGGCTTTTTTAACATAAGGCTTAGGACATGCATCTCCTGATAGGGCCAACACTGTAAGACCGTGTGAAACAGTGTGTTCATGTTTACTGTTTACACTAGGGCAGCTCATCTTTAAACTCCTTAATTGCCATAGACAAAGGAAATTTCTTGTTTAGAGGATTTTTTAGCATTGTATACTATGAAATTCTTAGCATATTCTTACTTGGGGTTTAAATCACAGGTCTGTTTTAATGGAGGGTGCTCTGCTTTTTTTCTCTCAAGATAAAGGGTTATTCGTTCTGTAACTCTGGATTAGAAATGCCTTCCTTTTTTGATGGGACTTTTTTAGGTTAATTTTCAGATGCAAGTTTTGGCTAATATGATTTAGTTCCTTATGTATACACCAACACATTCACTCACACATAGTTCGAATTGAAACACTTTTGTTCTGTGTGTTCTTTCAGGACTGGTGTTATCCGTTTATGACTTTCCTGGATAACAGACTGCGTGCTTTCCATATGGTTCTCAGTTGTTTTTGAATGGAGTTTACGCCAGTGGAATTTTTTGCAATTTTTTTTGCTTTTTTTTTTAACTTTATGTGTATTAATTTCAACTGAGCCAGCAGGAACAACATTACATAGTCATAAGAGGCATTAGAAAATGCTACAGTATATACCTTACAGACAGTAAAATATGCCCCTTAATCTTCACACCTAGGAAGGAGGGGTTATACCAATAGCTTACGGAGAAAAAAATTATTTAATAGCAATTGCCAGCCAGGACAACGACACTGGTGGCATAAGTTAAGGTTCAGAAAGAGATCGATAACCGCAGCTAAAACTCTGCTTTTTAAACCATGGATTCCACATTGACTAGAAATTATGGGTGTTATTCTGGAACCCAGTGACACATTCAAGGGAGTGATGTCTCCAAGAACACCTCGTTAAATGAATCATTCAGTGAAAAACTGAGCACTGAATTACTGAAATCGGGCCCTATAAACATCAGCCTTTAAAGTAATGGTAACCCATCTATAGTAAAAGAAAATGAAACGGACTTACTTTATCATGGCTGAGACATGTAACATCCGTAGTCTGAGTACACCACATGGCTGCAACCGACTCAGTTCCCTAGTAGTTGAGCATTTAAGTAAAAAAGTTAAATGCAGACATAGCCTACCCCAACATTTACTTAAACCAAAACACTGGAGCAGAAAATGTGTTTCAGGAGTGCTCACTACAGGCACACGACCTATAACAACATCTGTCGCTTTGCCCTGGCTGTCCCACGTCTCACCCACCATTGTAAATTATACGACAAACTGAGCTGGCTTTCCCCGGACAATCACTTGAAATGCGGGTTGGGCTGCTTCGTAGGAAAGGTGCTCAGAACTGGCACCCCACCGGGGCTTGTGCAGCTTCTCACGCCTGCTGTATCCTCCTCCTACTCCCTCAGGTTTCAGGGTCTGGCGGTGCTCAAAGTTCCATATACTCGAACCCTAATGGGGGATAGGGACTTTGCTACATGTGCTCCGAGGCTATGGAACTCCCTTCCTGACCATGTATGTTCCTCCCCTTCCAACTGTGTTTCCAGAATTCCCTGTGGGAGCACGTGAAACTGTCCTCGGTGTGTGGGCGTCCCAAGCCACCCTAACCAGGTCTCCAAATTGGTCCCATTCTGACCCACTGCCTACTGTCCTTCAGTCTCTGGGTAGCATGTGATTGACTGCCATCTGCTTCTGTATTAAGTGGCCCTGGTAAATAGGGTCACTCATGCAATGTAGTTACCATTGATAGTGTTAGACTATTTATTCTGTATGTACATGTATATTTTACCTATTACTGCTCACTGTAGACTATGTTTATCTTGCTCTCTTGTAACTCTGTACATTGCCCCTCTTGTTCTTATGTACTTTGTTTGAACCTGTGTTTTCATTGTACTCTCCCAGGTCATACCTGAAAATAGGGATACAGCTTGTCTAGTGTACCTACCTGGTCAACAAAAGCTAAATAAATAAAATAAATACATGAGCATACTGGATTAGATCAGTCATGTCCCGATTCACTTGCAATCTGGCCATAACAGATCACCAGATTTCTTCAGTCCTTATTTTCCAGGGTAGGGGCAGAGATCTTCACACGGGAGTGAAATTCAGCTGCAGTTTTGGCTCAACAACCAGCATCCTGGGCATCTGAGAACGGACACTATTTACAGCCGTACACAATATGAAGGTGGGCTGGGAACAAAAGTGAATTTACAGTCCCTAGAGAACGTGACAGGGCCCAAACTGTGTCAAATTGTTTTCTTCGGTTTCTGGTGGCAAAGGTGAGGTCCGGATACAGTTTAATGACCCATCCTTCAATCACTAAAGGATATACGTTCCTAGCTGCTGACAGAACCCTCTCCTTTAAATCTTCACTGCCATTTTTAGTAAAACAGTACGGGGCGTGTCAGAAGCATTCTGCACCCCTAGCATGTTAATTTGGTAGGCTTTAATAAAAGAGTAACCATCCAGATCCCCCAGAAATTGTATCCGATTCCTGAACCAGTCCATAAGAAAATGCAAGAGCTTATCCCCTTCCACTTCTTCGGGGACGCCAACCAACCTAATGTGGGAAGCTCTTGTAGTATTTTCCAGGGACTCCAGCCTTGAGCGTAGTTGAGTGTTTTCAGTAGCTAGTTTAGTTACTGTCACTAAGGTAACGATGAAATGAGAATCCGTTTCTGTCACTTGCACAGTAAGACTTTTCATTTGCGCATCTCGACTCTCTAGACACAGGAATGTTTTCTTCATCTTCAAATCTGTTGCTTTTTTGGCAGCCAAAACGGTTGTCCATGGTGGCGTCGTTCCAGCTGCTTCAGGCCTATCAGTATTTCTACTTGTGGACAGCTCGACCTGCACCTATTGCTTCTGACTGCCTCCAACTGTTCCTCTTTGTTTTCCCATGGCAATTTTAGGCTCAAAGTGTGCAGCGACGAGTAAGCTGTACAGTAATCTCAATTATTCAGTATAAGAAAAAAGTTTTGTTCAGTAGTTTTATCAAGAATAGCAAGTATCAGCAGGAGCCAACGTTATGCACAACCAGTCAGGTCTCTGGCGCTCTAGCACCCATTTTTTATGTATGATCTCGGTGTTCATAGACTGTATCCTTCCAAAACAACTGGCATTAGTTTCTGATGAAGGACTGGGTGTAGTCCAAAAGCTAAAGCACCGGTTTTCTTTTGTAACATCTATGTTGGTCCAATAAAAGGTACCAAATAATCTTTTTCTGAGTCTAACATTAGGTAACACCTATAATACGTTAATTCAAAAAAAGGAGACATACAATACATTATTAATGAAAAATACAGCAAAATAATTACATATTTGCTCTAATTATCATTTGGCAGATAAGCCCCAAAAATTACTGGCAGAGCAACTCAAAAAAGGCAAAGAACAAAATAAGAACAGTTCTGTACTTACCATAACAGTAGATCTTCGAGAGAATCTCTTTCATACAGGCCACAGATATGGAACAAGTCAACAGGTGCCAGAACTGCACAGAAACTTTGCATGCAGTCAGCCAGAGGCCGTCCACGAAGACGTCAGACATCAGTTGGTACATAAATGTGGGGGGGCCCTCCTCTCCT
This sequence comes from Neoceratodus forsteri, assembly GCA_016271365.2. NCBI lineage: Eukaryota > Metazoa > Chordata > Ceratodontiformes > Ceratodontidae > Neoceratodus > Neoceratodus forsteri. Next base: position 203,158,897 of record JADMNL010000031.1, read on the forward strand.
CAGTTCCCTGTTGGAGATCATATTCAGAGGACCTCTCGGTAGGGAACCAGGACAGAACCCAGCAGTCTGCGAACCCAGGCAAGGCAGTGGGCTGACAGTAAACTAGAATGGAGAAAGGAGCAACACAGGCTAGCGTTTTAGGACCAAAAGGAGCAAAAAAAGAGGGTGGGATGGCATGGCCTGGTGAAGGAGATTCTCTTGAAGATCTACTGTTATGGTAATTACATAAAAACACAATTACATAAGAACTTACCGTAACAGATCTTCTAGGGGATCTTAGTCATTAGGTCACACCATGGGAATTTCACAGTCTGTGAAGTAGGATCCACATGGAAGATTTTCAGCAGTACAACTGGGGCCGCCCACACTGATGTCATCTATCAACGTCGCCAACCCTATGTAGGTGGAAGCTGCCCCGCTCCCTCCTTGGTTCACCCCCCCCCCGGAGACTAAGGGAGCATAACCATGCCAAAGACTCGGACAGAATAAGCGAGAGAGAGGTGCCCAAGCCAAAATAAAAGACTGAATACAGCAGAAAACCAGTTTCTGGGAGAAGAACCCCTTAAAGGGAGATGGTGGGAGGGAAAGCAGACCTGATGATGGAGATCCCCTCGAAGATCTACTGTTATGGTAAGTTCTTACGTAACTGGTCTATTTTCTTAGGGGGTATCTCAGTCATCAGGTCACAGCGTAAGAATGAATCCATGCTAGGAAACAGTCTGGGAGGATGGACAACTGAAATTCAGGATACGATGCCTTGCAACACAGCCCTGCCTAATCATGTGCAGGCCTTGGAGACAATGTCCAGGCTGTAGTGCTTGGGAAAAGTATGGACTGGTCTCCAAGGTGACAGCAGCACGAATGTTAGTGGCTGAGACACCTGTGAACCAGGGCACTGAGGTAGCCATACCCTTTGTGGAATGGGCTTACTCTATTCCGGGCAACTTTCTGCTATGCTTGTTGAAGCAAGGCACAATACAATGTGCCGACCATTTGGGCAAATATGGTTTTGAAACCTGGGCCCCCCCTCTACCTGGGGCGAAAGGAGCAAAAAGCTGCTTCAACTTTGTGCTCTTTAGTCTGAAGCAGACAATACTTCAAAGATTCTGCGCATAACTAACGTATTGAGCAATGCTTCCCCTGGGTTGGCAAGCTCAAGAAAGAAGACTGGATGGCGGATGGATTGGCTCAGAATAGGTCCATACACCACCTTAAGAAGAAACTTAGGGTTGGTGCACAAAGACACCCTGTCTTTGTAGAAAAACAACAAATAGGGCTCTTCACACCCAAGAGCCTGACAGAGAACCTCCAAGCAGAGGTACTAGTCACTAACAAATGCTTTCCAAGAGAGAAAGCTTATCCCCCAAATCACAGCTGGCTCGGACAGAGAGGATCGGTTTTACCTAAAGCAAAATTCAGAGCCAAACCCGAAAAAGGAGACTAGATTGGGGCTTCAGAGGCAGAATGTCCCCAAGGAGTGTATGGGACACCTCTAACTGAGCCTTAGTGCGGTCACTCACTGGCTCATGAAAGGCTGATACAGCTGGGAGGAACACCTTTATGGGAGAGTACTGGAGACTGGAGCCCGAAAGGGACACTGGGTAGTTCAGAAAATGGTGTCCAGTTGATGCTTGGCCTCCCAGAGAGCAAATCTTTACCACTGCATGGCATAAGTGGTCCTGGTGCAGGGCTTTTGAGCTGCAACAAGAACACCAGCTGCTCTCTTTAACATGCCCAGCTGGGCGATGGCTATGTCCTCAGGAGCCAAGCACACAGATGCAGGATTTGAGACTGAGGCAGACCAGGGTCCCTAGATCCTGCATCAACAGGTCCCTGCATAGAAGCAGAGTGATCAGGGAATCAGACACCAGCTGTTGCAGCAGCAGAAACCATACCTGCTGTGGCCAGAATACGGGCACCAGGACCATGCTGGCCCCCTCAAAGTGGAGCTTGGGTAGTACCCTCTGAAATGGAGGAAAAGTATAAAAAAAAACCTCCCGTTCCAGGAGAGGGACAACATCTCTCACCAGGAAACTCCTGGCTCTAGCGAGTAGTGACTGGGCAGTCTTGTGCCGAGTAGGGACACAAAAAGAAAGTTAAACTGTAGACTACCCCATCTGGTGAAGAGACGTTGGCAACAGAGGAGAGGAGTTCCCAGTAGTGCACGATGGATTTAGACCTGCAGAGGCAAACAGCCAGTGTGTGTTGCATGCTGGGGACGTGGTCCATGGCCCAGTACCATATACTCAATACCTCCCTGCATAGGGGATACGAGTAGGCCCCCCCCCCCCCCAAAATGCCGTCTGATGTAATCAGCAATGCTGTGGTTGTCCGTCTGGATCGACAGCAGATCCTGGAGAACATGGATCCAAAAGGTCTGCATGGTGTATAGAACCATCCACAATTCCAGGACATTGATTATGAAGGACTGACAGAACTTGCGCTGAAAGAAACTGCAGAAACCTTCTGTGCACTGGAAAGACAGATACACGCAGGTAAATGTCCTGCATATCCCGGAAGCACAGCCAGTCGCCCTGCTTGAAAAGGGTCCGCCAGCCCAGCAGGGTGACCATATGGCGCTTTTTGTACTGGATGTACCAGTAAGATCTTTAAGATCCAGTGTGGCCAGCAGATCCCTCTCTCCAGGGGGTAACTGGAGGCTCTTGGGGTGCCTCTACAAGCTCCAGAGTGTGACTTCTGTCTATCATCTTAAGGATACAGGCATCTGAAGAGATGGTTCTCCAGCAACTGAGATGGAGGGAGAACCAACCTTCGACAACCACCTCTTGGTTGAGGACCAGAAGAGGGAGGGTCCCACCAGGAACCAGGTGGAGGTGGGACAGGCAGCAGGGACTGGTCCGTGACTCCTAGGGTATGTGACTGCAGAACCTGAGGAGGCAGTAGCAGGCAAGACAGAGGAGGTTCTTTGGGTACCCTGGGGCCGGGAGGTTGCCCTGGATGATGGGGTACCTTACAAAAGGGAGGGTGCTGTTTGCTCAGAGGTTGAGTATGACAGAGCGAATTGACAGACTTGATAGCCCTGCTAGATGCCTGCAGCCAGTAAATGATGTCCTGAACATTTGGTCCAACAAGTTGGAACTGTTAAAAGGGGGCACTGAGCACCCTCTATTGGACATCAGCCGGAATACCGGAGACCACAACCAGAGGTGCCTCCGAAGACGAAGGCCTGAGGCAGCAGCCCTGGCACATGCAACAGAGATTTCACAAATTGCCCTGAGGAGGTGAGTGCTACAAAACCTCTGTACTCTGCAAGTAGCTGAGAACCTCTTGTTTTGAAGGCAAACAGGAAGGGCTGGGGCAGTAGCCATGCCCTTCTGACAAACAGTACTCTGATATTCCACCAAGTGGGACAGATAATGGGCAACTCTCTGCCCCAAGACAGAAGAAGCAGAAACCCTCTTGCCCCCAAGGGCAAGCCTGCGGGGTTCCTTGTCAGGATGGGAGGGAGTCAAGGTGCTTGGGCACGGTAGACACATATGAGCTGCCTAAATGGCTACAACACCAGAAACTGGCTGGGCTGTGTAGTAAGGAAGGTAAAATTCCTCAAGAGGAGACCTGAGAGTATGCTTGACCGAGTCCTCGCTCACTGAGGGGCAGTGGAGCTAGAGGTTTCTCCTCTTTCTCCAGTAACAAGAGGTCCGTATGGTAGCCCACCTCAAGTCAATGTACTCAGGTTGAGGCTCTGAAGAGCAAGGTGTCGACGGTGGCCCGCTAGGAAGAACCAGTCAGCAGCGTAGGTGAACCAGGTCACAATGCACCGAGGTGATGGACCAAGACAGAAGAGAACCCGACCACGCTTATCAGTAAGGTCGACAATACAATGCATTGTCAACGGCAGAGGGGTCAACAGCACAGGACATGAAGACCCTGTCGACAGGCCTAGAGAACCCAAAAAGCCCGAAGCCCTGGGCCTGGAGGAGCATCAAGCTGCAACAGGAGGGCTACAGCAAACGAGGTAGTCACCAATGAAGTGAGTACCCTGAAAGTCAACGATGGCAGAGGGTGTCAGCGACGGACCTTGATAGCCCAAAGAGCTGGAAGCCCGGGGTCTGGAAGAGCATCAGGCCACTGACTGGAAGGCTGTCGCCAATGAGCCAGTCATTGATGGAGACAGTCCGAAAAGCCCAAAGCCTGGGGGCCTCAAGAAACATCAGGCCACAATGGGAGGGCTGTCACCAACGGGCAAGTTGTTGAGGAAGCGGCTACCATTAAGGTCGATTACAGTAGAAGTCGTCATCGACAGCAGGGGGTCGAAGGCCTAGGGCACGACAACCCCGTCGACAGACCTTGAGAGCCCGGATTCTGGGGGCCTGGAGAAGATGCAGGCCGTAATGGGAGGGCTATCGTCAATAAGCTAGTTGTTGATGAAACAGACACCATTAAGGTAGAAGATGGTAGAAAGCATCGATGACAGAAGGGTCGATGGCACGGGGCCAGAAGACCCTGTCAACAAGCTTAAGAGCCCAAAACATGAGGACCTGGAGAAGCATCAGGCTGCGACAGGAGGGCTGTCACTGACGACCCACTCATTGACTAAGTGAGGTCCGCCAACCCGAGAGCCGACAACCTGTCAGCCGACCAGACATGCAACAACGCTGTTGGTATGTGTCTGACGAAGGCAGAGACCTGAATAGCAACCCTCAACGAGGATGCTACCATCGACGAAAAACCCTCTTAAAAAAGAAGGAGCCACCGGGGTGCAGAAAAGTCGGGGGAAGCAGTCCCAGTCTGTCTGATGACTAATCCCCAAGGACTGGTCCCGGGGCCTCGGAGGCCTGTGAGCTCGAAGGACCCCCCAGTGATGGGGACGGAAGGACCCCGGAGGATCCTTGCCCAGAATTGCTCCATTAGGAATTTTTGTGGAGCCTTCTTCTGTGCCAGAGGGCAGGTAGAGAACACCCAACTGAGCCTCACAGTCCAAAACAACGAGGTCAGACCCAAAGCAGCTGACAGGGAGAAAAAAAACAATCTGTGGAGGTGATCCTCTGTCCACCACGGCAGCGACAGAGGAGAGAAGGATTAACTCTCAATAAGCGAATCTCCAATCAATCAATCAAAATCTTTATTTTGCCAGGCGGAACATCATTGAGACAAGCTCATTTACAAGATGAACCTGGGGCAAAACAATTGCCAACTGGGTTAAGACATAACAGGTTGAGTGAATGTACATAACAATTACACAGTAATAACATATTATAAAATGGGTAGGCTGTATCAAGCAATTTGATTGGCTAGTTACCCATGCATGAAATATGTTCCATGCATGGGTAAAAAAAAGGTCAGAGAAGCAGAAACGCATTTCCAAATGAAATCAGGAGTGTTAGAATGTTGGCATTTAAAATGCCGCCATCTTCCATTCCCTCGCTAACGCTCCTGTCAAACTCATATTTTAGCTCACAGAGAAAACGTTAGCATTAGGAGTGAAATTTATGTAGTCCCTCGCATGGTGTCTCCCCTCTTCTCCAATCCCATTATCCCCCTGCAGTCCGTGAGAGAAATCGCTGTCTCAGTCACCCACAGAAGCTGTGCTGTACCTGATCCTGTATCCAGCCAGTGGAAAGAAGTGTCTGGCTCCCAATCGGTCATTAACTCCTGCCTTCACCCACGAACCGTCGCCATAATTGTAACATGTTTCCATTCATTCAAACAATAAAAAATGTTTAACATCAAAAGGAGTGAGAACAGAAAGGCTCAGTCGATGAGAGAGGGGGAGCGACCGTGCGTACGACGGCAGGACACAGAACCAGCTGCTGCTGGCAGGAGATACATGGACTCGGGTACTCCAGGGGTAAATGCTTCAGCAGTTGTTTAAAAAAAAAAAGATGGCCAAGGACAGCACATAGAAAGACCTGCTGGCTGGAGGCACATGACTCAGTCTAGCATAGTCCATCCTTAAATGCTTCAGCAAATGTTAGCAGCAAAGGCTGTGCACACTACACGTAGCAACCTGAAGTCACAAATGCAAATGACCTCATGAATATTAATATAATGTCCGCGGAAGGACTATTTTATCATAAATTAGCAGCATTAAATCTGTTTTTCTACATCCAAGCAAGATTTTTCTAGCAGTAAAAATTAAAAGATAGGAGCCCATTTTATAAGTACAATAAGACACTCCAGAGTTGTGCATGGAACAGATTTTACTGCACGCCAGGGGCTAAAGACACTGCCAAGGCTCATACTTTATTACGCCCCCTAGCCGTGCGGTAAAATCTGTTCCATGCACACCCTGTCGTGTCTTATTGCTTACACATAACATAACCATCATATGTAACAAGATACTTCCACCAGAACATAGCAATAGGTTCAACAGGAGGTACTGCCATTTAAATACAACTGCACAGATACAGATATATGGACGTAAGTTTATACAGTAAACATCATTGGAGGAGTCACAGTGAGCAGGAGTGGCAGTTCCACTAGCGTCAAAATGCAAATAAGATTGAGATGCAAGAGTCCTTTGATAAGTACCGTAGGCATGGCCTGGCGGGTGGGGAGGGGGGTATAGGGAGTGGGGAGGGAAGGTCAGATGAGACAGGAGAGGGTTGGACATGATGGACTAGGGAGGAAGGACTGTTCGAAGGGAGAAACACGACAGATGCCACAGGCAATGGTTGGGGTTTAAGTCCAATATTTGAAACATAAATAAAAGATTCTGAAACAAAGCCAAATAAAGTTGTAGACAAAAATGGTGCGAAACTGCGTCGGAGCTTCCACGGAGACACCATGCAAACCATGAATAGACAGGGAAGAACTGAGGAGGGAGCACGGCAGCTCACACCTATATAGGGTTGGGGACATAGATAGATGACGTCGGCATGGACAGCCCCAGTTGTACTGCTGAAAATCTTCAGCGTGGATCCTGCTTCACCAACGGTGACGTTCCTATGGTGTGACGTGATGACAGATACCAACGAAGAAGATTTGTTTCATCTTCTTCGAGGCCATCTCTCATCAGGCCACAGCTATGCAATGAGTACCAAGCAGTACTGACAGTGAACAGTCTGGGTGGCTGGGACCTATGTATAGTCTTACAACAGTAGGCCTTGTAGTAAGATTAGGCCAAAGCTAGACCTTCTGTGAGACACACTGTCCAGACTAGTGTTTAGTGAAGGTGTGGACAGTATTACAGGTGGCAGCCGCACAGATGTCTGCAGCAGAAACATTTTTTAAAGGACACCTGAACAACTAATTTTTAGGGTCGCTTAAAAATCAGAAATCATGGTGTGCTACAGCCAAGGGTGCCATTTAAAAATATAGTGCTCCTTACCTCTGTTTTATCAATGTAACCCATTTTTGCCGTGTATCAATTCTGTTAACAAATCTCCCCCAAATTTTAAAGTCGGCACCACAATCTAGCCATAAGATGGCGTCAACATGAGATGTGATCACACCATGAAGCAAGATAGCGAACAGAATAATACAATCCCTATGTAGTGGCCTATTTCAGCTCATACTGTAGAACTTCTAAAGCCCACTAACATGCTAATCGGCACCTAACATGTGTCAGACTCCGATGCACATCACTATAAATACAGGTTACTCACCTGTAACAGGAGTTCTAGGAATGGTATATGTTGTTCATCCACACTGTCTGGCAGGTATCCTTGCCGCTTTAAATCTTGCCAGAAGGTCTTCAAGCTGGCTCCTCCCACCCACCCGGGTGGTAAAACTCTCGCCTCCGCCCCATGACGCCAGATCTGCCCGCTGGAAGCTCGGGTTGTGCGCCGGCCGGGAGGTCGAGAGTTGTGGATGAACAACATATACCATTCCTAGAACTCCCAGTTGCGGTGAGTAACCTGTATTTCTAGGACATGGATATGTTGTTCATCCACACTGTCTGGCAGACTCCTAGCAGTTCTCCGGGAGGAGGGAGGCAAGGCGCACACCCCCTACTTAGGGAATAAAGACTGGAGAACTGAGGCCCCAAAACCAGCATCCCGGCGTGACTCAAGGTCGATGTGGTAATGGGTGATGAAGGTGTGTGCTGACTTCCAGGTAGCAGCCCTGCAGATTTCCTGGATAGGGACGTCCCTGGAAACAGCCACCGATGCAGCAGTATGGCGGGTAGAATGAGCTCTTATCCCTCTGGGAGGCTCCATGCCCGCCAACTTATAGCAGAGATCTATGCAGGAGGTGACCCACCTGCCTATCGTCCGCTTGGCTGCAGATCTGCCAGGTGCGGCTTCAGCGAGGTGACAAATGCTGGCGAACCTCCTCGACTTCAGCCGCGCCCTTATAGTGCTTAGCCGCCTCTAGGGTCCAGAGTATGGAGCCTATATTCGGCCTCCGAGGTGTGATTGGGGTAGAACACCGGCAGAGTCAACACCTGGTTAAGGTGAAACTCCGACACCACCTTCGGAAAGAATTTCGGGTGGGGGCGCATGACAACCTTGTCCCTGTGGAAGACCAGGTAAGGAGACTCGATGCAGAGCACCTAGAGCACTCCCATCCTTCTGGCTGACGTGGTAGCCACCAAGAAGGCGGTCTTCCACAACAGGTGAGAGAGTTCACACCTGTGCATTGGTTCGAATAGTTTGCCCATGAGCTTTGCCAGTACCAGCAGTACATCCCACGGAGGTGGAGGTTCTCACACTGGAGGGAAATGTGATCAAGGCCTTGAAAAGCGCCAGACCACCTCTCCTCATGCCACCGACTGCTTCCCGGCCCGCGCCTGTAAGCAGAGATGGCTGCCAGGTGCACCTTAAGGGTCGTCGACTTAAGCCCTTGCTGAGAAAGGGACCAAAGGTAGTCCAGTATGCTCGCCAAGGAACAGGAGGAAGGGTCCAGGCCCTTGCCCTGGCACCAAATGGAAAATCTCTTCCATTTGAAGGCGTAGCATTTTCTGGTCGACTCCTTACGGGACGCCTCAACAACGTTGAGGACCTTGTCGGAAAGACCCAAGGCCTGGAACTCTAGCCACTCAGGAACCAGGCCGTCAGGTGCAGGGACTGAAGGTCTGGATGGAATACCTTCCCCTGACTGACTGAGAGCAGGTCCGGGCGAGCTGGAAGCTGCCTCGGGAGCCTGGAGCTGAGGCTGAGGAGATCTTGGTACCAGTACTGGCGGGGCCAGTCTGGGGCTATCAGAATCACCTGCGCCTTGTCCCTCCTTGCTTTGAGAAGCACCTTGTGCATCAAGGGGAACGGGGGAAAGGCGTAGAAGAGGCCCAGGGTCCACGGCCTCGAGAAGGCATCCCCCTGCAGCGATCCCTGCTGAGGGGGGCGAGCATGGAACAGCCTCAGCTTCGCATTCTCCTTGGAGGCAAACAGGTCCACCGGAGGTGTGCCCCAATGGGAGAATAGATCTTGTACTACCTCCGCAGGAGAGACCACTGTGGACGCAGTCCCTATCCGGCTTAGGGCATCGGCCAGGGTGTTGGAGGCTCCTGCCACATGAATGGCTAGGAGATCCGCCTCCAGGCTGCGCACGAGTGACCAGATGCGGAGAGCTTCCTTGCATAGAAGCATGGAGTGCGTCCCGCCCTGGCGGTTTAGATAGTACATGGTCGTGGTGTTGTCCGTCTGGACCCGGACCACTTGACCACGAAGAAACGAAGCAAAGGCGGTGAGAGCTAGGCGGCGGAAAGAAAGTGGTGGAGCCGCCCCCCCCATGGGGGGCACCTGGGGTGAGGCGACGGTGTTGGAGGCGGCACCCCTCAACCCGTCACTGGGCAGGCTTGGAGGAAGGACCGGCCGAGGGACCTCCAGGGCCTTTACCTCCCTGTTTCCTGGAGGAGGAAGCCGCGGGCTTGGGTTTGGGACGTCAAGCGCGAGCCTGCTGGCCCTGATGCTGCTGGGCCGGACGTGCCGTGGGCGCAGATGGACAAAAGGGCTTGGGTTGCGGTCTGCGGCCCTTGTCCCTCTGAGCGGATGAGACAGAGTCCAAAACGGCATTGGACTTTTCGATCCTCTGGAGGTGGCCTTCCACTCCAGGGCCGAAGAGCTCGGTCCCCAGGAAGGGGACATCCGCCAATTTGTGCTGGGTATCCGCTGTGAAGGTGGATATCCTCAGCCATGCCCGACGGCGCATAGCAACTACAGCCGCGACTGACCTGGCGCATGAGTCTTCAATGTCCAGAGCAGTCTGAAGTTGCTGCTTGGCCACCGCCCTGCCCTGGTCCCGCACCTGCCTAACCGTGATCTGCAGGTCAGCCGGGAGATGAGGGACTACCTCGTCCAGGGAGCCCAACAGGGCATGGGAGAAATGTGCCATGAGCACGGCCGAGCTGGCCTGACGAAGGCCAAGGGAGGACGCAGCGTAGACTTTTCGCCCGGCATAGTCCAATTTCTTGGACTCCTTGTCGGGAGGTTTGTCCACGTCCCTAGCGTTTCCAGCATGCCAGAAAACGCTGTCGGTAACTAACCCCTCGGCTGAGGGATGTTCCGAGAAACCAGACAGGGAACCGGTAGGGACCGCATACTTCCTGGCTATCCTGGCCAAAGGCGCAGGGCAGGAAGCAGGGTGCTGCCAGAGCTCCAAGGCCGGGCCCACAATGGCCTCGGCCACAGGAAAGGCCTCCGTAGGGGAATCCCCCCGGTCCAATATTTCCGTGAGGAGATACTTGGCCCGCTTGGATACGGGCTCGAGCTGCATCCCGGTGGACTCCGAGATGAGCCTGAGCAAACCCAAGAAGGACGAAGAGCTGTCGTCCAGCGACTGACCTCCAGAGGACTCCAAGTCCACTCGCCTGGAGAAAAGGGAGGAATCGTCGTCGGACTCCGAAGAGTCCGCAAAGAGCTGCCTCGGGCCTGAGCCACCCTCCACCTGCCGAGGGCGATCGGGAGTGAGGGTGACCGACAGCCTATGGGGCAGACCCTGAGCCGACCGAGAGTTCTTGGTCGGGGCCCCAAACAGTGGCTGTGGAGGCGGAGGTTCCACCGGAATCGGTGGAGCAGCTGGTTTTGGCCGAACAACTGGCCTGGGAACAGGCTCCTCGGGTAAGACGAGAGGTTGTTTCGGCCGCCCGTGACAGCCACTTAATGGCCGGGGAAGGCGACGGCGCTATTTGTTCCCCGTCAGAAGGAGCTGCTGTACATGAGGTCCTCGATCGCCAACATAACTTATGTCGCCTCCTCATCCAAGGACGAGCGGCGGCGCTTGCCATCGCTGGTGCCGAGACCGAGACTGCCTATGACGGCGGATCGGGTTGACCGCCAAGAAGTCCGAGACAGAGAACCTCGGCCTTTCCGAGGACAGTGCGGGGAGGAGACTGGTGGAACCGCTCCCTCGGCTCGAGGGTTCACCCGAGGGCTCGGAACCAGAGGCACTGGCAAGCCCACGGGATCTCAACTCCCACCGGGAGAACCGCAGAGAGGATTTCGCCGCCGGGTCGACAACCCGTCCAACGGTCGTGAGAAAGATCTCACTGCATCGACGGGAGTCTCGGTCAACTGACCTGACGGGACACCGTGGAGACCAGTGGTCAAGCCAAACGATCGGATCAAGTCGATGGCCGACAACTCGGGAGAGGGACCTTTCCCCTGCCCTAAGAGCGTCGACGGAGGGCCTTACCTTGTCTTTCTTCTTGGACCGAGAAGAAGGTCCAGCAGACGTTGGTCCTCTCCTCTAGTAGAGAGGGACAGACAAAGCTCTTAAAGGAAGCTGTGTAAGAGGAACCCAGGAGAGCGGGATAAATGCCGCGGTCTGAGGGAAGATGCCTGCGGCGTTTCCTCTCGGGGGCCATCATCTGCTCTAGCTGATCCACCGAGCCCGCCGCCGCGGAAACCGCTGACCGGGCCTCTTTTGACTTCACCGGAGGAAATCGTTTCTCAGGGCGCCCCAGTTGTAAACGGGTAGCACGGTCTTCGACGACGTAGGCTGAGAAGGAAGAGCACAGGTCGCAAGTCTGCGGGTCGTGCTCATGGCTTAAACAGTAGACACACGTGGAGTGCAGATCCGTCCGAGACATCTTCTGCCCGCAAGGGCATCTCCGAAAACCGAGAGTCGATTTGTTCATCGCAGCCGCGAGGGAAAGAAGACCGAAGTCTATAATGCAAAAAACTTTTAAATTCAAAACCAAAGAATTAGGAACCAGTCTTATACGCAGAGCGTTAAGGAGGGAACCTGAGCTTCCAAGCGGTAAAGAAGATCTGGCGTCATGGGGCGGAGCCGAGAGTTTTACCACCCGGGTGGGTGGGAGGAGCCAGCTTGAAGACCTTCCGGCAAGATTTAAAGCGGCAAAGATACCTGCCAGACAGTGTGGATGAACAACATATCCATGTCCCTAGAAAATAAAAAATACAATGGTGGCTATTGCAGCAGTGTTTCCTTCAGCCGGCCAATGAGTATGGTCAACTGCGGGAAAAGAACTGAGTAGAGATGGGGCCTGCCACGTTTATATGCGAGCCGATGTCTGGCATAGTCATGGGCAGCCCCTGGCTGACTAACTGGAAAGTTTCCATGTGGTCCTGGCACCTGGCAGCTTGTAGTTCTGTAGGTGTGGCCTAATGAAAGATCTCCTCGAAGAAGATCAATAACTGCCATAAAAGAGCAACAAGATAATGTACATAGCAAACAAGAAGACATCAATAACCAATTTAAAAACATACTATCAGATGCTCTACACTACAGAACAATTCTCTCCAACAATAAGAGTTCCTCAAGCCTGCCCTGTATTTGGACTTCAGCAAGGCCTTTGATTCGGTGCCACATGGGAGGTTGATTAGCAAACTGGGATACCTGGAGGCAGGGGTGAGGCTGGTGGAGTGGATCAAAAACTGGCTGCAGGATAGGCAGCAAAGGGTTGTTTTAGGGGGGAAACTACTCCAAGGCCTGTAACCGGCAGGGTTCCACAAGGCTCAGTACTGGGTCAGGTATTTTTATAGTAGACATCGCAGATGGGATTAAGAATAAGATCAGCCTATTTGCAGATGACACAAAGATTGGTGAGATGGTGGATGATGCAGAGGGGTGGCTAGGACTACAGGAGGATCTGGATAAACTCAAGCGCTGGTCGGACATATGGTACCTGGGTTTCAACATGAAAAAGTACAAAGTCATGCACTTGGGAGCCAGAAACCAAGGGTACTGCTACAGGCTGGGAGGGGTACAGTTATCCACTATGGAGAAGAAGGATCTTGGGGTGCTAATCACAGGGCAAATGAACCATTCAGCACAGTGCGGGAAGGCAGCAGCTAAAGCTGCTAAGATGTTGGGGTGTATTGCCAGAGGAATCACCTCCAGGAGGAGGGAGGTTATCTTACCACTGTACAGGTCACTAGTCAGACCGAACCTGGAGTACTGTGAACAGTTCTGTCGGCCCGACTTACAGAAAAATGTCAAGCTGCTGGATGGGGTCCAACAAAATGATCATGGGATAGGAGGGCAAACCCTATGAGGAGAGACTGAGGGAGCTCAACACATACTCCCTGGAGGATGGGTAGGATGAAAAAAATTACTCACCACAGTAATGCTGTTTCTTCTAATGGAGTCTTGCTGTATTCTGACTATATGCAGTTAGCCCCAGCACTTGAACTGCTCCGGAGAGGAAAGGGTTAACTCTATGCCAGGGCATAGAACTTTGAGCTGGAGCTCGGTTTTTAAATTTCTGTCCCGGGTACTCCTCAGTGTAACTGTCAGATTCTTACGAGCACTATGCTAACTATTAAATAGAAATGGTTTTAGAAATTGTGCCAAAAGGCAATAAACAGGATTGTTAGGGCCTAAAAGACAAGTCGAGAAGCCCAAAAAGAATCCAAGCAGGTAGTAAACTTAACAATATAGTGTTAAAATTATAACAAAAAAAAACATTCTAAAAGAAGAGGTGACCCAGGTGCAGCACTGTGCCGGCCAACTCACATTCCAAAACAGCTAGGTTCTAGAAGGGGAGGCAGGAAGGGAGGTCAGAATACAGCAAGACTATTAGAAGAAACATTACTATGGTGAGTAATTTTTTCTTCAAAACAACATGAAGTCGTCTTGTATTCTGACTGTATGCAGACTACCAAGCAGTATCCCTTGGAGGAGGGAGTTACAGAACCTATTTTGGGAACAGGCCCTGCAGCACTGCTGTGCCAAACCTAGCCTCACTTCTTGACTGAATGTCAACAGAGTAATGCTTGGTAAATGTGTGAACAGTTTTCCAGGTGGCTGCTTTACAGATTTCCGCTAATGGTATGTCTAGCTGCTGCGATCGAACCAGCTGTACCTCTGGTGGAGAGAGCCTTCAGGCCTGAGGGTGGCTCTTTCCCCAATTCTGAGTAGCAGAACTGAATACAGGAGACAATCCACATGGCAATAGTTCTCTTAGCAGCAGGTTTACCTTTTTCCCTCTTCTCCATAAGTGAGAAATAGCTGTGAATAGTCATTTCTATGAGCCTTAGTATATTTTATATAATAACTAAGGGTCCTCTTTACATCAAGACTGTGCAGTATTCTCTCCCCAGAGGAAGAATGGTCAGTGACTAATACAGGCAATGACACAGTCTAGTTCAAATGAAAGTCTGATACCACCTTGGACAGGAACTTTCTGTTTGTTAGAAGGACCACCTTATCACTGTGAAATGAAATCAGGTTCCACTGATAAGGCCTGTAATTCACTGATTCTCCTAGCTGAGGTAATGGCTACCAGGAACACAGGTTTCCAAGTCAAGTATTTCAGCTCAGCTGAAGGTAATGGTTCAAAGGGGAGCTGCATAAACTGTGCAATAGATATATTCAGATTCCAAACAGGAGTAGGGTCCCTAAAGGGGGGGATTGATAAGAACAATTTTGAAAATGTTCTTGAAAACTGGATGGGAGACTAGGGAAGAGCCCTTCCCAGCTGAAAGGAAGGCAGAGATAGCTGCCAAATGTACTTTGAGAGTGGTAGGCCTGAGGCCCAAACTGTTAAGATGCACCAAATAGTCCAAAGCAGTGGCAATGTCAGCTGAATCAGGCTGAATATGCCTCTGAGAACACCAGAAACCAAATCTCTTACATTTGGAATTGTACGTTTTTCTAATAGAAGGCTTCCTACTAACCTTAAGAATGTCCAAGACTGACTGGGAAAGATGCAGGCTTGCATATTCTAACTCCTCAAGAGCCAAACTGAGTCAGAGTCTCTGAAGGTTAGGATACAGTATACTCCCTGTGAGGAGGTGAGAAGATTGTACTGTCTGGGAAGACAAACTGGATTGGTCACTGATATTGACAACAGGAGGGGGTACCAAGGCTGCCTGGCCCAGTCTGGAGCCATTAGAATCACAGTACAAGATTAAGATCTGATCTTGACCAGAATTCTAAGTATCAGAGGAAAAGCATACAGAAACCTGCTTATCCAATCCAACAGGAGAGCATCTTGAAGAACAGACCCCCGAAGAGGGGGTCTGCAGCAGAATAGGGGAAGCCGATGATTGTCCGGGGCTGCAAAGAGGTATATCTCTGGAGTGCCCCACCTCTTGAAAATGATCTGAAGAATTAAAAGGATTCAAGGCCCATTCGAGGTGACCTTGAGAAATCCTGCTGAGAGCATCTGCCAGTAAATTGTCCTTCCCTGGGAGATGCACACCTATCAGAGAAACCTGCAGGGAATAAGCTAGTAACCATATTTTCATGGCTTCAGTGTACAAGGCAGAGGACCGAGTGCCCCCTCTGCTTGCTGATGTACCACATGGTTGTGGTGTTGTCTGTCCTGATCTGCACCACTTTCCCCTGGATTATGTTCGAGAATGTCTGAAGTGCTAGAAAGACAGCCCTGAGTTCGAAAAGATTTATGTGCAGGAGAGACTCCTGATGAGACCATGTTCCCTGAGTAGTAAGCTGGTCTAGATGGGCTCCCCATCCCAGTAGGAAAGCATTCATTGTGAGAATCACTGTTGGAGCCTGACTGAGGAAGGGAAATCTTGCCTTAGATTGTCCTCCTCCAGCCACCACTGGAGAGCCTGAACCGGAGTTTGAGACACTGGAACTAACTTGGAGAAGGTCTTTTTTCTGAGACCAAAAAGATTTTAGATGAAACTGAATATCTATCATTTGAAACCTTGCCCCCTGCACTACTGCAGTGCAAGCTGCCATGTGGCCTAGCAATTGTAAGAAGTGTCTGGCTGGCCGAGACACTAGTGGATGAAAAGAGGAAGCCAGGGTGATGAGGGACGGAACCCTTGAAAAAGAAAGGCCTTGGCCAAGACAGTGTCCAGCTCCACCCTATAAATGTGAGAAGTTGGGCTGGTTTCAGAACAGACTTTTCTAGATTTAGGATGAATCCTAAGGAGTCCAGAAGCTTCTGAGTGACCTCTAGAGCGGACCTGACTTGGTATGAGGACTGACCTACTATGAGCCAGTCCTCCAGGTAAGGGACCAGTAAGATGCCTTGTCTCCTGAGAAAGGTCACCACTACTGCCAGACACTTGGTGAACACCCTTGGAGCAGATGTTAGGCCAAAAGGCATTGCTCTGAACAAGTAGTGGCCTGAGGGCAACTCAAACCTGAGATACCTTCTGTGGTAATGTCTGATAGGTATGCGGAAATAGGCATCCTTGAGATCCAGGGAGGCTAGCCAGTCTCCTGGTCTCAGAGAAGGAAGAATTATTCCCAGAGTCACCATTTTGAACTTTGGCTTTAGTATATATGTTTGTTTAGGTATCTCAGATCTAGGATGGGTAGCCACTCCCCTGTCTTTTTAGGGGTAAGGAAGTATCTGGAATATAGTCCTTTTCCCCTGTGATAGAGAGGTACCTTCTCTACTGCTTGTAGAAGTAGTACAGAGGAGACTTCTGACTCTAAGGCCTTTGTCTCCAAGGGAGAGGGAGGACTGAAAGACTTGGCTCTCATTTTTGGGAACCTTTTGAAACTGAGAGCAAGTCCCTGACTAACTACTTCCATGACTTGTTTGTCTGAGGTAATAGACCTCCAGGCCTGGAAGTAGTGAGCCAGCCTGCCCCCCCACTGGAACTGAGGAGGAGACCCTGACTGACACATCAGGGCGTCTGTTTTGCAGGGGGCTTAGACCGAGTGGAGGATGGAGTCCTGGTCATCCCCCCTCCTGCCTCTTCCCCTACAGAACACCCTCTGCTGGAAAGAGGAGGCAGCCTGGGATTGGTGAAACGGCCTGCCCCTACCAGCCCTAGACTGCTGCCTCTAAGGAGTGACCCATTTTTCCCTTGGCTGCAGCACTCCTGTAGGTGGTCCTGTATTCAACCATCTTTTTCATGTAAGCCTCTGTCTGCTCTCCAAACAGAGAATTACCTGTGACAGGAAAATCCATGGCCTTGGTCTTGGTATCCTGTGATAAACTGGTACACCTGAGCCAAGCAAATCTCCTCAGGGAGACAGATGTAGCCATAACCCTAGAATGTACATCATTCGAGTCAACAGCAGCATGAAACTGGACCTTTGATGCCTCAATACCATCCACAGCCACCTGCTCCAGCTCCTTGGCCAGCTGGGGAGGGGCATTGTTGGCCAGCTCCAGAACCGCATCTCACACAGATTTCTGGTATCTGGCTGTATATGACATGTAATTAGCTTGCCTGAGCCCCAAAGAGGATGCCAAGTACTGTTTCTTTGCCATGGTATCCACTTTCCTGGAATCCTTATCTGGGGGGTGAGATACCAGGGGAATATCAGCCTTGTCACAGGCTGCACCTTGTACTACCCCAACATGGCTGCAATGATTTGTAAGAAATTCCATCCCAGGACCTGACAAGGTATACCTCCTGGCCATCACTTTTTTTCCACAGGGGGTATGGATGTTGGAAACTGCAGAATTTTTTTGTGTCCGTTTCCCCAGGGATTTTATGCAGAGGGATAGACACCCTTTTGGACTCAGACATCCATCATTTCAACACAGTCAGGTTCCTCCTGATCCTGTTCAGCCTCTTCCACAGGAAGCTGGAGGGCATCAGCCACTTTCTTGTAGAACAAGAAATGGGAGGGGGACTCAAAGTCTGGGAGGAGATACATGAGAAGGCCTGTCTGGGGAGATGTCAAGCTCTACTGGCTCAACGCTCATCTAGGCCTTCACAATCTTCTTCTTCCCAATCGCCCTCATAAAATGCTTCAGGGTCATATTCAGAAGCAGAAACTTCCGACTGAACTGACCGTTTTTGGATGGGTGTCGATTCGGTTGGATTCGGGCAAAGTGACTGTACAATAGCAATCGCTTTAGCTATTTCATCAGCAGTCGGAACATGGGATCCAAACCGGCTGACTTGTGCTTTCCCTTAGACGGAACCGATTCTGCAGAATCAGCTCTCCTTTTGCCCAGGTCAGTGGGCACCCCCTCAGGTTCGGTCGGAACTGAACCGGGCTGGCCATCCAGGTCAGTGGATTTTTCGGCCTCCCTTTCCTTCAGCCTACTTAAACATTTATCTAAATTGGCTTTGGGAAAGTTTTTGCAAATTTGGCAGTCTTCTTTGAGGTGGTCAAACCCCAGACAAGGTGGGGATCAGCCTTAACAAAGACCTCCCCACACTCGGTGCAGTGCTAAAACCCAGTGGGACCGGTTTTCTTTTTGGGTTTCTCAGACATGCCTAAAAATAATAAGTTCCCCTTACCAGTGTTTAAGTCAGGCAACTACATATCCTATCTGTTTCAACCATGTCAAGGGTCGGTTAAAAAAAAAAAAAATATATATATATTTTTTTTTTTAGGATCAGACAGGCACCGGGAACCACAATACAAAAGGTAGAAAAAATTAACAGAAAAAACAGTACAGAATTACTTCGGTTCCCAACCGGACCGACCGGAAAAAAACTGAACAAAAAACAATTTCTACCAACAAAACTCTAAACTACCTACTAAGTACACTTACTGTACCATGGACAGAGATCAGAATACTGAAAAATAATTAAACGGTAGATAAAACTGACAGATTTTTAGTTGAACCAAAGCGGAGAGGATCTCCGCAACGACTTCTCAGTTAGGTGGAGTAAAGAATCTGACAGTTACACTGAGGAGTACATGGGACAGAGGTTTGAAAACTGAACTCAAGCTCAACGTTCTTTGCCCTGGCATAGAGTTAACCCTTTTCTCTCCGGAGCAGTTCAAGTGCTGGGGCTAACTGCATACAGTCAGAATACAGCAAGACTTCATGTTGTCTGAATGTGGGGACATAATCGAAACCTTCAAATCTATGAAGGGCATAAATAGGGTTAGTACAGAGGGGATCTTTAAAGTGAGGGAGAGACACTAGAGGGCACTGTCTAAAATTGGAAGGGGGAAGATTCAAGTGGGAAATGAGAAGGCACTACTTCACAGAACGGGTGGTGGCTGGGTGGAACGCTCTCTCAGAGGAGGTGGTAACCTTAAAGTCAGTGAGCAGTTTTAAGAGGGTGTGGACAGGGTCAGGGCAAGGTCACTACTGTACGGGCTGGGGGCAGCTGCAGAGTAATTAACTGATAGCTGCACACTCAAGCAGACTTGATAGACTCTAGGGCCTGTATCTGCTGGCATTTTTCGTATGTTCATAAGCAAATACAATCCCCTAAACTTCTGGATAACAAATGAAATATTAAATATTCCAATACTGAACAGAAAACCCTAAAGGCCATTGACAGTCTACCGAGAGGGAAGGCTCTGAGCCCGGACGGTTACCCAATAAAAATGTATAAAACTTTTAGTAAAGAATTAGTACCAGTTCTAATAAGTATCAATTCTCACCAGACTAATTCATTTAATGATCTTCAAGACACACCACAATCTTTTAAACAGGCAGTAATTAACGTGTTTCTTAAAGACATGCTCATTATATAAACCCATTTCATTACTAAATAGGGACATAAAAATATTTTCCAAATTCTAGCACCCCGTTAAGAACCAATTCTAATTATATAAGACCAAAATGGATTTATTATAGGACACTATCACAGATAATATAAGAACAATATAATTGCAAATAATGAACACTCAGATACCATTTTATTGGCTGTGGATACCTAAAAGACATTTGATAGGGTAGAGTGGGCCTTCAGCCATCAAACATTTGAATTAATAGGTTTTGGGGCACAATTCAACAACTGGATCAAGTTACTCTATAGCTCTCCAACAGCGCCGATTAAAATAAATCATATAAACTCAGCTGAGTTCTCTCTAAGCAGGGGCACCCGCCAGGGATGCCCACTGTCTCCACGGATATTTGCCATAATCATTTAACCTTTCACAGTCACTATTAGAAATTATGAAATGGGCTTAAGATGTTGAGCCCCCTGATTGGCTGACAGCGATGAGGTGAAAGTGTCTAGCACATGGCTAAAAATAGTCCACGCAACAAAGATTTAGTACCCCTTCCCCCCAAGAAAAATCCTTGTGACTGTACTATGTTCCAGTTTTAATGAGCTGTCATTGTTTATTTTTTTGTATTTTGGGGAAACACTAACAAAACTTCCAACAGTCGTCAGCCTCACGTGCTGGCACCTAAATAACCTGCCAGTGCAAAACAAACACAAGCTGCACATCAGTACCTTGATTTATTTTTCTGTAAATTACCCCTACAGTTTCATACTTGCATGCCTGCTGCAGCACAGCAGCTTTCCCGTCACCCACCCACTTGCTGTCTAACTCACACATTCTCTTGGCTGCCATAACCACCACGCTGTCAACCTTAAACCCCCCCCCAGACTTAGTTTAAATATATATTTAAAGAAAAACACAATTTAAAAAAGTACCAGAATTTCCGCAACCGCAGAGTTTAATTTGCGCTTTTTATATTCTGGTGTCTCAGCACTCACACCAACTCCCTGGCAGTTGGTACTGTGCCTGTTCACATGCTTTCTCACTCCTTTTTGCGCCAGTCCAATACAAAATAAAAATTAAAAACACAGAAAATGTATAAAACATACAAATAAAGAGTAAAACAGAAATGTGTGTGGGGGGGAGGGGCATGACAACCGCAATCAAAAATATTTTTTTAAAAACCTACAACTGCGGAGCCCACGGTAGGACAAAATTTAAGTAAAAAAAATACACCAATCTCACATGGACAAAGCACTATTTTATTTAAAAATAAAGGCAAACATTTAAATTTTTTGTTTCCCAATCCTATTAATTTTTTTTTTAACTTGTATGCAGAATTCACTTACCCATTTAATAAGACGTGTGTGTCAGTTGTGAAACACAGCTAGGGGACTGGACGCACTCGGCCTGCGGCCTCATGCCTCAGTACACCCCCTAGTCAGTCAGAACTGTCTAAACGCACACCCCGTTGCGTCATATTGCTTACTAATCCACATCACAGCAATCAAAATTAAGGACACTTGTCATAAAAAATCAGCTTACATGCAGACAATGTTTCTAACAAATCCAACACTGAAAGAACTAATATCAGATTCAGAATAACTTGGAAAAGCATTAGGCTACAAAATTAACAGTAATAAGACTGAAATTATGACCTTAGATCAAAATTATCCCGTACAAATTCCCAACAACTGCCCATGTAAACAAATGACAACCATAAAATATTGTGGCACCAAACTGACTCTGGTATTAAAAGATTTATATAGCATAAACTACCCACCTGTACTGACACAAACACAAATGGATCCTAAACACTGGATAAACTTACCATGGGAACACGTAGAGTTGCTACTATAAAAATGAATATCTTTCCAAAATCATTGCTTTTGTTTCAATTGCTACCTTGTCTAATCCCATCAAACATTTTTCAGAACCTTAAAAAATCTATTATTTCTTGGGGAGACAAACTGTCTATAAAACGTAATCCTACCAAAAAGTAAAGACGATTATCACTACCTAACTTTCAGTATTTATTATACTACAGCACAGATTGCAGCAATGCGCTCGTGGTCTGTTTCACAAGAGAAGTTCGAACAATCATTTAAAACAGAACAGACTCTGCACGGATATCCAAAGATTAAACAGGTAATTTTCTCTAATCATTCTAAACAAACAAAAAAAAACTAAATGAATTTGACAACTAAAACTACTATGGACTGTTGGCAAAAAGCACACCAGATCACCCATCATCCCAATAAATAAGTCCATATTCACCAATCTGTAATAAATATGACTTTCCTCCACCCATTGCAGATCCTGAATTCAGACAATGGAATTTGAAAGGCATAATGGAAAAAAGCACACTATGTCAAAGGTATATTGCAATCTTTTACACAGTTATGCAATCAATACAACCTCAAATTCATTTTTTTTTTAGGTATTTTCAAATCAAAAATTAGGAAAAATGGTGTTAGCCAATGTGCTGCTCAACCCCCTCTTTGCTTATAACTGTGCACTATCCATGGATGGCACTCCCGATGTCCACGCCTTTCAAGAGTAGCTCCTATCTTTAGGCCAGCTCGCATTGTTGGAGCACCTGTCCCATTTAGCCCTGTCACAAATGTCAACTTATAATGCTGTTTGAGCCCCTTACTTCACCTACTAGTAATCCCACTCCCTCCATATTATCTTTCCCGTCACTTTTCCCTTACTTCCAGCAGTCAGCTTTTTGTTCCTCCTCCTTGTGCCACCCCCGGTCGCCTCTCCTTTGACCTCCTTTTGTTTCCCTGGTTATTAGCCCCTTTTCCTCATCTCCCACTGCAATGTGCTCATTCCCAAAACTCCCTATGCTTTTCTTTCCCTCCTCCCTTCATTTCTATGTGCAGTTAAGTTGCTTGCCTACCTTCTTGATTTGACCAGGTTTTTGTGAACATACGAAAAAGCCAGCAGAAAAGGTCATTTGGGCTATCTATCCTAGACATCATATAGAAAGGCAACTTTTAAAAATAAAATTTGATTTCATTTTGATTTGAGATGGTATTATTTGGTTCAGAGTGACCATCCTGAACTTGTGCTTCCTCAGGAACTGGTTCAGATTGTGAAGATCCATTATGGGTGCCAACCACCCATCTGTTTGGAGACCAGGAAATACCTGGACACAAAGCCCTGGCTGGCTGTGGTATCTGGGATATGAGCTATGCCTCCCTTCACTAACAGCTGAGCAATGTCCTCCCTGAGGGCAGACAGCATGTCCAGTGACACCATGGACTCCCCTGGAGCATGGGCTCGATAGGACAGGAGAGCCTCGAAGTAGAGACGTAATCCACATCCCCCCACTTCTAGCACCCATTTGTCCAAAGTGATGGCGGACCAGGCGTGCCAGAAATGGTGAAGCTGATCCCCTATGGAAAGCCAAGGCAGAGACCTGACAGGTGGGAGGCAGACACCCCCCGATCCATCACTAAGCAGCCTTGGAGGAGGCCCCAACATTGGCCCAAGGGGCCCAGCACCCCTGGCCTCTGGATTTCTTAGAACCTTGGCCGATGACCTTGGACTTAAGTCGCCAGACCTGGAATTGCCCCAGCTGGGGCTGCTGCGGTTTGGACAGCTGGGACAGAAAAGGCTGAAACTGAAAGGACTTCTTTGGCTTCTGTTCCTTAGGGTCCTTCTGCGAGAATGTCACCGAATCAAGGGTGGCACTGGACTTCTTGATCCTAGGGAGGTGCCCATGCACCCTGGGGCCAAAAAGGTCAGTGCCAAAGAATGGGACATCGGCCAGTTTGTGCTGAGCAT
Organism: Neoceratodus forsteri; assembly: GCA_016271365.2. Taxonomy (NCBI): domain Eukaryota; kingdom Metazoa; phylum Chordata; order Ceratodontiformes; family Ceratodontidae; genus Neoceratodus; species Neoceratodus forsteri. The sequence goes on from JADMNL010000031.1 coordinate 203,182,363, forward strand.
CAGCCGTAAAGGTGGACATTTTTAAGTAGGCTCTACAGCACACAGCAACTATCATCGCCACAGCTCAGGCGTAGTAGTCACCAATGTCCAAGGCCATCTGAAGCCGGTGCTTGGTTAGGGAGCGACCCTGGCCTCTGACCATCTTGACCACCAACTGCAGATCCACAGGAAAGAACATGGTCCAGGACACCCATGAGGGCGTGTCCGAATTTGGCCATCACCATCTAAGCAGGATGGCTCACCTGAGTAAGGAGGACGCAGCACAGACGTTAGCTGCATGGTCCAGCCTCCTGGACTCCTTGTCAGGTGGGCTTATTCACATCCTCTACACTGCCGGTCTCATGAAAGACAGAGTCTGCAACCAATACCTTGGTTGAGGGCTGCTTCAGAAAACTGGAAAGAGAACCGGTCGGGATCACGTACTTGTGGACAACGCTGGCCAACAGTGCTGCACACAAAGCCAGATGCTGTCAAAGCTCCACTAAAGGACATAAAATAGCCTACACCTCCGGGAAGGCTACCCCCTAGGGAATCATCTCGATCAAGGAACTCCATAACGGGGTACTTGGCCTGTTTATGGACCGGTTCCAAGGGAATCCCCATCAATTCGGAGATCAGCCAAAGCAGAGCCCCGAAGCAGAGAGTTCTTCAGCTGATTCACTGTCAAAGCCCAGGGTCCTGGAAGATTGCATAGAGGACCAATCATAGCCCGAAGGACTCCTCAAATACTGCCCTCTGCCATTTTTCTCAATGAACCACCCTAGACTCCAAAGCGGGTGATTCTGATCGACAGCCTGTCGGGGAGGCTGGTAACTGAATGAGCCACACTGGTGGGAGCACCCTGCAAGGGCTGCTTGGGCAGTGGCTCCACCAGAATAGACAGAGAAGACGTAGGCACAACTGGACTAGGCAGGACCAGGGCGGGCCAGACCGGGGGATACCAGGGAAACACTAGGGTCTGAGGAAGAGGCCTATCACGCCCGAGGACCCACTGCTGCTACATCAGCTCCTCATACCACTGACAACCTGCAACAGAGCCTCGCTTTGTCCAAGGATGAGGAGTAAGAGGAGAGGAGAGTCAACGGCACTTCCTGATCAAAGGCTGAGCACAGGACCACGATCTTAGAGACTGGGACCTTAACCTCGATAAACGACTAGTGCGTCAATGGCTAAGAGATGCGGGAGGAGGGGCTATGTACAATACACACACACTAGGTTCTTCCACTGGACCACCTAAATGGGTAGCTTTTGGGAGAAGACAGTCTGCTCTACTGGCTTCTCCTGCCCCTCCTGAGAGAGGGCTGAAAGGGCCAGAGTCCTCGTGATCAAGTCATACACTATCTTTCCAACGAGTCGACCAGGTCAAGAAAAATCTCGACCAGCTGGTCGTCCTGTGTCACGGCCAACAAGCCCAATTAGGGTACCATGGAGCAAGCAGCCTGACCCTCAACCAGGGAAGGCTCGGCTAAGACTGAGAGCTTGACAGCTGACCAGTCAAAGGAATCGCACAAGAGGGGACAGTGTGCTTGTTCCCAGTCCCACAACCAATAGCAGGATCTCTTTACCTTCCTCATCTTCTCACCCTGTGAAGGGCCCTCCCGAAGAGTCTACAGAGACAGGCACATCTCACGAAAAGTACTGGTAAAAGATGCCCCAATGCCGGCACCAACCAGCAACAGCGCAGACATCGATAAGCAAACTGCTGCGGCATGGGCTGCCACCTCTTCTAAAGCCACAAGCTGAAGCTGAACCTGCAGCCGTGGATAACACTTTACGGGCATCTTTAGAGTGGACCGGGGGTGTCCCCATTCATCCTGCCGACCGAAGAGGCGGTGGGCATACTGATCCTTGAGCGAGGAAGGCAGTAAAGTTTTACACAGGCCACAAGCTTGAGGGTCGTGCTCTGCCCCATGGCAGTAAATACACAAGGAGTGTGGGTCTGTCCTGGATATTTCTTGATAGCAGGTGACTCATCACTTGAGTCCGGGACTGGACCGAGGTTCGTAATGCTCTAAATCGGAACAATGGCAAAGAAAGAAGCTTGAAAAGTTTTGAAACATTGGCTTACACCACATAGGGGCTGTGAAAAAGGAGACCCAACTTCCAGCACAAAGGAAGATCAGACATCACAGGGTGGAGCTGAGGAGCATACCACCTGGGTGGGTGGGGGAGCTTAGCTTGAAGACGTTACAGTGAAATCTAAAGGGAAAGAAGACTGCCAGAGTGTGGACAGCACACCATATCCACATCCCTAGAATTACAACTTTTAGGGACGTCATTAATAAAGAAAATAAAAGCGGTCTGAAAACAGACCCCTGCAGAATGTCTTGGCAAACTAATCTTTCATTAGAGTAAACTGAACCCAGTTCTTCAAAAGAAGCTTTATGACATACTCTGGCAAGGCAGACACTGATAAAAGCCCATTTTTAAACCAGAAGAGCATCACCATCCCGGTTCCACACACAGCCCATACAGCCCACACTGAATATCTAATACTAATGATTCAAGGTGCAACACCAGACCCGAGTCACTACCGGAGCACTACATGCACCTTCTATTGGCAACAACTGGGGACGGCCTTGTGTTTAATTGTCTGTGGCACAGGCCAATCTCTTTATAGACACAGAATATAAGAAATGTAGCCGCTTACCCTGAGTTTTGGATTTTTGAGACTAGCAAAATAGTTTTCAAGCTGCGAAAGAAGGAAAACAAATATTATTTCCATACCTTGACACAGATACAACAAATGCAAAACAGTAGGTCTATCAACTTTGCATAAACAATTTACATAATAATTCTGCTGCCATTAGGAAGCACATCAGCCCTCAGTTACTGCTACTATGCGAGCCTCTGGTATGACAGGATTATGGGACACCCCTTCCCCCAATAATGGCTTTCTTCATTCTAATAAACAATGCTAAAAAAGTGTTCTCAGCCTGGATTGTCAGCATGGAAAGAAAGAATTTGGGGACTTAAAGTAGAACGAACAAGCAGGGACTTGGAACAGAAGAAAAAATTACTTACCATAGTAATCTTATTTCTTCCTAGTGATGCTCAGATATTCATAACTTTATGCAGTAAGCCTGGAGACTTGGACTGCCCGGAGAGATGGAACACATGCAAATGAATGGAATTCTTCACACGTGAGCATCTTTCAAATACTGCCTCTACCAACTGTAGTGTTCTAACCTATTCAGATTTGTGAGAAGCCTGGAAGTCAGGCATTAGGGAACTAATGCAATTAAATTCTATGAAGAGGGGTTTCCCCTAATTAAAGCATAAATTTAGAATAAGCCCCCACAGGGAGGCTGACTTTAATAAAAATCACATCAATAAAACTGTAAAAGAGAACATTGAAAACTCCAGTTCAAAATGATTAAAACAGGAAAATGCAACAGATATAATACGGCTTGATGGCACCAACATGCGGAGTGCAGAGGCTGAAGTTCTGGAAGGGGAGGAAAGGAGGGAGTTATGAATATCTGGGCATCACTGGGAAGAAATAAGATTACTGTGGTAAGTAATTTTTTCTTCTAACCCCAGTAATGCTCACGATATTCATAACTTTATGCAGACTACCAAGCAGAACCACTGGAAGTGGGCACATAACTTATTTTTGAAAGAGACTCTGCAGGACTGCTGTGCCAAACCTAGCATCACCCCTGGATAAAACATACAGGTTATAGTGTTTTGTAAAGGTGTGTATTGTCATCCAGGTAGCTGCTTTGCAAATGTCCACCAGGGGAACCTCCCTGGCAGCTGCAAGGGTAGCAGCTGTTCCTCTTGTTGAATGCGCCATCAATCCTGTTGGGGGCTCTTTACCTGCCTTAATGTAGCAGAACTGAATACACTGGACTATCCACCGAGAAACTGATCTTTTTGAGGCGGGTTTACCCTTTCCTGCATCCCCATATGTAAGGAAAAGCTGTTTTCCATTTTTCCTAAGGTCTTTAGTGGCTGTCACGTAGTAACTGATAGCCCTTTTCACATCTAGACTGGTGTGGTCTGTGAAAAAGACAGGCAGAGTGACTGACTGGTTCAGATGAAAATCTGAAACCACTTTAGGGAGAAACTGTCTTTTAGTTCTGAGGACTAACATCTCTGAAATGAGAGATAATCCTGGTCAATGCAGAGAGCCTAGAGCTCACCAATTCTCCTTGCAGAAGTAATAGCCACTAGGAAGACTGTTTTCCAAGTAAGGTATTTCAAGTGGGCAGTAGCCATGGGTTCAAAGGGTGGGCCCATGAGCTTGGCTATACACACATTCAAATCCCAAGGAGGCACTGGCACCCTGTGAGGTGGGTGTAAATGCACTAGTCGCTTAAAAAATCTTTTGAAAAGTTTATCAGATGCCACTGATACCTTGGTGCCCACGGAAAGGTAGGCAGATACCGCCACTAAATGAACCTTAAGTGAACTGGGTTGCAAGCCTAGTGAATGCAAATGAGTGAGAGTCCAGGACTGCTGAAACTCCAGTGTTTCATGGTATACGGTTCATACTGGAACACCAGAGAGAGAATCTCTTCCATTTGGAAAATTAAGATTTCTGTGTGGAGGGTTTTCTATAACCCTTAGGACAGCTTCTGAAAGATTTAAATCTGCATACTCTTAATTCTTCAAGAGCCATGCCTTGAGATGAAGAGACTTGAGATTCGGGTACAACAATGTTCCCTGATTGGAAGTCAGGAGATTGTGTCTGAGGGGCAACTGTATCAGTTTGCTGACAGACATGGAGAGCATAACAGAGTACCATGCCTGCCTAGGCAAATCTGGAGCTATCAAGATCAGGGATGCTGAGAGGGACTTTAGCTTCAGTAACACCCTGAAAACCAGGAGGAAAAGCATACAGGTACCTGCCTGTCCAGTCCAGAACCAGGGCATCCAGAGGAACTGTGCCCTGTGCTAGTTGTCTGCAGCAGTATTGAGGTAGTTGGTGGTTCTGGTGGGATGCGAACAAGTCTATCTCTGGAATGCCCCACCTTCTGAAAATAATTTGTACCACCTGTTTGTGCAGAGACCATTCGCGATGGGCCTGGTTGATGCGGCTTAGTGCATCTACCAAAGTATTGTCCTTTCCTGGCAAGTGAATTGCCTATAAAGAGACCTTCAGAGAGTACACCTGTGTCCAAATCTTCATGGACTCTGTGCAGAGGAGGCCTGACCTGATGCCTCCCTGTTTGTTTGTTTAATACATTGTGGTGGTATTGTCTGTTCTGATCTGAACCAATCTGCCAATGATCAATGCAGCAAACGCCTTTAGGGCAAGTAACACTGCTCTTAGCTCCAGTAAGTTTATGTGCTGAAGGGACTCTGCTGACCAGATTCCCTGGGTTGTGTGCTTTCCTAAGTGGGCTCCTCAGCCCAATAGGGATGCATCTGTTGTGAGTACCAAAGAGGGGTTTTCTTGCTGGAAAGGCACTCCTTGCCTTAAATTGGATTCCTGTTTCCACCACAAGAGGGCCCTTAATAGTGGCCTGTCACAGGTATAAGCTTTGAAAAAGGGTCTTTTTTCTGACTCCAGTGAGCCCCGAGGAGAAACGATGTCTCGCATGTGGAATCTGGATCCTTGGACTGTGCCTGTGGATGCAGCCATATGACCTAGTAGCTGCAGAAACTGTACTGCAGTTTCTGAGCTGTTCCCAGTGAAGGAATTTGCTATTGACTGCAGACTTTGCACTAAGGGTAAAAAGGCTCTGTCCTGAAGTATGTTGATTTCTGCCCCTATAAACTGCAAAGTTTGAGCAGGGGTTAGGACTGATTTCTTTTGATTTATTATAATACCCAGAGACTAAGAGGACCTGGGTGAATTTTAGGGAGTTCCTTACCTGGTCTGGTGAGTTTCCCACCACCAGCCAGTCGTCTAGATAAGGGAAAACAGTCACTCCTTGTCTTCTTAGACATGCCACTACAGCAACTAGGCACTCTGAACACCCTTGGTGCTGAGAAGAGACCGAAGGGAAGAGTTGAAAACTGATAGTGGCCTGAAGGGAGCCTGAATCTGAAGTATTTTCCAAAAGATTCCTTTATGGGGATGTGGAAATAGGCGACTTTCAAGTCCAGTGATGCCAGCCAGTCCCCCCTTAGGATTGTTGGCAATATTCGAGACAAAGTGACCATTTTGAACTTTGTTTTTTTCAGATGCTTGTTCAAAGTTCTGAGATCCAGTACTGGCCGCCACTCCCCATTTTTCTTTGTTAGGAATTATCTGGAGTAAAAACCTCTTCCCCTCAGAGTGGTAGGGACCAATTCCACTGCTCTGAGATGCAACAACTTTTGGACCTCTGCTTCTAGCAATACCCTCTCTGCTAGAGGAGGTGAGCAGTAAACCCCGGTTTTCTGAGGAGGAAAAGATTTGAAGTCCAAAGACAGACCCTGACCCACTACCTCCAGCACCCACTTGTCTGTGATGATGCTTAGCAAAGCCTGGAAGAAGTGGGAGAGTCTGCCTCAGACAGGGAGGGAGGAGGCAGCCTGATCCTCAGGGGTTTCGCTTTTTTGGTTGGGTTTGAGAACTCCTCCTGGAGCCCCTTCTACCCCTCCCCCTAGAGTATCCCTGTTGTGGATACTGCTGGTACTGGGGCACGGCTACTGGCTGGAAGAAAGGTCTGGTCATAAAATACCTTCCCCTGCCCCCCCCTTCCATAGGGCCTAGTGGATGGTGAAGGACGCTCTTTAGCAGAGTTGCTTCTGTAGGTGGCCTAATATTCATCCACTTTTTTCATGTATGCAACTGTGGATTCCCCAAAAAGAGAGTTTCCCTCTAAGGAAAATCCAAAGCCTTGGATTGAGTATCTTGAGTAAGGTTAGTGGCCCTAAGCCAAGCAAACAGTCTCTGTGCCACACAGTGTTAGCCATCCATCTGGCTGCAGTGTCATTAGAATCAGCAGCCACCTGGAACTGGTACTTAGCTTCCTCCAGCCCAAACTTGGCAGTTTCAGCCAGGTCTTCAGACAAGGGTGAGGGGGCTTTCATGGATATTGCCAGTACCGACTGCCAGAGATTTTTAATACTGGGCAGCATTAGCTTGAAAGGTAGCCTGTCTCAATGCCAAAGAGACTGATAAATATCCTTTTTTGGCCATGCTATCCATTTTTCTGGAGTCCTTGTCCGGAGGGTGGGAGGACAGGGTGACTCTGGCTTTGTTGCAGACTGCCTGCTGTATAACCCTTTGATGGTCAGGGTGGGAGAAAAGAAAGTCGGCTCCCGTCCTGTCCAACTGATACTTTTTAACTATTCTATCAATAGGAGGAACAGAATTAGGGGTTTGCAGAAGTTTCAGGGTGCCCTTTTTGAAAAATTTGTAAACTAGCAGGAGGAGGGCTTTGGCGGGTGTCAAACCCATCATATTTAAGTATTCAATTTCCTCCTTATCCTCAATCTGTTCTGTGGTAGCAATATCCAGAGCATCTGCCACTCTCCTTACAAATGTAAAATGGGTGGAGTAATCCTCCGACACCCTGGGAGGTGAACCAAAATCCTGCTCAGGAGAAACCTCTGGAGGAATAGGTTCATCATCCTGAAAAGGATCCTCCCTCCTCTTCATAATACTGCTCCTCCTGTAAAGAAGGGAGCACACCCATGCTGGCCTGGGGATCCTGGGTAGGGGCAGACTGCTGGGGAACAATAATTTGCAGTGTCGGGATAATTTTAAGGGCCTGGGCTATCTCTTGAGCCGAGGGCATGTCAGGCAACTGAGCAGAAGTCCCTGGTTTAGCAGGGGAGGATTCTGCATGCTTAGTTTTCTTAAGTTTCTTTGAGGGAACCAGGGAGTTCTTTCCCTCTTTTTGCCCCTTTTTCGCCCATCTCAGGGGCAGGGGTAAGCAAACTTGTGGTTTCAGCCACAGTAGATTGGGGTGTCAGCTTGTCGGAGCCGGAGGGACCCCTAGGAAATTTCCTTTTTAGCCATTCAAGGTGTTTTTCCACAGTTTTTTTCTGGGAAAGTCTTGCAAACTTCACAATCCTGATCCAGATGTTCAAATCCCAGCCAAGCCACACATAGAATAGAAACATAGAATATGACGGCAGATAAGGACCTCTTGGCCCACCTAGTCTGCCCATTTTCCTACCTAACAGATAAGCTGCAGATCCTAGTTAACCAATAGCTTACTTCCTCCTACCCCCCCACTAGGACCGCCTTATGTCTGTCCCATGCATTCTTGAATTCCCCCACTGTTCTTGACTTCACGACCTCCTCAGGGAGGCTGTTCCATGCATCCACAACCCTCTCCGTGAAAAAATACTTCCTCACATTACCTCTGAGCCGTCCCCCCTCTATCTTCAAATTGTGCCCCCTTGTTCTTGCACATCTTTTTCTGAAAGATGCTACCCTCTTGGACTTTGTTGATTCCCTTGAGGTACTTGAAAGTTTCTATCATGTCCCCTCTCTCCCTTCTTTCATCAAGGGTATACATATTAAGCTCCTTTAGTCTTTCTTCGTACATCTTCTGGTGCAGACCCTGCACCATGTTGGCTGCCCCCCTCTGGACAGCCTCCACTCTGTCTGTCTTTGCGGAGATGGGGTCTCCAGAACTGCACACAGTACTCCAGATGGGGTCTCACTAACTGTCTGTACAGGGGGATAACAACTTCCTGTTTTCTACTATTGCTGCCTCTCCCTATGCATCCCAGTATCCCCCCAGTCTTCCTTACTGCCTTCTCACATTGCTTGCCCACCTTTAGGTCATCTGATATAATTACCCCCCAGGTCCCTTTCCACTTTTACTGCTGTCAGTATTTCACCCCCCATTGTGTACTCTTCCCCTGGGTTGTTGTTTCCCAGGTGCATTATCTTGCACTTCTTTGCATTGAATCTGAGCTGCCATACATCTGACCATTCCTCCAACCTTGCCAAGTCCCTTCTCATCCTTTCCACTCCATCTTGTGCATCAACCCTGTTGCAGATCTTTGTGTCGTCTACAAAGAGATATACTTTTCCTTCCAGTTCCTCTGCAATGTCACTTATAAAGACATTAAAAAGGACCAGGTCCTAGTACTGAACCCTGCGGTACCCCGCTAGTAACCCTCCTTTCTTCACTGTGGACTCCATTTACTACTACCCTTTACATCCTGATGTCTAGCCAATTTTTTATCCAGGCTACCACTTTAGGACCCACTCCAAGGCTGGCTAACTTGTGTATTAATCTTTTGTGTGAGACTATCAAATACCTTGCTAAAATCTAGGTAGGCCATGTCCACAGCCCCTCCCTGGTCTACTATTTTGGTCACCCAGTCAAAGAAATCTATTAGATTCGTCTGACATGACCTTCCCATCGTGAATCCATGCTACCTTGGGTCCTGTGCCCCACTGGCCTCTAGGTACTCAACAATTCTTTCCTTCAGAAGTGATTCCATCATTTTCCCTACCACTGAGGTCAAACTAACTGGTCTGTAGTTTCCTGCTTCTGTCCTGCTCCCACTTGTGTGAAGAGGAATCACATCCGCCCTCCTCCAGTCCTCAGGTACCACCCCATCCTCCCATGATTTGTTAAAGAGAGTAGTCAGCAGTGTCACTAGTTCTACCCTTAGTTCCTTTAGAATTCTTGGGTGAATCCCATCAGGCCCCACTGCTTTGTCCACCTTCAATTTTATTAGTTCTTTCAGAACCCTTTCTTCTGTAAATGGACTGGCATAGACCCCCGTCTTCAGAGTGTTTCTGTTGTTTGGTTTAGGTACCTCCCCCTCCTCTTCCTTTGTGAATACTGAGCAGAAATATTCATTCAGTATCCCTGCTTTTTCACTGTCACCCTCTACCCACATCCCTTCCCCTTTATTAAGCCTCAGCATCCCTCCTTTGGTCTTTCTTCGCTCCCTAATGTACCTATAAAAGGTCTTATCCCCCTTCTTAACAGAGTTGGCTATCCTTTCCTTGGTTTGGGCCTTTGCTATTCTGACTGCCTTCCCAGCCTCTTTCTGCTTTAACTGATAAAGTTCCCTGTCCTGCTCCTTCTGTGTTTCCTTATATTTCCTGAATGCTATCCTTTTCTTCTTAACCTTCCCTGCCACCTCTTTTGAGAACCATAGCGTTTTTTTTCCTTCGTCGTATTTTGTTAACTTGCTTTGCACAAAGGCTTGTTGCCTCTGTGATGGCTGTTTTGATCACTCCCCATTGTTCCTCCACCCCTCTTTCTTGCCTGTTTGCTAGTGCTTTTCTGAGGCACTCTCTCATTTTCCTAAAGTCCAATACTTTTGCTTTTGTATTGCTTGATTGTATGGCTATGTTTATCGTGAACCACACTGTTTGGTGGTCGCTTGTTCCCAGATGGCTACCCACTTCTAAATCTGAGATTCTTTCTCTATCCCAATTTGAGAGTACCAGGTCTAAGACTGCTCCCTCCCGAGTGGGTTCCAATACTAGCTGTCTGAGGCATGCCCTCTGTGGGGCATCAAGAATGACCCTGCTCTTGGATGTGCCTGCAGCAAAGGTGCTCCAGTTAACATCTAGCATATTCAGGTCCCCCATCAACAATGGGTTCTCTGGTTCTCTTTTTAGGTTTATCTGACATGGTAATGATCAGAAAGGCAAGAAAACACCAATCGCTAAATCAATATAAAGTGCGGTTATTTAAAAGTCACTTTTTTTTTTTTTTGCGGTCGTTTCCTGAACCGATAGGAACCAGAGGAACCGAACCCAGGAGATGTCAGGTGAACCGGATCAGTGGTTCTGTAACCGATAAAACATGGTCACCAAAAAATGGAAATCACATACCTACCATAATTCTTGATCTTCTTGGACGAGTCTCCACCACTCATTCACACTAATGGGATCAGCGCCAGAGGCACTAGGACCCATCGGGAACAAACTTTTTTGTTGGAAGGTCGGCGCCGCATAGAGCGGCAACCGCCAGCCCCAGCTCATGCGTAATGAATATCTCAAGGCTCACCTTCCAACCGCCTCAGTACCTTTTTTCCAAGGAGGTACAGCCTAACTAACCTAGAAGGATAGCCTAACCAAAAACCGGACATAAGATAGTATGGAAGACCCGTATAAGAAGGGTCAAAGAAGTCTTCACGGCCTAAAGATTTGAGGGAGTGAAGACCAACAACAGAGGTGAGCTCGGGGGATGGAGGGTGGGCGTGTGAATGAGTGGTGGAGACTCGTCCAAGAAGATCAAGAATTACGGTAGGTACGTAATTTCCATATCTTCCTGGACATAAGTCTCCACCACTCATTCACACTAATGGGAGAGTACCGAGCTAATAATCCCCCGAGAGGGCGGCAGGAGAGACCAACAGCTCACAATTTTGGGACAGAAGTCCATTAAGGATGGTTCTGCAAAAGGACAGATGTCGTCTGGCATGGACATCCAGGGCATAGTGTTTAACTAAAGTATGCACTGAGCTCCAGATAGCCGCATTGCAAATATCTGCAATGGGAACGTTGTGGATTTCTGCCAGAGATGCTGCTATCGCCCTAGTAGAGTGAGCGTACACTCTGCCCTCCAGCTTAACCTGCGCCATGGAATAACAGTGGCGAAGGCATGCCACTAGCCATGCTGATACACACCTGATAGCGACAGGTTGACCCAGCTGGGTCTCACTGAAAGAAACAAACAGTTGTTTTGCCTTACGAAAGTCCTTTGTTCTATCTAGATAGAAACGTAAAGCTCTAGACGTCCAGGGAATGAAGAGAACGTTCTTCATTTTGGAAGTCCGCAAAGTAAGAGGGAAGAACTAAAGGTTGGTTTAGATGGAACTCCGAAACAACCTTAGGAAGAAATTTAGGATGGGTTCTAAGGACTACGTTGTCTTTATGGAACACAGTATACAGAGGGTCTGTGACCAAGACATGTATCTCAGAAACCCTGCAGGCTGAGATAATGGCCACCAGGAAGGCAGTTTTCCAGGTGAGAAATTTTAGCTCACAGGTAGCCAGAGGTTCGAAAGGCTTTCGAGTGAGCATGTCTAGCACAAGATTAATGTCTCAGGCTGCGACGGAACGTCTTATAGGAGGTCTGGTATGCAGAATGCCCTTAAGAAACCTCAACCACAGGTAACTGAGCTAGTGACAAGGAAAGTACCGGCTTATGATAAGCTGAAATGGCACAAAGGTGAACTTTGACTGTAGAGTACTGCAGGCCTGAATTTGAGAGGTCTAAGAGGTACTCCAAGATTTTATCTGGTGGGCAGGAAAAGGGATTTAAAGAGGATTTTGCACACCAGAGCGAAAAACGCTTCCATTTGGCTGTGTAAGTTTTTCCAGTGGCTGGCTTCCACGCAGCCAGAAGAATATCTGAAACCCTGCGAGAGACATTGAATCTATTCACTTCCATCTCTTCAGGAGCCAAGCGTGAAGGTAAAGCGACCTCAAGTTGGGATGAACAACCGTCCCTGGAGTCAAGAGGTTCGTCTGAAGTGGTAGTGGTTTCGGCGGAGCTGCCGACTCTTATTCTTATTCTCTGCCAAATCTACAATAGGATCCGCAAAGGCTTGGGATGCCAAAATGGGTCGATCCTTGGGGGCTGAGTATTTCCTATCTATGGATTTAGCCACCAAAGGAATGAGAGCAGGATTACTCCATACCATTTGAGACAGGAACTCAAAGGATGGCTGTACCAGAGGAGTCAAATCCGTAGGGATCTCCAGAACATGGAGATATTGGAGTCTTAGCAATTTCCCAGGATCGATGTCTGTAGTTTGTAGAGAAAGGGTGGAAATCAAGTTTTTCAGCAGAGACTTAAGACAGGTCCTCGACCACAGGCTCTGCAGCAGGAATAGATCCCGTCTCTTCCACTTCACCACTCAGCCTAAGGTCTGGCTCAGGCTCAGGCTCAATGTCATCTCCTAACAGTCCAGGAGGGACTGCATGGACAGGAAAGGAGTGGAAATCAGATGGAAATGAGGAAGGAAAAGGGTTAAAGGAGGAGTCCTGAGAGGTGGACAACGCCCTAAGGATCCCTGGCACCGCAGAAACGCATGGCGCTGAAGCGACAACACCGAGGACGGCGCCGAGAAGCCGCACAGTGCCGAGGCACCATCGCCCAGCTGAGGACAGCGCTGAAGCACACAGCACCAGCAACCTTCAACGGCGAGGACCGCGCCCCGCGCGCCATCAACGCCGGGGAGGGTGTCAAAAATACCCCAAGACTCAAAAACAGGATTTGGAGGAGAAGGAGGAAGAAGAGCAGGAGATAGAGGCATCGTGTGGCCTCGCGCCGCAGCCATATTGGGGGACACGGTTAGAGTCGACGGCACCAAGACGGTGCCGCGCAACCAGGGAGGCTCAACCGCCCTACCTGGTCTCCCAAGAAGCCCGAAGGCCCCTGAGTGACCGAGTCAGGCAGCTGGACCAACTTCCAAGCCCATTGCTCCATAAGAGCAGCCCACTGATGAAACTGCTCATCTGAAGACCTACCAGAGGGCGGGGTAGGGCTCCGATGTCGGCTACCAGAAACAGAAGCTGGCTCCAAAGGAGGAGACCAGCAACTAGCTTCAATAACTGACAGTCTACGCGCAGACATATCAGAGGGCGACCTCGAGCGATGCCTTCTCTTTCTTGACCTGTGGGCCGAAGAAGAGCTCGAGGCTGAACAGTGCAGAGAATGCGACCATTTATGTTTATGTTGAGGGGACCGCTCACTCGGCACTGGACTGACTGCTGTCAGACCCCCCAGAGAAGGCGGCAGACCGACCCAGCCCGCTGACAGAACAGCTTACATTTAAGTCTCTCACCGTTACCTGACCCGCCTGTTATTTGTACTCAGTCAAAGTAGGCTGAGAGTTCTCTGTAAAGGAGACTAAACTTAAGCGATACTTATTCAAGATATTACTACAAAACAATAAAACTGAAAACTATGCTGCTAGTTTGAAGTTTGACTCCCGGAGGACGAGCAACGTCGTCACTGAAGTGCACTCGGCGGGGAAAAAGGAACTGAGGTGGTTGGAAGGTCGACGCCGAGATATTTCATTACCAGACAGCTGAGGCTCGTGATGTCAGCCCTCACAGCGCGCCTCAGGCGCCGACCTTCCAACTAAAAAGTTTGCTCCCGATGGGTCCTAGTGCCTCCGGCACTGATCCCATTAGTGTGAATGAGTGGTGGAGACTTATGTCCAGGAAGATTAATCATCTGTAAGGAAACAAAAACAAAGCAGCACTCTGTGAGCCCCACCACTCCATAACAGTTCTATACTGCAAAGCTAACAGCAGCCCAGACTGGCAACACTGGGGAAGTGTGACTGCACTGGGGAAGTGCGGCTGCGCTTACATTTGAGAGCCTTGATTCTCGGTGCAGTCTGTACTCCAATTCCAAGGCTGAAGAAATCTTCTCTGCACTGTGGAGGTGGCAGAGTCACGACTCTGGAGGACAGAGCAGTTTGTCCTAGTGCCACTGCATCCCTAGCAACGGGCTGCAAGGCAGGAACCGACAGAGTGGGAGACCTTGTGATGTAAACAACTTCCATCCCAACCATCAGGACAGGTACTGTGGATGGGGCCTAAAAAAAAAAAAAAAAAAAGAAGGTAGCTGCCCCCAGTGGTGCTGTGGGACTGGATGCCTTACCTCGTGTCACACTGGCGACCCGGGTTTGGGAATGAGCCAGGGTCGGACAGCCAGCAAGTGGGGGGAGAGAGAGCAGGACTGAGCAGCCAGAAGGTAGCTCTCCTCTACCAGGGAGGAACCCTGTTGCCCACCATAGTTCCAGTGCCCCTGGGTGGAGGTCCGAGGGCAGCGCAAGCGGGCAGGCAAGCAGAGGGAGGACACCTTGGAACAGTGGCATGCACATGCCTCCACAAAAGCATGCGCGGCCAAGACGTGGTGGGGAAAAACACGGGGTACAGAAAGTCGATAAAATATAGATTAAAAAAATGTTTAAAAAAAAAAGAAGGCAGGAGCGAAATAAACTGTGAAGCACAGGAAACTGAGGGATGGTATGGCAGCACAATGACTACAACCACTTATACTCCACTGGCTCGCTCACCTCTCTGGAAGCCTCCGCTACCATACTAGATCAATAAGAAGGTAGGGCAGGGGTGGGGTGAGTGCAAGAGAGTGTTTTTTCAATTAGCCCCTAGAGATGGACAATACTGCCAGGAGAGTGTTCAGACTGTTGCTTTTTGACCATTTCTGTAGGAAGCTGACATTTATTATCATAACACACCACAAAGAAACAAGGTACAACTTTGAAAAGGGAACTGGAAGCTGCCTGAAAAGGGTAAGGCTTCTTAAAACTGAAACAAAAGGCAGGTAACCAGAAGGACATTTGAAGACCGAATTTAATACTCACTATAGTACGGTCAATAGTATGCAGGTAGTAAGAGACTGGTTTCCCAGTCCATGAAACAGAACCTTTCAGTGGTGATAACTCTACAACTTTCATTATAGTGCCAATATCTGAAAGGTTAAAAAAATAAAGTTAGGATCTAAAAGTGCAAGAGGCTTGTTAATGACATTGTGCAGTCTGCCGGCTGAAAAGCAGGCCTTTTAGATTTATAAACCAGAAAGGGTGCAACTACCATGTTTGATAGAAATGAAGAGCTGGCTATTCTGGTGTTAGAGTAGCCAGTATAAGAAAGTTGAGAATTTTAAGGGGGTAGCGGGGTACTCAGTTTTTTGTTTGGAATGTGTGCTTTATGAGTTGACACTTTTTAGGCTTGTCTAACGGGTGTCAAAGACACGAAATGTTGTAGATTAATAATATGGCAAATTATTTTTAAAGGAGTCTCCAACAGAGGGACCCTGATGAGGCAGTCTTCATCAAGAAGAGTCCAGCTGTATTATAAAATTACCATTTTTTTTTTTTTTTTTAAACAAAATGCACACAGCATCCCATTTCAAGATGAAATTGCACCACTCCACTGAAACCCTTCCCAGCAGCTTTCATGCCATACTTCTGAATACGACAGATGCACAGCCCTAGAGAACTTGTTATAAACAAAGACCTTTTTTTGGGGATGGGGTTAAATTTGACTTTGTTTCTCTTCCTTTCCTACATACTGTCCTGACAGACCTCCTACCTCCTCCCATCCACATATGCCCTCTTCCATCCTAGAAATCACACTTGGTGGCAGGAACCTTTTCTGAAGCCGATACAGCTCTTCAGTCTCTAAGCATGATTCTGATCAGGCAGTGGCTTCCTGACCAGGAGAACTAAGTCAATGTTCACAAGGATAGGGCTTGGGAGGAAGGAACACTGCAACACAAGACAGCCCATTTTAGGAGGGGGTGGACACTGTCTGCCAACCAAGGTACCACCCATTTTCCACGGTTTCCACTCCCCAGGGCAGTGGAGTAGTTATGTCCACCACATCACTTCTGACACTGGGATGTCTTCAGCAATACCCCTGCCCACAGACTGTTGCACCAACTCCTCCCCGAGTCACTGGGGGAGGAGGTGCCAAGACCTTGCTCCTTCCTCTTCTGTTCTTCCCCAGAGGACACATACCTCCTCCTGCCAGTCTGCCCTCAAATCCCTGGTTGAGTGCATTAACCCCGTTCACCAGTCTACCAGGCAGCACCTCATGTCTGGAATTATGGAGACGGCTTCACACTTTTTAAGTTTTTACTGTTGCTGATTTTATAAGAAACTGCATCAAAATAAGGTTTAAAAAAACTCAATGCATCTACCTAGGTTGCATGAAAGTTTAAAAATACTTTGTTTGAATTTCGTTTTAATGTATAAAAAAAAGATTTCTTGCTTTTTATTCCATTGTCCCCACCCTCAGCCCAACACCTAGTTGTCCCAAACAGAGCGACCACTCGCCTGGAGTTTAGGGTCCTGCCATCTTCCAGACGCTGCATGCAACTCCCTTCTCATAATATGGAAAAACCTCCACTAATCTCCAAGAAATGACCATGTCAGAGCCACAGATGCACCAGACACACTTGGTTGGCATGCTGACTGGGGAACCTTCCTCTTCTGCATGAGGTGATGGGTCAACCAAAGCCCCGTGTCTAATGTTACTCCGCCTTCAAGACAAGCAGCAGAAAACTTTCTTGAAGGACGCAGGTGCAGCCACTATGGGAGAGGGCCTGTTGTCAGCACTTCCGTACCCTCCCATTAAAGATGCCTAACAAGCCTATGCTGGATGTGGAAAGAGGGGCATGGGTAGGTCCAGTGAAGAACTGCTCCACCCCCACCCTCCAAGTCACTGGAGAGGGAGGTGTAGCAATTTCCCAACAGATGGCAGTAACCCTCCACAAAGGAGAAGAGGCATCCCTGGGACAGCCTTCCTGCCTTCTGCCAGCCCTGTGGAAGTCAGGGATTCAAGGACTTGAACCTCATACTCCACATGGAAGGCCTTAACCGCGGGGCAACCAGGCCAGCCTCACAAAAGGAACTTAACACTACAAATACTGCCAATTGAAGATCACAGATTGTCCCCAGCGGGAGTCCAAAAGGAAGAGGAGCACAAGAGTGCACAGAAAGCTGCCAAGTGGTTCTTTTAAACAGAGCAATAATACTGTGCGATAAAAACTTGCATTCTTAAAATTTAAAGGTAATTTTATAATTAAGTGGCACTCTGCCCGCTGACAACCTGGCAGAACAGCTGTCACAAGCTCTCAAACGCTTTAACAGCTATCTTCAGTTCTTCCAAATACATTTTTATCTATGTCATTCAAATTTGTCCTTGTAACAAACATAGGAAATGGTAAATGCTGACTTCTACCTTT
Organism: Neoceratodus forsteri; assembly: GCA_016271365.2. NCBI lineage: Eukaryota > Metazoa > Chordata > Ceratodontiformes > Ceratodontidae > Neoceratodus > Neoceratodus forsteri. Next base: position 203,199,969 of record JADMNL010000031.1, read on the forward strand.
TGTTCATCTTAGTCGAACTGTTGGCATTTTTTTTTTTTTTTTAAACACAAGTGAAAAGGAAAAGATAAAACACGGTTTGAGTATTGCCTTTAGCGTAATACATCTGAGTCGCACATGAAATTCTGGTAAAGGAGTCCTCAGGACCACCAGGATATTTTGCTTAAAGACAGAGAAATAGGTCAGTTTCCAGCCAGATATATACATACATCATATCAACAAGTTAACTGATGTGTCTGTGCAAAGGAACACTGCCTACCTCACCAGAAGTGGGAAACCCTTTTTTTTTTTATAAAACCAAAATTTAAATCTTCCAGTGTTCCAAAATTCATACAGAGATGGATGTGAATCTTAAAAAATAAGAAGCAGATATTTACGTTTGTCTCAATGACACAGGGGATACCATGCGTGTAAAAAAGCTACGTAGCTGCCGCATCAATCAAGACTAAACCATCTTCAGGCAGACGCTACTGTAATCTCAGGCAGACGCAATTGTAATCTCAACTATCCAGACATTCGGCTAAAGTCAATCCCAAAAACAGGTCTGAACATAAACATTGATCCCCATTCAAAAACAGCATCGGCTCAACCTGGCTTTATCAATGTAATTATTTTCAAGGGTGATATATTGTGTAGGAGTGAACCGACAGGGGTAACCGTGAAGTGGTGGTTTGGCTTATTCCAGTCTCGGCCGAAATCTGATAACTAAGAACCCCTGTTTTAAACGTAAGCAGTATAAATGAGAAAACAAATCCTCCATCTTGAATCTAGGACAGTTTGGTGGGGGGGGAGCACACTTAACTGATATTAGTCATACCCAGCAGCAGCACCCTTAAAAATAAATAAATTGATAAAGCCAGGGCTGAGCAGATCACACATTGAATTAGTTTCATTTGTAGGGCCTAGTTGAAGGTTTTCAGTGAGTAAAGGTGACAGCCATGTTTGTGATGGTACTCAAAGCTGTGTCGTTAGTACTGATTTTATTGTGAAGGGGCTGCCGGATCTTTACCCAGTGCTGTTGTGCTGAGATAACAGCACCAGTAAAGATGACCCTCAACCAATCAGGTTTCATGATTTTTTAAAGCCAATTTTATAATTAGATATAAAGCACCAATGTTGTGGAATAAACTACAGTACTACAAAAAATTTGATTAAGTCAGCTATGGAGTACTCAGGGATTTGTTAAATCGCCATTCTACCTCGGTTTGTAACTGTAACTAACCCAAAGAAATACCTGCATTTTTCATCCTTGTATCTGGACTTTTAAATGTTAATATTTTACATAATTTTTAGCTTTTGCTGTTATGTTTGTATTGTTACGTCTGTAATCCGTCACAAAAGAACACTGATTTTAGCAAGAAAAATTTCCATTGAGCAATCAATAAATAAATGCAATAACTACAACACGTCTCCATCTCCTTCCAAGAGGATCTACTTCTTGCACCATGTCAAACGTGTTAACAGAAAAGGCCCAGTATCCAGCGCTGATCCTATAACAGCATCTGAGGTTATGCTGAGTGACTAAACTCATTGTTGAACCTATTGAAGCTACTGCAGTCAATTTATGTTGTCAACAGCTCAAAAATGTGAGTGAACATATGCCCCAATCCTTCTGAAAGTAAATGCAAGCATTGGTAAAAAAAAAAAAAACAGTTACATTCTTACCATAACAGCAGATCGTCGAGAGAATCTTTTTTTCAGACCACACCATTGGAACTTACAGCAGCCAGGCACTAGGACCACATGAAAACTTTTGCAAGCAGTCTGCCAGGGACTGCTCATGACAACGTCAGGCGTCAGTGTATACATAAACTTGAGCAGCCCCTCCTCTCCTCAGTTCCCGAGATATGCTCAGAGGACCTCCCTCTAAGGAACCAGGAGTTAACTCAGCACTCCAGAACCAGATGAGACAGAGGGCCAGAAGTTAGAACAAATGAGACACAGAAATCCAGTGTTACAGACCCAGAGAGAGGAGGAAGAGGGTGGGACAGTACTGTCTGATGAAATAGATTCTCTCAAACATCTACTGTTACGGTAAGTTCGTAACAGTTCTATCTTCTTCCAGGATATCTCATCAGGCCACACCTTTGGAATGAGTACCAAAAGCTAACAGTCTGGGCACCTGCACTCTTTAGGTTTATGACAATAGGTCTTGTAGGAAAGCTAGGCCAAAGCCAGCTCGCCTGTGAGAGACAATGTCCAGACTGTAGTGCTTAGTGGAAGTGTAGACAGTACTCTAGGAAGCAGCTGCACAGATCTCTGCAGTGGAGACATTCCAAACACAAGCAACAGAAGAGACTACAGCTACAAATAACACTTTCCAAGAGAGAACGCGTAAGCCACAAGTCACAGCTGACTCACAAGGAGCCAAAGTGTGCTTTTCCAAAATAAAATTCAGGTCTCAAGCCGGACCTGGATTACGAACAGGGGGCTTTACCTGTAGAATGCCCCTCAAGAACGTACAGGCTACATCTAACTGAGCCACCGTACAGCCATCTATAGGCACATGGAAAGCCGATATGGCAGCCAGGTGAACTCTGAGAAAGGAATACTGCAGTCCGGAATCCGATAAGGATAACAGGTACTCTAGAACCTGATTAACTGGATAGGTGAACAGACCCAGGTGGTGAGAAGCGGCCCATAGAGCAAACCGCTTCTACTTCATACAGCAAGTGGATATGGTGGACAGTTTTCTGGCAGCCACCGGAACATCTGCCACTTTTTGGGAAACCCCAGAATGGGTTATGGCTACATCTTCAGGAGCCATCTATACAGATTAAGAGACTTCAGGTCCAGATGGACCAGGGTTCCCTGTTCCTGTGACAGACCTCTGCACAGGGGCAGAAGTACTGTTACAGCAAGGGGAACCAGATCTGCTGAGGACATAGGGGAGCAATGAGTATCAGAGTTGCCTACTCCATTTGCAACTTGAGTAGTACTCTCTGAATTAGAAGGAAGGGAGGGAAGGCATACAGAAAACTCCCGTTCCAAGAGAGGGACAATGCATCTTGCAAGTAAATTCCAGGCCCTGGAGCAAACCAGCAGAAAAGCGACAGTTTGGCACTGTCTGGGGGATGCAAAAAGGTCCAACTCTGGATGACCCCATCTTTCGAACAGGTAATTTACCACTGAGGTCAGCAGTTCCCACTCATGCATCATGGACTGTTACCAGCTGAGCTTGTCTGCCCAGATGTTCTGGATGCCTGAAACATGTACTACTGATGGTTCTAGACTGTTACAGAGCCCAATATCAAATTATCATTACTTCCCAGCATAGCAGAGGACCTGGGTATAAGTGGTGGTGGAAGGTATGGAGTCCATATGGAACAGCCCTCATTTCCAAAACACTGATGTGCAAAGTGCACGGCACTGGGATCCATGCGACCTGTGTTTGAGGAGGGTCTAAGTGATCCCTCCGGCCCAGCCCGAAGCCACCCAAGGTGAGGGGGATCTAAGGCACCTCCTTGAGCAGAGTGCTGTGTTCCATCCACCACTTGAGCACACTGCATAGAGGGCGTGACTAGAAACATTTGTTCTAGATAGTCCATGAGCTGGTCCCACTAGACTTTTTGGGTTCACTGGGGAATTCACATGTGCAGCCTGTCCAGTGGTACTGTAACAATGGCCGCTGCCATGAGTCTCAGAAGACATAGGAACACCCCTGCTGAGACATATCAGCTGTCATGTACCAACTGTGCCTGGACAATCAGGTGGTCTGCCCTGTCCAGAGGCAGAAAAGCCAAGCCCTGGGCTGTGTCAAGGACTGCCCCTATGTACTGCAGTCTCTGGCAATAGGTCAGCACTGATTTTGGTATGTTGACAGTCACCGCCAGAGCATCAAAAAACTGTCTTCTTCGAGCTGAAGTCTTTAAGAGCTGGTCCATGGAGTGGGCTTTGAATAGCTAGTTGTCCAGAGGGAAAACATACAGGCCTTCCTTGCGAAGGGCTGCTGCTACTGCTGCCAAGCATTTGGTAAAGACCCGTGATGCAGAAGACAAGCCAAAGGGCAGCACTCTGAATTGGTAATGTTCCCCTTGAAACACTATCATCAAGTATTTTCTGTGAGGTTTCTGAAGCCTGATATTGAGGTGTGAATCCTGCATATCAAGGGAGCACATCCAATCCCCTGTTTGCAATTACAGAAGGAGACCCTGCAAAATAACCATTCTGAACTTCTTGTATTCTATGAAGAAGTTTAGGACTCTTAGATCCAAGATAGGCATCAGGTCTCCTGTCCACTTTGGGGCAAGAAAGTATCAGGACTAAAAGCCTTATGTTTCTCTGTTCCAGAAGTACAGGTTCTGTGGCCTGTTTTTGAAGCAGAGTCTGTACTTCCTTCAGCAACAGGGACATGTGCCCTGTAGGATTTATTGTCACAAATGGGATATGATTTGGAGGGTTGTCCAGAAGTTCCAAAGCATGCCCCTTTTCTATGGTGTCCAGAACCCATGCATCTGCAGTCACCTACCCCTACTGTCCTAAGCAGAGGAAGAGGTGACTCCCTACAACCACCCCTGGAGATAAAGATGGTTTGCAGGGGTGTACAAGGAGTCTGGCTGAGCCAGCGATGGTGGCTCCACCAGCCCCACCACCCTTAGGGGCTTTTGAATGGGAACCTGGGGTAGTGGGGTGGACGGCCAAGGTCCCTGCCCTGCTGTCTGGGCACTGTTCCCTAAAACCAGCTGGGCTAATGGGACCCCTGCTTCTACCCATGGGTTGGGCATGGTAGAGGGAATGCAGACACTTCAAAGTCCTGCCCGAGGCTTGGAGATTTTTGAGAATCTCTTGTACCTAATGACCAAACAGCTTTTGCCCTCTGAATGGGGCATTACGAACTGTCTGTTGCACATCTGTGCCAAAGTCTGCTACTCTTAACCAAGAATCTCTCTCAATCTCTCGCGACAAATGCCAGAGGCTGCAGCCCTGGCAGAGGCATCAGAAACATCACAGCCTGTGCACAGTGCCCACATCAGCCCCAGCTGTCAAAGCTTTCAGTAGCTCATACTTTGGGGTGCCCTCAGGCAAGGCCTGTGCAGCTGATTTAGCCTTCCTCCAGAGGGTGTTCTGATACTTCATCACATGGGTCTGGTAACTAGCAATACGAAGGACCAATGTTGAAAAGGCATATGCCCTGCTACCTACGACATCCAGACTCCTAGATTCCTTATAAGGAGGAAGAGAGCTCAGATATTTACGTACCCTAGACCTATCATGGGCAGCTTTAATCACCACTGAGTCAGTCTCAGGTTGTGTGGCATTAAAGGGTTTCCCAGAAGGAGCAGAATACATTTCATCTGCCTACCTGGAAACAGCTGGTATATCATTTGGTCTGAACCAAGCTGCATAGGTGGCATCCTCTAAGGCTGGGAGCAGAGGAAGAACCACAATGGCAGGAGCCTCTGGGAGCTCTAGGAACTCCAGCAGGTCCTTTTTAGGTTTTAGTAGAAAACTCTCTCAGCGGGAGTGTTTCTGGATAGATAAGTTACAAACCTTGGCACTGAGGGGTTTAAATGAAGAACTGTCCCTGCCATGTTTCCTATAGTAATTTGCTGACTTTGGCCATTTTTGAATTTTCTAATGTGTTTTTAACATTGACTGTTTTGATTTTTTTGTATCGGATTATGCTTTTTTTTTTAAATGTTCAGTTTTACTTCTGACACTTACATCCCAAGTGCTGAATAGTCCAACCCCTTATGAATAAGTATGAAGATGCATTTTTTAATGAAGTGGGTACGGACTGATCAATCAGCTCTGAGGAAGGTGTTGCCGAAATGACAGCTGAGTCGTGCGTTTGACATCCTCTATATCACACACACTGTCTGTTTGGCTGCTGGTCTGCTGCCGCGATGTAAGCACCAGGATGGTGACAGCGTGTTTTTGTTAAATGTTTTCAGATAAGTCCTGCTGCCGTTTATGTCACTCTGCATTTTAGCAATGGGACTAGTGAGCACTTTATGTTTGCACCTTTTGGAATGAAGTATTGGAATGCTACGGTGAGCGTCCTGTTTTCTATGCAAGCAAACGTGTCTATGGTCAGTGCTGCAGATATTTGGGAATTTACATCACTGTTCTTGTTAGGTACGTTGTGGCTCAGGCCTAGGCAGCAGACAGACAGACATCATGCGAGTCACCAATGTAGATTTCCTCTATGCACTCACAATACTAGAAAAGATTAGACAGTTCTTTTGACGACATACAGGTCGCCAACAATCACTCTGAAAGCAGGAGTAAAAGAAATAAAACAGTGGCCACAGCAACAATGTTTCCTTCGTGGTCTGAGGAGTTCAGAAAAACAGTGGGAAAAGAACCGCAGAGAGGAGGGGCCACCCACCATTTATGTATATGTGGATGCCTGACATTGTCATGGGTGGCCCCTGGCAGACTGCTTGCAAGTTTCCATGTGGTCCTAGTGTCTAGCGACTATAAATTCCAAAGGTGTGGCCTGATGAAAGAGATATCCTCAAAGAAAATCTCAAAATACTACATCTACTGCAATCCTCAGTCTGAAGCAAAATCCTGACAGCAGTCATTCCGTTACAGACCTTAGTGTTGCTATTCCAGCTCATTCCTGCAAAAGTTCAAATAGAGTCACCAAAAATGACCGTTCAAGCAAAGTTAATATATTATCCAGTGGACCGCCTAGATCTCCATGCTTGAAATCTAAGTTCATGCCACGAGGCTAGAATGCCACTACAAGCTGTCAGCTGGAGAAGGCTCAGGCATCCTTATCACACACTCTCCTCCTGTGGATGAGAGCACTGTCGCCCCCACCCACAAGTTACAAGGGGAGCATGACCTGGCAGAACTGCAGAGCTCTGCTTGCTCTGGGTGGATTGGGCGGGGGGAGTGAGACTCCACCCTGTCAGGGGTAAACTGGAAAAGATGAGTGGTGGGAGTGGCCTTAATGAATGGAACCACCCAGAACTGGATAAGGGTACTCCACCCCCTCCCACACCAGATCCTGAAACACGAGAGGAGGAATGCCTATGCCTATCCACACAGGATACTATTAGGGGTCGGAGACGTTGGCAGGAAACCTCATGTGACCAGAGGGTTTCCCTGGGCAAGACAAGGACTTAAGCTACAGCTGGAAGACTAACTTGGTGCTCTTGTGAGATAACAGTAATTACAAATATTATCTGATGTAAGCAGGGTGGTTTCTTCTTTTAGTGAATACACTTTTGCCTGTGGGAAAAATGAATGTTTATAGGGCAGATTCAAATTCTCTCTCTCATATGAGCCAAGACAGGACAAACTTGGAGGGAAATACCAAAGGTATACAAAGCAAGGAGATTTTTTCCTTCCAGCGTGGGACACAAGAGAAAATTATATGAATGTTTCTTCAATGACTGCTTTGCTCTCTAAAGACAAGGGGCTACATTTCAGCAGTTTTGTATATTTTCCTTTAGGACAACCTATTAAAATTATGTTATACTCACCACTCAAGTTTCTACTATTTATTCTGAAATTTAGAGGTGCAAAAGGCTTGGAGGACACGATTCTGCCACCTGGAAAAATCAGCAGTCTAAGAATTAATTTTTTTTTTTTGTTTTGTTTTTTTTTAAATCACTTTTTTTTTATCCCCCACCTTGCACCTGTATCACTATGTAACACTGATGACGGTACTAAGCTGTCCGGGTTGGTAGACTCTCTTGAGGACGGAGAAAACATCAGGAGGATCGGAACACGCGAGGGACTCAGATTCTTAGAGTCTGAGTTCCATTCTAGTCAAATGCAAGGTGCTACACTTGAGATACACAGAAGACAACAGCGGAAAAAGACCTGTAGTCCATCTAGCCTGCCCTTTATTTATCATAACAGGTCATACAATTAGATGATGGCCTATTGCCTGTATTCTTAACAGCTCTAATTAAGATCCCCCCCCACCCCCGCAATTCTGTATTTACTATTACTTTCAAAACTTGGCGAGAAAAAAACAGAGGTAGACCTACACATCACTGGGGGGCTGCTCTTGCTGCAGAAGACGTGGAAAATTAGCTGGTGGTCATAAGAGACATGGGGTTAAACCATGCCAAGTAGTGTGTGGCTGCTGTCAAGAAGGACAAAAGAATGTTGGGGAGCATCAAAACAAGCATGACCACCACAACAAGAGAAATAATCCTGCCACTTCACAAGGCTATGATCAGACCCCACCTAGAGTAGGTACTGTGGTAGGATGGTGAGTAAATACAGTGTTTCCAGAATAGTGCTGTCAAAATTGCACTTCCAGAACAGCATCTGCCTAGACAGCTACAGGGATAGCGTAGCGTAAAGCAGTTACTGCTACCCCTGTAGCTGTCTAGTCACAGTGGAGGAGAGAAGTATCCGGCAGTGTGGTGCCCTGCTGAGCTGCTCCTATGCTGGAGGGGGCTAGGGCAGGGAATCATCCCGGAGACCAGGGTTCTGTTCCTGGTGTCCAGATTATTGTATTTTCTGTTTCCCAACCACCACCACTTTGTTTTTTTTCTTCTGTCCACTCATCCGATGTACCCCCCCCCCCCCAAGTTTCTACCAATCCCCGAGTCCGCCCGGCCCCGTGTAGTTGATTATATTTTCGGAGAGTGGGGGGGGGCACAAGCCACCCATAGCAGTCTTTCTTGGTGCCCCATTCCTTTTCTTTCCTCCCCAGCTCTTTGTAAGTGCTTTAAGCCATGGACTTCTAAGTGCACTGGGACCTCAGACCAACCAATTTTACTGCTGTGATTCTCGTATGGCCTGGTTTCAAGTGACAAGTATCCCTCAGTGCTTCTTTGCTCCAAATAAGGGTCTGCCATTCTTGTGATACTAAGCTCTGCTACCCTTCCCTTGGTGAACCCATGCATCTTACACCTGTCACTGGTCTACGTGACTCCCCTATATTTTGGGACAAATCTTCCTGTCCTTTACACTGACATGCGTGTACCTCCTCAGTCTGGACAGAACCACAGTTCATCTCACCTTGGCTATGGACTGCATTCATTTGACTTGTACTGCAGAGGCGTGAATCACCTTATCTGCATTAGCATCCAGGTCCTGCAATGCCCTTACAATGCTCCTGCTGCAGTGATGCCCAGCGTCATGTTCCAACGTAACTAAAGACACCCAAATACTTCAGGCACAGCAGTCTTAGCCACAGCTACCTGTAATGCTTACTGTAATGGTTTCGAATGTAAACAAGCCACATTATCATCTGCCAGGTTATTAACAAGTGTCAGCAGGTGCCGTGGTACAAAAACAGTGCAGTGCATGGGTGGATTCACAAACCATGCAGCCTACAAGCTCTTGTGTTTAGCTTGACTGACATAAGGGTACCACTGTACATTTACTATGCAGCCCCATATGAATGGTACTGCATTACCACTCTATCCAGTCTTCTCTCCTTCCTCCTCTGCGGAAAAGCAAGTGTATGGCTGAGCAAAATATGGCTATGATTTCCATGAAATTATTACCAAAATTCAATAATTTTCACAGAAGCTCATAAAACTCAAACTGTGGATATTATTTTGCAATTTTTGGCTGCTTATAACTTGCCCATCCATGAAACAGCCTCATTTTTAAGCTCCATGAACCAAGCAAAACTGGGGAAACTGCATTCTCTAGTCTAAAGTTGCAGGGAGTTAAAATGTACTTATTTATATTAGTCTTTGGTAACCGGGTAAGGCCCACTAGGCACAAGTGCCTGTTTTCAGGGGTGACCTGGGAGCACTGGGCAGTTAAGTAACTTGCTCAGAGTCACACAGTATGCAAGTGGAGGTTGAGAAAGTCAAACCCAGGTCTGGTCTTCTGGATGTACCAAGCTCGTTCACAGCTCGTTACTCTAACCTCTAGGCTTTACTGCCATACAGTGCAGTTTATGGACCTGTGGAATTTTACTTTAAAATTTCTAAATGTCTGGCTACTTAACAGTGGTCGTCCTGAAAAGTAACTTCTACTGCAGTTTACATAAGGTACCGCAAGATAACTGGATCAAATTGCCACTGAAGACAATGGGGGTTGCTGCAGCATGCACCATTACTTGCTGCAGCATTTCAAGACAATATTAACCAATTCTTACTGGTAGCGCCATCTTGCTTCTGTACCATCCATTGCTTAACCCAACCCGAAATGGCTGCACAAAAATCAAATGAGTTTTGAACTTGTGTGTGCACCACTGCATAACTCAGACTCCATTAATGCAAGAAATCCGACACTTGGTACATATGGCTATGAGACAGTGGACTGACTACACATGTACTAAAGTTGGTACAATATGGACAAATAGCTTCAAAATTCAATAGAAACTGAATTTTTAATTTTGGCAAGATTTCCCAAAATGGTGCTGAATTTGTTCTGCATGGGGGTCCAATTCCTTTAAAACACACTAAGTTTCTGTTTGCCATGCTGGTGACCCGGATTCCACTCCCAAGCTTGGGGTGTCAGGAACTGAGATGAGGTAAGGCATCGAACGTTTCCTGTCTCAGGGAGGGACGGGTAGCTCCATCTTTTATACACTTGTTCCCTGATGCCCAGGGGCAGGGTTACACATGTGGGAAGGATTCCCTGACACACAGTGGTAGACTTATGTCAGCCAGAGCATGAAAGCTGACAGAGCAGTTATGAATTAAGTCTTAGCCCCCCCTTTCAAATGGTGTTCTTCCCAATTTCTCCTACAACACCCCCCATGAAAAGGGCCAAAGGAGAAAAACACTTGTAGGCAATGTTAGGGCAAATGAAATCAGTCAACCCAAACCCCACTCAAATAGGGGTCATCAACATGTACTCGCTGGAGGTCAGACGAGAGAGGGGTGATATGATAAAGACCCTTGAGCTCCTAAAAGGAATGAACAAGGTAAACTGAGAAACTATTTAGCCTAAGTAGCGGATCAAAAACACGGAAGCACAAGTGGGAACTGACAGGGTGGAGACTCAAGAGGGAAGTGAGAAAGTTTTATTTTACAGAAAGGGTGGTGGGGCTGTGGAACAATCTGCCAGCTGATGTGGTGCGTGCCAAAACTATCAATGGTTTCAAACATGGCTGGGACAGACTGAAGGGCTCAATGGCTGCTCTGGGTGACTGCAGTAGGGCGGGGAGTACAGGGGTGAACAGTGTGGGTTAGAACCCTGTATGCACAATAGGTCCCCAGCTGGTTAGGGTTTATGGGCAGAGTGAATGACCAGTGGACTTATTTTTGCCATCACTGTCTAGGTTTCTATGTATCAACAGGTCTGCCTCCTCCTTGCCATTTCCACCACTTGGCTGTACTGTCAAATCCAAGCAGTCTCTCCCCTTGGGATGCTGCCCATGGGTGGTGGTGGTGGGGGTGGTAGAATATATGGGTTGCTGTGGAGTCAGAACCAGGTGAGTTTAGCGAAGGCTGATGGGGGAAGGCAGGATCCCTGGAATCCTCGAGCAAGATAAAAGGCTTGGCTAAATGGAAGGAGAGCACTGAGAATAGAAGTATACAAAAACAGAGAGTTGGCAGATGCCATCAATAGCTGGTCCTGTGGTGCAATTGCAGAGTAGTGTGTTTAGGGGTTGTCTGGTTGTGTGGCACTTCCCTGAAGGATTGAACAAAGTACTTAACCCCTTCACACCTTCTCCTGTATCTGGACACTGTCTGCCTTTCTACTTCAAAGCTATAACGGCACCCGAGGTCTTCAAGCTTCTTCGAGCAATGTCTAATAATACTAGTGTTGGGTCTGACCACCTTGAACCTCACCTTCTTAAGCTTGCGGCCTCCTATATTGCCTCCCCTTTGGCAAAAATATTTACCTTGTCCCTCTCTTGCAGCACTGTCCCGGACCTCTGGAAAATTGCTCGCATAATGCCGGTTTACAAAAAAGGTGACAAAAAGGACAACAATAACTACAGACCTATTGCTATTTTCTCGACCTTGTCTAAACTACTTGAAAAGGCTGTTGCCTCCCAAACACTTGACTTTATCTCAAAGTTTAACTTACTTACGGATGCCCAGCATGGTTTTAGAAAGAACCATAGCACATCTACTGCCCTGCTAAAACTCACCTCGGACATTCTCTACAATAAGGACGCAGGGTACCTTACTGGAGCTGTTTTTATTGACCTTACAAAGGTATTTGACCTGGTAGATCATTCTTTACTCCTACGTGGCCTGACAAAACTGGACTTCTCTCCTCCAGTTGTTAAATGGTTTATCAGCCATCTATCAAACAGGTCTCAAATGGTGAAATTTGATTCAGGTATATCTGACCCTGCAGCAATAAACATTGGTGTACCTCAAGGATCCATCTTGGGGCCACTTCTCTTCTCGCTCTTTATCAATAATGTCCCCAGTGCCCTCAGAAACTGCTCATCTCTCCTATATGCAGATGATCTTGTCATCTATACCAGTGTTAAACTGGATGACCTTAACCTGGCCCTCTCTAGTGACTTCAACATTCAAAATTGGCTCTATGTTCATAAACTGGTTCTAAATGCAAAGAAAACAATGACTATGCTTTTTGGCTCTGTCCCTAAACTTAGAGCTGGTCTTTCGACCCTCACTGTCCTCGATGTGGGTGGATCTAAACTGGAATCTGTCTCATCTTTCAAATACCTTGAGGTCCTATTGGATCAATCTCTAGATCTCAACCTGCATATTCAAACTACCTGAGAAGCAGTAAATAAACTAGGTGCTGCATACAAGTCCAGCTACATGCTTACACCATCAGCTAAAATGACCATTGCAAAGGGAATTCTGCTGCCTACCCTCAACTATTGTGCCCCCATTCTTGGTGCTGCCCAGAAAACCTCCCTCCAGAAGTGGGATATTACTTACAATAATATATGCCGCTACGTATCCTCTTCCCCTCGACTAAAGCACCACTGTCAACTATACAAAGACTTAGGCTAACTCTCCCCCACGGCATCTAGACATTACTACATCGGCTCTCTTGTGGATTCTGTTATCAGGCTGGAAACCCCAACATCACTGGCGGAGATGCTAATCCCTCTTACCTCCTCTCATGATCTGAGGTCTGTTGATAAATCCTTACTAAAAATTCCTAGTTGTCACACCTCAAAAGGTGCTGGTGCTTTCCAACATGTGGCTCCTCAGTTCTGGAATACGCTTCCCATTGAGCTTAGACAGACTGGATCCCACCCTCACTTCAAGACTGTGTTCCGGGCCATCTTATGCAGACTGACCACTGTACTTGTTTTGATCCACCCTAACAATTCTTGTCTGGCTCCCTGACCTCACCGCCCCCTGCTCCCTTGCCCCAGGCACTTGTGTATAACCCTACTTATCTTTTGACTTAGGAGGACCGCATCTTTTCATATTGCCCTGGTCTACTCCTCCTACCTTCCAACATACTTCAAATTGAACCTGTATAGTTAGCTCCTGTATTTTTTCCTTTACTGTACTATCTTTGTAACAATATATAGCCTACCTTTTAACTTATACTTTCTGTACTGGATCTACTATGATGTTCCTAAACTCTCCATATGATGAATCATTGTTAGGTTGTTCATACCCTGAAAATATAATGTAGTCCTGTGTTTTCCAGTTATCTTGCTTGGATTATGTTTCACCATCAAACCCTGCACATATATACAAAGACTTATCTCCTTAAAATGTAAGGTTTGTTTCTCTGTGTTGAAATATTCTGTACTTATATCCTAGACGTTTTGTACTCTCCGGAGTCGTGCCTGAAAATAGTCACATTGCTGGCTAGTGCACCTACCCGGTAAATAAAAACTAAATAAACTTCCCTCCTATTCACCATCCCAAGTACTTTCTAGTATCCAGTGGCAGTTCCCTCTACATCCCATGTCAAGCACACACTTGTGTCCAGTGGCAACCTCTTATCGCTCCAGTCCCATGCCAAGCACTCTTGTGTTGTAAGATGGCACCCCAATCCCATGGTCACAGACACAGCTCAACCACTTACCTCCTCAGCCAGCCACTGTCTAATTCCAGTGATCACAAACTGCAGTTACTAATGAAAAAAAGGTGAAGGGGTAAAGGGGGAGTGAGCTTGCAGCACCAGGTACGGGCTTTCAGTGTCACTCTATGTTATAAGGGGATGACTGGTGAAAATGAACATGGGCTCTCAGTGCTGCACGAGAGGTTTCCACTGCATCTCCAGGTGCCAAGCACTCCACTGCCTACTGGCACTCTCCTTCTTCCCCATCAAGTGCCAAGTACTGGATATCCAGTGGCCCTCTCCCATTCCATGCCAAACAGCCTGTGACATCCAGCTGCACTGCCTCTCTCTCACCATCCCAAGCAAGCACTCACGATTTTTTTTTTATGGTAGTTTTTCCATCCGTTTTACACCACCTGCAGCCTCGGCACACGGCCTGCATGAGTGTGGAGGCACGCATGCACACTGTGGCGCCAGCTCAGCCCCTTCTGCAATCCCATCCTTGCTGCTGCCTATGCTTCCCACCGGACCTCCACCCGGTGGGAGCAGAACTGGGGGGGGGGTGACAACCAACCCCCACCACCCTCTAGAGTGGGGAGCAGCCTACCAGCTCCACTCAATCCTGCTCCTCCCTACCCCCCACACCCCGAGGTAGTTCCTGAACCTAGGTTGCCGGCGTAACACAATGTAAGGCATTCAGCGCCTCAACCTTCAGCACCACCAGGCCGGATCCCATTTTTAAGTCAAGTAGACCAAAAGCATGCCCTTCCCTCTTTCTGTCCCACATGAAGCACTCAGTAGTGTCCAGTGGTACCCCCCCTCCCCCGTCCCAAGCATTCCATGCTGCTTAGTGCCACCAGACACCCTCTCCCCATGGCAAACAGACTCAGGGCATGAGACAAACCCCCTTTGTGCCCCTTCCCCCACACACAGCTGCCTCCTCAGTCAGCTGATGAATCAATCCAATGACTTTTAAATGTGGTGCAGTGGAGTTAAAGTGCACACAATAAGATAAATGACTGGGCTGTGCCAGTCACCATCAGAGGGAAGAAGTACGAGGCATATATGTCACCAGGTGCAGGACTTAGTGTGTGGGGGGAGGGGGACCTAGGGATGGGCTTCCAATTCAAAATAAGAAACTGGAGTGGGGAGAGGGGGTTCTGGCACCCTGGCAGAACTCCCAGTGCAGCTCAGGGTGTGTGCGTGTGCAGGTCTGCATGCGTGTGTTACTGGCAGCACTGGGGATTGCCTTCCAGTGAACACAAACTAGAAGTCCAGGGTGTAGGCTGAGCTGACTGGTGGTGCTGGGGATAAGCTTCAGGTGCTATGTACGAAGTTCAGGCAGGAGGCTGTTCTGCAGTACCAGGGTTGAGTTTCCAGGGCCACTACTGCTGTGAATATCCTGGTTCCTCCTGCCTGTCTGCTGTTCGCACACGCCTACAGGGACCGTTTCCTGGCTCCAAGTACAAGTCCACAGGAATCCTAAAGCTGTAGCAGATCAATCAGCAACAACGTACAAGACTTCAAGAACTGACGGTCAATGGAAACTATACATGACACCAGCTTAATATCCCTTTCTGGCAGCTGCTGTTGCATGTCCACAGGAGTCCATAGGATTCAATGGGACACACTAGGACCACTTCTAGTAGGACTTTAACCTAGCTGGGGGCTACCAATAAGAAACATGGTGGGATTTATAGTCATGTAAGATCTCTGGCCAGCAGAGGTACTCACAAGTCTTGGATCTTTGGGAACAAAGAAAAAACATAGCAGGGGAGCATATTCTTATTCAATCCACTAAAGCAGAAATTTTTATTTTTTTATTTTATTGATCATTTCAGAGAGTACCTTTGAGCAGACATGCTTGTTTACAAATGTTCCAAGTCAGTGTCAGTTACAAGGAAACATTACATATAGTAGTCAAACAAGTATATTGCATACAGGCTAGTTCAAATTAATGGAAGCCTTTCAGCTGAAAAACATAAGGCACACAAACCTGACAAGGTATACAGCAGAACTCTCATGCAAGCGATACCACCAGTTAACTAAACACAAATCAATATTTTCCTTGTTTTCTTTTAAAGTTGTATATTATCTTAAAGAAAAATATCAGAAACAATGTCATGTGAAAATGAGAATTTGGTGCATATAATATACAGTAAAAGGAAAGTCCCCTAAAGTAAGGTGCAGACAGCAACCAGGTTCTGAAGGTTTCCCACAGTACTTCCACTGGGTAAGGAAAGGGGCAGACACAGAAGAATAGGTTACTCACCAGTAACCATAGTTCTAGGAGTGGTATATGATTTATAACCACACACTGGCAGTTCCTCTAGCATGATTTTATTGGCCAACACATTGTTAAGCTAAGCTCCTCCCACCACCCAGGCCATAACAGCACCCCAACTCCTTTCCAAGAAGTCAGATCTCACGTGCTGGAAGCAGGATCAGGAGCCACTTGCCAGGAGGAGGCTGGGTGGGTTGTGTGGATGTGAAACATATACCACTGCTAGAAAGAACAGTTATGCAAGAACTTACCATAACAGTAGATCTTCGAGGGATCTCAGTCATCAGGTTACACCGTAGGAACCTTAACCGTCAATGAAGTAGGATCCACACAAGATTTTCAGCAGTACAACTGGGCTGCCCATGCCGTTGACGTTAGTGATACCAACCCTATAAAGGCATGAGCGGCCCTGCTCCCACCTCATTTCTTTCCCCCCGCAGACAAAGGGACCACAGCTCTAGCCATGGGGGAGCAAGGAGAGAGAGAGGTGCCCAGACCCATATGAAAGGCTGGATACACCAGACAGCCAGTTCCTAGACAAGAGCCTCAAGAAGGGGGAAGGCGAGAGGGAAAGCAGACCTGATGACTGAGATCCCCTTGAAGATCTACTGTTATAGTAAGTTCTTACATAACTGTTCTATCTTCTTTGGGGGTATCTCAGTCATCAGGTTACACCGTAGGAACGAGTCCCAAGCAGTTACAGGTGCAGACAGACATACAGTCTGGGAGGAGGGCTCACCATAATCTTAAGACAGTAGGCCCTGCAGCACAACCCTGCCAAAACCTGCATCGGCTCTTGAGGCAATGTCCAGACTGCAGTGCTTGGTGAAAGTATGGATGGCACTTCAGGTGGCAGCCACACGTCAGTGGCCAAGACACCTCGGAAACAAGCCACAAAGGTAGCCATGCTTCTCGTGGAGTGAGCCTTGACAGTTCCAGGCAACTCTACAAACTTGTAGCAGAACACAATGCAGTTTGTACGCCATTTGGATAAACATTGCTTAGAAACAGAAGCGCCCCCTCTACCTGGGGCGAAGGAAATTAACTGTTTCGACTTACAACACTCCTTGGTCCAAACCAAGTAGTACTTCAAAGTTCTGCACACATCTAACGTATGGAGCAATGCTTCACTTGGATTAGCACGCGTGGGAAAACAAACAGGAAGGTGGATAGACTGGTAGAGTGTAAACTCTTGAGACCACCTTGGAGAGAAACATAGGATTTATGCGCAAAGTCACTGTCTTTGTGAAGTTCAAATAAGGCTACTTACACCAGAGGGCCTGAAGCTCACAAATTCTTCAAGCAGAACTAATGGCAATTAAAAACAACGCTTTCCAAGACAGAAAGCGTAAATCGCAAGTAGCAACTGGCTCAAAGGGAGACCAGGTCAACTTCTCCTAAACAAAATTCTAGTCCCAAGCCAGGACAGAAGAACGGATTGGGTTTTTAGATGCAGGATGCCCCTTTAAAAAAGGTACGAGAGAGATCCAGCTGACCAATCATGCAGTCACCCACAGGCTCATGAAAGGCAGAAATAACCGATAGGTGCACCTCGAGGGAGGAGTACTGGAGACCCAAGTCAGAGAGAGAGAGATCAGGTAGTCCAGGATGTGGCTCACTAGACAGGTGAAAGGGTCCAAACTAAGCTTGGCAAACCAGATGGCAAACTGCTTCCACTTCATGGCATATGTGGCTCTAGTGGAAGGCTTCCACATGGCCACTCTGTTGGAGACCCCAAACCTGGCGATGACCATGTCCTCAGGAGCCAAGCATGCAGATGGAGGGACCTGAGTTTCAGATGGACAAGGGTCCACTGATCCAGAGAGTCAGCAGGTTCCTGCAGAGAGGAAGCGGAACCAGAGGTTCCTCAGTCAACTGCTGTAGCAGAGGAAACCATATCTGCAGGGGCCAGAATGGAGCTACCAGAATTATGCTGGCTCTCTCCATCTATAGTTTGATTAGCACCCTCTGCATGAGAGGAAACAGAGGGAAGGTGTATAAAGGAACCTCCCATTCCAGGAGAGGGACAACGTGTCTTGCCAGAAAACTCCAGGCCCAGGATCTAGCGAGCAAAAATTGGGCAGTTCTGCATTGAGTGGGGATGCAAAACGATCCAACTATGGACGACCCCATCTGTCGAACAAGTCTTCTGCGACGGATAAGAGAAGCTTCCATTCATGCATGCTGGACTGAGTCTGTCTGAAGCTATCCTCCAGAGTGTTTAACATGCCAGGCACGTGGACCACTGAGAGTCAGACCATGATCCAATGCCCAGTACCACACTCATGGCCTCCTGCACAGAGGGTACAAATGAGTGTGCCCCCGCCCGGCTTGTTGATGTAGTATATTACATACAGATTGTCTGACTGCACTAGCAGATGACCTGGAGCAAGGTGTTCCTGAAAGGCTTGCATGGCATACAGCAACACCCTCATCTCCAGGACACTGATCTGCAGGGAGGTTTCCAACTGGGACAAAGAGCCTTGAGTCTGGAAGAGACCCAGGTGCGCTCCCCAGCCCAGACCTGAAGCATCCATGGTAAGGATCTGCTGCAGGGAGGATATCTGGAATGGAACGCCCTGAAGCAGATTGAAGGGGTCCAGCCACCACTGTAGTACCCTACGGACTAGGGAAAGAGGGTCCACTGGAGAATGTGCACATAAAGTCTGGCCAGTGGAACCGTGGGTATGGTAGCTGCCATCAGGCCCAGCAATGTCAGGTACACCCTGGCAGAAATACAGTGGCTTTGAGAGACTTCTTGAGCTTGTGCTATAAGGCACTCCCCACCCTGTTTTGGAGTAGAATGGCCTTTCCCTGTGCCAAGTCCAGAACCGCCCCCTACATATTGCAGCATTTGGGACAGTAAAAGGACCGACTTGGGCAAACTGACGGTGATGCCCAGGAAGTGGAAAAACTGGGAAGTTCTCTCCAGAGTCAGCAGAAGCTGTTCCCTGGATGGGGCCTTTAGGAGCCAATCACCAGATAAGGGAAAACATACAGTCCTTGCCTTCTGAGAGCTGCTGCTGCTAAGCACTTGGTAAAGACTTGCAGCACAGAGAACAAGCCAAAGAGCAGCACCTTGACCTGATGATGCTCCGCCATGAAAGGCAAAACAGAGAAACTTCCTGTGAGGAGTCAAAACCAATATGTGTAGCTCAGCATCCTGCATGTCCAGTGAGCAGAGGCATCAGGCCTGGCAAAGTTACCATCCGGAACTTTTTGTACAGGATATACAGATTGAGGTCCGTTAGGTCTAGAATGGGCCTCAAATCTCCGGTCTTTTTTGGGGACTAGGAAAAACACTGGAATAAAACCCTTTGTTTCTCTGGTGTCTGAGTACTGGCTCAATAGCCTGCTTGTGCAGAAGGGACTGTACCTCCACCCAGAGAACAGACAGGTGATCCATGGGGTAACTGGAGGGTGGGGGGAGGGGTTTCTGGAGGCTGCTCGATAAGCTCCAGGGTGTGCCCCCTCTCTATGATCTGCAGAATCCATGCATCTGAAGTTATGGTTCTCCACTGATTCAGATGGAGGGAGAACCGACCTCCAACCACCGCCTCCTGGTTTGGGACCAGAAAAGGAGGGGGGGGGGGGTCTGGCAAGGAGTCAAGCAGAGATGGAGCCAGCCGCAGGGGCTGGTCCTTCACTTCTGGGGCGCTTGGCCACAGCTCCAGCACTGTGGGGGAGGGCAAGGCAGCCAGGGTTCTACGTTTCCCTTGGGGCCGTGAGGCTGTACCAGGTCTAATATTTGCTTTGTGAAAGAGAGGGCACCTCCTACCACTTGGTTGAATGTAGTAGAGGGAGTGGACAGACTTAAGAGCTCTGCCTGAGGCTTGTAGGTTATTGATAATGTCCTGGACATCAAGACCAAACAGCTTAGTGCCATTAAAAGGATCATTAAGCACTTTCTGCTGAACATCAGCAGCAAAACCGGATACCCTCAGCCATGAGTGCCTACACAGACATATGTCCGAGGCAGCAGCCCTGGCAACAGTGTCAGCCATGTCATAGAGGGCTCTGAGGAGGCGCTTGCTAATGTCCTCAGCCGCCTGAAGGCACTGGAGCAGCTCTCGTTTTTGTGCGCCTTCTGGGAAGGCTTGGGCAGTGGCCTTGTCCTTCTTCCAATTAGCATTTTGGTACTTTACCATGCGAGACAGGTAGTTTGCAACCCTCAGACCTAGTGTGGAGGAGGCATACACCCCTCTTACCCCAAAGGTCAATTCTTCGAGAGACTCTATCCGGGGGAAGAGAACTAAGGCGTTTAGGTGCCTGAGACCTGTCGTGAGCTGCCTTAATGACCACGGAGTCTGTTTTGGACTGGGCAGCACAACAAGAGAACCACGGGGGGGGGGGGGCATGGTAAAGTTTATCTGCCCTGTGAGGCACAGCTGGCACCAGGTCTGGTCTGTGCCAGCCTGCTGTAGCTGCATTCCTTAATGCCAGTAAGACTGGAGGAATGATTTTTGGGAAGTCCACCAGCTCTTTCCTGGTGACATCCTCTTCCTTGTTGTGGAAGCCCATGGCTGAGGACAACTGCTTCATCACACTAAAATATTTGGGGTCCTCCAGAGGAGACCAAGGAGTATGTTTAACTGAATCCTCACTGACAGAGGAAGCTGTGGACTGGTCAGAGACCAAGATCTCTTCCTCTTCTTCCACCTCATCATCAGGAAGAATACGGTCTGGATGGTACTCCTCGACGTCGACCTCCTCCAGATCCTAGTCTGGCATCAGGTGCGCCGCCGACGGCTTGCGGGAAGCTTCCTGTGGCTGATGACAAGGCACTGATGACAAAGCTGCCATCGACAGCATCGGCGAGGAAGGCCTATATGTGCCTAGCTGTTGAACTATCACTGAAGCAAATTTTGTCAGGATTTTATTCAAGTAGATGAGGTTTGTTGATGGAGAAGGGATCGATGGCATGGGTGTCGACGACCCACCTGCTGGGTCCTGTGAGCTAGAAGAGTCTGTAGCCCTGGAGGGAGAAGGGGCAGGCCTTGATGGGAAAGCCGAAGGGGTCAATGACCTGGAGGCTGACAGCCGGCTGCCCTGAAAATGGGGATGCTGTTGGTATGGCTCTGGTGGGCACAGAGACCTAAATAACGGTTTTGCGCCTTGGTGCAGCCACAGCTAATGAGGATGCCTCAGAAAAAGGAGGAGAGGCTGTCTGGGAATCAGACAGACGCTGGGGTCGTTGCCATCTCTCTCTTTTTTGCGAACCCCCCCCCCCCGCCGAGGATTTGTCTCTGGCCTTGAAGGCCTGGGAGCTCGACAATCCCATGACTGACTGAGAAGCCGGGACCCTGGAGGACCTCCACCCAGAACTGGCTACCTGCTGATCCATCAGGAAATTTCTGAGAGCCTTTCTGCATCACCTGAGGGTTGTTTGGTTAAACTTCTGAAAGTGCTCACAGTCAAACTTTGCGGTCAGGGCCAAGACAGCAGACACAGAGAATGTTCATCTGTGGAGGCAATCTCCTTTCCGCAGTGGCAGCAACAGAAGAGAGAAGTCAAAAGATTAACTATCAACAAAAACAAATTGGAGGAATCTCTTTAGTAAAAGATTCTGAAAAATAAGTAAAGAAAAAGCAGTAGGCAAAAAAGGCATGAACACTGCATTGGCACTTCAGCGGAGACCCATGCGACTCGACGCTGGGAAAGAACTGAGGACGGAACAGGGCCACTCACACCTTTATAGGGTGGGTGATGTCGACAGCGTGGGCGGCCCCAATTATACTGCTAAAAATCTTCTGTGTGGATTCTGCTTTGACTGTGAAGGTTCCTACGGTGTAACCTGATGACTGTGATACCCCTGAAGATCTATGATTACAGGTGAGTAACCTATTCTTCCAGGGGTGTGGATATGGTTCACTTATACACACACACAGTCAGACTCCTATTAGCTCTCCAGGAGGAGGGGGCAAGATGCACAACCCTAGTTGGCAGAGACTGGAGAACCAGCATGACCCGACATCAATGCAGTAATGAGAAACAAAGGTGTGTGCTCACTTCCAAGTAGCAGCCCTACAGATCTCCTGTATGGGGACATCCCTGGAAGCAGTCACTGAGGCAACAGTATGTGTGGTGGAATGAACCCTAATCCCTGCAGGAAGCTCCCAACCAGCCAACTTAGAGCAGAGGTCAATACAACATGTGATCCACCTTGCAATCATCCGCTCTGCTGCTGGTCTGCCAGGCACAGCTTCAGCATAAGTGAAAAACAGCTGGCAAGCCTGTCCCTGAACTCCAGTTGTACGCTCCACATAACAGGAGAGTGCCCTCTGCAGGCCCAGGGTATGGAGCCTGTGGGCAGCCTCCAAAGGTGGGTTGGTAAAATACAATAGCAAGTTAATCACTTGCTTAAGGTGAAACTCTGATATCACTATCAGGAGGAACTTTGAGTTTGGGAGAAGGACGACCTTGTTCCTGTGGAAGACCAGATAGGGAGACTTCGCTGAGAGCACCTTGGCCTCACCACTTCTTCTGGCAGACTAACTGCCACCAGGAAGGCCGTCTTCCACAACAGGTGACAACTTACACCTGTGCATCGGCTTGAAAGGCTTGTCCATGAACACAGCCAGGACCAGCAGTAAGTCCCACGGTGGAGGTGGTTCACGCACTGGAGGGGACAAGTGATCAAGGCCCTTGAAAAAGAAATAGCCTGACTACATTCTTCTGCATCACCATTGGCACACCAGCCCGCGCCAATCAAGCAGACATGCCTGACAGGTGCTCCTTAAGGGCTGTCGCTCACAGTCCCAGCTAGGAAAGGGACCAGAGGTAGACCAGGATGCTAGCCACCGGGCAGGCAAGCGGATCAAGCTCCCTGCCCTGATGCCAAAAGGGAAACCTCTACCATTTAAATGCATAACACCTACAAATCAACTCTTTCCTGGAGTCCTCCACCATTGCAGAACATCCTCGAAGAGACTCAAGGCCTGGAACTCTAGCCACTCAGGAACTGGGCTGTGAGGTGCAGGACCGTCCCCTGAAGTCTGGTCACCAGGTCTGGGTGGAAAGGCAGTGGCCACGGAAGGCTGTTGAGGCTGAGGAGATCCGGGTACCACAAGTGCCTTTTCCTTCCTCACCTTTACAAGTACTCTGTGGAGCGGGGGAAGGAACGAAAAGGCATACACAAGGTCTGGCTCCAGGGCCTCGTGATGGCATCTACCATCAGTGACCTGGACTGTGGGACGCAGCCAAAAAACAGTCTCAATTTAGCGTTCTCCCAAGAGACAAATAGGTCCACCGAGGGTGAGCCCCACACAGGGCAGACAGGTTGTTCACTACCTCCAGATTCACAGACCACTCACGTGACATCTCTACCTAGCTGAGAGCATCTGCCAGCTTACTGTTCTCCCATGACATGAACAGCCAGGAGATTGGTGCCCAGGCTGTGCAAGAGGGTCCAGGTGTGGAGTGCCTCCCGACATAAAAGAAGGGAGTGTGTGCTGCCCCGTCTGTTCAGGTAAAACATGGTCGTGGTGGTGTATGTCTGGACTTGACTGACCTGACCCTGACTTGTGAAGCAATCTCCATCACAGCCAAATGCACTATATAGAGCTCCAGCAAGTTTATGTGGTGACGCGACTCCCTGAGTGACCAGAACCGGTGAGCCATATGGTCTCCCAGGTGTGCTCCCCACCCTACCAGAAGGGAGTCTTGTTATCAGCGTGACAATCAGCTCTGGGCAAACAAAAAGGATTCCTTCCTCCAGATGTTACTGGACAAGCCACCACTGGATGGCATCCCACATCGGCTGGGTCACTGTGATCAGCTGGTCGAAGTGGCCTAGGCCCCAGGACCACTAATGGCCCAGATCCCAGAGAAGGAGACAACAACCAGCAGACCATACTGATACAGGATGCCATGCACCCCAGCAGCTGTAGGAAATCCCGGGCAGGGTGCAAGAGCCCAATCTGAAATGATCGGGCACAGGAGGTAAGGTCCTGTGCCCCGTCCACTGGGAGGCAGGCCATAGCCCACAAGGAGTCTAGTTCTGCCCCAATGATCTTGTTCACCTCTTTCAATACCAGTGTGGACTTGTCCAGGTTGACCAACAGGCCCATGTTTCAGCATGTCTGGAGAGCTAGGTCTGTGGCTCTCTCCATGGCCTCACTGGATGGGCCGGCTACCAGCCAGTCGTCCAGGTAGTGATACACTCTAACTCCTAGGCTCCGTAGGTGGTCTGCCACCACTGCGCTGCATCTGGTGAAGACCCTTGGTGCAGAGGAGAGGCCAAAGGGCATGACCTGGGATTGGTACAGGACCTCTTCTGCATGGAGACAGAGGTACTGGCGGTGGGACCTGCAGACGAGAATGTGGAAACACACATCCTGGAGGTGCAGGATGCAGAACCAAATGTTCTGTTCCAAGGGTGCTATAATCCTCCTCAGAGTGATCCTCCAGAACTTGCGCTTCTGCATGTACCAGTTGAGATCGTGTAGATCCAGTATGGGGCACCCATCCCCCATGTATTTCAGGACCAGGAAATGTAACTGACAGGCCAGTGTATACGGGAAACTGATCTACTGCCCCTTTTGCAAGAAGCCGGGTAATATCCTCCCCGAGGGCAGACAGTGTGCCCTGAGACACCCTGGACTCTTGAGGCGTATAGCGGCGGAAGTGCAGGAGACCATCGAAGTCTAGAGACAGTCCTCTGCCCATTACGCCCAACACCCACTTGTCCGTTGTGCTACTGGACTAACATAGCAAGAAGTGACAAAGCAAGCCTCCAACAGGGAAAGCAGCAGGGACAGGACAGCTGGAGGGGTGACACCCACCAACCGTCATGGAGCAGCTTCTGCCAAGGAACCAGCAGCTGCTAGCAGAAGGGCACCACTACTCTTGCCCCCCAACCCCTTATGGACCTTGGGCCCCGCACTTCTGCTTGGGGTGCCAGGCCTGAAACTGCCCCTGCTGGGGCTACTGCTGGGCAGGCTGTCCTTAGGCTTTTTCATCTGGTCCTTCTTGGCTGAAGTCAGAGTTAAGGGTGGTGCTGGACTTCTCAATCTGACTGCAATGCCCTTCCACCCCAGGGCCAAAGAAGCTGGTGCCCAGGAAAGAGACATCAGCCAATTTCTGTTGTGTGCCCACCACGAAGGCGGACAAACACATCCAAGCCCTGTGACGTATGGAGACAGCCGCTGCCACTGCACAGATGCATGAATCGTCCATGTCCAAAGCTGTTTGGAGCTGGTGTTTAGCCAGTGACTGACCATGGTATCTGATGAGCTCCACTGCCATCCGCTGCTCTGGATGGAGGTGGGAGACAACCAGATCAAAGATTCCCATCAGGGAATGACCATAATTTGTCATCAAGATGGCACAGTTAGCATGATGGAGACCCAGAGTGGTTGCAACATACACTTTTTTTGCGGCATAATAAATCTTACTGCACTCCTTGTCCAGAGGTTTGTCCACGTCCCCCGGTGTCCAGATTTACGGAACACCAAATCAGTTACCAGCCCTTCAGCTGAAGGGTGGTCAGAGAAACCCTGAAAGGGAGCCCGCAGGGACTGCATTACTTGTGAGACACACAGGCAGAGGGTGCCAGGCAGGTTCACAGACACAGCCAAAGCTCCAGGGCTGGTCCCAAAATAAACTCAGCCACCAGGAAGGCCACCCCGGGAGTCATCCTGGTACAAACTGTCCACAATAGGGTACTCAGCCTTCTTCTGGACTGGCTCTAGTGGGACTGGCACAGACTCCAAGATCAGCTGGAGTAGCTCACCGAGGGATACCACCTCATGGTCAGTGGAAAGCTCCTCAGCCGCGCTATACTCTCATCCAATGACTCCTCCAAGATGGCCATTGGTCTGTGATTGTCATGGACCTCCTGGGAATCCTCACCTGGGGTAATCCAAACAGACAGTCAGCCTGGCAAGTTGGGGGCCAAACAGCCAGCCTCCTTGGTCAAAGCGACAACTGGCAGCCGTCAGGGTGATGGCTCCACCCTAATCAGTGGAGAAGCAGGTATGGGGAGCACCTGTGGAATCTGCACCTTCAGGGTAACCACTGTCGGCTGCCAGGGGATCATAGGTCCTTGGATAGAGCCCTGCCCAGCCTCGTGATGGCCCACTGCTGCCAGAGGCACTCCTTGCAGCACTGGCACATCTTACGCACACGCCTCTCCTCACCCGATGATGAGGAGGACAAGGAACACTGATGGCAGTGCCTCCCAGTCAAGTAGGATCTAGAGCGCAAATGCATCGACCACAACCTCGACTGTCAACCACTCAGCCGACGACCAGGAGTCTTCTTTCAGCTGACAACACATGACGCACCTATAGACTCTGAGCAACAAGGGTGTCTAAGACCCGACCCCAGGTGAAGGCTGCTGGAAGGACTGACCACGGTCACTGATCGGGTCCACATCCTCCTGAGTGAGAACTGGGAACGCTGTCTGTGAGGCCGCCTCCTCAGCCTCGTTCAACAACCAGCTGACCAGGTCAAGAACAATCAATACTGCCTGGTCAACTGGAGCCAAGGACGACAGGCTAGACAGAAGAGCTGAAGAGCCCTTGACCTACCCAACCTGGAGCAGTCTGACAAGTCAAGGGACAAGGAGGACTTCGATCTCTCTCATTCCACAACCAGCACCGGTGATGTTTAGATTCTGAACCACAGAGGGCAGGGCTCTCCCCCAAGGACTGGAGGGACCGGCACATGTCACAGAACTGCTCCATGAAGAACCCTCCAACACTGGGCCCAGGTGTGAACAGTGCCGAGACTGAGGAGGTGCCCACCACGGCAGCCACCACTTGCACCTTGAGGGCTGCAAGCTGCGCAGTAGACCCAGCTGCAGCCAAGGCTTTTTTCCAGCCCTTAGAACGCTCCTTCAGATCCCTTTCTGAAGGCTGACCCTGCAAGAGCCACAATATCCTGTCCTCAGGGGACAAAGGAAGCATGAATAAATGCAGGCTGCACTCACCCATGTCGTGCTGTCCCCCCCCAGGCAGTACATGCACGTGTTGTACAGATTAGTGACCGACAACTTCTGGCAGCACCAAACAGAATCTGAATCCCGATTTTTTGTGTTCTACCACTGGTCCAGAGATGAAGTGAAAGAACAGAGAAACTACAAGCAAACCAGTTCGAAAACTTCAAAACAAAAGGTTCGCCTATGGCTCAGAAAAATCCTAAGCACAGCACAAAGGACATGACCTGTTCTTCCAACAGAAAGAAAGATCTAAATCATGAGGGTGGAGTCGGGGGATACCACCCAGGTGGTGGGAGGAGTTTAGTTTAAAGACATACCCATCCAATAACATCATTCCAGAGTGTGGACGTGAAGCATATCCACATCCCTAGAAGAAAAATATTTCTTAAGGACGAGGAAGTAGATTTTAAACAGCAAGTTTTCCAGTGCAAGAAATGAAAATTATGTACCCACCGTAATTCTTGATCTTCTTGGACGATGTCTCCACTACTCTTTCATACTACTGGGACTGACCCAGCAGGAGCCAAAAATCTTTAGGAGGGCCAGAGCCTAGGTATGGCCGTAAGGAAGTGACACCGCAAGCCCAGCTTGCACCGTATAGGCTACCTCGGCGTTGACCCTCCAACCGTCTCAGTATATATTTTTATTTATTTTTTACAGCGGAGGTGCAGAGTAAACTAACTTAGTGAAACTAACCTATGTCGGACATAAGATAGTCCGAATGACCCGTGTAAGAAGGGTCAACACAGTTTTCACAGCACAGCCATCGAGGGAGTGAAGACCAAAAACAGATGAGTGAGCTCGGGGGATGAAGGGTGGGTGTGTGACTGAGTGGTGGAGACTCTGTCCAAGAAGATCAAGAATTATGGTAGGTACGTCATTTTCATATCTTACTGGACATAAAGTCTCCACCACTCATTCACAGTAATGGGAGAGTACCTAGCTAAATAATCTCCCGAGAAGGGCGGCAAGAAAGAGGAGCTCACTTAGGACAGAAGTCCATTAAGAACTGTCCTGCCAAAGGACTGATGCTGCCTGGCATGGACATTCAAAAAGTAGTGCCTTACAAATGTGTGCACAGAGCTCAAAGTAGCTACATTGCAGATGTCTGCAATGGGCACGTTTCGAATTTCTGCCAGAGATGCCGCAACTGCCCTGGTAGAATGAGCGTATACTCTGCCTTCCAGTTTAACCTGTGCCATGGAGTAGCACTGGCGAAGACATGCCACCAGCCATGCTGAAATACATCTGATATTAACAGGCTGACCCAGTCGGGCCATGCTGAAAGAGAAAAACAGTTGTTCTGATGTGCAGATTTCTTTAGTTCTGTCTAAATAGAACCGCAAAGCTGTTTTAACATCCAGAGAATGAAGGGTATGCTCCCCCTCATTCTGGAAGTTCACGAAGTAGGTCGGAAGGACCAATGGCTGGTGCAGATGGAATTCTGATACCACTTTAGGGAGAAATTTAGGGTGAATTTGCAGAACCACCTTATCTTTGTGAAATACAGTATACGGAAGGTCTGTGACAAAAGCATGCATTTCAGACACACTGCGAGCAGAAGTAATGGCTACAAGAAAGGTGATTTTCCAGGTCAAAAACTTCAGCTCACAAGTTGCTAGGGACTTGATAGGTTTAAGGGTGAGCATATCTAGCACAAGATTAATGTCTCGGGCAGCTACCGGTGGTCTGCTGTGAAGTATGCCCTTAAGGAACCTCTTGACCAGAGGTAATTGAGCCAGAAACATGGAGTGTATGGGCTCGTGGTATGCCGAGATCGCGCAGAGGTGAACCTTTACAGTGGAGTATTGCAGACCTGTATTTGACAGGTCCAGAAGATACTCCAGGACTTTGTTTGCTGGGCAGAAAAAGGGGTCCCAAGAGGACTTTGCACACCAGATGGAGAACCGCTGCTACTTAGCCATGTAGGTTTTTCTAGTAGCTGGCTTGCATGCCGCTAACAGAATATCAGAGACCCTGCATGAAACATCAAACCTACTCACCTCTATCTCCTCAGGAGCCAGGCATGGAGGTAAAGAGATCTCAGATAGGGATGAACCACTGGGCCCTGGGTAAGCAGGTTCACTTGAAGTGAAAGCTGTCTCAGGGAAGTTTCCGATAATCTGTTGATTAATGGAAACCAGATCTGACGAGGCCAGAATGGGGCGATGAGGATCGTTCTGAACCCCCTGAGCCTCCAGTCTGAGTAGAACCCTCTGAACTAAGGGAAGAGGAAAAAATGCGTACAGTAAGCATCCTATCCACCACAGTGTAAATGCATCCTGACAAAATGCCAGGTCCTGGTTTTCTGGAGCAGAATAGAGGTAGTTTTGTGTTGAGTGCGGACGCAAATGGGTCCAGATTCGGAGTTCCCCACTCTTCAATGAGCGACTGCACGACATTTGTGTCGAGACCACTCGTGAGGATCTGCTTCAGTCCTGCTGAGATGATCCGCCAGATCGTTTTGCACTCCCGGCAGGTAAATCGCTTGGATCAGAGCTTTGTGTTCTAGGCACCATTCCCACGCTCTCATTGCTTTCCTGCATAAGGGGTAAGAGTGTGCTTCGCCTTGTTTGTTGATGTAGTACACCACTGCTCTGTTGTCCGTTTGAAGGAGAATGATCTTTTGACAGAGAATGTCCTTCAGAGCTCGGACTGCGTACAGGACGGCTCTCATTTCTAGAACATTTATGTGGAGTTGAGACTCATCCTGATTCCATCAACCCTGGGTGTGGCGATCTTGACAGTGAGCTCCTCATCTGAGTAGGGATGCATCCGTGGTGATGGAGTTCTGAGATTCCAGAAGGGCAAAGGGAAATCCTTCCAAAGGGTTGTCCTCTCGCGTCCACTAGGTGAGTGACAGTTTTAGAGGTTCCGTCACCTTGATGTGAAACGACTGGGGATGTGTGGTCAGGGACCACAGAGTGCAGAGCATCCACTGAGTAGTCCTCATGTGAAGGCGAACCAAAGGAACAGTGAACACTGAGGATGCCATGAGACCCAGCATCCACTGCATCGAGAGAGCTCGAATGGAGTCGTTGTCTGATGAATTGGGCCATCTGAAGGATGTCGTTCCTTCTGTGCTCTGAAAGAAAGGCTTTTGCGTTGGAGGTATCCAGAAGGGTTCCTATGAAGAGGACCCGCTGGGAGGGCTGTAGCTGCAATTTCCCCAAATTTAACAGAACTCCCATGGACATGAGGAAATTGAAAGCGGTAGCCACGGCTTCCCAAATAACTTGACTGGAGGGGTTTGCTAGAAGCCAGTCCAGATATGTAAACATCTGAATTCCGAGCTTCCTGAGATAAGCTGCTAGAACTGCAAAGCACTTTGTAAGGACTCGTGGCGCCAAGGATAGCCCAAAAGGCAGGACTCTGAATTGGTAGTGTTGACCCAATGCCACAAATCTGAGGTATTTATCTGCATGTTCACGGAGGCCAGCCAGTCATTCCGATGAATCAGAGGTAACAGGGAGCCGAGAGAGGATATCTTGAACTTTTCCTCTCAAAGGAATTTAGCTTCCTTAGATCCAGAATAGGGCGAATGCTGCCTGTTTTCTTTGGAACTAGGAAGTAATGGAAGTAGAAACCTGTGTTTCGCTGATCCAGCGGAACTACTTCTACTGCCCTGCTGTTCAGAAGGCCTTGAATCTCGGAAGCAAGAAGGTCTGAATGAGAAAGACAGCTTGGGCTGTCATTTGGGTGGATAATCCAGAGGGGGTTTCTGAAAGGTTTAGAGAGTATCCCTCGCAGATTACACCAAGTACCCACTTGTCTGATGTGATAGACTTCCACTGGTCGTAAAACTGAGTCAGACACCCTCCTACTGCCGAGGAAAAGTCCCCCTCGGCCAGCTGAGGTGGGACTTAGGCCGGAATCTGAGGGTGGCACTAGGCGCTTTGGAGCCCTGTGCCTTCTGCTGCATTTTGTTTTGCGGCTGAGGGGCTTGATTTCTGTTGAAACCCCCTTTGCCCTTACCACGAAAGGACTGACTGTTATGAAACTGCCGCCGGTGCCCGCCCCGTTGAGGGGCTGCAGATGGCGGTCTGGCTGTTTTGACAGCCATTCCAGTTTTCTGTGTGGTCTCTCGTGCCTGCTCGACCAGAGGATCAAACAGATAAGTACCATCAAAAGGCAAACTCACTCTCTGCTGGGCATCATTCGTGAATCCCAATGTGCGTAACCAAGAGTGACGTCGGGTGCATACACCACCTGCTGCTGCTCTTCCAGAAGCAGTGTCAAAGGCATCCATAGCGGCTTTAAGCTGCCGATTATTGGATTCAATGCCTCTAGTAATGGTCTGAAGAAGTTCTGTGTTAATGTTCGAATCTGGAAGAGCTTCTACAGTAGCCTTGAGCGAATGCCAGAGAGTATACTTGCACTGAGAGAAATAACACTGGTAGCTTGCACTACGCATGCCCAGGGTGGAGGCAGCGAAGACTTGCTTTCCCAAAGTGTCAATTTTGTGTGATTCCTTGTTTACTGGGTGTGCCGCCGATTCCCGAGGAAGAACGGCTTTGTCATTCTCTGCCAGGGCAACTATGGCATCGGAAAAGGCTTGCGAGGCCAGAATAGAACGATCTTTGGGAGGGGCATATTTCCTATCTATGGACTTGGCCACAGAGGGAATAAGCTCAAGATTATTCCACACCATTTGTGAGAGGACCTCAAAAGAGGGTTGCACGGGAGGAGTCAATTCAGCAGCGTCAGTGGTTCAGTACGTAGCACACTCTCCTCTGAGGCCGGGAAATCAGAGCGCTGTGGGTTCAGTTCCCACATCTGGCACTTGGGTCAATATCCCAGTACTGACACTGTAGTACAGCATGAGAGGGGTGCTGCACTTCTGAGGTGCCGTCTTTCGGATGAGACGTTAAACAGAGGTCCCATCTGCCTGTTCTGGTGGTAGTTCAGGTGGATGTTAAAGATCCCATGGCACTTATCGAAAAGAGCAGGGTAATTTCCCCGGTGTCCTGGCCAAACTTCCCTCATTCACTAAAAAAAAAAAACACCACCAACAGCTTAATCTAGTTCAAGGTCAGCTGGCATTCATCTGTATCCCCCTCCCCCGGGTCGTGCCTGAAAATAGGCAGGATTTGTCTACTGCACTCACCCGGTCAACAAAAACTAAATAAATAAAATTCCACAGCAATATCCGGAACGTGCAGATACTACAGATGCAGCAATTTCCCAAGAACAATCTCTGAAGTCTGGAGAGCGAGAGAGAAGAGAGAGAGAGAGACACAGAGAGAGAGAGAGACACACAGAGAGAGAGAGAGAGAGAGAGAGAGACACAGAGAGAGAGAGAGAAGAGAGAAGAGAGAGAGAGAGAGAGAGAGAGAGACAGAGAGAGACAGAGAGAGACAGAGAGAGACAGAGAGAGACAGAGAGAGACAGAGAGAGACAGAGAGAGACAGAGAGAGAGAGATTCATGTTCTTAAGAAGAGACTTAAAGGAAAGGTCCTCAACCAGAGGCTCTGCTGGAAGAGACGGTTTATTTGCCACCCCCAGAGAGGAATCATCATCAAAGTTGTCCCCCAATCGAAGATCAGGATCAAGCTTAATATCATCTCCTACTAGCTCTGGAGGGACAAAATATATAGTAAAGGGGGGAGGGGAGGAGGAGCTCCGTGAATCGGAGTTGAAAATCCCAGTGCCCCACCGAAGGTGTTCCCGGTGCTGGCACAGAGTGCGGCGCCAAAAACGGCAGTGCCGGCACCAGAGGAGCCGCAAATCCAGAGGCCCCTAACCCCACGCTCAGGGAGGGAAATCTGAGAAATTCAGCAGGAGATAAAGGCACCTGTGCTGGCCCCTGCGCCACAGCCATATGAGGGGAAAGCACCAGAACGTGGCATCAACAGTATCAGAGAAGGCGCCATGCAACTAAACCCCGGCAACAGACTCACCGGTTTAGGCAGGCGGGACAACCGCTGAACCCACTGCTCCATAAGAGTAGCCCAATGTTAAAACTGCTCACCGGAGGACCCTCCAGGGGGCAGGGAGGGACTCCGGAGTCAAGGATGCCGGTCATCAGAAACAGAGGCCTTAGGAGACCCCGGAGGAGTCAGAGATGAACCCTTGCTCCTCGCTACGGACGATCGACGCGCAGACATACCAGAGGGTGACCTCGAGCGGTACAGTTTCTTTTTCAACCAGGAGGCCGAAGAAGAACGCAAGGTCAAGCAGCGCCAAGACCTCAACTACGATCGAGACTGGGACCGCTTCTTTTTGTGCTTTCGGGAGGACCGCCCCCCGCACCGGACTGCCTGTAGTCAGACACCCCCGTAGAGGGCGGCAGACCAGATCCAGCCCTGTTGAAAAACGCAACTTTCATGCCAAGTCTATACCATCACCTGCCCCGTTCAAGGTTGACTCCGAAGGAGGGCTGAAGACTTCTTGATGAAAATACTATATATTTTTTTTTAACTGAATTTAATAAAATAAAATCTAATCAAATACTAAAACGACTATAGCTACTGTCGTATAGATGTGAAGTTTTGACTCCTGGCAGGCGAGAAACAGTGTCTGAAGTGCACTTAGCGGAAAAAAAAGGAACAGCAGCAGTTGGAGGGACGATGCAGAGGTAGCCTATATGGCGTGAGCTGGGCTCGCGGTTCCGCTTCCTCACGGCCCTACCTAGGCGCTGGCCCTCCTGAAGATTTTGGGCTCCCGCTGGGTCCTAGCACCTCCAGCATAGTCCCATTAGTGTGAATGAAAGGTGGAGACTATGTACAGGAAGATCAATGCTCAGTGTTCATTCTGTGAGTGAAAGATACAGGACACCAAGTTCGCTTCTCTTAAGCAAACCTTTTCCAAGAGCACTGGCTGGCACAAGGACAGGGGTGCTACCTGCCATGCTGGCAAAGGAGTTTTTTTTTTTTTTTTTTTTTTTTTACTTGCTGTTTATGCCCTCTTCCTCACAGCATCTGCCCCTTCCCTCAGGGACTCCCTAGGTAACCTACAGGGCTCTACCAGGCATCTTGGGGACTGCTTCAGTGGACCAGACCCCCATCCAGCCTCAGATAACACCCCCCTCGGACGGGGTAGGAGGGAGACCTTGGGTTGTTCCCCCAACAAAACTAATGTCCGGTGTGTCGGGTGGTCCAACCAAGCCTCTCCCCAGATCCTGATTATATGTGGCTAAGGCGCAGGAGCCCATCTCCAGGTGCAGATGCAGGGTGTTTTCAGTTTCCTGATCCCTGCACCATGTAGACGACGGCACACCAGGAGGTCCAATGAGATGAGGGCATGCCGAGACGTGCCGCCACAACGGACCTCGGACGACATCATACCCTCCCCACACTCTGCGATCCTGACTTGCACCTTCACCTGTGGTCACCCAGATGGCGGTATTGCAACAGGAGCCATAGCCCACCCTCCTTGGAGAAGGAGAGCAGCCCGCTGGGCATTCAATCCTCCTCCCAACAGCCGGCCCTCCAGCAAACCGGGCTCGCTCCTGAACCAGGGTCACTGGCGTCTGAAGCAACAGCGCTACCGCTTAGCTGGCGGTCCGGCTGGCAGCCAAGGTTTCTAACATGAGTCAAAACAGTGATGCCATACACACACATTAACAAAAAAATGAAGCATCTCCACTCTGAAATGCTGCTTCGGAGTTTAGAATGGTGCTGCGGAATTATAACTCCATTCAAATATTGCTGTGTGCTGGTGCTCCCTCTAGTGTCCGAGCATCAGATTTGTTTTCTTTGCTGAAGAGAAGAGTCACCTGGGAGACTTCAACTCTACTTGCCAAGTCATTTTTTTTGTGTGTAAAGCCTATCATTATGTCTATTTTGTCATTGTTTGCATTAGTTAAGTTATTTTCATCTGTTACTTTAGTGGTTTTCTCTGGTTCCTGATTGGTTCCCCGGAACCAAAGAAAAGTAAATTTTGCAGATACCACTTAAACACGGTAATTTTTTTTGTTAAAAATATTCAAAGAACTGCTAAACTTTTATTTAGCGGTTTGCAAATTTTATTTTGCAAGAAACCGGCAATACTTTTTGGGCTAAATTCAGTCAACTGGTATGACTAAAAGGCCTAAGAAAATGATAGGGCCTATGGGACTTAAAGAACAGCCGACACCTTTGGAAAAACATCAGAAAACATAATACTTAGACACAGTTCAGCTTGTATTTTGTCCATCTTCTACAAATTTCTCATCTCCATTATTTATTACTAAAGAAATTCCCACAAAACATGATGTTTAGCTCTTAGAGTCCCTCTGCCTTTATAGCTTATTCCCAAACTTGATGTCATAATGCTCTGTTGTGACATCAGTTTTTTTTGCCATGGGACGCAATAGGTGCTGGTGAACTCAAGGAACAGCTATGCTGTTATGTATATGACCTCAGTAATAAATACTGCAGATAAGAAATAGAGTTAATGAAAAATATAAGCTGCTTTGTGTTCAAATATGTTTCTTTAAGTTCTTCTCAAGGTGTCAGTGGCTCTATAAAAATTGTGAATCCTGACTTAAGATATTGGTGAAGACAACCCGACACATTTTGGGCAAGATATTCAAAGCTTAGCACCGGGCACAAACCAGTTGCGCTGGAATAGTGCCAAAATTGCCCCCGGCTGCAATATTCAAAAGGCCAATTAGCGCAGGCACTGTGATGGGATTCAAGCCGGTTGCGACTGGTAGGGTTACATTCACCCCATATAGCACAGGGTGTTACTGCACTGTAGGAAAGAATAATATGCACTGTTTGTATTGCACTGTCTGGATAGAAATACAGCACTCAACTATTGTCTTAACGGAACAAAAGATATCAGATCTGACAACAGACAGCTGTTTTTTTACCTATGGGGAGGTTGGCAAAGGCAAACCTGCTGCAAGAAAGATCATTTCAAGATGGTTGTTCTGCTGCATACAATTCTGTTACAAAAAAGCAGGTAAGCAGCCCCCTAAGGGCTTAGAGCACAATCCACAGGGGGCACTGCAGCCTCAGCGACAGCCTCAAGAGGCACCCCTCTGACAGATATCCACAAAGCAGCTACCTGGAAAACTGTACACATTTTCACTAACCACTACTATCTGGACATTCTCTCCAGAAGAGATGCTAGGTTTGTGACAGCAGTTTTACAGAACCATCTTCCTAAATAGGTTACTGTCTTCCTAGCGTACTGCTTTGTAATCTGCATTTTTTGTATGGCATCACTACTGGACTTGTGTTAGAAGAAAAATCACTCACTGTAGAAATGATGTTTCTTCTAATGGGTCCAATAGTGAGCCAATACAATCCCATCCCTACCTGCCTTTCTAGAACACTGTTAGAAAAAGGTTCCCAAAAGTAATATGGATTGAGATACTCTTTTTGCCTGTGTATTTGAATGTTTATGAACGTAATATTTTAAATGTTTTTAAAAATAGTTATGGTATATTTACTTAAACATTAACATTTTAAGTCTGCTTTTTTTTTGCTATCTGGATTAATATAAGCATGATCCCTTCTGCTCTTCAGCACAAATCTTACATAAGCACACAGCAAGATTTAAATGGAGTTCTGATTCCACAGCACCATTTAAGCTCCAAGGCAGTATCTCAGAGTGGAGACGATACATTTTTTTGTATTAGCTCTCTGTAATGACACACTAGAAGAAACAATTACAACAGTAATAACTTCTTGTGTCCCAAGCCTGGGTAGCAGCTGCTGTCTAGTAGGAGGTGTCCCAATAAATGGCTTCCACCTACATGAAGGGAGAGTTTCAGGCACTACTGCAATTCAGCCATCTATTGACTAGGCCAGGTAAGAACACATGGTAAAGCAACATTGGGGAGCGTCATTGTCCCAACCTTTGGCATCTCCAGGGAGGAAATAAAACTAGGGAGTTGGGGGGTAGATGATGCCAACTTGCCTTCACTTGCTGGGATGCTCCAACTGTATAAGCCCTGCCCCAGCCCTGATGGGATCCATTTGGGGTGGATTTGGTGAGTGACTGCCAACTCAACTAAGGATAAGTTCAGCAACAGTCCTGGATAGCAAGAAGAAATCCCTCCAGCATCACACAGCACAGGTCCAAAGGACAGAGAAGCACAACTCCCAAGGCACCAATACATGGAAAGTCA
The DNA here is from genome assembly GCA_016271365.2 of Neoceratodus forsteri. Classification (NCBI taxonomy): domain Eukaryota; kingdom Metazoa; phylum Chordata; order Ceratodontiformes; family Ceratodontidae; genus Neoceratodus; species Neoceratodus forsteri. Next base: position 203,237,100 of record JADMNL010000031.1, read on the forward strand.
TTCCACATAAATCACAACCAGTGACTGATAACCATGACACTCAGAATATGAGCAAACAAAGCAAAGGACCAACCACAAGTTCCTTACCTTCCTTCATATTTGCAAATCGCTCCTTCAGTTGGTGATCCACCTCGGGACCAAAGGCAAAATTATTGACAAAAATAACACTGCAAGAGAAAATTTTGATCGTTATGCAAGCACAAACTATAAGAACACATCATTAATATTCTAATTTCCTGTTAAGTAGCCTCAACGCCCTTCTCCCCTAATTCTATGTTAAGACTCACGTGTCATTGATATGTTAGATTCTGCTTTGCACCTCCAAAATAACCCACGGAAAAGTACAGTTAAGCAAGAACTTACCGTAACAGTAGATCTTCGACAGAGGTTCTTGTAGTAGGTAATGACCATTAGGACTATACCCTCTGGCATCAGGACCACACGGAAAAACTTTAGCTAGCAGTGTCTGGCAGGGGACTGCCCACTGATGTCACGTGACCAATGTCAGCATGACCCCATATAGTGGGCGGTCCCCAGCCTGCCCTCCAATTCTCCCACCAGAGACTTTATAACAAAGTGACAGGAGAAAGGAGTGGGCTCCTTGAGCCCAAGGAAACCAGAAAGGCAATAACAGAAGCTGGGGCAAGGTGGAAGGGAAAGTTACCTACTGCAAGAGCCTTTCTCGAAGACCTACTGTTACGGTACGTTCTTACATAACTGTACTACCTTACTTCAAGAGGGCTCTTGCAGTAGGTAATAACCATTAGGACTGAGTCCCAAGCAGTGAAAATCAGACAAGTCTGAAGCACAAGAGACAGGAAAGATCTGCAGAGATGCAGGAAAATCATGAAAGGAGGACAGCTAGTCCAAAGCCAGCCTGCGTCTAGAGGCAATGTCCAGACTGTAATGCTTTGTGAAAGTGTGGACGGAGCTCCACGTGTCTGCTGCACAAATGTCCGCAGCAGACACGTTCTTGAAGCAAGTAGCAGATGCAGCCATGCCTTTGGTAGAATGCCCTTTGACTTCCCCCCAGCAAGGGTTTGTTGTACCTTTGGTAACAGAACCGAATGCAGTCTATAACCATTTGGACAAACCTTGCTTAGAAATAGCAGCGCCCTCTCTCTTGGGTGCGAAGGAAACAAAAAGGTGATTCGTCTTACGGACCGACTTCATATAGTAATGCAAAATTCTGTGAACATCTAGTGTGTGCAGAAGTGCTTCCCCCTGATTAGAGTATTTAGGGTAATAAACCGGTAGTTGAATAGTCCGGTTCAACAAACTCTGAAACCACTTTTAACAAGAACTTAGGATTTGTACGCAGAGCCACTTGGCCTCTATGGAAAATCAAATGAGGCTCCTTACACATCAGGGCCTGAAGCTCAGAAATCCTTCGAACTGAAGGGACAGCAACTACAAAGAGCGTTTTCCATGACAGGTATCGCATGCCACAACTTGCGCTTCTCCAAAATAAAATTTAAGTCCCACAGTGGAGCAGGGTTATGCACCAGGGGCTTCAGGTGGAGGATTCCTTTCAGAAACATTTTGGAAACCTCCAGCTGAGCGACAGTTTTGCCATCCACTGGAATGTGGTAGGTGGAAATGGCCTAGAGGTGGACCTTCAGCAAAGAGTAACAGGCCCAGGTCATAGAGCTGCAACAAATACTCCACCACCTGAGGAACAGGGCATGAAAAAGGGTCCCAACCCTTTGAGATGGCCCAAATGGAACATCTATTCCACTTCATGGCGTTTAGTAGTCCTCGTGGAAGGCTTCCGGGCCTCCATGAGCACCTGGCCTACCCTAGAGGAAACCCCAAAGCGTGAGGCAGCCATGTCCTAAGGTGCCACACGTGAAACTGAAGGGACATGAGTCCTGGGTGGATAAGCATGCCCCCCTCCTGGGTCAGGAGATCATGACGGATTTGAAGGGGAATTGGAGGCTCCACTGCCAGCTTTTGCTGAAGTGGGAACCATACTTGGCGTGGCCAAAGTGGGGCAATCAAAATCATGCAAGCCCCTTCCACTTGCAGTTTGACCAGTACCCGCTGCAGGATCGGAAAGGGAGGAAAGGCGTACAAGAATATCCTTGTCCAGCAAAGAGATAGTGCGTCTCACCAGAAAAAAAAAAAAAAAACAGGCCCTGGAACGAGTGAGCAAAACTTGGGAAGTTTTGCATTGGATGGGGAGGTGAACAGATCAAGATCTGGACGACCCCACAGGTCGAAAATGTCTGACTACCAACTGTTTAGTTCCCACTCGTGAGCCTTGGTCTGGGTGCGGCTGAGACTGTCCGCTAGGACATTCTAGACACCCGGGACGTGGAGTGCAGCAAGGGAGATCTGATGAACTGCCTAATTCCAAACCAGCATCGCTTCCCTGCAAAGAGGGTAGGAGCGAGTGCCCCCTTGTTTGTTCAGATACCAGACCACGCACATGTCTGGGCCAGTAGTGAACCTGGACTGAGGAGATGCTTAAAGGCCTGAAGAGCATACAACACCATCCGCATCTCCAACACACTGATGTGCAGAGACCACTCTGACTGAGACCACACCCCTTGGGTCCTGTGGGTCTCTAGATGAACCCCCAATCCAGAGTTGAAGTGTCTGTGGTTAGGGTCTGGACAGGGGGGAGGGGACTGAAAGGGAACTCCCTTGCAGAGATTGTGGAGATCCTGCCACCACAGGAGGTCCCAACATATCAACTCTGAGACCAAGACTTTGTGGTCGAGGTTGTCCGATCTCGGGTCCCACTGAACTCTAAATGTCCACTGCGAAATCCACATGTGGAGCATAGCCAGAGGGACAGTCGGGATGGCCGCTGCCATAAGACCAAGGCGGTGCAGCACAGACCTGGCCAAAACCCAATGACTGGAAGCCACCAGCCGTGCCTGCTGTTGCAAGGTTTCCGCCCTGTCCAAAGGGAGGAAAGCCTGCCCCAGGCCATATCCAACACCGCCCCAATGAACTGCAGGCGCTGGGGAGGGCATAAGGTGAGACTTGGGGTAGTTCACCGTAACCCCGACTCGGCCAAACAGATCCAGAGTTGCCGAAAGGGAAATTTCCAACTGCTCCCTCAACAGGGCCAAGATCAGCCAATCGTCGAGGTACGGGAAGATAAAGTGGCCCTGGTTCCTCAAGGCCACAGCCACTACTGCCAGGCACTTGGTAAAATCTCTGGGTGCCAAAGAAAGGCCAAAAGGGAGGGCCTTGAACTGGTAGTGTTCCTCCTGAAAGGAGAACTTGAGGTAGCGGCTGTGGGCCTGAAAAACTGGTATATGCAGGTAAGCGTTCTGCATATCCAGGGCACAGAGCCCCTGTCCCTTGCGTAGCATAGACAGCAGGCCTGGAGGTGTCAGCATTCGAAACTTTTTGTACTCTATGTACAGTTTTAGGGTGCTGAGGTCCAATATCGGACACAGGTGGTCTGTCTTTTTGGGTTCCAGGAAGAAGTGGGAGTAGTATCCTCTTCCCAGCTGGTTGAGCGGAACGGGTTCTATGGCTGCGTTTTGCAGCAGAGCCTCTACTTCCTCTCTGACAATGGGAATGTGCACCCTTGGATAGGAGGATGGACCCAGAGGAGTGTCTGGGGTCTCTCCAGAAACTCTAACATGTGGCCCTGCGAAATTAGTTGAAGGGGCCCACAAGTCTGCGGTAATCGCATCCCACCCTGCCAGATGACTGGCGAATCTTCCACCCACCAGTAACTCAGACTGTAGAAGAGGAGATGGGGAGGCGGCCCACGAGTCAAGAGGCAGAGGGAGGGTTGTGGAGACTCACCCCTGAAGCTCTTTGGTTCTTAGCTGGGGAACTGACTGCAGTTGAGGGGGTCTGAAGTTTAGTCTGATGTCTGGCCTGATGCTGCTGTTTCGTCTGCCTTCTCTGTTGGCGACAAAAAAGCTGTCTAGGCTTAAAGCCAGAGCTGTACATAGTTTGTGCCGAGCGTAGCTCCTGCCCCCTAACTCTGGAGATTGGTGATGATGTCCTGAGCATAGTCTTCAAAGAGGACAGAACCCCAGAAAGGCGCATTTTGGATGACATCCTAAAAGTCAGGTGCCAACCCAGAAACTTTCACTCAAAAGAACCTCCTTAGGCAGACAGCAGTGGCCGTGCCCCTGGCTGAGGAGTCAACAGCATCGTAGGTCGCCCTCAGCGAGTGGCGACAGGCGACCTTAGCTGACCTAATGGCATCAGACAGGGTTACCTTTTCCTCAGAGTCCGGCATGGCCTCAATGACCGGCTCCAGCTTGCAAAAGAGGGACTTCTGGTATTCCAACAAGTGTGTCACATAATTTAGAGTGCGCAGTGCCAGGGTGGATGATAAATAGAACTTTCGACCAAACTGATCGAGCTGCCTTGACTCTTTATCCGGAAGAGAGGTGCTCATATGCTTGGGTTTCACAGATCTATCATGTGCCGCACTAATGACCACCAAGGTGATCCTTATCCTCTGGCGTGTGACAGACCCTGTCACCCTTCTTGGCCACCGCCTGGATGGATGAAGGCATTGATCAAATAGTGCTCATGGGGCTCCAACCAAGGAGGCGTGAGGACAGGAAACAGGTCCGGCATATCCAAATGCTCAGCCAGCCTCCTGCGTTTGGGGTCCTGATCATCAGGCTTCCATTCATTGGTCTCTGTGATCTTTTTAAGGAGGTCCATGAAGGAGGGGTCCTCTGGAAGAGACTTGGAGGACTCCTTAGCCTTACGCTCGTCCGGTGGAGGTGTCTCAAACCCAGAGACCGAGGAAGAGGAGTCAGACACCGAGTACAAGTCCGATGAATGGATCGGAAATGGAGACAAGAACCCTGAGCAAGGAACCTCCTGAATGAGAACAGGGATTCTGTCCTTGCTGGTGGAGGCCAAGCCCCTCAAAAGACCTTACATAGAAGGACGGGACTCCACCAGCGAAAGGGACCCATGCATCAGGGCCGGGCATACCAGAGTAGAGGCCGCTACCAGTTGACAACAGTCCAGTTCGGAGACTAACTGGGACTTAGTCTCCTTCCACCAAGACTGAAAGACAGCCCTGAAGTCCGCCTGAGGTTGAGGGGGTGGAGGAGGGGGTGGCAGGGGCTGGTATACCGGCTGGAAATCTGAGTCATAGCCTGGCGTCTGGTAACCTGACGTCTGATAACCCGATGTATGGTAATTAAGGGCATACCCCAGCGGTGAATACCCCTGCGAGGGAAAACCTGGTGCCTGGCACCCCACTGGAAGGTATCCAGGGGTATGATACCTCGGCATATGTTAGCCATGTGTCAGGGGGTCTGTTGAAGGCCCTGACTGAGGGTCTGCAGGGCCTGATGGAGGACTCTAAGGAGGCCTGAAAGGCAAAGCATAAGAACCCATGAAAAGGCCCCGTGTCAGCCCAGAGGAACCCTCTGGTGCAGGTGGAGGGGCAAAGGGCCCTGACGCAAGAGCTGGAGGCGAAGGGGTCCTGAGGATCGGCTGGGAGGTTCTCCAAGAAGCCCGGTTGTGACCCAGAAGAGTAATGACAGGCCAACTTCCTGCTAGCTCCAGTTCCTGGTGGTCTGAAGAGGCCGGAGGGGGAGAAAAGTTACCCTGGTGAGGCGAATCCTCTGGGGTGGGCTGCAGATGAAGTGGCAGCGGGCGCTGGAGATCAACGTCTGAACCCCTTTCAGGGCCCGACGGAAGCACCTGGACTGAGGAGGCGCTGGACGACGCAACGTCCAGACTAACAGCCGTAGCTGGGCGGTCACCGGAGTCCCTCGGTGGCCAACATCAGCCTGGGCTGTGTGCCTGTTAAGAACCCCAATGAGCGACTTATCAGCCCCACCAGTCGACTTAGACCCTTTCGTCTTGGGCCTGAAAGTGGCTGGAGCCAAGGACTTGGCCAAGGTGCCCACCGCCACAATGACCAGTGGCGGCGGGAGAACCAAGGGCCGTTCCTGGGAGAAGGTAGCAGGCTTGACCACTGAGACACTCTTCCCAGAGGAAGAACAACACTGGTTGTCCGCTGTCCCCAGAGGGAGCCGTTAGCGAGAAGGGGATTGATCCAGAACCCAGTGCTTCTCCTTGTCCTTTTTCTTCCTATGTCGGTGCTCCGAGCATGGGGAGAAAGAGGCACTCCACAGCTTCTGCAACTCCTTCTCCATTGATGCCATTTTTAATTTTAAGAGATGGTCCCCGAGGGCTTTCTGCCTGCGTTTCCATGTGACCTGACTGAAGCTCAGGCAGGCCTCACAGTCCTTGGTCTTGTGTTCCGGGCCGAGGCAGAGGGAATGGTCATCTATATGCGGGAGCTGTGTGCCGCAGGAATCGCACTTGCTCTTATGCGACTCGGAAGGCATCGGAGCAGACATATAGAACGATTATATCAGAATAATGTAAAAGATAAATGAAATTAAGAAACGACTACTCATCCAAAATGGCAGTCGAACTGTAGCAGCGCTCTCCACAAGGTCCAACATGCACAGGTCGACAGTGGAAAAGAACTGGAGGGCAGGCTGGGGACCACCCACTAGGACACTGGTCACATGATGGTGGACGGTCCCCCAACAGACACTGGTAGCTAAAGTTTTTCCATGTGGTCCTGATGCCAGAGGGCGCAGTCCTAATGGTTACCACCTACTGCAAGAGCCCTCTCGAAGTAAGATCTTTAGTTAAGCGCTAAAGCACAATGCATTCCCAAAGACCCTTCTAGCAGCTCCCATGCGCCCCAATTAACGCCTGAGTCATCCAACAGGCTTGTCTCTCTCCAATAAAGACTATGGTTCGAGAAGTATGAGACAGTACAATGGTACCAGGATGCTTCTTCCTTTATCCAGTCTCCACCCTTCACACCCTCTATCAACCCACTGAGTTCCTCCAGAAAGGTCTAAGTGCTAACATGACATTCTCTGCAACAAATGCAAATGTGGCAGCTATCTTGTATTATCATAATGAACAGAAATTCCCACTGTCACATGCTGCCCCTTCCCACCCAAAATCTGCCTATGCCTATTAAAGAATTTCATAAAAACTCTTGGGGAGGCTCACATTTTCTTGGAGTAAAGCAATTAAATGTGCCGTTTTGAACTCCTCCATGGCAAGGAACTGCATCCTAAGTAGTGGGAAAGTCACCCCCACCCCTACCCCCAACACCTTTTATTTCCATCTACACTATGGGAATTCCTACTCATCGCTTTAACCCAAGGATGGCCACCATGGTGACGCTAACATTTTCTGGTCAGCACACTAGCATTTAATGTATGACCTCTAACTCAAGCTCAATCTTCAACACTCTTGCCAGAAGCTACATGGTTTGGAATTTACTGCTGCGAAGCAAGCAATCCTTGAGTCTAACACACAGCCATGGGCACACCATCAACAACAAAAAAGACCTGCTATACAACCAGCCAGAGTTACTAAGCCTGACAGCAATAACCGGTGCGCGCCCCCCTCCTTTGTAACATACACATGCAAGGACATGTGCTTTAACACCAACATCTGGGGAACTGAAAACCCAGTAAACAGCTTATAATATTAGTACAATGATGGTTGCTATGCTTTTCAGGTATACATGTATTTTATGCATCAACTTCCTTAGTCATAACTGTTGCTACTTGTTATAATGGACTTTTGGAAACTAATAAAATTTCCAGCGGGAAAAAAAAAAATCTGGTATTGTACTAAGTGAGAGGAACTGGCTAGTTTCGACACCAGAGAAGTTAAAGAGGGGTTCAGTTAGCAAATGAACACTACAAGAGTACAATTCAACTCAAAACCTCACAGAAATACGCTGACCAATCCACTGCCATTAAATAAACCGACCCCAATGTGTGTTACTGAAATAAACACAAATGTCCCTTTAGCTTGTTGCAGGGAAGGGGGCATCAAATCAATACTTTGCAGAAATGCTCTCGCACTAGTCAACCAAGGCTGCAGCATCGACAAACAAGTGATAACACATGACAGGGTGTGCAGTCCTGGCTCCGACACACACCCTGTTGTGAGGCACGAGGCAAATCATAGCGCCTTCAACCACTCAAGAAGCCAGTACATCAGAGCACGACTGCACTCCTAAAGTGTGTTATGGCACTTATAAAATTGGCACAAAATTAATATGTAGGGGGAATATTAAAAGTGTGTACTTACCATAATTCCTGATCTTCCTGAATGTCGTCACCATGGATTTCCACTTGTGGGTCTGTGTCGAAGGCACCAGGACCCCACAGAAGCCAAAACTTTACCGGTGGAGGCAAGTGATGCAGTAGGCACCACGTGTCACCCCACATGCCCACTGGTATACAGCAACACCAGTCCCAAACCGCATCACTATTTTTTTTATTTGCTATGCTTTTTCCCCCCCAGTACCAGCCCCCTTCGTCCCTACCCTGCACTCAGCCCATCATCCACTGCCCAGGACTTCCCGTTCCTGGAAGGTTCACATGGATTTGCCCCAGAGTGGCCTCTGTCGGAGGCCCTTCCTCCCCCACTGGACAACGGTATCACGGCTTAGGCAGTACCATGGGTCAGCGGTGTGCAGGACCTGTAGCGTGACACAGGCAGCATCCTGCACGGCCCAAGTTTACGAAGTGGGACGTGCAAGGATGGCAGGGGTGCGTAAGCTGGCATCTGCCCCACCTCCAGCAACTGCTTATGCTGGCTGTCAGATCCCTGGCCTTCACCAGGAGTCAGACGTGCACCAGGAGCTTCCCCACCATCCCCTCCAGAGAAAAGCAGTCCATGGGACGTTCAGTCCTCCTTCCCCAACCAGCCCTGCAATGCCCAGGCAAGCCTCTAAACCCAGGTCATCGGCGTAGCAAGCGGGAGCAATATCACTGCGCCAGCAGGCCAGCCTATCACTATCTTTTTTTTATTTTGTAAACCAGGAGGTAAGCAGCATGAACCTAATGAGTAACCTTTCCATTTAACTTAACAGCATAAGACAGTCCTGGTGGCCAGTATAAGAATGGCCACCAAACCCAGTAAGAGTGTCTTCACAGCCCAAACCAACTACAAAGGGGTGAAGACCACAACACAATACTGGAGTGAGTCTGGGGGATTGGTGGGCAGGGTGTGGTAATCAATATTGAATATATTCAGGAAGATCAAGAATTATATGGCAAGTACATACTTTTAATATCTTTCTACAGTAAATCTTTTCCGTTGAGTCCCACTTGTGGGACACAATACCAAGCTCAGAGAAAGTCCCCTGGGACTAGGGAGGCTGGAGCTCAGGGATCACTCAGGATAGTAATCCATTCAGAATTGTCCTGCCAAAGGAGGCTTGCTGCCTGGCATGGACATCAAGGACATAAAGCTTGGTAAAGGAGTGAACTATGATCCAAGTTGCAGCTCTGCAGATTTCACCCAACAGGCAGAGAGGATTTCTGCAAGGGAAGTGGCAACCACACTGGTGGAGTGGGTATGTACACTGCCCTCCAATTTAACTTGGACCAGAGCACAGCAGTGGCGAAGGCAATTTACAGTCCTGGCAGAAATCCTCTCAACTATAACGGGCCATCCCTTACAATTAGGGTCAAAAGAGATGAGCTGGTTTTACTGTCTGACATCATTAGTCCTGTCCAGGTAAAATCCAAGGACCCTCTTAACATCCACTGAGTGGAGAATCCTTTCTCCCTCATTCTGGAAGTTGGCACAGTACGTAGGCAGGATTACAGCCTAATTAAGATGGAACTCGGGATATAAATACAGGTTACTCACCTGTAACAGGAGTTCTAGGAATGGTATATGTTGTTCATCCACACTCATTGGCAGTATCCTTGCCGCTTTAAATCTTGCCGGAAGGTCTTCAAGCTTGCTCCTCCCACCCACCCGGGTGGTATAACCTCGGCTCCGCCTCATGACGCCAGATCTGGCCCGCTGGAAGCTCAGGTTGTAAAGGCCGCCGGAGTAATGTAGGAAATGTAGGATGAACAACATATACCATCTCCTAGAACTCCTGTTACAGGTGAGTAACCTGTATTTCTAGGACATGGATATGTTGTTCATCCACACATTGGCAGACTCCCTAGCAGTTCTCGTGGAGGAGGGAGGCAAGACTTACACCCCCATATACTTACTTGGGAAAGAGAGACTGAGAACCGAGGCCCCAAAACCAGCATCCCGGGCGTGACTCAAGGTCGATGTGGTAGTGGGTAATGAAGGTGTTTGCTGACTTCAGGTAGCAGCCCTGCAGATTTCCTGGATAGGGACGCCCCTGGAAGCAGCCACTCAGCAGCAGTATGGCGGGTAGAATGAGCTCTTATCCTCTGGGAGGCTCCATGCCCGCAACTTATAGCAGAGATCTATGCAGGAGGTTACCCATCTGCTTATCGTCCGCTTGGCTGCAGGTCTGCCAGATGCGGCTTCAGCGTAGGTGACAAACAGCTGGCGAACCTCTCCCCGAATTTCAGCCGTGCGCTCCTTATAATAAGCTGCGCCTTCTAGGGTCCAGAGTATGAGCCATATTCGCCTCCGAGGTGTGAATGGGTAGAACACCGCAGAGTCAACACCTGGTTAAGGTGAAACTCCGACACCACCTTCGGAAGGAATTTCGGTGGGGGCGAGGACAACCTTGTCCCTGTGGAAGACCAGGTAAGGAGACTCGATGGAAAGCGCCTGGAGCTCTCCCATCCTTCTGGCTGACGTGATAGCCACCAAGAAGGCGGCTCTCCACGACAGGTGAGAGAGAGCACACCTGTGCATAGGTTCGAATGGCTTGCCCATGAGCTTTGCCAGTACCAGCAGTAGATCCCACGGAGGTGGGGGTTCCCGTGACTGGAGGGAAATGTGATCAAGGCCTTGAAAAGCGCCAGACCACCTTCTCCTGCGCCATCGACTGCTTCCCGGCCCGCGCCTGTAAGCAGAGATGGCTGCCAGGTGCACCCTTAGGTCGCCACCTAAGCTCCTGACTAGAAAGGGACCATAAATAGTCCAAGATGCTTGCCAAGGAACAGGAGGAAGGGTCCAAGCCCTTCTCTGACACCAAATGGAAAACCTTTCCATTTGAAAGCATAGCATTTTCTGGTCGACTTCACGGGACGCCTCAACTACATTGAGGACCCCGCCGGAAAGACCCAAAGCCTGGAACTCTAGCCGCTCAGGAACCAGGCCGTCAGGTGCAGGGATTGAAGGTCCGGATGGAACACCTTCCCCTGATTGACTGAGAGCAGGTCCGGGCGAGCTGGAAGCTGCCGCGGAGTCCTGGAGCTGAGACTGAGGAGATCTGGTACCAGAACTGGCGAGGCCAGTCTGGGGCTATCAGAATCACCTGCGCCTTGTCCCTCCTCGCTTGAGAGAAGCACCTTGTGGATCAAGGGAAATGGGGAAAGGCGAAAGAGGCCCGGGTCCATTGCTCGAGAAGGCATCCCCTGCAGCGAGCCCTGCTGAGGGGGCGGGCATGGAACAGACTCAGCTTCGCTCTCCATGGAGGCAAACAGGTCCACCTGAGGTGTGCCCCAAAGGGAGAACAGATGCTGTACTACCTCCGCAGGAGAGACCACTCGGATGCAGCCCCATCCGCTCAGGGCATCGGCCAGGGTGTTGGAGGCCCTGCCACGTGAATGGCTAGGAGATCCGCCTCAGGCTGCGCACGAGTGACCAAATGCGAGAGCTTCCTTGCATAGAAGCATGGAGCTGCCCCGCCTGGCGGTTTAGATAGTACATGGTCGTGGGTATTGTCCGCCTGACTCGGACCACTTGACCCCGGAGGAACGGAGCAAAGGCGGTGAGAGCTAGGCGGACCGCCGAGCTCCAGCAGGTTGATGTGGCATCGACTCTCTGGGACCAGAGGCCATGAGCCCGGTGTTCCCCCAGATGGGCACCCCAACCCATCAGAGAGGCATCGGTCGACAGAGAGACCGTCGGCTCGGGGCGGACGAACGGGATGCCCTCCTGCAAATGATCTGGAACGGTCCACCACTGGAGAGCATTCCACATCCCCTGTGTCACCGACACAAGCTGGTCCAAGGGATCGCAGCGTTGTGACCACTGGCTGGCCAGTCCCCACTGAAGGGGACGCATGTTCCAGCGGCCCAACGGACCACGCTGGCACAGGCCGCCATGAGACCCAGGAGGCGCAGGAAGTCCCGGCAGGCTCAATTGCCCAACCAGAAATGATCGGGCAAAGGAGGAAAGAACTCGCCCTGTCCGGAGCCACGCTTGGCTCAAGAGAGTCGAGCTGCGCCCGATGAATAAAATCACCTGCTTCGCTCGAGTTCGACTTGGCCTCGCTGATAAGGAGGCCCAGTTGAGAGCAGACCTGGAGGGCCAGATCTCTGGACCACTCCGCCTCCTTCCTGGAGGAGCTGCTATCAGCCAGTCGTCCAGGTAAGGGTACACCCGACCCTCGGCGCCGAGAGGAATGCTGTCACCACTGCCATGCATTTGGTGAAGACCCTGGGAGCTGGAGACAAGCCGAAGGGCATGGCTTGAACTCGAGAGAGATCCTTCCGCTGAAGCGAAGGAATCTCTGGTGAGACGGACGGATGAGGACGTGAAAAACGCTCCCTGCAAGTCCAGAGAGCAGAACACACCGCGCTCCAAGGATGGTATTATCTGAGCCAGAGTGACCATCCTGAAGGTTCGAGACCTTAGGAACTTGTTTAGGTCGTAGGTCGAGAATGGGGCGCCAGCCCCCGTCCGCTTCGAACCAGGAAGTACCTGGACACAAACCCTGGGTCTGAAGGAGGGTCCACCACCTTCTTACCACCTCCTTCTGGAGGAGGAGGATGTCGGCTCGACGAGCCGCCAGTGAGGCTGGGGATCTCGAAGCCCGAGGGCGACGGCTCTGAAGGGTGGTGCCTGCTCGAATTCCAGAGGCAGGCCTCTTCCCACCACCTCCAAGACCCACCTGTCCGTGGTAACAGCGGACCAGGCGGAACGGAAGTGCCGGAGCCGTCCCCCCACGGGGGGACCCAGGGGTAAGGTGACGGGGATGGGGGCGACACCCCTCAGCCCGTCACTGGGCAGGCTTGGAGGAGGGACCGGCCGAGGGACCTCCTGGGCCCTTTCCTCCCTGCCTCCTGTTAGAGGAAGCCGGCGGCTTGGGTTTGGGATGCCAAGGCCGAGCCTGCTGGCCCTGACGCTGCTGGGCTGGGGCCGGGGCACAGAAGGACGAAAGGGCTTAGGCTGTGGTTTGCGGCCTTGTCCTTCTGAGCGGAAGAGACCGAGTCCAAGGTGGCATTGACTTCTCGATCCTCTGCAGGTGACCTTCCACCCCAGGGTCAAGAGGTCAGTCCCCAAAAGGAACATCCGCCAACTTGTGCTGGGTATCCAGTAAAGGTGGATATCCTCAGCCAAGCCCGCCGACGATAGCCACTCGGCCGCCACCGATCTGGCACATGAGTCCCCACATCCAAAGCAGTCTGGAGCTGCTGTTTGGCCACTGCCTGCTCCTGGTCCCGCACCTGCTTAACCGTAGTCTGCAGATCGGGCGGGAAGATGAGGGATGACCTCATCCAGGGAGCCCAACAGGGCATGAGAAAAATGTGCCATGAGGACGGCCGAACTGGCCTGACGAAGGCCGAGAGAGGACGCAGCGAGACTTTTCGCCCGACATAGTCCATCTTCTGGACTCTTGTCAGGAGGTTTGTCCACATCCCTGGCGCTAGCCGGGCGCTGCCGAAAACGCTGTCGGTAACCAACCCTCAGCAGAGGGGTGTTCAAAACCGACAAGGAACCGTAGTCCGTGATACTTCCTGGCCATCCTGGCCGAAGGCGAGGGCAGGAAGCAGGGCGCTGCCAAAGCTCCAGTGCCGACCCACTATGGCCTCGCCACCGGAAAGGCCTCCGCCGGAGAATCCTCGGTCCAGAATCTCCGTGAGGGGATACCTGGCCCGCTTTGGAACGGGTTCGAGCTCCATCCCGGTAGACTCCGAGATGAGCCAAGCAGTCCTAGGAAGGACGACGGGCTATCGTCCATTGACTGACCTCCTGAAGACTCCAAGTCCAGTCGCTTGGAGTAGAAGAAGGAGGATCATCTTCGGACTCGAAGAGTCCTCAAGAGCTGCTCTGGCCTGAGCCACCCTTCACCTGCCGAGGTCGGTCGGGAGTGAGGGTAACTGACAGCCGATGGGTAAACCTTAGCCGACCGAGAATCCTTGGTCGGAGCCCCAATTTGGTGGCTGTGGAGGCGGAGGTTCCACCGAATCGGTGGAGCAGCTGGTTTTGGCCAACAACCGCCTGGTATAGGCCTCGGACAAGTCGAGGGTTGTGTCGGCCGCCCGTGACAGTTCCACTTAATGGCCGGGAAGGCGCCGGAGTCGGCTTATTCCCTGCCAGGAGGAGTTGTTAAACATAAGGTCCTCGTATCCGACGGTAATTTACGTCAAGCCTCCTCATCCGAGGAGGAGGACGACGAGACGAGCGGCGACGCCGCATCGCGGTGCCGAGACCGAGACCGCTTATGACGGTGGGAACGGCTGGACCGCTAGGAGAGGTCCGAGACCGAGACCGAGAGTCCCGAATTTCCGGGTCGGTGCGGGAGGTGTCGGCCGGAACCGCACTCCTTCGGCTCGAAGGTCCATCCGAGGGCTCCGGAACCGAGGCACAGACGAGCCCACGGGATCCTCAACTCTCCCGGGGAACCGGGAGAGGGAATTCGCCGCTAAGGGCGACAGCTCAGTAATGGGTCGAGAAAAATCTCGACTTCATCAGTGGGAGTCTCGGTCAACTGACCTGACGGGACACCGTGAGGCCAGTGGTCAGCCGAGCGGTCGATCAAGCCGACGGACGACGGCCCGGGAGAGGGACCTTTCCCGCCTCCCAAGAGCGCCGACGGAGGGACTTACCTTGTCCTCTTTTGACCGAGAAAAGGTCCAGCAGACGCAGGCCCTTCTCCTTAGTGGAGAGGGACAGACAAAGCTCCTTAAAAGAAGCCGCAGGAAGAACCCAGAGAGCGGGATAAATGCCGCGCCGAGGAAGATACGGCCCGCGCCGCCTTCTGAGAGGACGCACCATCCGCCGAGCTGATCCGCCCACGCCGGACACCGCCAACCGGGCCTCCTCGACTTCACCGAGGGAACGCTTCGGACGCCCAGTTGCAATCGGGCAGCACGGTTCGAGGACGTAGGCCGAGAAAGATGAGCACAGGTCGCAAGCCTGCGGGTCGTGCTCAAGGCCTAGGCAGTAGACACACGTGGAGTGTGGATCCGTCCGAGACATCTTCTGCCCGCATGGGCATCTCCGAAATCCGGGAGTCGATTTGTCCATCGCAGCCGCGAGGGATCGAAGACTGAAGTCTTTTTGCAAAATTTTTATTTTTAAATCCGCAAACGGAGAAATAGGAACCAGTCGCAAACGCAGAGCGTTAAGGAGGGAACCTGAGCTTCCAAGCGGTAAGGAAGATCTGGCGTCATGGGGCGGAGCCGAGAGTTATACCACCCGGGTGGGTGGGAGGAGCAAGCTTGAAGACCTTCCGGCAAGATTTAAAGCGGCAAGGATACTGCCAATGAGTGTGGATGAACAACATATCCATGTCCCTAGAACCTTATGTTAGAACTTGGGGTGCATTCAAAGCACTACTTTACATCCATATGGAAAACAATATATGGAAGATCTGTGACCAAAGCATCGATTTCAGATACTCTACGTGCAGTGGTGATAGCCACCATAAATGCTGCTTCCCAAGTTAGGAACTTCATCGCAATGAGCTAAAAAGGTTTGCAAGTATCCAGCCCAGTGGTGAGGAGGGTTGAAGCACTAAGCGCCTTACCTGCTGTCACACCAGCGGCCCGAGGTCAAAAACGGATTTGGGTTGCTCGGCAGCCAGAGAGGAAGGACTGAGCATCCCAGGGCAGCTCTCCTTCCTGGGGGGGGGAGATACTGTGGCTCACTGCTTGCCGGCCACCCAGTGGTAGCTGGATGGCAGCTCATGCAGCGCCACTAAGAAGGGAAGGGGACTCCATGTTCAGGTCGCTGGGGACATGTCCACGGAGATGGAGTATGTACATTATGGCCATGGCATGTCCGTGGGCCTCAGGGAGAAAAACAGTGGAAAAAAAACAGCCTGGCAGCGAGATGAAGCCCAACCTTTCGCAGGCCCCGCACTGGCGACCAAGCACAACCACAGTCCAGTGGCAGGACGACAGTGAAGGCAAGTCCCGGAGAAGCCGGGTGATGGGGATGGGGAGGTCGGCTGGAAGGGGGCCACTGGGGAGAACAGGAGGATAAAATGTATATGGAAAACATTTTTTAAACAAGGTTTGCGAGTGAGCATATCCAACACAAGGTTGATATCATAGGGAGCCTCATGGGAAATCTTGTGTGCAAAATATACTTGAGGAACCAGGATACTTACACGTTTGTGGTATGCTGAAATAGCTCACAGGTGGACCGTAACTGCAGAACACTGCAAACCAGCATCAGGAAGGTCCGAAAAGTACTGCAGAACCTCATCAGGTGGACACCTAAAGAGGTCCCATTGAGATTTTAAAGCACCAGATGAAAATCATTTTCTGCTTGGCTGTGTATGTTTTTCTGGTGGAAGGTTTATGGGCAGCCAAAAGATTTTCAGAGCCCCTCCAAGACACCAAGATATACTGTACCTGTTCGCATCTGTCTTTGCAGGAGCCAGGCCTGGAGACAAAGGGAGCACAGGCTGGGAGGGATCAGCTGACTGGGTCAACAAGTCCATCCTGACAGACAGAATCTTTGAATTGCTGACTGAAAGTCCATTCAGCAGGGGAAACCATATCTTCCAAGCCAGAAGGGGGACCAATAGAATCACCTTCCCTCGTGCACCTCCAACTTGAATAGAACTCTCCGAGAAGGATTGCAGGGAATGCATACAGAATCATTTTGCAATGGCAGTCTGAATGCATACTGACACAAAACACCATGTCCTGGACTGCTGGAGCAGAATCAAGGCAATTCAGCATTGAGTGGGGACACAAAGGTCCACATCTGGGGTGCCCACTCATTGAACTGCAATTCCATGACACCTGGTGATAGAGACTATTTGTAAGGATCAGTCTCTGTTCAACTGAGCTAGTCTGCCAGACTGTTCTGAACTCCTGGCACATAGGCTGCATGGAGCAGGATCACCTGTTCCAGGCACCATTCCCACATTCTCACTGCCTCCTTGCAGAAAGAGTAAGAGTGTGCTCCTCCTTGCTTGCTGATATAGTATATAACTTGTCTATCTGGAGGAGAACCATCTTTCGGTTGACCAAGTCCATTAGGGCTTTCAGGCCATACAAACTGCTCGGATAACCAGCACACTGATGTGGAGATGCGACTGACAGGTCCCGGACACCTTGTGTCTGAAGGCCCTGGCAGTGGGCTCTCCATCCCAATAGGGAGACATCTGTGGTTAGGACCACATATGGCTCCAGTAGGGAGAAGGGGAAGCCCTGGAGGAGGCTATCCTCCACTGACCACCACATCAAGGGACCTTATGAGGAGTTTGGTCACATGGATGAAATAGTTCAGAGGGTGTGATGCGTGTGACCACTATGCACTGAGCATCCACTGGATTGTTCTAATGCGCAGTCATGCCAGAGGCACCGTGTACACTGAGGAGGCTATTAAGCCCAGCATGCGCTGCATGAAGTGGGCCTGCACAGTCTTACATTCCATGATACAGCATGCCATCTGCAAGACTGCTCATAGCCTGCTGACTGGGAAGAAGGCCCGAACCTGGATCATGTCCAGAACAACTTCTATGAACAGTAACTGCTGGGAGAGTTCCAGCTGAGACACTGAGGGGTTCAGCAGGACTCTCGTGGACATCAGGAACTGAGAGGCAGTGATCACTGACTGCTTTGTGTCCTGCTTGGACAGGCTTGAGATGAGTCACCCATCCAGATACGGGAACACTTGGAAGTCCTAGCTTTCTGAAGAATGCCTCAAGTACTGCAAAGCACTTTGTAAAGACTCTCGGCAAAAAGGAAAGCCCAAAGGGTAGGACTCTAAACTGTCAGTGCTGCCCTGCACATAAAACTGAAGGTATCTGTAGTGGCTGGGGTGCACGAGAATGTGCTGGCACGCATCCTACATATCCAGAGATGCTAGTTAGTCCTGTTGCTTCAGGTAGGGCAGCAGAGAGATCAGATCAATGATCTGGAATTTTTCTCAATTCATATATTCAAATTTCCAAGGTTGAGAATGGGGTGCATGCCCTCCAATTTCGTTTGTATCAGGAAGTAGTGAAAAGTACAGCCCTCCATTCAGACTCTGGCACCGTTTCCACTGCAGTTTCTCAGAAAGCCTGCAAATTCCTGTGCCAGAAACTCTCACAGGTCAGCTGGCAAGGGGAATTGCCTCCTGGGAGGACAGTCCAGAGAGATTTCCAACAATTTCAGGGAGTACCGCTCTTGGATAATCCTGTGGACCCATTGTCCATCGAGATGGATTCCCACCGATAATAAAAATGGGTTAGCCCCAACAAAAAAAAAAAAAAACAGGAGGAGAGGTCCATCTGGGGCAGCAGAAGCAGAACCGGGACTAGAACTGGAACTCTGACAGTGTCACGGAGCACTTTTGGCACGTGTACCTTCAGCTGTGCCTTCTTTCGGGGTTGGGGAAGCCGAGCTTTATTGTTTTGACCTCCTCTGCCCCTGCCATTAAAGGACTGCTTGTGGTGAAGAGAGCCATATCCCTTACCATTCTTTGGGTAATGGGGAGCTGGCTTAAAGTTCTTAAGAGTCGTTCTAGTTTGTTAGACTCTAAGAGACCGCTCCACCTGCTGTCTGAACAGAGAGCACATTCATGATCTGTTACTGGATGTCCAGGGTGAAAAAAGAAGTCCAGAGTCAGGAGTGCCACCTGATGAAGATACCAGTAAGAGAAGCGAGCTGCCATATCAAAGGCACCCAGAGAGGCTTTGAGCTGGTGGCTGTGGGATTCAATACCTAGTTAAACAGCTAGCAGCATCTCTTATTTCGCCTCCGTGTCTGGCAGAGCCTCTGACAGAGACTTAAGCTTGCTCCACCAGGTATACTTGTACTCTACAAGAGGACAGTCCCTCCTTCTGGGTGCCAGGATCAGACACAGCCCTGTTGACAGAGCAACTTGCCTTTTCGGGGGTTACCTACCTTCTTCCATGGTTGACCATTAGCAGAAGGCAGTACTGAAAGAAAACTGTTAAAATTTGTGCTGAACTAAACTGACAAAAATAAATTAGTAATTCGAACACTGAAGTCGAACCAATAAACATGGTCATTGTATAGGTGGTAAAGTTCTGGCCCCAGACGAGGAAGGTGATGATGCTACTGACGCGCACTTGCCAGCGGGAGAACAACAACTGACAGTCTAGGGCTGATGCCGCTGTATACCAGTGGGCACGTGCAGTGCCTACAATGTCACTGGACCCCACCAGAAAAGTTTTGGCTCTCACAGGGTCTAAGTATCTCTGGCACAGACCCACAAGAGGGAATCAGTGGTGAAGACTGATTTTTGGCAGAGCAGATAAAAAGGGTGCTGGTGTGCGTGTTTGCTGTGAAATAATGCATGGCCATGTGATGGATTTGCACCAATGGTAGAGAAGGACTTTGCTTACCACTTTTAAGCTGATTTAGAACATTGCTGCAACAGTTTGCCTCAAAAAGGGTATCGGGGCAGTAGCAAACAATTCATATTTGGCATCAGTAGAATTAATCTGTAGTTCCCAAAAACTGAAATTTCAAGTCACTGCATTCTTTATCACATTAGATATTTATCCAAAACAGGATCTCTGTCCTTTAGAATTCATCTGGCCTTTATATATCCTCCCTAGCTGAGGTCAAAATCCTAAGAGTGCAACATTCCAGTCTGTTGCTGTGACAAGCCTTGTGATATCACAGCTGATGATTATGACCTCAGCAGAGGAAAAGCACCAGCAGCTGAGGGACAAGGATCCTGTTTTTATGCAAATATCCTTGGTAACTCAGAATGGAATGACTTGAAATGAAGGTTTGAGAGCAATGCTGCATAACTGGGTTGTACCAACTGGCTTTTTTTTTTTTTGCAGGTTCTCGCTCTGTTACTGTTCCATCTTTACTTGATTCCATGGATGGCTTTGATTTACACACTGGTGGAAAGGACCATTTTAAAACTATGAAATGCAATGCATCTCCTTATTCTGCTCATATATTGTTACCATGCAGCCATGCACAAAAAGGTATTAAATAACCTGGGAAAGTTAATAAGCAGTTTCATGCGTTCACGTGATCAACTGTGAAAATGCATAGCACCTGGCTCAAACGGAGGAGCAAAATAAAATATGCTAGAAATTGTAATCTTTTATGTTTTCCTTAATGTTTTTTACCTGAATGTCCCATATTAAAATCCATCTTATGTTTTCTTCATCTTTTCCAACAGCAAACCCCCACACCTGCCAAACACTTATCTGATGAAGCTGGTGGCAGACTTGAATCGTTGATAAAACATGTTTTAAGGTAAATATATACAGAAAAGCGCCACTTGAGACTTGTAAGGACTGGATGAGGAGGACGGAAGGGGAAAGGTGTGTGGGGGGGGGGGGATAAAATTGAGCAAGTACCAAGAAATGGGTCCCATTTTTTGGGGGGTGATTCAATACAACAAATGAATGGCTGAAGCTGCCATTTCACATTACACTGCCTACGCAATACCCTGCTCTACTTTAGACTGAACGTACAAAAAAATCATCTAGTTCTAAAACGGCACTTGCTACCAGAATGTAAATCAGAAACATCCAGTGAAATTACTGAAAGGCCAGTCAAGATGGAAAAATAGGACCTGGAATCAATACTTTAACAACAAAAAAAAACGCTTTTACAGGAAAAACATTTATTGGATAAAAATTATACGGGGTAGAAAATGACTTTAAACGGTTTATGAGGAGAGAAGGGTGGGGCAGCTGCACAATCGAGCAGACTCGATGGACCATGAGGCCCGTTTCTGCTGGCATTTTGAATGTTTGTCTGCTCCACTGGGAAAAGCAGGTGATAAGGTGGGGGAAGTATATGGATCATCCAGTCGGACTAAACTAGGGCACTGCTTGGAGTAGACAGACTGTCTACAGTGCATCAGTGGCAACCCTACTGCACAGCAGCTGCAGCAATTTCACTAGCATGGGGACATAAGGCTGCAACCTTCCCTTTAATACTGTCCTTTCCATGCTGACTTCAACTCCAATGACATGGGCTGCGTAAACTTAAAAGTACCAAGCCGCTACATGCCAAAGAGTCATAGTGGCAGCTTATCTCCTTGTACCCACCGACCAAACTATCCCCCATCACAGAAACAAAACATAAATACCTACCTTCAGTGGTAATGCTATCCACCCATAAATCAATTACCTTGTATTTGCAATTCGTTCCTTCCACTCCTCTGACAAAAAGTCACCTCTTTCCAACTAAAAGAAAACAATACAGGTTTTAAATACTGCACAATGTAAATGCCATTTGTTTATACTACAAAAGCACTACACCGATACTGTTTGCCTGTATCACAGGCTCAATGTTATACTGTACTACATGGATTTCATGTATTACAAGATTGTTGTGTATTGTAACTAGTTCCGTGACGTCCCGTTACTGAGAATCGTATTCAAAATTTAGTTTAATAATACCTTTTATTACACTGGTCAAAAGATTTTCACACACAAGCTTTTGAGATCACATGGATCTCTTCTACCATTTCTAATGCAGATGTTGTATGTCTACTGCAAATATTACTGATGCTCCCAATGTCATACTGCAAGATGAAAGTATTTGTACACTAAAAAAAAAAGTAACAGAAAATTTGCAGATTGGGGGAATCCAGTCACATGATTATGCAGTAATAAGTTAACAGAGAAGCTACACGGGTCAGTTAAAATGTCAAGCTTTCATGGCTTTTAACCATTTATAATCAGGGTGTTCAATGATGCTGTAATAACCACACATCAAGGATAACTGAAGGCACTAAGCAGAGCCTCGTGCCTCACAACCCACCCCAGGGTGTGTGGTTATATATAACTGCAGAAAGAAAAAATAACCACAGTAATCTTGTTTCTTCCAAGGGAGTTTTACTGTATTCCGACTCATGCAGTTAGCCCTTCCCGTTGAACTGCCCCAGAGATGAAAGAGTTAAAGCCTATATGCTAATAGTGAAATGTTCAATAGGCTCGAGCTCGGTTTTCAAACCACTGTCCCTGGTACGTTCTACGTAACTGCCAGATTCTTACGAGCAAACTATAGTGATAATAGCAATAATGAGATGAACTAAGCTATGCTAAGTAAAAAATAATATGAAACCAATAACAAGTGTCTAACTTGCGTAGTCAAGTGACTATAAACCCAATAAGGGCATACAAGGATTCAAATCACAGATGCCCATGAAAAAACCACCCCAGTGGTATAACATTTCTAAGAGTGACAGCTGGAGTGCAGTGCCCCCAGCTTCTAGTAGGGGGAGGCAGGGTGGGAGGTCAGAATACAGCAAGACTCCTTGGAAGAAACAAGATTACCATGGTAATTTTTTCTTCAAACCCCTGGCAGTCTTACTGTATTCTTACTAATGCAGACTACCAAGCAGTGCCCCCTGGAAGTGGGCACACAGCCTACTTTGGAAATAGGCTCTGCAGTACTGCTGTGCCAAACTTAGTAGCACTCCTAGTCTGGGTATCCAGACAGCAGTGCTTGGTAAATTTATGAACCGTTTTCCAGGAAGCTGCTTTGCAGGTTTCAAGCAGGGGAACATCCCTTGTAGCTGCTATGGAGACAGATGTCCCCCCCTGGTAGTTCCTTATCCAGTTTGCCATAGCAGAACTGAGTACAGCCTGCGCTAATCTGAGCTGAAATGGTCCGTAAATAAGACAGGTAATGCAATGGACTGGTTCAAGAGAAACTCCGAGACCACTTTGGGAAGAAACATCCTATATGTTCTAAGCACAACCTTATTCCTGTAGAGGGCAATATAATTTGATTCCACAGACAAGGCCTGTAGCTCACTGATTCTTCTTGATGAAGTGATAGCCACTAAACACAGTTTTTCATGACAGGTATTTAAGCTCTGCTGAGGACATGGGTTCAAAAGGGGCTGCATGAGCTATGCTATGCAGATGTTCAGGTCCCAAGAAGGGGTAGGATCTCCATGAGGAGGATGCAAGTGGAGCAACCCCTTAAAGAATTTCTTGAAAATGGCATTAGAAACCAGGAAGGCCCTTTCCTGCTGAGAGATGGGCAGAAACAGCTGCCAGATGCACCCCGAGGGTGGAAGGCTGGAGGCCTAAAGAATGAAGGTAAGCCAAATAGCCCAGCAGGACTGCCAAGCCAGTTTACTCTGAATCTATATCCCTTTGGGAACAACAGATGGAGAACCTTTTCCACTTTGATATGCAAGTCTTCCTGGTGGAAGGCTTTCTGGAGACCCTTAGGATATCCATAACCCCTTCTGAGAGATGCAAGCCTGCATACTCCAAGCCCTCAAGAGCCAGGCCTTGAGCCCGAGGGACCCGAGGCTGGGGTATAGGAACCTCCCTTGAGAGGAGGTCAGAAGGTTGTGCCTCCTGGGGAGGAAGATTTGACTAGTGACAAAATCAGCAACATTGAGTGCAATGGCTATCTGGGACAATCAGAATCATTGTCACAGGCTGTTCCCTGAGCTTGGTCAGCACCCTGTGTATCAGGGGAAATGGAGGGGAGCTTGCCCGTCTAATCCAGGATCAAGGTATCCAGGGGAATTGAGCCCTGAACTGGTGGTCTGCAGCAGTACTGGGGCAACTGATGACTGTCTGGGGCTGCAAAGAGGTCCACCTCTAGGGTGCCCCATCTCCTTAACACTGTCAGTAGGACTTGCCTGTTCAGAGTCCATTTGTGATGGCTCTGATTGATTCTGCTGAGTGCATCTGCCAAAATATTGTCTTTGCCTGGCAGGTGGACTGCTGACAGGGAGACCTTGAGGAAGTAGGCTAGACTCCAGACTTTCATGGCCTCTGTGTACAGGACAGAGTACCTGGTCCCTCCTTGTTTGTTTATGTAATACATGGTGGTTGTGTTGTCTATTCTGACCTGAACCACCTTACCCTGCACCAATGTGGCACAAGATTGTAGTGCTAGTAGCACTGTTCTGAGCTCCAGCAGGTTTATGTGCAACAGAGATTCTTGCTTGGTCCATGTGGTCCCCTAGGTGGGCCTCCCACCCTAGGAGGGAGGCATCCGTGGTCAGCACCACAATCGGAGACTGCTGCAGGAAAGGAACCCCCAACCTGAGGCTGTCCTTGTCCTGCCACCATTGCAGGGCTTGTATCAGCGTGGAGGTCACTAGTACTACCCTGGACAGAGAATCCCTCCTCTGGGACCAAAAGGACCTGAGGTGGAACTGGATATCTCTCATTTGAAACCTGGCCCCTGGGACTACAGCAATGGCTGCAGCCATATGGCCCAGGAGCTGGAGAAAATGCCTTGCTAGTCGAGGGACATGCAGCCAGAAGGAGGCTACTAACTGGATAATGCTGTCCACCCTCGACTGTAGTAGGATAGCTTTTGCCCAAACTGTGTCCAGCTCGGCCCCTATAAACGCTAGGAGCTGAACTGGCTTTAGAATTAACTTCATGAGATTTACCAGGAACCCTAAACACTGCAAGGTGTCCTGTGTTATGACCAGAGATTCCTCTACCTGTTGAGGGGAATGCCCCATGACTAGCCAGTCATCCAGGTAAGGGAAGACCGACTCCTAACCTTCTCAGATGTGCCATGACAACTGCCAAGCACTTTGTGAAGGTTCTTGGTGCAGAGGACAGGCCGAAGGGCAGGGCCCTGAACTGATAATGACCTGAGGGCAGTCTGAACCCGAGGTATTTTCTGTGAGACTGCCTGATGGGGATATGAATGTAGGTGTCCTTGAGGTTCAGGGATGCCAGCCAATCCCCTTGCTTTAGAGTGGGAAGGATCAGAGCCAGGGTGATCATTTTGAGTTTTGGTTTTATAAGATGCTTGTTTAGGTATCTTAGATCCAGAATGGGTCGCCACTCCCCATTTTTCTTCAAGGTTAGAAAGTACCTTGAACACAATCCTTTTCCCCTGTAAGGGAATAGAACAGATTTCACTGCTCTGTTTTGTATCAGAGTGGACACCTCTGCCTCCAAGAAGGCTGCTTCTGATCTTGTGGCAGGTTTGAATAGTCTTGCTCTTATTTTTGGAAATGACTTGGAGCCGAGATCAAGACCATGGCTCATTACTTCCAGGAACCACCTGTCTGTGGTAATGGTTTTCCATGCCTGGAAGTAATAAGCCAACCTGCCCCTTACTGGGGGAGGGGAGGCAACCCGAACAATCACCTCAGGGAGTCTGCTTGGCAGGGGTCTTGGGCTGAAGGCTAGGTCCACCACGGTCAGCACCTCTTCTGTCTCTACCCCTGAAATAGCTTCTTTGCTGCTGGTAGACAGGGAAGGCTTGGGCCTGTAAAAAGGCCTCTGATAAAGTCTGCCCCTGCCTCCCCTACTTTGCTGTCGAACAGTATCAGCCTTCTCTTTGGCTACAGCACTCTTGTACCCCACTCTGTATTCATCCATCTTTTTATGTATGTCTCAGTTTGTTCCTCAAAAAAGAGGGTTTTGCACTAGGGGAAAATCCAAAGCCTTAGTTTGGGTGTCTTGAGAGAGGTTAGTGCATCTTAACCATGAAAACCTCCTTTGAGACACAGCAGTGGCCATGATCCTGGAAGCACTATCATTAGTATCCACAGTGATGTGGAACTGGTATTTAGCTGCTTCCACTCCATTCTTAGCCAACTCCTCTAGGTCAGATGCCAGCTGAGGAGGAGCTTTGCTGGACAATTTTTGGACAGATTCCCAAAAAGACGTCTGGTACATTGAAACCTAGGCCATGTAAGAAGCTTGCCTTATGCAGGAGGAAGCTCCCAGGTACCCCTTTTCAGCCAGAGAATTGATTTTCCTGCAGTCCTTCTCAGGGGATGCGAAGCCAAGGGAATGCGTGCTTTCTCACAAGCAGCAGCCTGGACCACCCCTTCATGACTGCAGTGGCTAACAAGAATTCAGTGCCATTGCCAGCCAAGGAATACCTCCTGTCCAGTTTCTTATCCACAGGTGGTATAGATAGGGTGTGCAGGATTTTCATGGCCTGCCTCTTTAGAGACTTGTGGATAGGGATCAAAAGTCTCTTGGAAGCAGACACATCCACCATCTCTACATAGTCAGGCTCTTCCTCAGAAGCTTCCTAAGCAGGGAGCGCCAAAGCTTCGGCTACCTTTTTTATAAAGGCATAATGGGAGGCAGGGTCCCCAGAGGGACGAGGAGGGGACTCAGGATACAGGTGTTCTGGTGAAACCTCAGGCTCAATGGGCTTACCAAAATAATCATCCTCTTTCCCACTACTGTTCATAAAAAGGTTCAGAATCAAATGAACTGGAGGGAAATGTAGTACCCAGTGTTTGAACCAGAGTTTTGGTCATTAAACGCTGACCCGGTTCGCGTGAACCGGTCTGCAGAGACTGGATAATTTGAATGGCTTTCATTATCTCTTCCGCAGTTGGAGCTGCAACTGTATGTTTTTGCGGTTCCGAACCAGCTGTTTTTTTTCTTTTTTGCCGCAGGCGTTTCAAGGCCCAAGTGAGCGGCTCTTTCTTGCGGAGGCTTCACACTGGTCAGAGGGCACCCCTTCCGATTCCACCAGTTTATCTTTAGTGGTGGAACCGGATCGACCTTCCGTGTCGGTTGCTTTATCAGACATTCTCTCCTGCAGTCTATTCAAATGCCTATCAAGTGTAGACTGAGGGGAAATTTTTGGAGATTTCACAATTTGACTGAAGGAGGTCAAACCCAAGGCAGAAAACACAGACGAGATACGGATCAGCTTTAGCAAATGGTTCACCGCACTCTGTACAATGCTGAAACCCAATGGGACTGGTTCTTTTCTTGGGTTTCTGTGACAAAACAACAACTAAGGAAAACGTTCTTTAACACTTATCCACAATGGGCGGTTTAGACCTGGATAAAGCGAAGATATTTGGTAAACAGCTGGTTTAGCAGCTGAGGGAGAAAACCACGAAGAAAAACTACGTTTTCTCACTACCGGTCCCTCAAACAGTAAATTTTACAAGAGAGACTAAGAATTTACCTTAAAACATAAGAAATCTTCGGTTTCCTCATGGTTGCGAAAAACTATCAGAAATGGAAAAACTTACCAGAAAGTAGAAACCCTAGTCTATTCTAACCTGTAACCGAAGGGCAGAGGTTTGAAAATTAAACAAAAATAAACAGTGGTTATAAAAACAGACGAAACTTGTACTTCAACCAAAGGAGCTGAGAAAAGATCTCAGAGGAGACTTCACAGGCAGGCGGAGTAAAGAATCTGGCAGTTACATAAAATGTACCAAGGACAGTTGTTTGAAGAACAAGCTCGAGCCTATGGAATGTTCCACTATTAACATATAGTTTTTTTGTTTTTTTTTTTTACTTTTCCTTTTATCCTCCTTCCATCCGCTCATGTCTCCCTTGCCTACCTTTGGGGATCTGCCCCTAGAGTGCCCATCCTCCTCTCCTTTGCACAGTGGGGTCTGTCCTGTAGGTGGTCCGGGTAGACTTAGGGCGGCCTTCATCTAGGGCTGCCGAGAGGATTTTCCGCTTTTCTCCCTTACGCCCCTACCCCTGGGACGCCGAATGCTTGGGACGTCGTCCGAGTGATGGTGCGTGGCTGCGCAGCCAGGCGCACTGCGTCGTCGGCGTCCGCCTCCCGACTCCGTTAGGCGGAGCCGCCTCCATCCCTCTATCGTCGGTGCTTCCACCCGCTACTGAGAGTGATGTAGAAGCAGGCGTTCTTGGTTTTCCACCCTGAGGGAGGAGAGCATCCGCTGGGATGCTCGATCCTCCCGACTCCTACCGACCCCGCCACCGAGTCCGCTTCTCAACTCGGCCGCCGGGCGCACGTGGCGTTTAGCACTCAGCGACCGCGCTAACATATAGGTTTTAACGCTGCAGCAGGTCCCATGTTTTAAATATCTCGGAGTCACCTTAGACACCTCCCTCACCCACACACAACAGGTCTCCTCTATTAAACACTAGACTGGGGATCCTCTACAGGCATAAGCACTGCCTACTCCCCCCCCAGCCATGTACCTCGCTGTGTCCTCATCTATCCTATCCTTGGTAGAGTACGGTATAGTCATATATGGGTCAGGCGATCAATCTGCCCTATGCAGCATCAACCCAGCCCTTAAAGCTGGCCGTCTAGTCTCAGGATGTGACAAATTAACACACATGCGAGCTCTATAAGCATACTGGCTGGCTTAACTTCCAAGGCAGGCTTAAGTACTTTACCTGCCTCCTTGCCAAAAAGATACAACTTAAGCAAGCCCCTATTGGCCTCCACCCACTTATCCGCACATCCCCTCATAGGCGGACCCAAAGGCACACAGCTAACACTATCCTTCTAATCCCCCACTGTAGAACATCTCTTAGACAAAGATCCTTCCGCTATCGGGCCCCTCTATGGCTAAACAGCCTACCGTCCTCCATCCCCTTGACTTATAGTCTCAACCTATTTAAGTCAGGTCTCAAAACCCTACTACTTGATGCCACCACCTGTGACTTAAACCCACCCACTCTATCTTTCTCCCCCCGCCCCCTGCACCCCTTTCCAGAGTCAATGTTATTCAGGAATTTAATCTTTCTCAGTAATTATCCTGTAGCATTTGGTTAAATTGTTGCTAGCCTCCCTCCTCTCACTCTCCAACGTCCCCCTTCCCCGGTATTAAGACTCTGGGTCCCTCAAGACCCTATGAAACTGTTTTCTATCTTAGCGCTGACCCGGGACCTCCCATATGTTCCCAGTTAATGTAACAGACAACATAAACTTAAGCCAGGAATGTCTAACCCTGTATTAATATATTGTTACTGTGTGTGTGTGTGTGTGTGTGTGTGTGTGTGTGTGTGTGTGTGTATATTTTTTTTTTCTTGAACTTTATTCTGTACTCTTACTTTTACTGTACCTTTACTTTTATCTGATGTGGAGCCTTTGCGAAAGAGTCTATGACTCAAAGGATTGTAATTCTGAGTCTATTAAAATAAATAAATAACATCTCCGGGGCAGTTCAACTGGAAGGGCTAACTGCATTAGTCAGAATACAGTAAGACATCCTGGGGTTTGAACTGTCATATGTTATTACTATTGTGTTTTTATTACTTGTTATTACCATGCCCATCGAGTAATGGCCTCAGGGCTACTACCAGACTTATCAGCGACCACCACATGACCTTTGTAGTGCGGAAAATACACAGGCCTAAACTCCCAGCTAAAACTATTCTCACTAGACCCTTCACATCTCTCGACCTACAATCCTTGCTCCATGACCTTGCACAAGCTGACTGGCCCCCCTTATCACAGCAGCATCAGTTGACAAGGCCCTTGCCTATTTCACCTCTAAGTTTCTACAAGTTTGGAACTCCCGTGCCGCACTCCGTAAAACCAGGGTCCACGGCGCGCACCTCCTCTGGGTCACTCCTGAGCTTCTAGCCTACCGACGTGCTCACGACCTTACATGGCACAAAGCCAAAGTCTCCAACTGCCCTGGTGATCACCACCGTTACCGTGAACTTAGGAATGGCAGCACTAAAGCAATCCGCCTTGCCAAAGCTCAGCATTTCAAGTCTAATTTTCAAACTAATACAAACAACCCGTCTAAATTCTGGAAGGTCGTTCACTCCCTCTTCTCACCATCCTTTTCCCCTCCACCTCCCATACTCTGGCACAATCACTCTATACTCTCTGAACCTATCGCCATTGCTGAATGCTTCAACTCCCACTTTGCCACCTGTGCCTCTTCTCTGCTAAGCACCCTCCCAAGCCCATCCCCTGCCCCACTGGCCCCCTTTTATGCCCCATACACCGACACACCCTCTACTGCTCTTCCTCCCACCCCCATGTCGCCCTCATCCTGTCCCTCCCCTCTGCTTCTCTGCCCCATCCCCTCCTCCAGACCTCACCCGCCTCCCCGTTCTCCTCCTCTCCTGTCTCTCCCGACACTACCCTTCAAGCTCTCCTGGCACTCAACCATACCAAAGGCTCCTCGCCTGACTGCCTTGACCCTAGGCTCCTCTACCTCTCCACTCCTGCCATAGCCTTCCCACTCTCCATTACTAAACCTCTCCTTTGAGACTGCCACTGTGCCCTCTGTCTGGAAACATGCTGTTGTCCTCCCCAACTCCTAAAGTGGGATGACCCCTCCTCTCCTGGGAACTATCGTCCTCTCTACTGCCAAGCTTAGCTAAATTACAAGAACACATAGCCCTCAACGAACTCTCCATGTTTCTCTCTGTCTCCGCTTTCTTCACCCCATTCCAGTCTGGCTTCAGGAAATCCCACTCTACCACCACCTCTCTGCTAAGGTTAACGGAGACCATTTCCTCAGGCTTTGACAAAGGGCACATTACCTCAGCTATCTTTGTAGAACTGGCCAAAGCCTCTGACACAGTCTCTCACCCCCTCCTCCTCCTCCTCCTCCTTCACAGCCTTTTAGCGGCTGGACACAGAATTTGACGGCAGATAAGGACCACTAGGCCCACCCAGTCTGCCCATTTCCCTACCTAATGAATAAGCTGAAGATCCTAGTTAACCAACAGCCTACTTCTACATACCCCCCCCCCTAGAATTGCCTTATGACTGTCCAATGCATGCTTGAATTCCGCCAGTTTTTGACTCCACAACCTCCTCTGGAAGGCCGTTAAATGCAACCACAACCCTCTCTGTGAAAAAATACTTCCTTACATTATCTCTGAGCCATCCCCCCCAACTTCAAATTGTGCCCCCTTGTTCTTGCACACACCCCTTTTTCTGCAAAGATGCTACCCTCTTGGACTTTGATTCCCTTGAGGTACTTGAAAGTTTCTATCATGTCCCTCCTCTCCCTCCTTTCCTCGAGGCTACACATATTAAGCTCCTTAAGTCTCTCTTCATATGTCTTCCGGTGCAGACCCTGCACCATTTTAGTTCCCCTCTTCTGGACTGCCTCCATCCTGTTTATGTCTTTGCGGAGATTGGGTCTCCAGAACTACATACAGTACTCCAGATGGGGTCTCACCAGCTGTCTGTACAGAGGGACAACTTCCTGTTTTCTACTGGAGATCCCTCTCCCTATGCATCCCAGTATCCCCCAAGCCCTTCTTACTGTCCTCTCACATTGCTTGCCCACCTTTAGGTCATCTGATATGACTACCCCCAGGTCCCTTTCCATTTTTGTTGTTCTTAGTATCTCGCCCCCCATTGTGTACTCCTCCCCTGGGTTTTGTTTCCCAGGTGCATTCCCTTGCACTTCTTAGCACTGAATCTAAGCTGCCATACATTTGACCATTCCTCCAACCTTGCAAAGTCCCTTCTCATCCTTTCCACCCCACCTTGTGTATCAACTCTGTTGCAGATCTTTGTGTCGTCTGCAAAAAGACATACTTTTCCTTCGAGTCCCTCTGCAATGTCGCTTATGAAGACATTAAAGAGAACCGGTCCTAGTACTGAACCCTGCAGTACCCCACTAGTAACCCCCCTTTCTTCAGAGTTGACTCCATTTACTATTACCCTCTGTGTCCTGTTCTCCAGCCAATTCTTTACCCAGGCTACCATCTTAGGACCCACTCCCAGGCTGGCTAACTTGTATATTAATCTTTTGTGTGGGACTGTGTCAAATGCCTTGCTAAAGTCTAGGTAGGCCATGTCCACAACCCCTCTCTGATCTACTATTTTGGTCACCCAGTCAAAGAAATTGATTAGATTCGTCTGACATGACCTTCCCGCTGTGAGTCCATGCTGCCTTGGGTCCTGTGCCCCTCTGGCCTCTAGGTACTCGACAATTCTTTCCTTCAGAAGTGATTCCATCATTTTCCCTATCACTGAGGTTAAACTAACAGGTCTGTAGTTGCCTGCTTCTGCCTTGCTCCCACTTTTGTGAAGTGTAATCACATCTGCCCTCCTCCAGTCCTCTGGTACCACCCCATCCTCCCATAATTTGTTAAAGAGGATAGTCAGTGGTGTCACTAGTTCTACCCTTAGTTATTTTAGAATTCTGGGATGAATCCCATCAGGCCCCACTGCTTTGTCCACCTTCAGTTTTAAGAGTTCTTTCAGAACCCTTTCTTCTGTAAATGGGCTGGTATCCCCTTCTGCTACAGGATGGTTCCGTGCCTACCCGTCCAGAAGGTTGCAATCAGTAAGAAGAGCTGATGCTATCTCTACCCCCCCCCCCGCCTATAACCACTGGAGTCCCCCAAGGCTCAGTGCTAGGCCCCACTCTGTTCTCCATCTTTTTAAACGACCTCCCCCTGGTTTGCAATGCATCCAGCATCCACATGTATGCTGATGATACAGTATTGTTTACCTCTGGCAATACTGTTGCAGATGTCACTACCAGGCTCCAGTCTGACTTAGCTTAGTTCTCATCAACTCTTTCTAAATGCCAAGAAGACGGTCTCCATGTCCTTTGGCACAAGGCAGTGACTTGCTAGGCTAAGTCACCTCCCCATCTTTCACACCCTTGATGGGACTGCTCTTGAGGACTCCTTTCAGATATCTCGGCATCTGGCTGGACAGACACCTTGACTTCTCTGTACACATTGATGCCGTTCTGAAAAAACTAAGGCCCAAGCTTGGGGCCCTTTACAGAAACCGCAGCTGCATCCCGCTCACCGCCAGGTGTGAGCTGGTATAGAAGATGATCATGCCCATTTTCGACTACTGCGACAGTCTACGATACTGCCCCACAGTCCCACCTATCCAGACTGGACTCTCTTCAATTCCTTCTGTCGTTTTGCTCTTGATGCCCCTCCCCACACCCATCGTGACCTCTACCGCTCTCTCAACCTCCTTCCCCTACACTCCCGGCATGCGCTACATGGTGCTAAGTTAATCTCTAAATTCTGGCTCGGATCTCTCCCCTCAAATATCTCCTCCTCTCTTGGCACCCCTACCCACTCCCTCTATTCCCTAAGATCCCAGGCTGACACTCGTACCTTCTCAGTCCCCTGCAGAACTACTTCCTCTGGCAAAAATGCCTTCTCTTACCACTTACCTAAAATGTGGAATGCACTCCCTCCACAAATCCGCCACTCCTCCTCCCTATATTCCCTTACCTCTGCTCTGCACAATTACCTTACACCTACCTGCACCTGCTCCTGACCCCCTCCTTGCATACCTGTCTCCCTCTCGCTCTCCTCTACTCATCCCTGCTACCCCACCTGCACTTACACTACCCCTTATAGACTAGCTCTTAAAAAGGGTGACTGGATCCTATGTGATCACCCTGTTGCATCTGCATCACTAATAACTGCCTGCAATGTATGCATTGTCAACCATGCATCCTGTGCTTTGTCGCTGTACTGATTCTATATGTATCCTGCTCCTATGAACTGCCAGTACAGTAACTGTTGCATCAGCCTATTATGCACTCAATTGCCATGAACCTGTTTTGTAACTGTATGTATGTATTCACCATCTGTTATTGTATGTATCTAAGAACTCGCACTCTGTACATCCCTCTCCCCCTTCCCCCAGGACGTAGCGTGAGACGAGCATTAAGTTGCTCAGTGCATCTTTCCTGGTGAAACAATTCAATAAATAAATATTAGGCAGTATGAAGCAGCACCAACACTAAGGGGGCAGTCGTAATGTTTTCAGTGAGATTGCCACTACATTGAGATAGAAAAAAAAAAGTGAGTTATTTGTTTTGGCAGTCAGCAGTTAGTTTCAGGCAGAAGAAGAAATCAGACATCTTGGCTGGGTGAACTGAGGCACAGAGGAAAACCACACTTCTGGGGGCAGCATGTAAGGCAGCATCAGGAGACCGCTCCTACTGTTAATTTCAGCAACTTCCATGACTCTCACTGCATGAACACCCCACAGCAGTAGTGTGGAGTCTGCATAAGGGGCATTTGCAGTTCCGCAGGGAATTCTGCTCTGAACAAGGTGTAGGGCTAAGTCCAAGTCCAGAAAATTTGGCCAATACCTTATCTAGGGAAGGATGTGAAAGGGAGTAGCTGAATGGGATTCAGGCAGGCTGCAGCTGGTAGGGTCACATTCAGCCCATATAGCACAAGGTGTTACTGCACTGCAGGAAAGAGTAATACCATACTGTGGGAGGGGAAACTACAGGTAGTATGAAACACAGTGTGACAGGGTACGTCCCTGCCACTGTAGTAGGATCCCTCGAGTATATTAGATTGCAACCCCTCTCTCTATATATATTCCTATCTAATAAAGCTATCCCTTTCTTTCCGTCTGGAGGCAGGCCACCTCCAGACAACCCTCTGTGCTTCTCTAACTTTCTTTTCTCTTCTGTCCATAGGTCCATATGTATGGAGGTCAACTTCCACTGACCTCGAGCTCCCAGACAGAATGGGACAATAATAGAATGGTTATAACTCTAGCTCTATAGAATGGCTGGCTATTTCAGCTAGAATGAAAGATATGTATCGTATACAGTAAAGTACCCTAATCAAAAGGGTTACAGTGACTAGTGTGTAGGCAGAGAAGAAAAAATTACTCACCTTAGTAACTGTGTTTCTTCTAATGGAGTTTTGCTGTATTCTGACATATGCAGTTAGCCCCAGCACTTGAACTGTTTCGGAAAGGAAAGAGTTAACTATGTCAGAGCATAGAACGTTGAGCTCGAGCTCGGTTCAGACCTGCTTGCTGCACTCTGAAGTGTAACCGTCAGATTCTTATGAGCTAATACTAACCAACTACACCCCCTAAGTGGAAATTGTAAATCAGCTAGCCAAAAGGCAACCAATTTTGTGGGTCCCAAAAGACTCAAGTCGAGAACCCCAAAATAACCAGTTAGTGAACAACAGAACTACAAAAAACAAACAGAATCTACTCCCCCTTTCTAAAAGGAGGGAGTGCCAAAAACACCCCTGAGGTCCAACACTGTACCTGCCAGCCCACTTCCCAAAAACCAGGTTCTGAGAGGGGAGGCAGGTCAGAATATAGCAAGACTCCATTAGAAGAAACACAATTACTAAGGTGAGTAATTCTTTTCTTCAAACAACATGAAGTCTTGCTGTATTCTGACATATGCAGACTACCAAGCAGTACCCCCAAGAAGGAGGGTATCTAACCTATTTTGGGAATAGGCTATGCAGTACTGCTGTGCCAAACCTAGCATCACTCCTAGCCTGGATATCCAGAGAGTAATGCTTGGTGAATGTATGGACTGTTTTCCAGGTGGCTGCTTTGCATATTTCTAGTAAGGGTATATCTCTGACAGCAGCCAGAGAAGCAGCTGCACCTACCTCTAATCGAATGAGCCCTCAGGCCTGAGGGGGGTATTTTGCCTAGCTTTTCATAGCAGAATTGTATACAAGAGACAATCCACCTGGCAATAGTTCTCTTAGTAGCAGGTTTACCCTTTCCCTCTTCACCATAAGTGAGAAAACTGAGGACAGTCAAACCTAAGTGCCTTTGTGTGCTCAATGTAGTAGCTAAGTGCCCTCTTAACATCCAAACTGTGTAATCTTCTCTCTCCTGAAGAAAAATGACCAGTGAAGAACACAGGAAGAGACATGGACTGGTTTAGAAGAAAATCTGCAACCACTTTGGGTAAGAACCTCATGTTTGTTGTAAGGACCACCTTATCTCTATGGAATGAGATAAAATCAGGCTCCACTGACAGAGCTTGTAATTCACTGATACGCCTGGCAGAAGTGAGAGCTACCAGGAACATAGTTTTCCAAGTCAAGTACTTAAGTTCTGCTGAGGCCAAAGGCTCAAAAGGGGGTTGCATAAGCTGAGCAATGCAATCATAAAGATCCCAAGCAGGAGTAGGGTCCTTAAAGGGAGGGCTGGTATGGAGCAAACCTTTACAGAACTTACAGAAAATAGGATGAGATGCCAGGGAGGAAACCTTTCCCACTGACAGGAATGCAGAGACAGCTGCCAGATGTACTTTCAGAGTAGCTGGCCTGAGGCCTAAGTCATTAAGAAGAACCATATAATCTAGAACTGTAGCTAAATCAGCAGTATCTGGAGAGACATCCTATTGGAACACCAAATGCTGAATATTTTCCATTTGGAATTATAAGTTTTTCTGGTGGCAGGTTTTCAAGAGGATTTGAGAATATCCAGAACCCTCTGAGAGATGCAGACTTGCATATTCTAACTCTTCAGGAGCCACGCCTTGAGGTTGAGACACCGAAGGTTGGGATACCATATCCTCCCCTGAGAGGAGGTTAACAGACTGTTTCTTGGGAAGATGGACAGCTAGGGACAGCAATAGAGGATACCAAGGCTGCCTGGCCTAGTCTGGTGCAATCAAGATAACTTTGCATGATTGTGAAATTATCTTGACCAGAACCTTGAACAAGAGGAAAGGGGGGAAAGGCATACAGAAATTTCCCCTCCCAATCCAGAACTAGAGCATCCAGGGGGACTGAGCCCACGACTGGGGACCTGCAACAGAAGAGAGGAAGTTGGTAATTGTCTGGGGCTGCAAACAGATCCATCTCTGGAGTGCCTCATCTTGAGAAAATTACATTCAACACTTGGGGATCCAGGGACCATTCGTGATGGCCCACAGATATCCTGCTCAGAGCATCTGCTAGCACATTGTTCTGCCTTGGAAGGTGGACTGCTACCAGAGATGTCTGCAGGGAATAAGCCAGAGACCATAATTTCATGACTTCCATGCACATGGCCGTAGACAGAGTGCCTCCCCTGCTTGCTGATGTACCACATGGTGGTGGTGGTATTGTCTGTCCTCACCTGAACCACCTTGTTCTGTAGAAAGTCCGAGAAAGCTTGAAGAGCCAGGTACACTGCCCTGAGCTCCTGAACGTTGACATGAAGTAGACTCTTGAGGGAACTACACTCCCTGTGCTGAGAGGGCTCCCAAGTGAGCTCCCCATCCCAGGAGAGAAGCATCTGTGGTTAATACCACAGAATGAGTCTGGCTGATGAATGGGACTCCTTGCCTGAGGTTGTCCTGATTCAACCACCATTGGACAGCCTGGATCAGAGTCTGAGTCACTGGAATCAGTTTGGTTAGAGGATCTTTTTTCTGAGACCAAAAGGACCTGAGATAGAACTGAATGTCCCTCATCTGAAATCTGGCTCCCTGTACCACTGCAGTGGAAGCTGCCATGTAGTCCAGAAGCTGAAAAAAATTACTTGCTCGTCGAGACACCAGAAGACGGAAAGAAGAAGCCAGGTCTGTAAGGGCCTTTACCCTTACCAGAGGAAGAAAAGCTTTTGCTTGGACAGTGTCCAACTCTATCCCTATGAAAGTCAGGAGTTGCACTGGTTCGAGAACTGACTTTGGAAGATTGAGGAGGAATCCCAGAGAAGTGAGCAATTGTTGTGTCACTTGCAGGTTTGACTTGACCTGGTCTGGAGACTGCCCCCACAATGAGCCAGTCGTCCAGGTATGGAAAAATTGAAATGTTTTGTGTCTCTAGAAAGGCCACTACTACTGCTAGGCATTTTGTGAACACCCTTGATGCTGATGTTAGTCTGAAGGGCATTGCTCTGAACTGAGAATGGCCTGAAGGCAATTCGAACCTGAGGTACTTTCTGTGGGAGCACCTGATGGGAATGTGAAAGTATGCATTTTTGAGGTCCAGGGAGGCTATCCAATCCCATGGCCCCAGAGAGGGAAGAATTACTCCCAGTGTCACCATTCTGAATTTTGGCTTGACTAGGTGCTTGTTTAAGTATCTTAGGTCTAGGATGGGCCGCCACTCCCGTCTTTTTTGGGGTAAGAAAGTATTTGGAGTACAGACCATTGCCCCTGTGGGGAGTAGAAACTCTCTCTATGGCTGAGGGCCAGCAGAGAGGAAATCTCTGCCTCTAGGGCAATGGTTTCGGAGAGGTTTGCAGGTGGAAAAGACCTGACCCTCAGCTTTGGAAATTTTTTGAAGCTGAGAGCCAGTCCCTGGCTTACTACCTCCAGGACCCACTTGTCGGAGGTAACAGACTGCCGGGCCTGGAAGTAAGCCAGCCTGCCTCCTACTGGAAAAGGGGAGTCAACCCGGGCTGACACATCAGGGTATCTGCTTGGCAGGAGCCTTGGACTGGGAGAAGGATGCAGCCCTGCTCATCCCCCTTCTGCCTCTCCCTCTGAAGAATCCCTCTGAGGAACCCCCTGCAAGGAAAGCAGGCCTGTGCCTGGTAGAAAGGCCTGTGAAAAGGACTGCCCCTAGACTGCTGCTTTTGAGGAGTTGCCTGCCTTTCCTTGGCCTGTGCACTCCTGTAGGTGGCCCTGTATTCATCCAACTTTTTCATATAATTCTCTGTCTGCTCCCCAAACAAAGAATTACCCACCACAGGGAAATCCATGGCCTTAGCCTGGGTGTCCTGTGAGAGGCTAGTACATCTGAGCCAAGCAAATCTCTGAAGAGACACAGATGTAGCCATGACTCATGATGACATCAGAGTCCACAGCAGCACGAAATTGGACCTCGGATGCCTCAATCCCATCAGCAGCCACCTCCTCAAGCTCTTTGGTTAGCTGGGGGAAGCCTGTTTAGCCAGTTCCAGAACAGTATCCCATCTGGACTTCTGGTATCTGGCTGTGTAGGCCATATAGTTTGCCTGCCTGAGTCCCAAGGAGGATGACAAGTACTGTTTTTTGGCCATAGCATCCACCTTCCTAGAGTCTTTTTCGGGGGGGGGGGGTGTGTGAAGCCAAAGGTACATTAGCCTTATCACAGGCTGCAGCCTGCACAACCCCAACATGGCTGCATTGTTGGAACAAGTACTCCGTACCGGAGCCTGACAGCATATACCTCTTGTCCATTCTCTTGTCCACAGGAGGTAATGAATTTGGTGCCCGGAGAATTTTTTGTGTCGGTTTCCCAAAAGATTTATGGAAGGGAATAGACAGTCTTTTGGACTCTGGGATGTCCATCATTTCTATATAGTCAGGCTCCTCTTGTTCCTCAACAGCTTCAACCAGTGGGAGCTGGAGGGTCTCTGCCACTTTTTTGTAGAACAAACAGTGGGAAGAGGACTCAGAAAGTCTAGGAGGGGAAACATTGGAAGGCCTGTCTAGGGAGATGTCTGGTTCAATAGGTTCATCCAGACTTTCCACATCATCACCGTCATAGTCGTCACCTTCCTCTCCCTTCAAATCCTGTTCATAATATTCATCCGGACAATATTCCGGAACCGGAGGAACCAACCGAACGCCTACTGAGAGGTGCCAGATTGGACGGAACCGTTCAGAGCGATTCCACAATACTTATCGCTCTGGCTATCTCACCGGTTGGACGCTGCTGTTCTGTATCCGAACCAGCCAATTTTCTCTTCTTTTTAGACAGAACCAACCCCTCAGGATTGGCTCTCCCTTTGCCCGAGGAAGTATCGCCCAGGTCAATGGGCACTCCCTCAGGTTCGGTCAGAACCAAACCAGGCTGGCCATCCAGATCAGCGGACTTCTCTGCCTCCTTTTCCCTAAGCCTACCCAATCTCTCATCCAGGGTGGCCTTCGGGACATTTTTTCAAATTTGGCAGTCTGAATCAAGGTGGTCAAACCCCCAGACAAACACAGATGGTGTAAGGGTCTGCCTTAGCAAAGGCATCCCCACACTCACTACAGTGTTGAAACCCAATGGGACCGGTTTTTCTCTTGGGTTTCTCAGACGTAGCCATCCTAACACTTACCCTTTAGCAGCTTTAAAGCCAGGCAATACCACCCTATCAGTTACCAACCGTGTTATGGGCTGTGGAAAAAAAAACATCTAAAAATAAGTTTTTTTGAAACAGATAGGGACCAGTACCTCACACTAAGAAATTAGAGAACAAAATCAAACAGTACAATCGGTTCCAAACCAGACTGACTGAAAAACTTTACAATTTCCACACAAAATACAGAAAACAAACAGCAACTAAACTAAAGTCCACTACCTACAACACTTACTGTACCGCAGACAGGGATCTGAACCGAAAAATAAGAAAATACGGTTTAAAAATCGACGTTCTACTGAGACCGAACCGACAAGCGAAGAAGACATCTCCAGAGCGACTGTTCAGTTAGGCGGAGTAAAGAATCTGACGGTTACACTTTGAAGTGCAGCAGACAGAGGTTTGAACCGAGCTTGAGCTCAACGTTCTATGTTCCGGCATAGAGTTAACTCTTTCCTCTCCGGAGCAGTTCAAGTGCTGGGGCTAACTACATAGGTCAGAATACAGCAAAACTTCATGTTGTTTGAAAGACCTACATGACTAGCCTGTACGTTAGTATTTATTGCAAAGCGGCAAACCCCTTTCCCTTTTTATTTTCTGTAACCCGGTTGCTGCTATGAAATGTTAGAACCTGTACTGAATGCTGCAGTTTATCTATTGGATACATTATGCTGCTGTTAAATTATAGTTGCATAGGTAGAAATTAGAAGGAGCCCTGTTGAAGTCATGCCATATTAGGTTCCAGAGCCTAATTTTAAGAAGCTAGTGAAAACCAGAACACTGAAAAGGGGTAAAGAAAACACAAACCTCCTTCGGGCCGCATAAATTGCTTTAACAAATGTACTTCTTGGAGGAGAAGGAATAAATTAAGTCTGTTCTTACCTGAAACAGGGGAAAGAATGAAATATCATGTATAGGGGAACAGCGGCCTCTTGTGCCCCTTTTTATAGTAAGCTGTCTGACACTCAAGTCCCAAGTGGAACGTTTTCCACCTTTAAAAAGGGGAAAATCTGTCTGGAAAAGTCCTTTTTATTATCTAAAGTTGCTGATCATTATAGAAGGGTAACAAAGTCTTTTTAGCCTGTTATTTAATTAAATGAAGGGCCATGAAGATGCTTGGTCACCTGCTCCAGGTGGGCAGGTATAAATAGTACTGCCTGAGCAAATAGATGTTAAATAGGGTCAGTGTCTTCTTACTGAGTGTAGGTGAAGGACTAGGAGAGTCCTATGCTGCACTAAGGAGAAAAATTGTGAAAAACATTTACAAGTCTTTTCTTTTGAATTGTTTTGTTTTATTTTTACTTTATGTGGTGCAATGCTGTTGATTATGATTACAAAATAAACATCCCGCTTAGAAAAAGTGCATTGCACCAAAAATCTTGTATTTCCCACACCTTTACACACAGTTACCGCCGCAAAGTAGCCAGCTGCAGGAACTGTGGGGTGCTCCTCTCCTAGGGTACATTCCAGAGGGTGGGTCACTGCCCCTTAAAAGATTTGTGGTGCTCTACACACAGCTGGTAACAGCAAGGAATGAGATATTACTGCTGCATCACCAGCTGAGCTGGTACCTACTGGCACACCCCACACCCTCACTCCCCCAAAGGTCCACTGGCTCACAGGGCTAAAAGGTGGTGAAGAGGGGGAAAGGTGGCAGGGGCAGGCACAAAAATGTCATCCAAGCCCCAAATTCCAACTGC
This sequence comes from Neoceratodus forsteri, assembly GCA_016271365.2. Taxonomy (NCBI): domain Eukaryota; kingdom Metazoa; phylum Chordata; order Ceratodontiformes; family Ceratodontidae; genus Neoceratodus; species Neoceratodus forsteri. The sequence continues at coordinate 203,278,309 of JADMNL010000031.1, forward strand.
ACATCACTTTGCACGATTGGAGGAGGCACACGTAAAAGACTCCCTCAGGGAGGGGGAATTCTGAGCCAGCTGGGAAGAGAAAGAATGATAACACTGTGAAACCCTGTGGAGAGAACACGAAAAAAAAAAGACACCAAGGAGCACCCTAGTAGTCAGGGACTATTTTTGGGGGTGGGGATGGGAGGTTGCCAGATGCCTTGCAGGTCCATCTGCCATTCAAAACATTGACAGGATAGGGAGGACGGAGGGGGAGGTTGGGGTGCTGCCACATCTGGTTATCAACAATTTGGCGAATGAGCCTCTCGAGGCAGTCCAGCATAATTCAGGGAGGATGGGGGCATACTGAAATAATACTCAGCTTCTCAGACCTTTACCAGTGTCCTTCTTGTGTGGGATAAGGGGAAGGGCAGGATCAGATGAGGAAGGAGGAGCCCAACGCATTTAATGGGTGGCTGAAGGGATGGCATCAGTAGGCAGGGTATCACTTTGTAGGAGGCTGTGGAATTCTGTAACAGGAGGCTCTTCAAGTGTGATGGCTTTCACCTGACAAGAGAGGGGACCAGTCCACTTGGGCAGAAGTAATATCTACTTAGGTGAACATTTAGACTGGGGAGACTAAGGGGGACCACAGAAGACAGAGCATGAGGGGAACCAAGCAAGCACTCACCCAGAAATGGGTCCTAGGAGCAGTGAGGATGGAAGCAGCAAGGCAGGGGCCCAAAATAGATTAGGAAAAGCTACTGGGGTGTGGAGCTCAAAAAAGTCAGCAGGGATTAGAAACACCATGATGTAAAGAAGGGAAGGGGGAACAAAGGGAGAAGGGCTGAGAAAGGAGGAGGACAAGAGTACAAGCTCGAAGGCAGCATGCCTGAATGCCAGAGGCACAGGAACCAAAATGAGTAAACTCCATGCGATGGCAATGGATGCAGGATTAGACCTTGTGGCCATTACAGAAACATGCGCCACAGGGAATGATGACTGGGACCTGGCAATACAGGGTATACCATGTACAGGAGGAGCAGGTGTAAGGGAAAAAGGGAGTGGGGTAGCACTCTGTGAAGGAAGTCACAGAGGCTGTAGAGGATGGGTCAGTCAAGAGAATGGATGAGGAGACAAAACAGTTGTAGATACAGCTCATGGCACTGGGGAAAAAAGCTGCACATGGGGGTGGTCTATAGACCGCTGGAAAAGAGGGGGCAAGGGGGATAGTGAGCAAAGTGTAGAAACTGAGAGGGGGCTGAAAGAAGGAGACTGGTTGTGGGGGGATCTCACTCTATCAGACATAGACTGAACACTGCAGCAGCAAGGAGCACTAGAAGTCAGGTCCTGATAGCTAAGTTGCAGGACTGCTTGTTCCTGCAGCTGGTCAGGGAACCCACAAGGCAGGCGGTCATTCTCCACGTGGTGCTCGGCAACTTGGAATGATAGGTGAACTGTAGGTTGGGGAACCACTGAGGACTGGTAACCTAATACCACATGACTGGAACTGGCCCTAGGTTAAAGTATATGTGCTCATCAGAGGCTGTGGTTCTGGATTTCAGATGATATTTTGACCAAGTAAGGGAATTAGTCAAGAGAAAGCTGGTTGGAGCGGACAAGATAAAAGGAGAGGGGCGAGAAGTGGGCAGAAATTAAAGGCGACATTCCTGAAGCAACTAAATCTGCTTGAGAATGGTTGCCAAGGATAGCAAACACAAAATTGTAATCTAGTTTTCCAAGAAAGTCAGGGAGGCAGTGAGAGCCCAAAAAACCAGGGCCTTCATTATTTATTTTGTTTGGATTTTGTTAACCAGGTAGGCCCTCTGAGATTTGAAGTCCCTTTTTATGGATAACCCAGAATTAAATACACAGAGTAGACAAATACAATTACAAATAACAGCACATGGTAATACTGTTCGACCAATAACAGAAAATTAGCATACAAACAGTGATTTGAGAACACATTACAATCGATACCGTCGTGTATGTTTTTGGCCTGAAAGTTGTTCCAGATCATCTGTGCTTTGTCCCTCCGAGCTTTGATCAGCACCTTGTGGATCAGAGGAAAAGAAGGGAAGGCATAAAGGAGGCCCAGAGTCCAGGGCCTCATGAAGGCATCCCCCTGCAGCATACCCCGCTTTGGGTGGGGGTGGGGCACAAAACAGACTCAGCTTGGCATTCTCCTGGGAGGCAAATAGATCCCCTAAGGGGTGCCCCACTGGGAGAACAATTGGTCTACCACCTCAGGATGAAGGGCTCACTCGTGAGACACCTCGCTCACTCAGCATGGGGCACCCACCAGCCGACTGGGCACACCAGCCAAATGAATGGCCAGAAGGTCGGCATTGAGGCTGAGCACAAGGGTCCATATTCAGAGAGTTTCCTGGCACAGAGGTAGGGAATGTGTTCTGCCCTGCTTGATGAGGTAGCACATGGTCGCCATGTTATCCATCTGGACCTGACCCCGGAGATGTGGAGTGAAGGCTGTCATGGCCAGACGAACAGCCCAAAGCACCAGCAGGTTGATGTGACATCAGGACTCCTCAGGGAACCAGAGGCCATAGACTCTGTGTTCCCCCTGGTGGGCACCTAAGCCCATCAGGGAGGCATCAGTCGTGACAGTCACAGTCGGCTCCAGGCGGACAAACGGGACTCCCTCCTGAAGATATTTTGCGACCAACCACCACTGGATGGCATCCCACATCTGCTGGGTCATTATGAACATTTTGACGCCTCGCCTGTCTCCAGAAGACTGCCATAGTGTGGACAGTGAACTCTATCCATGCCCTTAGAACTATGAAATTACAGACCCAGTCTCCAGTTTAGATGGTTTCAGCAGCTGTCCCTACTTAGTCAGCCCACAGAGAGGAAAGTGAAGGGCAGTCAATGATAGAAAGTTACCTGGATAACCTGAATCTATTAAAATCGACTTATGAGGCAAGCAGAGTCTTGCAGAAGAGCCCAGATCCACTGTTAAAGGCTATATGTACTGTAACTAATAAAGGAGGGGCAACAAAAAATTACTCACCGCAATAATCTTCTTTCTTCCATGGGGTCCTTTAGCATCAGTAACTTCAAACAACATGAAGTCTTGCTGTATTCTGATATATGCAGTGATCACCAACCTTTGAACCGCCCCGGAGAACAAACAGTTAACTTTCCATGCAGGGCATGGAACGCTGAGCTTGAGCTCGGTTGAAGCCTCTGTCTGCTGTAGTTTAAACTCCAACCGTCAGATCTTTACAAGCTATACTCACTAGGCGTTCTGTGTGGAAACTGTAAAACTCACACTAGCCAACTGGCAACTAAATTTGTTAAAAAAAAAAAAAAAAAAAAAAGGTTTTCTCACTTTCCTGTGTTTATGTGGGCCTGTAGCTCTGAAATCCTCCTGGCAGACATAATGGCTACCAGGAAGATGGTCTTCCAAGTTACAAACTTGATGTGGGCCGTGGACATAGGCTCGAAAGGTGGATTCATGAGCCCATCTATGCAAAGGTTCAGGCTCCAAGGAGGAACAGGCTCCCTGGTTGGAGGCTGGAGGTGCAAGAGGCCTTTGAAAAACTGTTGAAAAATGTAATGGGGAAAAAACTGATTTCTTCTTTCCCACCAAAAGATAGGCTGAAACTGCCGCCAGGTGTAGCTTGAGTGAAGATGGTTTCAAGACTGACGCCTGTAGGTGTACCAGGTAGTCTAGCAGCTGAGGGTCTGAAGCTGATAGGGGTTCGACCATTTTGCTTCTGCACCAGAGGGAAAACCTTTTCCATTAGGCTGCATAAGTCTTCTTAGTGATAGTTTTTTTAGCCATCCTTGGTATCTAAAGGACCTGCTCAGAGTACTATAAGGATGGAAACTTTAACTCCTCAAGAACCAGGCTTTGAGGTGAAGAGAGTGTACGTCTGGGTACTGGACTCCTGTCTGAGGAAGGGTCAGCAGGGAGCAAGTTGGAAGCAGGTGAATGGGCCTGTTGCAGGACATTGAGAGAAGAAGAGGGTACCAGGCTTGCCTGGGCCAGTCTGGGGCCACTAGCATCATGGATGCAGGCTGCTGCCTGAGTTTCAGCAACACCCTGAATATCAGGGCATCCAAAGGAAGTGTTCCCGGAACTGGGGGCCTGCAACAGTACTGAGGAAGCTGAAAATTGAGAGGAGAGGCAAACAGATCCACGTCTGGTGTGCCCCACTGCCTGAACACTGTGGCTAGTACTTGTTGTTCAGTGTCCATTCACTCTGACCTTGACTGATGCGGCTTAGAGCATCCGCCAGAGTATTGAGTTTGCTGGGAGGTGAATAGCTGAGAGGCTGACTCCTAGGGAGAATGCTAGAGACCAGAGCTTCAGAGCTTCCAAACAGTATTCTTGATCTGGTACCACCCTGCTTGTTTATGTAGAACACTGCAGTGATGCTGCCCGTTCTAATTTGAACCACCTGCCCTTCTATGCTGGGAACGAAAGCTTTGAAAGCTAGTAAGACTGCTCTGAGTTCTAAAAGATTTATGTGCAACTGTGACTCTTCGGGAGTCCAGTTGCCACTTACTGAGTCAGTCTAGATGAGCTCCCCAGCCCAACAGGAAGGCATCTGTGGTGATCACCTTTGTGGGAAGAGGAGCTTGAAATGGAACCCCTGCCTGCAAATTTGCAGAGTCCTTCTACCACAGCAAATATTGGAGGAACTGCTCCGACACCGGTATTAACTTTAAAAATTTGTTGCTTCTCTGAGACAGGCTTGCAGGAGTCTCACCCGTGATAAAATTAGGCTTTAAAGTAAATAGTTGTGGTAAAAATAAAGTCTAAATAGTGCCGTCGCGCTAAAAATAAAAATTTGCGAAGCACTATTGAAAAAGTAAAAGTTGTCACTCTGCACACTAAAGGAAAATATTTATGAGGAACACTTTACCCAGATAAGCACTAGGAGGCTGTCAACAAGGAAAGTTGGGAGACACCTCGGAGGCAATATGCTCAGTCCAGCAGAGAAAAAAGTCTGAAGCAGTCAACAGCTCTCACTCAGTTCACACCCACTCCTGTTTGATTTGCTAGCCCTACGCTCTTTAAAAAATCTCTTAAAGGCATACCTCTGGGGCAATTGCACCTAGCCAGCTAAGTGCAAAAAGTTACTGATGCTAAAGGACTCCTGGGGTAAGAAACCTGGCTTTACTAAACAGAGTCCCTCCCCCACAATACCATGCCCCAAAAGTAAAGATTGCAGCCCCATACGAACATAGGAGTGGAAATCAATACAGTAAAAGCCTCATCATGAAAACTGAATAAATGGAATACTTCTCTAGGATGGGTCCACCTAAATGGAAGAACTGGACAAGGGGAACATTTCTGCTAGTTTTGGGGGAGTGTTCCAATGAAGAGGATTCCAAAGCACTGATCTGGGAGGCTGCTTTAAATATATCAAAAGGACCAACTTCCACAGTTTAAGCCATTTCTGTCACCAAGCTACAGCAGCATATCCTATATTTTGCAGGTGAGCACTGAGTAAGAGGTTGCAACGTGTGAATGCATGTCAGGCTGCAACAGTCTGGCCACATTACCACAGGTTGTTGGGTGGCACAACAGCAGTCTTAACATCTGCCCTAATTAAAAGTGTAAAGGATGACATTAAGATGAATAACAAATTAAGTCAGTCACTTTAAATCACCCATGCATATCACACATGGTGAAACAAAATCTCCTCATCCAATAATGAATAGAAAGGCCATGGGAGTCCTGAATGGGTTTCATCTGATTAGCTAATCCATGGCAAGCATTACTGAAAAGATAATACGCCCGCTACATAAAGCTTTGTAAAGCTGCCTGTTTCAACACATTCTTAATTTAGAAACAATTTTTTTTTCTTTTAATGTGTCATTACTGCTGCTGGTTGCAAGTCAATGAGAGGCGCCGTGTACCTGCCAATGCCTGCAGCTTGAGACAAAGAAATGTTTTTAAAGCTGCCCACCAGCAATGAGAAGCAAACAAAGTAGTAGGATGCCTTATTACAGCAAAGAAATACAGCTGCTGTGGGTGTGGAGGGAGAGAAAAGGTGTGAGTTTTATCTTCATGTTCTACAGAGTGTTGCATACATACACCAGAATGTTGTGTGTGTGCACGACATTATATATAAAAGAAAAAAATACTCACTATAGTAATCGCTATAGTGAACCCCCCTTTTTTTTTAAACTACTTTCCCAATGTCTCTAAATAATTGCTACAAGCAGGAAACACTTTGCCTGATGGCACAATCGGGTAAATCTTAATTTTCGCCAAAGGGTAAAACAGTAGACACGGTCATCCTTGACAGTTTTATTTACTCATTATCTCTATATCCCAGAGTGTTTAATCCTGTCTTATTTCTTACCTCTAGCCATCCTACCCAAGTCCAAGAGTGACACTATGGCGATGTTTTGTCTGCTATGCCCTATTGTTCGGTACTCCTACTCAGCCTGAATGCTGCTTCTTGGGCTCTCCCATGTAACCAAATTTCAAATGAATCCTCAGAGGCGTACTGCAACTATAGTTTCTCAAACCTGATTGCTGAAACTAGACGTGATCCTCAACTAAACTCTATTCTCCTAATTAGAGGCAGCATCTATTACCCTCCATCTGCTAGTAGGAAGCTATCAAGGAGATGTGTACTCACTTTAATCTGCCACTGCGCAAGTCTCTGGTTCCTAGCCATGATCACTATTCAGCTATCTGGGGACATCGAACTAAACCCAGGTCCACCTACCTGTTTCTTTTCCGCAACAGATATATCTGACATCCCCAAGAAAGGGTTATTAATTACCCGTATCAACATCAGAAGTCTTACCTGTCACCACGCCGAGCTCGAGGCTTGGGTGAAACTCTATAACCCTGATGTACTATGGTCTCACACAAACTTGGCTTAAACCTGGTATACCTGATCACTTATGCTCCTTGCCAAACTACTCCCTGTTCCAAAGGGCTAGATCCTCATTTAAGCGTGGTGGTGGAGTTGCCCTGTTCTTCAAAAAATCACCTCAATATCTCTTGTCCCAGTTTCTGCCTCTCTCACAGTATGTGAATTCATACATGCAACTCTCTCACTGGGGGAAAAGAAACTTCATATCATCTGTGCCTACAACTCCTCCCTGCTGGTGCATAGTTGGTCTCAAAGAACTTCTTAACATCACCGCCCAAACTATAAATCATAATGAGGCTGTCATCCCAGGTGATCCCAACCTTAATTGGTTAGGGTCAGCTCAAATCTCCTTGCAGTCTCTCACACTAAGTTATAATTTTCACCAGTTGATCTCGGATGCAACTAGAACCACAGTATCCCTTCAAACGGGTACACTGCTAGACTGGGTGATGGTTAACCGAATGGAACATGTGTCGAAGGTTGGAATACTAGCGGATGCATTAACTGACCACTCTCCCACTTTTTGTATCCTGTCTATGGTTGCGCCCCATCTAGACTAATCACGTTTACAAACCTAGCTCATATTGACCAGGAAGCATTTCTCTATGATGTCTCCAATATTGACTGGACATGTCTCTATCAAGCAAACGATGCGGAGGTCACTCTGCAGATATTCATAAACAAATTTCTTGCCATTCAATGTAAACATGCCCCCAAGATTACTAGGAGGGTCAGAGGAAAACAGACGACATGGCTACATAAAGACCTCCTAGCTAATCTGCACCAGCGGGACAAACTCTGGACTTGCTACAAACAAACTGGCCTTCAATCTGACCTTATTGTCTATCGGGAACTAAAGAACAGAAGAAAGAAACAAGTCAGAGCTGCCAAAAGCAAATATTGCAAGGACCTTCTTCAAAGCTCAGCCTGTGACGCTAGGAAATTCTGGGCCCATGTCAAAACATCCCTGGGTACCACAGTCGGTTACTGCTGACGAAATTATCATAAATGGGGCACATTGTAATGACTCTAAGACCATTTCAAATAGTTTTAATAATCTTTTCTCAGATCTGTCACACTACACTGTGGCATTGCAACCAAACAGAAAGCACTCCAATTCACTTACCACACTATCTCCTGTTAATCATACGGCCCCACTGAATGATGCTCCTCCAGCTCCACCCTTCTATTTCAAGGCTACATCTAGAGCGGAAGTCCTGAAATTACTGAGATCCATATCGATCAACACTAGCTCCGGCTCAGACTCATTGGAACCTTGTCTCCTTAAGCTGGCTGCACCTCTCACTGACTCTCCGCTTGCAAGAATTTATACTTTATCCCTTACACATAGCACCATACCAGACCTATGAAAATGTGCAAGAATAACGCCAGTCTTTAAAAAAGCCAACCCGAAGGATATGGCCAATTACAGATGCACAGCATTTCTCTCTGTACTCAGCAAGATCCTTGAGAAAATAGTTGTGGCACAAACCGTTGACTACCTTACACGCTAAAATCTCCTCTCGGACGCCCAGCACGGATTTAGAAAAGGGCATAGCAACACCACGGCTCTTCAACCGATTACTGACATACTGTCCAACATGGATTCTGGAAAACTCACAGGTGTCATTTTCATTGACCTCACAAAGGCTTTCGACTTCGTAGATCATGCCCTGCTCCTCTCCACAAACTCCATTTCTCTGGCCCTGTTGTAAACTGGTTTTGTAGCTACCTGTCAAACAGAAGGCAAGCTGTCAAATTTAACTCCTCCCTATCCAACTCGTCTACTATCAACATTGGGGTCCCTCAGGGCTCTATCCTTGGACCCCTCTAGTCTCAATTTTTATCAATAATGTTACAGACGTCCTGAAATCCTGTTCTGCTATTCTCTATGCTTTTGAGCTGGTCATCTATACCAGTTCTGCTAGTATTGCCTGCATAAATTCATCGCTTACCTCTGATTTCAGTATAGTCTTAGACTGGCTACTTGACCATAAGCTTGTATTAAATGATAAGAAAAAGGCCATGCTCCTAGGATCCACACAGAAGATAAAGACCTGCTCCAGTTTGCTGGAGGTTCTTCACCAAGGAGGTTTTCCACTTGAAAATGTTACTTCTTTCAAGTATCTTGGGATCCTGCTTGACCAATCCCTGGATTTTAACCTTCACATTCAGTCCTCATGCAAATCTGTAAACTCGAAATTGGGAGTAGCTTATAAAATGAGCTACATGCTTACACCCTCTGCGAAACTAGCAATCCCCAGAGGTATCCTGCTTCCAACCATTACTTATGGTGCCTCTATTCTTAACTCTGTCCATAAAATCTCCCTACTAAAATGGGACACAACAATATATGCAGATTTGCCTCTTCGTCGCCTCGACTCAAGCATCACTGCTTTCTCTATAAGGATATGAATTGGCTCTCGCCTTCTGCCAGTGGACAATACTTCCATGGATCATTAACTGACTCGATCATCCGGGAAAAAAACTATCCCAGCTGGTAGCATTTCTGGTCCCTCAACCAACCTCCCATGGCCTACGATTAGCTGACAAATCTTTGCTTTATGTTCAGAGATGTCGTACGACCAAAGGCACTGGGGCCTTCCAATACTCTGCTCCCCGGCTGTGGAATGCTCTTCCACCTAACCTCCGGCTGTCGCAGTCTCACCTTAGTTTTAAAAGTGAATATCATCATTATTTATCCCTAGCTGATACTTGCACATGCGCTTGACCCAACCTGAACTCCTGAGAGACTTACCAGTAATTTGTCACCCCCACTCTATTCTTGCTCCAATCCTTGCTCATCTAGTCCCCTACCCTAATTTTTCTCTCTCTTTGTAAATTTATTTACTACCATCTCCTTTCCTTTTCAAGCCTTGCTGCTGGTCATCCACTGTTATTCCAGCTACCACCCCTGGCTTTCCCTTTGTTAACCATTCATGTTGGGTATGTATAATCCTCATTATCCTGACTCTCTCTTGAACCCTTTCTCTCCTCTAGATCATGTCGGAGTTTCTGTACTTATTACACATTTTACTGCCCTTATTTTATATTTTTTTATTCTACTCGATGTATTGTTGTAGCACTGCTGTACTGTTCCCCTATTGTAATACTGTACCCTTGCTATTGTTGCACTGTTTTTTCCTTGTTGTACTCTGCCGGGTTGTGCCTGAAAATAGTAATTTTATGTCTAGTGCACTTACCAGGTAAACAAAAACTAAATAAATAAAAATAATCTTTGTTTTTTCAAGGGGATCACACAGTATGGTTAAACTAATGTAGTCAGCCTTCAATGCTGAACTGCCTGGAGACATGGAATTTATGCAAATGATGGAACTCTCATTGGCTCATACCAGTTTCAAACTGCTGCACTCTGAGTGCTCAGATTCATTACGCAACCTAACAGGGTAGAGATCCTCTGACTATCTCGATCAAGCCCCCTTAATCAAATCCCACGCACAGACAACAATGTGAACCAACTGGTTAAATAACTTACATTTTAATCATGACCATATGACAAGCCAAAGCAGAGATGTAGAAACAAAGTCTGTCTTTTTTTTTTTTTTTTTAAATGCATAGGTTCAGGTCAGGGAGGCAGGGTGGGAGATTTAATCATACTGAGTGATCTCCTGGACGAAACAAGATTACTATGATGAGTAATTTTTCTCTAACCCCAAGAATCACACAGTATGATTAAACTAATGCAGACTACCAAGCAGTACCTCTGGAAGTTGGGCCAAGAACCTATTTTGAAAACAGGTTCTGCAGCACTGCTGTACTAAATCTAGCATCACTTCTGGACTGTATGTCGTGAAAATGTATACTGTTTTCCATGCAACTGCTTTGCAGACTTCCAAAAGCGGGATATCCCTTGCAGCTACTACTGATGTGGCTGTTCCCAAGGCCCAGGGGAGCTCATTTGCAAACTTTACTGTAACAGAACTGTATGCAGGTCACTACCCAGCATGCAATGGTTCATTTTGATGCACGTTTTCCCTTACCTACTTCCCCATAGGTGAGGAACAGCTGATTATGCTCTGGCATATGGGCCTTGGTTCTGTCAATGTAGTGACTTAATGCCCTCGACGATGTAGTTTCCGTTCAGATGAACTGAAACTATCAGTGAAGAAAACAGGCAAAGTAATAGTTTGATTCAAATGGAAGTCTGAGACCACTTTAGGAAGAAATTTCCTATTGGTTTGAGTATCACCTTGTCCCTGTGTAATGAAAAGTAGCCCAGATCTGTGCACAGGGCCTGCAATTCACTTATTCTCCTGGCTGAAGTGATGGCCACTAAGACAACAGTTTTCCATGCGACATACTTCAAGTCTGCAGTAGCCATGGGCTCAAAGGGTGGCTCCATGAGTTTGGCAATATAAATGTTTAGATTCCAGGCCAAGACTGGCTCCCTAAGGGGAGGATGAAGGTGGCTGAGGCCCTTGAAGAATTTGTGAAAAAACAGGATGAGAGGCCATGGACCTGTCTTTACCAACCGACACATATGCAGAAACTGCAGCTAGGTGTACCCTCTGTGTCAAAGGTCTAAGGTCCAGTGTGTGTAGGTGGGTCAAATAGTCCACCAAGACAGGAAGACCAGCCCTAAAAGGGGAACAATGTCTTTTCCTGAGCACCAAATAGAGAACCTTTTCCACTTCGAGGAGTAGGTTTTCTTCATGGATGGTTTCCTAGATCCCCTGAGCAATGTCAGAACCTCCTCTAAGAGGTTTAGATTAGCAGACTAGGTCCTCAAGAGCCAGGCCTTCAGCCGCAGGGATCTGAGATTGGGATACAGGATCGATCCTGCCCTGGGAGGATGTCAGGAGGTTGTGCCTCTGGGGCAGGTGAACTGGGGGAGAGACAGGGTAAACAGGAATGAGCTCCACAGCTCTCGCGCCCAGTATGGTGCCACCAGTATCATTGTTCCTGGTTGTGACCTGAGCTTTACCAAGACCAAGGTCTTGAGCAACATGGGAAAAGGAGGGAAGGCATACAGGAATCTCCTCAACCAATCCAGTGCCAGTGCATCCATAAGGACTGTGCTCTTGCTAGGAGGCCTGCAACAGAACTGTGGCAGCTGATTGCCTGTGGAGGCAAAGAGATCCATTTCTGGTGTGCCCCACCTACTGAAAACTGTCTGTACTTGTGGGTTTAGTGCCCATCCATGCTGATCCTGCTGAGGGAATCTGCCAGCATGTTGTCCTTCCCTAGAAGGTGGAGAGCAGATACAGACACATGTAGGGAGTGGGCCAGACTCCACAGCATCACTGCCTCTGTGCACAGTGGGGTGGATCTGGTTCTTCCTTGTTTGTTGATGTAGTATATGGTGGTCGTGTTGTCTGCTCTGACCTGTGCCACCTTGTTTCTTAAGTGAGGAGCAAAGACTTGTAGGGCCAGGTATACTGCCCCGAGCTCCAACAGGTTTACGTGTAAAAGTGATTCCGGCGGGATGAAGAAGATGAACACATTCCACTGGTTTTTAAGTCCAGCATATGTGCCCCCACCGTAGCAGGGAAGCATCTGTGAGCACCACTTAGGGATGCTCCTTTAGAAATGGACTTCCTTTCCTGAGGTTGTCTCTGTCCAGCCACCACTGCAGGGGCTGCAGGAGGGTATCTGTGACTGGCACCAATTTGGCTAGTGCGTCCTTTTTTTTGGGACCAGTGAGCTCTCAAGTGGAACTGTATGTCCCTTATCTGAAACCTGGATCCTGGAACAACTGCTGTGGCCCAGCAGGTGTAAAAACTCTCTTGCTGGCCTGGGCCCATTTAGCTGGAATGATCCTGCTACCTGTGAGATACTGTTCACCCTTTCCTGAGGGAGAAATGCTCTGCTCAGGCTGGTGTCCAGCTCTGCTCCAATGAAGTCCAGAATCTGAACTGGTGCTAGCGGAGACTTCTGCACATTTATTAAGAGGAATCCCAGAGATTCTAATGTGCTCCTGGTAAGAGCCACAGCTTCTCTGGTATGCTGCAGGGACTGACCTACGACTAGCCAGTCATCCAGGTATGGGAACACTGTCACTCCCTGCCTTAAGTGTGCCACCACCGCCGCCAGGCACCTTCTGAAAGCCCTGGGGGCCGGAGTTAATCCGAATGGCATTGCTGCAAACTGGTAGTGGCCCGAGGGTAGCCTGAACCTCAGGTACTTTTCTGTGGCTTGGTCAGATAGGAATGTGAAATTATGCATCCTTTAGGTCTACGGATGCTAACCAATCCTCTTTTTGCAGAGTGGGGATGATCATAGCAAGAGTCACCAACTTGAACCTTGGTTTCAGTATATGTTTGTTTAGGAATAGCAGATCCACAATGGGTCGCCAGTCCCCATTTTTCTTTTGAGTGATGAAATATCCTGAAGAGAAGCCCTTTCTCCTCTGAAGAAAGGGGACGGGTTCCACCACTCTGATTGCCAACAGGTCTGCCACCTCTGCTTCTAAGGGTGGGTAGTGACTTGAAGCTTAGAGACGGTCCTTGGCTCACCACCTCCAGAGCCCACTTGTCTGTGGTGACGGTATACCAAGCTTGGAGGTAGTGAGACAATGTGCCACCTACTGACAACGGGGAGGCGACCTGTACTAGCCCATCAGGGATTCTGTTTTGGCTGGGGCTGTGACCTGAGCTGACCTTCTCATGGCCTTCCTGCCCCTACCTCTGAAGTACCCCCCGGACTGTTGGTAGTCTGGCATTGCTTGTGCTTGAAAGAAGGGCCTGGAGTAGGATCCCCTACCTCCCCTGTACTGGGACCTGTAGAAGGGCTTTTTTTTTTTTTTTTTTTAAACTTACTGATTTTATAACTGCAATCAAAACAAGCATTTCCCGTAGGACAGTACTTAGTGAAGAAAAAGACATCCACATTTTCACAGTTCATCATTATTGCACTCCTACAACTGTTACATCACTGGGAGGTTTCCTTATGAAGCTTTTACAGCACTAAAGAAAACGAAATTTGTAAGCTATTGCTGCCATGAGAGGGGATACAACAAGATAAGTAAACACATTCCAACATTCCACCCATTTAATAGGTTAACTATTCCCAACATCCTGATTAAGGAAAACAGCTTAATATCAGAGCAGCTTCACAGCCAAGCAGAATCTAGTAAGTGTCTAGTTTAAAACAAAAATCTATCACCCACCGTCCCCACTCTTTACATTTAACATTGTTCGAGGACATAGAATCAGGCAACAGTAACGTCTAAACTTAGTTTGGAAAGTCCTTAGAGCAACTAATTAATGAACCCAGCATCGAGTGCAGGAGAGAAAACAGTTCCCACCATGAGCTAGTAAATGCCAGAGTACAAGATATATCAGAGCTCCAGAGATGGAAAAGAAAAATGGAACTGTGTCAGCAAGGATGCTTACCCCAACAGTCTTCACTCTCTTAGGATCCCACATTAGGACTTTAATACTGATTTAACTTTTTATAACCAAAACATCATGTTTACTAAACTGTCCCAAAGTGAAAAGTCCACTTTCACAGTGAGGTAAACCTTCAAATATAAAAAAATAAAGTCACTTCAGGTTCCTTTCTAGCTCCCCCTCTTGATCAACAAACTTGTGACTTCTCCCTCAGAGATTTTACTCAGTCTCTGAAGTCGACCTGCACAGTCCTGTTCGCTCTTTCCCAGCAGTTTCCCTGCTTCTACTGGGTTGGAAAAATTGTATGTTTTGTTCCCATACACGATATAGAAATTACGTACTTACCGTAATTATGATCTTTCTGTGTATCTTCACCATTCATCACAGATGGGTACTGGCCGGAGTCAGGACCCCGAGGGCCTTTTTTTTTTTTTTTTTTTTTTAAAGGGCAGGCGGAGCCGATGCAGCATCGGCGCCGCCCTCGAGGCCGACGTACTACATGGCGCTCGAGAATCAGCAGTTGAGCTTCGTCGACTCCGCCTGACTACCAGTTCTGAGTCGCCGGAGAGGAAAGAGGAAGGGATGGAGGGTGGGACAAGAGAGTCCAAGGGACAGAAAAAGGAAGGAAGAGCTGAACCAAAAGGAGAAATAATGACTGAGAGGACAGCAGAGACAAGATGAAACTAAGGGGATCGGGTAGGGGCCCCAATCTCGAAGCAGAAGAAGGGAGGGAAGGGGTGGAGAAATTTCAGGAGAGAGTGAGAGAAGACAAGGATCCAGGACCCTTGTCCTTCACCAGATTGTATAGGAACTGCAAGGAGTAGCAAAGCTTACTTGCCAGTATTCAAGGCACAGAATATATGGCAATACCCCAAAAGCAGAGTCGGCTATACTGGAGAAGGACAGGGTACAGGGATTAGTACTCTCTCTGAAAGAAATTTGGTGAAAAAAAGTGGGTTCTTTTTTTTGTTTTGTTTAACATTTGGATGACAGGAGGAGGGCAATCAACAACTCCCACCCTGCTAGGGTGGAGATATGCTGTAAAGAAGGAATGCCACTCGGGCAGTACCCTTTTTAAGGGGAAAAATTATACCCACCTGTGTGTCCCCACGTTACCCTTCTCAAGAGAGGGAGAGGCACAGAGGGAGGGGGACCCAGAGACTGAGGCCCCAGGGGGATGGTGGGCGGGATTGTGATGAATGGTGAAGATACACAGAAAGATCATAATTACGGTAAGTACGTAATTTCTATATCTTATCTGTGTCAATCTTCACCATTCATCACAGATGAGTGAGTACCAAGCCCCCCGAAGGGGGTTGACTGATTGCACCCTAGGGGACAGTGTCCCTTAGCCCTCAGTGGGTGACACACTAAAGGGGAACCTTCTGGGCCTGGGGAGGCCCGAGAGTGGGGAGAGTGAGACGGGTTCCCCCCAGAGGGGGGAGGAAGTTGCCCTGACAAACGCCATCTCGCCCTATGGGAAAAGAGATAGGTTCCCTGGTGAGCGGAGCAAATCACCCTACGCCGGGCCAAGGGTGACAACCATGAAAGGTGAAGCCATGTCGATCTTCTGGTGCAGATCGCTGTCCCTACCACCCTGGTAGCTACCTCGTTAGCGTCATAAGACGCCCTTGCTTGGTGCCTTGCTAGCTCCAGGCCACGTGCAGAGAGAGCGATGGCTTGCCTGGTTTGCTCCGAGTCAGGCAAAGCAGCTAGGATCTGACCCAGCACTGACCACAAGAACCTGTTGTAGGCTGCATAGTGGGCCTGATGAGCGGAGATGGAGAGAAGCAACTGTGCCGAGTAGAGTCCTCCCCCAGAAATCAAAATCCGAAGAGTCTTGATCAGGGGCCGGTCACGGTGGAGGGCGCGAAGCCCGTCAGGAGTGTCCAGGTGCGTCAATCCGGACTCATGGATGAGGCATGGAACCTGGAGACCTGGGTGTGCAATACTCTGGCTGAGGTCCCTAGGGGCAGGAACTCCGGAGAAGGGCCTCTGCCAGAAACGCATGGACGCCTCCTGAAAAGGAGCAGGCAAGGGGGGCACCACAAGGGTGGCCGCCCCGAAATCGCTAGAAAGTCGTGCGCCGCATGCTCTGGATTGCGCGCGAATAGAGGGAAAAGGTGAAGGTCCTCCAACATCCTCGCGAGGAAACGCTGATAATCCTGAGAGATCAGCGGCAGGAGAGATGTGGACAGAAGGCTCCTCACCCCCAGAAGAGGGGGATGAGGAGCTGGAGATCACCATCTGCTCCGAGGGTGGCTGCTCGGGGGGAGGTTGAAAAACCTGACTGTCCAAGGCCCTAACGTAAGCAGGGAACTGAGAAGCCACCGCTCTGAACTGCTCCCAGGTAAGAGGCCTGGTAGGACCAAGAATGCCCGGGAGCGCTGGAGAATGTGGCAGAGGGATAGGGGCAGAGCCGAGGGAAGGAATCGGCTGGCCTCTGCCAGGGCTAGGGAGCAGACCATGGACACCTGGAGAAGGTGTCCCAGAAGACTCCGCAGCAGACAGCTGTACAACCACATTGGTACTGCCTAGGCTGCGCCCAGAAGAATCCCCCCAGTGAGGCGACCGGGGCCGTATAGGTCCAGAAGGACGGTCCCCTGCCTCCAAAGAATAGGACCCTCTCAAGGAACCAGAAGGGGAAGGGCGGAAGTCCGCTCTTCGCTCGGCCCAGGCCCGGTGGACCCCAGAGAAAGGCCGACGTGCCGACCCCACACCCCTCGACCCCTCAGAGTCCGAGAAGGTCCTGGTCCTCGGAAGGGTCAGCCTAGGTAGCTGACAGCTCTGGGATGTCCCCGAGGGGGAAATCCAGGGCGCAGCACCCTCCCCAGCCGTAGGCTTCCCGATGGGCCCCAAAGTTGGGCGATCGAGACACACCACGGGAGGGGGTACGTCTGCTGAAGGGTCAAGGAACCCTCCCAGACCAGGCTGCAAGGCTATGGTGGCACGCACACAGCTTGCTGGTCAGTGCCACTGACCCCGATCCGAGGGGAACCAGACGCCCTCAGCAGGGGGCTGACTCACCGCCGAGAGATCCACGGCTCACTCTCCTGTGCAGTCAACCCCAAGGGTGTGACTGCCCGCTCGACTCTGAGCTGGACTCCGACTCCGAAGAGGTGGAATCCGAGGCCCTGAGCCAGACAGTAGGAGGGCGAGGTAAAGCGACCTTCGTGAAGGGCCCAGAAACCATGGCAGTGGACAAGGCCACCCCCACGCCCTCCACGGCCCCGGGGGCGGAGCTGGCAGAAGGCGGTAGGGCAGCCGAGACCAAAGGTCCAGAGCTAGGGCCAGCCACGGCGCCTCCTAATCCATCGGCACCGGGAGTGGCGCCGGCGACAAAGACGGCGCCGGCGGCAGCCCCATCAGCGGCTCCAGAGACGCAGACACCGCCAGACCCCCGGCGCCATGGTAGCAACACCGGAGCCGACAGCCCGCCGCGCCCTGGCATATGCCTGGCACCGCACGCCCACTGGCCCCACGGTGCCACGAGCGCACCGAGAACCAAGGTGGCGCCGACTGCCCCGAAAACTGATCCAACACTACCACAGGGCGCTATGAAAGCAGAGGCGGCACTGCTGGCGACGCCAACCAACGACTCAGAGGGAATTTACGGCGCTGATGCTCAACCTCGTGCCGAGAGGGCGCGAGGCGCAGACATAGCGAAAGGCTACACCGGATCCAGGGTCGCGGCGCCGCGAGCAGAGTAGACACCGCAAGCGGCACCGACAGGGCCCACGGCACCGAGAGACGAGTCGGCACCGCCAAGGCCCTCAGCACCGCGAACGGCACCGAAGGCCTCAACGACACCGACCGACGGCACCAACCCGGGCATTGCGAACAGCGGGAGCGACACCGGGGGGGCCTTCACCCCCGAAGGGATGACTGCCATGGCGGCACCACCCGCCTGCTCCCAGGGCCGCGGGAGGAGCCTCGACCAAGGCTAGGCTATGGGAGGTCGAGGCTCCCTCCTCCACGATCCGTATAGAACCGGGAGGGGATCCGGAGGAAAGGCCGAGAGAGCGCCGCTTGGCCCGCGACGCAATCCGCCTCGAAAGCAGCGGCTCCAACTTTCCACGGGCTGTTAGAGGACGCCGTGTCCATAGAGAAGCAGACGCCGCACGTAATCCATGTCGTGAAACGGGCAGACACACGCGAGACACCGGGTCATGCTGGTCTGTCACGAGAAAACGCGCCGCACGGGCACCGACGCATAGGGGCCGCCTACTTTAGAGAACTTCTTGCCCTCCGACCGCGGCATGAAATACGGAAAAACACCACCAAAAAAGACTCGACGTCGCCTAATGTTAATAAAAAGGAAAGATCTTACCGGCGACGTCGAGTGGAGGCACAACCCAGAACTAGCAGACCGCGGACTGGCGACGGAAATATCGCAGGCGTAAGGCCTAGAAAAACTGACAGACTTCAAACTTCAGGCTTCCCACGAGGCGACCTCGACGGCGGGAGACAAAGAACTGGTAGTCAGGCGGAGTCAACGCAGCTTAACGGCTAATCCTCGAGCGCCACGTAGTACGTTGGCCTCGAGGGCGGCGCCGATGCTGCGTCGGCTCCGCCTGCCCTTTAAAAAAAAAAAAAAAAAAAAAGGCTCCCGCGGGGTCCTGACCTACGGCCAGTACCCATCTGTGATGAATGGTGAAGATTGACACAGATAAGATCTTGAGGCTAGCCGGCATTAACAGCACGTGATGGACACCAAGCTAGCGTATTCCATCAAAACTTTTGTGGCATTGCAGAGTGGCAAATCTAAGGTCTAGGAAGATGTACACAGGGGTATCCTGCTGAGTGGGCTACATTTCATTGCTTTCTGCAGGATAGGATCCCTGTCCTTAACAGAGCCCAGAACAGCCAATATTTTACGGGCCGGGTTACTAGATGCAGCTACATGGAGTCTGCCTCCCCGGGGTTGTTTTTCAGTAGGCCCACTGAAGTGTAGGTGTAGAGCCCAACTGTAGTGTATCTTGAAAACACACTGCGTCAAAAGGTGGCAAATGTCCTCCCCTTCAACTACCTCCGGTAGACCCAGAATTTGAGTATGGGACGAATGCACCCCATTCTCCAGATTCCCCAGGAGTCATCACAGCAATGTTTTCTTTAGCAAGTCCCGCTGTCACCGCCACAGCCTTGTCTGCAGACTCTGATGCCCCTTTAGTTTCATCCTCTACTGCCTGTAGTTTCATGTCCACTACCAACATTCTGGTAGTAAAATTGTCCATTTTTTGGTCTAAAGCCTGGATGGCTTTTAACAGTGCAGCATTAGCTGGCTGGCTCACATTTGCAATCGGAAGGTCTACATCTCTACTCTGGCCCGGCCGGGTCTCTTTCTGCTTGGCGCCGTCGCCTCCTGCAACAGGTTTTCGGACATACCATACCAAGTGATTCTAGTTGTTTTTGGTATGTAAGGAATCAATAGGTTGAGCTCTTACTAAATTTAGCATACTCAAGTAAGTTTGGGGAGTTTCAACCCCAAATTGCCACAATTTTAAACTTCAATCTGCAGAGCTGCAAAATTCAGCTGCACACTACTTGGCTGCTGGCCACGCACCCCCCAAAGGCCTTTCCTTAGCAGAACTTCTCCTATAGGTGGCCTTGTATTCTTCTACCTTTTTCATGCAGGCTTCAGTCTTGTCCCCAAAAAGGGAGTCATCCTCACAAGGGAAATCCATTGCCTTGGTCTGTGTCTCCTGGATCAAATTTGTGACCCTGAGCCATGCAAACCGTCTGATGGAGAGGGCCGTGAGCCTGGCTGCGGTGTCATTAGCATCCACAGCCACGTGGAACTGATATTTGGTGGCATCCAGTGCCATCCTAGCCATTTCTGCCGGGTCCACTGCTACTTCATTGGGTACTTTATCACACAAAGACAGAACAATGTTCCATAAGGCCTTCTGGTACTGTACTGCATAAGCCATGTAGTTGGCCTGTCTCACTAGGAAGGAGGCAGCCAGATATCCCTTCTTACCCATCCCATCCAACTTCCTGGAATCTTTATCCGGGGGGGATGAGAAGCCAGAGGTATCCTAGCTTTGTCTCAAGCTGCTGCCCGAACCACCCCCATATGGTCTGGATGGTGAAATAAAAATGTAGCAGTAGATCTGTCTAGTTGATATATTTTTTTTTTTTTTATCAACCCCTGGCACAGCAGTGGAGGTTTTGAGAATGTGTAACACTGCTGTTCTCAAGGATTTGTGCATGGGGGGGGGCATCAGATGTTTTGTTGGTGTTAGCCCCATCATTTCCAAAAAGTCAGCTTCCTCTCCATCTTCCTCAGTCTCCTAAATTGGAAGATTCAAAGTCTCTAACATTTGCTTTACAAATGAGTAGTGTGAGGTACAGTCTTCTAGACCCCTGGGTGGGGAACAGTAGTCCTGTTCAGGGAATACCTTGGGTTTAGTGGGTTCCCCCCTCTTTCTCCTCGTTCCTGACTCCCTGGAACCTGTGAAGGAACAGTGGCCACTGCCTATAGAACCTGCAGCACTTGTAATGCCTTAGCAATGTCCTCAGCAGAGGGCATGGCAGTCTTGTCTTCTGAGAGCTCCTTAGCCTTCTCAGACAGAGGTGCAACGACATGTTTTTCTAAGTTTTTTCTTAGTTGGAAACAGTCACTAGCTAGTACCACAGGCCTTTTAGATTTCCCTAATACCAGTATCAGTTTTATTTGTGGATTTAGGATCCAATGGGTCCTTAAGCCTATCTTTATCCTTTTTTGAAAATTAGGTGGACGACATCCTCAGAAGGAACAGACAGCAATTTCTTCCAATTTATGGGCCCTTTTCTTTGATGTTTTAGGGCAAATGTTTTACAGCTAGCACAATCTGAAAATATATAGTTAGTCCCTAGGCAAAAAACACAAGTCGTGCCGGTCCTTGCCTATCACCTGGCCACAACTTATACCATAATTAAAACCAGTGGGTCCCATCTTTTTCTTAGGTTTAACTTTAGGAATCTCTGACATTGATGAAAGTTAAACCGCAAAACAGTTGTGAGAGCAATCAGTTTCCTGAACCAATAAATTCAAGCTAAACCTAAAGTGATCGGTTCCCAAAAGTAAAAAGCAACAGAGCGCTAATCGGTTCTCTGACTGGAAAAGGAACTGCAAAGTAAATAAAATAAAATAAAACTTTAGCATTATACGGATCCTGTGAGGAACCAAAAAGAAATAAAACAAACAATATTCTGTGGTTAAAAAAAATCCCTGAAACAGTGGTTCCCCATGGTTCCGCGGCACCAATGAGGAACTGATAAAACAAAAAAAATAACCCAAATACTGTATTAAACTAATGCTAGAAGGGCAGCAATAGACATAAACAAAGATAAACTTTACTTATCGATAAAATAAGAAAATTGAAAAAAGCTGACGAGAGCTCTCCGAGGCATCTTAACTGGCAGGCAGAATAAAGAATCTGAGCACTCTGAGTGCAGCAAGTACTAAGGCAGCAGTTTGAAACTGGCACAAACCAATGAGAGTTGCATCATCTGCATAAATTCAACCTCTCCAGGTAGTTCAACACTGAAGGCTGACTGCATTTCCTTAAACATACTGTGTGATTCCCGGGGTTAGAATGAAATATAATATACACACACACACATATACATATATACATATATATATATATATATATATATATATACATATATATATATATATATATATATATATATATATATATTATATACATATATACATATATACATATATACATACACACACACACACACACACACACATATATATATATACACACACACACATATATATATATATACACACACACACATATATATATATATACACACACACACACACACACACATATATATACATACACACACACACACACACACATATATATACATACACACACACACACACACATATATATACATACACACACACACACACACACATATATATATATACACACACACACACACATATATATACATACACACACACACACACATATATATACATACACACACACACACACATATATATACATACACACACACACACACATATATATACATACACACACACACACACATATATATATATATATATATATATATACACACACACACATATATATACATATATATATATATATATATATATATATATATTTTACATAGATATAGTGTCGGCAGATAAGGGCCTATGGCTCACCCAGTCTGCCCATTTGAGCTTGTAAGTTCAGTTTGTTTTCCTAGAAGTCTGTTGCCCCTTACCCCTGACCTCCAGAATTCCTTTATGTCTATCTCATGCATTCTTAAATCCTGGATTGTTTCAGCCCCACCACTTCTCTGGCAGGGTGTTCCATTTTCTTTGCAAAAACTTCACTATGCATTAGTTAGGGTTGAAGTGACAAGTAGAAATGTGGCATTGGGGTTTCAACCTAACACCCCACCCCGGACTTCGGAGCGTCAGCAGACGAATGGCTGCCTGAATTCACAGCTCCGTACCTGCGGCTATACAAATTTATCACCATCGCCTCAAAATCATGACCTCCCCCGCCAAAGCAACGAGATTGAAAACCGGGAGGCACCAGAGCACCCCAGCCCACAAATTAAAGGAGATGCTGCAATTAGACCATCAGGATAGCCTGGAATCACCAGACATGGCTGAAGGCCCACAGGCAGGAGTACCTCGTGGAATGGAGATCCAGCCAGATTTGGCCTCGACAATTGTACAAATGGCTAATACAGTTCAGAAGATTGATCGTGACCTCTTGGAGCTCAGATCAGATATAAACCGCATCGATCATAAGACGGATCAGATGGAATTATGCTTAACGCAAACATCTGAGCAGACCAACAGACATGATCGCCTGATCCTATACTTACTAGCCAGAGACAGGGAATTAACCAAGCAGATCGATGATCTGGAGGGTCGAAGCAGATGACAAAACATACGTGTATATGGAGTACCAGAAGGAGCAGAGGCAAAACATAAGGACACCATGACCTTTTTACAAGAAATGCTTCGTGAGGTACTGTCGCTGCCGGAAGAGCTAGACATTACAATGGATCGGGCCCACAGATCGCTAGGCCCAAGGCCCGGAAATCCAGAAGCTAGGCCGAGATCACTGATCGTCCAGCTGACATCATATCGAGCAAAAGAGGAGTTGCTGCGTCGTGCATGGCAACAGGGGGCTCTACAATATAAGGGCCAGAAAATTACAATAGATAATGATCACACGTCAACGGTCCAGGAAGCAAGACGCATACTCTGGCCAGTGATAAAACAACTGAAATCTAAAGGTATGAAGGCGCAAGTTTTACATCCGGCCAGACTGAAGGTGGAAACCAACCAGGGAACAAAAGTTTTCATGGATCTCCCCGCAGCATCGCAATTCCTAACAGATCATGGTATCTCCGTACCGCCGCTGAATAAAGATAAGCTAGAGCGTGATCTGATTGCCTCGGCCTGGTCGGTAACCCAGAAGGGTGTCGCTCATTCAGGATCGTCACAGATGCTTCCCCAAACAAATTTAAGGGCAGATATAGCAACACTGCTGCGGAGATATGGAGAATCTACAGTGGTAAAAAAAAAAAGGCGAATCACCTCAGAGAAGACGAAGAGAACCCCACTCCGATGTGCTCTTCAGTGCCTTGAATGGGTCACCGCACAGAAGCTGAAGCTGATTTTGTTGGTTTGCGTTCCCCCTGATCCTAAGACCTGCAACTGATCCCATATTTGTCCCCCGATGCTGCGAAATGACTCGCACACTAACTCCCCCAGACGAAGGAAATGGACCATCGATTTAAGCATGGCTTGAAATAAAAAGGAGAGGTTCATTGGAAAGACATTTTACCTCCTGCCTCATTCAGGCATTAATTGGTCTGTATCCTTTTTTTTTTCTCTCTCTCTCTTTCACAAAGGTTCGGGGGGGGCCTGGTCGGGACAGGGGATCGGGGGAATCATACGCGGCAGGCCACTGGGCTGGGGTAAGAGGGATCTATGAATAGCAGCCACCATTTTATATGAGACCCCAAAGTTCAATAATTGTACTCTAGGTGGCCTCTCACGGGATGAGACCAATGAGTGCAGCGGCGGACAAGAGCCTTACGCTGATGGATCACCGGGGGGTCCGGAGGGCTGACTGCAGCACCTAGAGCCCAGATAGGCACACCAAAAGGGTAACGGAGACCAAGATAATAAAATGTTAATCTCACAAAGATAATAGTGGTATTGAAACTATTGGGGACCCTCAAATACACAGAAGGGTGGCATAGAAGGGAATAAAAACCAGGCGATGATGACCAGACTGAACCATAAGGGGCCGCGGGAGGCGGGGAGGAGGAAGGCAGGTGAACTTGGCCGCCAATGGCCTCTGCTGACGTCCAAGGGCTTGGCCCACATAGGGAATTCACCTATGGGCCTCCTGGGAACCTCACAGCATTGCTGAGCTTCCTATCTCTCGTTGCACTTGCGACAGCCCACAAGCTGGTAGACTTCCAGCTTCACCTTGGAAGCCGATCATTTCTCTCGCAAGGTGGGAAAAATGGTGTACAAACCAGAAATCCACCAATGCGTTTTTTCACAGCCCCCCCGTTTGGGGATGGGACGCTAAGTTACTCATTAGCCCACTGCTGGGTTTTACTAGTTATAGATTTTCTGTTTTCAATGTTAAATGTTGTTACATATAGGTGCATAAGTATGTATAAAAAGTCTCTAATTGTAAGGTCGCACAACTGGAACCTACAATGTAAAGGTTCAAAGTTTAAGAACTTAAGAATCAAAAATGGCTAGTCACCACTCTAAAATACACTCATACAATGTGAATGGGAGCTCGAGTCCGATAAAAAGGAAACGGATATTGAGATACCTCACAACCTCGAGGTGCGATGTGGGGTTCCTACAAGAGACCCACTTAACACCTCAGGTAACCCTTAAATTAAAATCCAGAAATTTCCCACAGGTCTTCCACTCATCGCTACCGGCTGGCAGGAAAAGAGGGGTTGCCATCCTGGTGGCATTTACCTTTCCCTTTGAGGTCGAGGAGGTGGTGGAGGATCCTGGGGCGAGATATGTCCTAGCGATAGGATGAGTACAAGACACGTTGATCACTTTGGCAAATGTCTATGCCCCCTCGCTTCCCCCACATCATTTTATTCCTCTCTCATCCAGTTGGTGGCGGAAAAAACGAGGGGAGTATTGATTATGGGGGGAGACTGGAATCTGGTGTTTAACAGGAGTATAGATACCACCTCTAAGATCCTGAACCCAGATTACAGAAGGGCAAAGTCAGTTAAAAAGATCTTTGAACAGGTGGCCCTGGTGGATGTATGGCGGGAAAGATATCCCACGGCTAGAGATTACACATACTACTCTCCACGTTTCAAAATATACTCAAGACTAGATGCTTTTTTCACCTTCTCTAGAGACCTCCCGCGCTTTCTATCTATGTCAATAGAGACCTCCACTCTATCAGACCATAATCCCCTTCTTTTAGAGATAGATCTCAGCCTGCCACGAAGAAACACGCAGTGGAGACTGAACTGCTCACTACTTCGGGACCAAGAGATAGTCAGGGAACTTAAACAGCACATTATTACAACATTAAAAGAAAACAGTACAGGTGAGGTATCCTCTCAGATCCTTTGGGACACTTTAAAGGCCTCAGTCCGGGGTAAAATCATTTCTATTGCCTCTGCTAGAAAGAGGCGGACAATACAAAGGCAGCAAGAACTTATAACACAAATTAAAACCCTAGAGGATGCCCAAAAGAATAGATGGGACAGAGAGAGAGAGATCAAACTCTAAAAGAACTAAAGAAGGACTTAAAGACTATACAACAAGCGGAAATAGAGAAATCCCTTCTCTATCTGAAACAGAAATACTATGAGGGTGGCTCGAGGGGCTCTCGTATGCTGGCCTTTCGCTAAGGCAATATACAGCAAAGCCACGATTACAACAGTGACGCCACCTACAACAGGGCTTTTGGTTAATGGGCAGACTCAGATCGGAGGCCTTTGTCTCTATTACACCAATCTATACGCCACCCATAAAGAGACGACAAAGGAGGAGAAATGAAATTCTGAGCTCTCTCCCTTGTCAGCTCTTACCCGGAGAAGGTCAATCATTAATAAAGCCAATTACACAAGAAATCCTACAAGCCATCAAGACCCTTAGGGGAGGTAAGTGCCCTGGACCTGACGGCTTTGGGGCTGAATTTTATAAGGTTTTTGGGAAGGAGGTGGTCCCCCTCCTGTCAGAGGTCTTCATGGAGGTCTGGCGGGATGGGAACCCGATGCCCTCCTCTTGGCAGTACGCGACTATTGCCTTAATACCCAAGGAAAACAAGGACCCCACTAAATGTGAGTCGTACAGACCCATCTCCCTGCTTAACTCAGACTATAAAGTCTTCACTCTATTATAGCCTCCAGGTTAAATTCCTCCTACCGAATTGGTAGCCCTGGATCAGACGGGGTTCATCTATGGTAGGCAGGCCTCAGACAGTGTCCGGACAACCTTAAATGTCCTGAATACTATACACCAGCGTATATACCTCGTCTGCTTGATGAGTCTAGATGCAGAGAAGGCCTTTGATAAGGTATCCTGGAGCTTTCTGTATTTAATCCTTGAGAACATGGCCTTCCGCAGTCCTTTATAGACAGTATTAAGGTGCTAAGCACACCAACCCTCAGGCATATGTTAGGGTAACCGGTAGCATTTCTTCTCGGTTCAGGCTGACGCGTGGCACCAAACAGGGTTGCCCCCTCTCCCCTCTTGTTTGCCCTTTACATAGAACCTTTGGCAGTGGCCATTCGCCAAGCAGAGGAGATTAGTGGGTGAAGGTAGGGGTTTACCAGGAAAATATCACTATATGCGGATGATATCCTGCTTTCCTTGTCCAACCCTGATAAATCTATTCCATAGGTATGGTCGATCCTGGAGGAATTTGGAGACATGCGGGTATACGCTAATAAAACAAAGACTGAGGTCCTTAGCTTTTACTACACCCCTACAGATCGGATCAGGAAAATGCTTCCGTTAAATTGGGAAGCAAGTAAAATGAAATACCTGGGCACTTACATTACTAAACACTTTTCCCAGCTATTCAAAGCAAACTATAACCCCCTTATAAACCAAATGACGAGAGACTTTGAAAGGTGGACTTTAATAAACCTCCCCATGTATGCCAGGATGCAGTCAATCACCATGACTATCCTCCCTAGATTCCTATTTGTTTCAGTGTCTTCCCCTCCTTATACCCAGAGCACAATTTCAGGCCTGGCATGGGAAGATAATGAAGTTCATCTGGAACAATAAAAGGCCAAGAATTAATCTGCGCATCTTACACACACATTGTAAAAAAGGAGGCCGATCTATCCCTGATCTGGAAGATTACTACTTAGCAGCGCACCTGAAAATGGCCCTACATTGGGCCACTCCAACTTGCGTCTCAAATTGGAAACTACTGGAACAGGGCGAGGAGGAGGGACGTGGCCCTCCCCTGGAGACCAGGATCATGGCCACCTGTAGAGGCCCACTGGAACCCCTTTCCTCACTTAATACGATAAACAATACATTAGCTGCCACAAGGAGTGTGTGGCAGAAATTTAGAATGGGGAGATCCATCTGGCCTCTTGGCGGAATTGCTTGGACCCCAAGCTTCGTACCGCCCAGACTTGACCATATTTTCAAGGCCTGGGGTAGACTGGGCCTAACACACTTTGGACAGTTTGCAATGGGCGACCTGGTACTGGACTTTGAGACACTGAAAAGCAGGTTTGGCCTTAGACAGGCAGACCACTTTAGGTTCCTGCAGGTTAGGCTCATGTACATAAATGTCAGGAAGCAGACCCAGATCCCACTGGGCACAACCCATTTTAGAATACATGATGGCAGTGATGGTGGGCACATTCAGAAAGGCCACATATCAACAACTTATAGGTTATTGGCAGCACTGAAAAAAGACCCCCTGAGTAAAATCAAAGCAAGTTGGCTACGGGAATCAGATACCGAACAGAGGGATATAGATTGGGATAAAGAGTTTCACACCACTGTTAAAACAACTAGATCCCCACTCTGGCAGGAATTCAGTTGGAGAGTAAAGGTGCGCTACTTCCTTACGCCGGCCCTCCTCCATAAGAGAGATCCTACTCGTTCGCATTTGTGCTGGAGGCTCTGTGGGGAGGAGAATGCGCATCACCTGCACATATTCTGGACATGCCATAAGATAAGGCCCTTCTGGGATGGGGTGACTGAGGTCTTGTCCGATCTCTTTACATTGGACCGCCCGCTGGAGTGGCCGGAGGTGGTAATGGGTATCCCACCCCAATCTGTCAGGGGTGGGGACTCCTTGTACTTCTGGGCCATACTGGTGGCCGCAGCCCTTAAATCCATCACTCAAGTCTGGCTGAAACCAGGGCCGCCTACCATTGAATTCTGGATCCAAACTGTGCAAGAGATTGATTTTAAATGTTAACTCTTCCAGGTTGGCAATCAGCAAACCCACATCTACATACGTAGATGGACAAGGTGGCAGATTTGGTTAGGAACACACACAAGTTTGGATCATAAGGACTCGAGGTCCCACAACCCTGATTAGCAATTAACAAAATGTCTATTTAACTGAAGAAATATGATGATATTGAAATATGTGCAAAGGATATAATTAACTGTTCTTGAATCAATGGATGAACTGTATACTAAATGGATTTGCGCGCCTTTTCTTACACATGTACTAACTTATGTATGCACCTATTTGTTGTTAATAAACATGACATTTAAAAAAAAAAAAAACACCCCACCCCCACCCACCAGACAGCAACAGGAAAACCATTACTGTTTCATCTCTCCTGTGTCTTCCCTAATCAGGCATGGGGTGCACCTTGGGGTTGTCAGCCCTAACGTTTACCCCATTCGACCATTATAGACACTAAGATGTGTAGAGTATATGAGAATGGGGTGAGTGTTAGGGCTGACAAGCCCAAGGCACACCCCATACCTGATTAGCGAAGACACAGAAGAGGTGAAACTAATGCTTTTTCCTGTTGCTGTCTGGTGGGTGGGGTGTTAGGGTCAGAAACCCTAATGCCACATTTCTCTACTTTTGTCGCTTCAATTCTAACTAGTGCATTAAAGTTTTGAAAAAAATGTCCTTACTTTTTGAAATAGAATCGTATCCTCATCCTCTCTAATATAATAAAAAGCTTAAAAACACTATATTTACACCAATTATGTCAACTTTATTGTTTCCAATCATGTTTTATTGTATTTTTTTTTTTAATTTCCCATGCTACTAGTCTACTAAACATCGTAGATACTGCGGCAATTATTTTACTGAGTCTTTCAAAATGTTATCGGACTCTCCCCTGCTAACCACACAACTGCCGTTTGTGACATCAGTCTGTTGTCACAGTGAGCACTGTGAGGTTAACTGGGGAAAGGCAAAGGTTTTCAAATGTTTTTTTATACAGACTTTAGAGGCATTACCAAGACGTGCTGTAAATCTTGGAATCGAACATTGAAAATTGAAAAAATGCATTCTCCAGTAACTTGTAATCGCTGAAACATCTTTATGAACGCACATGCTGAAGTGCAGAGCTGCTCTTTAATTCACCTAGACAAAACAGGTTTTATCCAAGCCCGACAGACAAGAGGCAACACCCACCACATTTTACACATACTGCATTATGTAGGTGCATCAACTACCCCCCTTTCCTCCTCACTAGCATGGATGCCAAGAAGGCCTCTAAGAGGGCCTCATGACCCTGTCTTTTCCAGACAATGCAGAAAAATGCCTTCTCGGAAGACTTTGTCAACCTCCTCCAGTGCATTTATTCCACTTTCCAAGCTTTTGTCAAGGTAAATGGCCATGTGTCCCAGTATTTTCTCCTTGATAGAGGCACGCAGTAGGGATGCCCCTTATCCCCCCCCATTCACTTTATAAATAGGAGTAACTGCCAAAGGCAATCAGGGGACATCCTGACACAGGGAGTAGTTTTAGGAGACCAGGAACACAAAACTGCTCGATACGCATACGATGTACTGTTGTACTTAGTTAATCCTGATACCTCACTGCCAGCAGCCTTTGCTATTCTGGACATGTTTGGGGTACAGGTGTAATACTCAAAAGGTGAAGGCATCACCATTTCACTGGTAACATACTATGGCTGTCTGAGATACGTTCCCTTTTAGGTGGACCATGCAGGATATCAAATATCTGGGAATTAAGCTACCATTAAATATTGACAGACTACGAGGCAAATACAGAACCTCTCACAGCCCAATTTGCTGTTAATTTAAAGAGTTGGAACCTCCTTCCCCTGTGGCCGATATATAGGATCAACACAATCCACATGAATACCCTATCCAGCTTTCTATATGTATTCCAAAATATATCAGTACCAATCCCTGATCAGACCTGGCGGAAATGGCTAACTGCAATTTCCAAATTTGTCTGGAATGGACAAAAAACTCATATTGAGTACATACTCTAATGCTTTCTAGAGCCCGAGAAGGCCTGGCACTCACAGATCTCCGTATCTTGCTATGAGGCAGCACAGTTTAGGGACACGTTCCAATGGTACATAACTGGTAGTGGCCCACAGTGGCTATAGCTTGAGCAAACCCTCTGGCCATTTTGGAAATGGTCTACACATCTCTTCCGTTTTCATGAGCCACCTAATCCCCTGACAATGGATGCCGACAACCCAGGCCGGCTGGAGGAAGAGAGTTATGGAACGCAACCTAATCCCTATTTAGTGTGGGTATATCTTTTAGCCCCTCTACCAGATTTCCTTCTGGCATGCCTAGACCCTACATTCTGTAGGTGGAGACACAGAGAACTTATCTGGTGCAGTTCTGTGAAGGCTCTGAGGTGCTGTCCTCCGAGGCACTGCAGACTAAATATGGCCTCAAAGCGTGAGACTTTTTCTGCTACCTCCAGACACATCAATATTTAGAAAGTCAACCTGCAGAAATCAGGACCCATACAGATTCTCCTGCCGTAACAGCAACATTATTGTTACAAACGCAAACACAGATTAATACACATCTCATCACCCAGATCTAGAGCTTTACAGGATTCCCAACCCTGTGACACTCACTATATAGCCTCCAAGTGGGCAGAGAAGCTAGGGAAAGAACAGAAACAACGGGACCAGGGATGCCAGAAGGTTGGGCGGGTTACATCATCTCATGTATGGAGGGAGTATGCATGGAAGCATGTGGTGCGATATTTCCACACCCAGGTTATCATAGCTAAGCCAGGTGAGAGGCACAGCTCTGCCTGTTGGAGGAGCTGCAGCGAAGGGAGGGCGACACACTCACTTATTTGGTCTTGCCCCTGGCTTGTGACATTCACCGAGAACTGGAACAAGCCATAGAATACAACATTCCACTGAGAACTGGAACAGACCATAGAAGACAATCTCCTACGTTTACCCCGACTCCAGAAACATCTCTTGCATCAGTACCCCAAACACCCCAGAGGTCAGCAAGCCAAATATTTTAGGTACATTGTTAGTAGCTGCCAAGAAGTGTCTTACTAGGAACTGGCTCCCTGATAACATACCAGGGTTAACGAAGTGGAGAGACACAGTTAACCATATAGAGGATGGGGCACATTACATATGGGCTTAATGACCAACTAGAAAAGTGCAGTCCAGGTGGAATGCCTGGTTATTATATGCAATGCAGCACAATCTGCTTTTTGTG
This sequence comes from Neoceratodus forsteri, assembly GCA_016271365.2. NCBI lineage: Eukaryota > Metazoa > Chordata > Ceratodontiformes > Ceratodontidae > Neoceratodus > Neoceratodus forsteri. The sequence continues at coordinate 203,310,198 of JADMNL010000031.1, forward strand.
CCATAAAAACAATATAATTGGGGGAAATGCAGGAGGTGGAAGGAACTGGAGTAAAGGGCAACCTGCCCTACGACATCCACCTCTCATCAGATATATTATGAATGCAACAGCCTCGTGTAAGGAGAATTCCTAACAAGATGTATAGGGGCTCGAATCCTGGGTAGAGCCCCAAGTTATATTCTTGAAAGCTGTTAACTGTTGTATGTTCAACCCAAATACTGTTCAGCAAATCTCTATTTACATTACTGCACTGCGCAACAAAAAAGACAAGGACACCTTTGTTTTAAACAATCTTAAACATATTTACAAAAAAAGGAAAAAAAGATGTGCATTAATTTCTTGTTCCCTTGCCAAACAACCTACTCACAAATGCCAGCCTGCAAAGAAGTCCTACATGACAACAAAGTGGGAGGGCAGCATGACGAGAAACACAAGATGAGCGACAGTGTTCACCGGCATGTGGATGGGTGGTCTGCAAGAGAAAAAGGGGGGAAAAAAAAAAAGAGCAGCACAGGAGGAAGAAAATCTGATCACGCAACCTGTTTGTTCAAACTGTTTATGTTTTATTCTTGATTCGTTAGCTAGCAGGCTTGTATTTAAAAAAAAAAAAGCCCACATCTCTGCTGTTCTCCTTCCCCTGCCCAGTCACAGAAACCCATGGCAACTGGGACCAGGCACTTACACAGTTACTGAAAACACTCATTTTTACTAATTGTGTAAATGTCTGGTCCCGATCGCCAATGTCTTTTCATTTTGTTTCTGTAACTGGGCAGGGGAAGGAGAACAGCAGAGACTTGGGATATTTTGTTTTATAAATACAGGAGTGCTAGCTAACAAGTCAAGAATAAAATGTAAACAGTTTTATTAAATGGGACGAGTGACTGGGTTTTCATCCTCCAGTGCTCTTTTCCTCCCTTGGACACAAACAACGGCTGAATATTTCCAGTACCAAACACAACTGACAGCATTAAGAACATGGGGAGAAAGAAAACTGTGCCACAAATCTGAATATCCTCCCAATTTCTGCACTCAAGCCACACAAGATGGGGTTATTTATGCCAGCGCCAACTGAGGTTAGTGAAAACGATAATTTTATGTACCACAAGAAGTGCAAATTGTTAATTTTGTTCATTTCATGACAAAAAGCTGTTATCTGTGATTCCGTCTGCATTTCTGCAATTGTAGAAAATGACTGGCCCCAATATCCCCACACAATATCTGTTGCCCAGAAGTCTAGGTCTAAGGAATAAATACCTTCACTGGTGAACAATGATACAGAGTTTCCCTCTGCTACCAGTATTCAAACTCCAGTAATAATTTAGTCTTACAAGAAGTTATGTGTTTTGTATTTTTAAGCAACTTTTGTAACAATCTAACAACTGGAGACTGAACTGCGGATGGACACCACTGTAAATGAGGCTCATCTCTAGTTATTCCTAATGAACTGGTTTTCTCTTTAAGGACAAAAAGTATTTGTTCAATACCTCTACCCTTATACTGCTTTCCACCCATCCCTCCACCCTTTTTAACTTTACGATTCCTTCCTTCTTCTCCCTCTTCTTGCTGATGTACCAAAAGGTGGCTTTTTCTCCCTCCTTGATGTGTGCGGTCTCTGGTAGAAACCCCTTCAACAGGTCTGTTGTAACCCATGTTTTTATTTTCCTTTTCCATTACATTTTAGATAGGGGTCTTATTTTTTGTCACCTTTGTCCATGTAAAACTCTGTCCGATCCTCAAAGCGGAAAGAAAACAATAAAATAAAAATCACTCACCATACTAATGTTTCTTCCTAAGGGATCCATCAGTACTATTCACAATATGCAATCATTCCCCAGGAATGAGGAGCCCGGAACTTTGAATGAAGTTCAAACTCTGCTGTGTGGTCTCGCTCCACCCCACTTTCTAATGTCAGATTTATTTCTGTAGCTAGAAGGAGCTGTGACCACCATTTCTAGTTAAATGGCTACCAAAAAACACTTTAAAAAACACTTTTCTTAAACATTTTGAAAAATGTTTAGAACAAGGCAGAACTATATGTACTGAAAAATAATTTTAAATCAGACCACAGAGCAGAAACTGTAAGGCACTGTAACAAGTAATGCTCAATCAAAAAGAACAGATTCTTGTCTGAACCTCAACAGGTTCTGGAAGGGGAGGTAGGCTAAGGGACTGTGTACATAACTGATACATTTCTTAGGAAGAAACAACATTACATTGCTACGGTGAGTATTTTGTTCCATCCAACCCCAGGAATTCATCAGTTTATAGTCACTATACGCAGACTCCACAGCAGTACCTCAGGAGGCTGGGTACAGAACCTATTTACGGAACATTTTCTGCTAGACACCATCGCCAAAGCTGGCATCTCTCCCCAGACTGTATGTCCAGGCAGTGATGCTTTGTTAAGGTGTGTGCCGTCTTCCAGGAAGATGCTTCACAAATCTCTTGTAGGGGGATACCCTTCGATGCTGCCACAGAAGCAGAGGTGCCACTTCAGGCCTCAGGGTGGCACTTTGCCAGCTTTGTCATAACAGGCAGGAGACTATCCAATCAGAAATGGATCTCCTGTATGCAGGCTCGCCTTTGCCTACAGCTTGGTAACTGACAAACAGCAGAGTGCTAGTGGACCTGATTTCTTCCTTATGGTCCAAGCAGTAAATCAGAGCCCTTCTGACATCCAGGCAGTGGAGCTTCTGTTCCCCTGGGTTGGATTTTTTAGTAAAGAAAATAGGAAGGGCAACTGACTCATTTAGATGGAATTCAGACACCACGTTAGGGAAGAATTTCCTGTTTGTCCCAAGACTACCTTGTCTCTGTGAAAAATTTTGTCGTTTGGATCTGTGCAGAGGGTTTGGCACTCGTTCACCCTTCTTGCAGCTGTCAGTGCCACTAGGAAAATTATTTTCCAAGTGACATCAATGCAGCAGTGACCATAGGCTAGAAACGAGCCACCATCAGTTGGATAATGCACACATTCAAATCCCAGGGAGGGTGCACCTGGTCTTTGACAAAATTTCTGTAAATGGATTTTAGAGCTTTGGGGAAGGGGGGGGCTATAATGGTGCCCTGCGTAGACACTGATCCTCAAGCACACTCAATAGACCACAGGACCTAATCTGCTGGCTTTGTAGTATGTTAGTAAGCCAGGGAGCTGTCCTTGCCAGCTGCATTGTAAACTGACACTGCTGATAAATGCACCTTCAAGGATGATGGCCTCAGGCCCAGCGACTGGAAGTGTACCAGGTAATCCAAGCCTATGGACAGACATGCCTGGATGGGGTTACTCTGTCTAATAGCTCACCAGAAAGAAAACCTCCTCGATTCTGAAGCATATGTTTTCCATGTTGCTGGTTTCCTAGAAACCAACACTCATTACTTCCCCCGAAAGATTACTCTGACTCTTCAGGAACCATGCACCAAAATGCAGTTCTCAGGTCTGGAAAGGTTATCCTGCTGAGACAGTGTCAGGAGACTGTATTTCAGTGGCAGACCAATAGGAGGTTTGCTGGAGAGGGACAGGAGCATGGAGTACCAAATCGTCTGGCCCAGTCTGGTGCTACAAGAATCACTTTTGCAGAGTTCCTCCTTAGCTTTATGAGCACTCTCAGTAAGAGTGGGAATTTTATTATTTACTTAGTTATTTCAGAAGTTTCACCAGGAAAGGCATACTGAGCTGATAGCTCGTTTTCAGATGTATCCAGGGGAGTAGGGGGTGGCAGGAAAGTAATGTATACAATCATAAGCAATAAATACAGATATTTAGCATGGATTTGTATGTGTGTATTTATGTAATGTAACTTTATATGCCATGGGACCTCACTGAAAAATAGCATCTGCTCAACAGAGTTATTTCCCTGTTCACGTGTTTTCTATGAATAAAATACTACTGCCATCACTGCCACTAAATACATGGTAGGGATAAGGACTAAGCAAAAACACTAAGCTACAATCATGCAAGGAATTCTACAGTATTTGTGCAAGGAAAAGGATGCGACTGCAACCCAGGGTGGAAATCAGGGAACAACAAATGCAGTGTAAACTGCAATAGGAAGGAAGAGGCAGAGAAAGATACGTATAGGTTTTGAGGAAGAATGGACCCAAGGTGCCAGGGTAACTGGGGAATAGCTGAAAGGGTGGCCAACAGAAGATCAGGAGAAGATGGGGTTACAGCAGGTAAAAAGTAGAGGAACAGGGACAGCCATCAGGTGCAACTGCAGGTGTGAGTCGAGAAGTCATGGAGCAGGAGGAGAGCGAGCTCTGGGAGGAGGCAGAGTGGATGTTTAAGGGGAGAGAATTCCATAGTTTGGGGAAATAGTAAGAGAAAGCAGCCTGGCCAGCTGATGATTTTCTTGAAGGAAGTGCAAGGGAGTGACAGCCAGAGTTACGAAGGGTGTAAAGGGAAGGGGGTGGTGGAGAGGAGTGAGGTAAGGTAGGACGAGAGGGAGCCTAGCCAGTATTTAAAGATAAAGGAGGTGCAGTAAGTGAGGTGTCTGGCTTAAATGGAGGGATGGGACAGAAAGGAATAGAGGAAACAGTGGTGGGTGCAGGGTGGACAGCCCAAGGCAAAACAGCAGAATGAGTGAAAGAGGGGGTCCAGTCTGGCTAGGGTAGACTTAAGAGCAGTACTCTAGAAAATGTCACCAAAGTCGAAAATGGGGAGAATCATTTCCTGGACAATAGCTCGGTGAGCAGGAAGACTGAAGTGAGCAGAGAACCAAAGTCACTCCAATATTGGTTCTGCTGTGTGGCTAAGCAACGCAGTGCCAAATTATTCTATTTCTGCCTTTTTGTTCCCCCATCGTTCCCAGTCCCTCCCACCTGGACAGTGGTGTCACTAGGGTCGCACCACTCCTCCAGCCACAAAAATGAATGTGTGGCTGCCTTCAGTCAACACCAACACAAATACTGGCCAGCACAACTGCATCCTCCCTCCATGAAGCCAAATGTTTTACCTCCACAATGTGCACGGCACCACCATGGGCTTCCGTGAATCACACGTAACCCAATCTCCCAGACGGCAGTACAACAAATTCCTGCTATACCACTGAGTTAGTTTCATAATTTTAATAACAACTAAACTAAGTCATACTGTGAAAGGCCCCCCAACCTGATGCCAACATACTCCCAAGCGCCTGCCGGGAGGAGGGGTTGCAGCTTCTGCTGCCACACACCCTCCCCAACCTTCCTAAGCCTGGATAAACTAAACTGTGGTACTAGAATGGTCACCATAACATCTTAAAGGCACACATTAACAGTACATCTCTGCTCACTATTTCTTGCCTGAAGTGTTATAAAATGGAGGGCTTGTTTATGCTCATGTACTGCACTTGTCATTTAGCACAATTTGAATAAGAATGACGGCGGCACAAACCTTTTCAGCTCGAACATTACTTACTGTGTATTCCACGTGCTTCTTCCCATACCATTTCATCCACTTTCTGAACTCCTTGTCCATGGTCTGGAACACACACACACAAAAAAAAAAAAAAAAAATGCATTATTTCAGCTCCAGCCAAAGTAAGGCCTTTGACACTGTGCCACGCAGGAAACTGATTAAACAACTGAGCAGCCTAGGGCGGTATTCAAAGTTATGAATTGGGTTAAAACATATAAACAGAATTTGCTGGCAGATAAGGACAGCTAGGCCCACCCAGTCTGCCCATTCTTCCCTACCTACAGTATCACAGCAGACCCTACCCGATCTTCGGCTCTTTCTCTCTCTCCCACCATTCCTTTCAACAAAGACTTCCGTATGCCTATTCTATGTATTCTTGAACCCCGCCCACTGTTTTCAGCCCCATCACCTTGGCTGGTGGGCTGTTCCAGAAATCCAATCTTTCTGTGAAGTACTTCCTCACCTTTCACCAGAATCTACACCCCCCCAGCTTCATATTACATCTCCTTGTTCATGTGCACTTTTTGTTATGAAAAATACTTTCCTCCTGTACCTTATTTACCCTCAAGGTATTTAAAGGTCTATCATATCCCCTTCCCTCCTCTCTTCCAGGGTGTACATACCGAGTTCAAGATGATCAATGGTGAGGTGAGCCATCCAGCTGGTTGCGGTGCACCATATGCCTGGCCATACTGACCAGGACAGGTTCTGAAGGATGCTCTCAAGGTGGACCAGTCAGGGACACTGACTGGTCCATGCTCTCCTTGAGGACTGGAGGCATCAGGGTCTGCAAGATCAATTCCTCAATCTTGTCCAACAACCTGTTGACATGTCTGAAGAAGACTTCCAGGGCTTGCTTGACCAGTGTCGAGGTCGACAAACCCAAAGGGGGTACCAAGGTGCTCTTGACCTTCCCCTCAACCAAAGGGGTCTCGACCAGTAACAAAAGGCCAGAGACGTTGAGGAAGCAAGAGGATCTTGACGTCTTCCAATCCCACAACCGGCAGCACTTGTGCTTCTTGCCGCAGTGGGCAGGACTCTCCCCCAAGGTCTGGAGGGCCATGCACATTTTACGGAACCCCTCTGTGAATTACCACACACACATGCACGCTGGGTCCAGCCGGGAGCAGCATTGAGACCGAGGAGATGCCTGCCACAGCAATCGCCGTTTCCTCTTCCTTCCTTTAATGGGCAGACTAGGTGGGCCAAGCGGTCCTTACCTGCTGTCAAATTCTGTTTCCTCAAGAGCCACAAGCTGAAGTACACAGCTGGCAGCTACCAAGGCTTTTTTTGCGACCTTTAGGGTGGTCCTTCAGATCCTGCTCCAAAGGCTGACCAAGGGCAAGTCGATGCTTCCTGTCCTCAAGATTCTCTGGGAGCATCAGCAAACAAAGGCCGTACCTGGCCATGTCATGCTGCCTGCCCAGGCAGTACAGGCATGTGTCATGCAGGTCGTGGCCGACATTTCTTGCTGACACCGGACACAAAACCTCAACCCCAGCTTCCAATGCTCCATCTCCACTAATGCCACAGACTCCAAAGGACCAGTGAAAGAAAACAATAAGGTTCAAAAAACTTCCAAGGGGTTCGCATATGATGTACTAAGTCCTTTGCAGGGGGCACAAAGGAGGTAACCTGTTCATCCATTGGAAAGAAAGATCTGACATCACAGGTCAGTCGGCAGATATACCACCAAGGTGGTGGGAGAAGCTTAGCTTCAAGACATCCGACAAATCAGCACTTCTGGTAGAACTGCCAAAGTGTGGATACTGAACTATATCCAAGCCCATGGAAATGAGATTACGGGAAGGTCAAACAATGAATAAATGATTTGACAGGAAGGAAATGGGCAGACCAGATAGGCTAGTCATTATCTGCTGTCAGAATCTATGTATGTATCCATGAGATTTGAACTTGGGTCTTCTGCTTCATGTGACTTGTGCTTTACTCGCTACACTGCCTTCGTGTGATAGATTTTCACCATCTGCCCCAGAGCTGATAGCCCCTGTTTTTAACTGTTACTATTCCAAACATCAAATGGCTAAGTTAAAAGAAAGCCAGTATTTTCAGGTACAGAAATTAGACTGTTCTATATGAACCCAGTGCCACCTAACTATAGAAACATGGTACTGGTTTTTCTGCATCTGGGGTTGTAATCTCTGAAAGGTCCACCACCCTCTTTCCCAGTATCTAACCCACCCACTCATCCCCAAGATGGGGTTCCACTGAAATACTGTGGGAGAGAATGCAGCCTCTTCCTCAAACTTTTCTAGTTCCATGAACTGTCAGCAATGCATGGTCACTTGCAACACTGGTAGGCGAACTCCCATCTCTTCATCTGCCTGTCCACCAGTCCTGCAAACTACCCATATTACACAGCACTCAGTAGTGGAGGAAGTATGGTCACAAGTGTCCTACTTTCCTTGGCCCACCGCAGATGTTGCTGAGGGAGCAGAATTCTGGTGGTGCCCAGACCACACACACACACACACACACACACACACACACACACCAGCTTCCAGAGAGCCATTCTGAATGTCTATATTTAAACTGGAAAAGAGAAGCAAACTTCTACTCAACTGAAAGGGTTTTCTTACCTTATGGCTGGGACAGTGATCAACAACAATGCAACAACTACAAGTGGTAACTGATCTCACTTGCTCTTCCTGTGCAACCGCTGGCTCATTTTAGCAGTCTGACATCCTCAAGTGGCCCACCACCACCAAGATGTGAATCATCAATTGTCACAGAAGCCAAGCTGTCAAAGCAAACTAATAAATTGTCTTGCAAACTGCTGCTCTCCACACAATACAAGGATAAAAATGAGACCTACCCAACATAATTCTTGATCTTCCAGAATATCTTAGCCATGCATTCACACTTATGGGTCTGTGCTGGAAGCACTAGGACCCTGCAGGAGCAAAGACTTCTGTAGTCTACAGCCAAGGTGACAGACATCAGTGCCAGTGCTGCCCACAAGGCAGACATAATGAAGCAGCGCTTGTGGGCAGGCCAATAACCAACGCCTACCCCCCCATCTTCCTTGGTTCTGTTAGCCAGAACAGAAACTAGTGGAAGACAAAAAAAGAAGGGACTAAGTTTTAGCTCAAAATGACATAGGATATAAAATCACAAAATCCACAAAACCGGACTACCAACTTAGAGAAAACTAAGGTGGGGGCCCCAAGGGTCAAAAATGTAGTGGGTAAAAAGAAGCCAGAGTCTATAAGTCACTTGGACAGAAAGGTGGAGAAGGGCAGCAGCCCTGATACGGGGCTCTGGCTAAACAGAAGAGACCAAAGGAATCTCATTAGAAAAGGTTTTGAAAAGAAAATCCCTGTACAAGTAGTACAAGGACAGGAGAAGCTGGAAGAGACATAACAGGAACAGAGACATCCTCTTGCCACCCGCCTGAGAAGGGGAGGGTACTGGTGGAGGAGAAGAGGGTCATTCTCCCCCTGGTTCTGCTGAGCGTTGCGCCAATAGGCCCAGACGGGAGAACCACACCTGAGTGATGGGTGTCTTACCAAATGGAAACTGGCAGGGGAGGAGCCCCAAGCAGACTTCTCTGCTGTAACCGGGCAGGTCCCCGAGGGTTGGGGAGCCGACTTACCGGTGGCCAGGCGGGTCCCGGAGGAGCCGGGAGCCGACTTAGTGGCCGGGACAGTGCGGCTGGACGACTGACCCACAGTAGGTTTGTCAGATTTACCATCCGAAGATTTCTTAGGTGGTGGCTGTAAGGCCTTGCTCATCGAGGGCCACGATTCAGGCTGGGCCTCCGTGGAGTGGTCTCGCTCCCTGGATTTCTCCTTGTGGTGTTTCTTGGAGGGAGAAGATTTTCCAAGGAGGACTTGCGGATCTTGTCCATTTGCTTCTCAAGGGAAGCTAGGCAGACTTTTAAAATGTGGACCTCCAAAACCTGCTTTCTCTGTTTTTTGGTGGCCTGGTTGAAAGTTTGGCACTCCAAGCAGCACAAGACAGGATGGTCTGGGCCCAAACAGATCACACACTTCAGATGTCAGTCCTTATGAGGAATTTGCATGCCACAAGACAAGCACCACTTCTTGGGAGAAGACATAAGCAAAAAAATGTTAAATGAATAGCGAAGGAAAAAGTCCGACGCTAGGAACTAACATGACGATCGCTACTGGAAGTCTGCTATGCGACTGACATGAGGCGACGGCGGAAAAGAACTGGAAGGCGGCCGTGGGGACTGCCCACTATACGGCCACACTGACATCAGTCATGTGACATCAGGTGGGCGGTCCCCCGTCAGGGACTGCTAGAAAAGTCTGCCATGCGGCCCAACGCCAGGTGGCGCCAGTCCAATATGCAATGACCTACTGAAGGAACCCTCTCGAAGTAAGATCAAGGGAATCCTTGTTATGTCCTTCCTTCCAGGCTAAGGCTGCTGGCTCCTACAGGAGACTGACTACCATTGCCAAAGTATGCAAGGAAGTCAGCTCTAGGCTGTCTATGCTCACGAGGGTTAAAGAGCGGTAGTGGGAAAACAAAGGACTCCCAACTGAGTGGAGGATGGTGGGTGGGCATGTGAATGAACAGTGAAGATATTCTGGAAGCTCAAGTAGTATGGCAAGTACGCAATTTTTATGTCTTCCAAGAATCCATCTTCACTGTTCATTCCCACTTATGGGTCAGAGAACCAAACTTTAAGTTTCCACACAAAACTGCAGAGTTGGCTCACCCGGAAGGAAATGGCTGTTTCTCAGCCTTCTGTGGGGGATTACCACAGTAACACAAGGACTCTCACAGGTCTGGCAGGACCAGAGACTTGTCAGGGGCAGACAGAGAATCCTGTGGCTTGAGAGCAGGAGGGCAGCCCAACAACTCTCGCCTGCCCCTGCAGGAGGAAAAAATTAGTCCCTTGGTATCACGAGCTGGCAACCCTACGCCAGACCAGGGGTGCCAACAGGGAAAGGCAAAGCCATGCTGTCTGCCAAATTAAGACTACGATTCCCATCAGCCAGGAAGCTACCCTACTGGCGTCATAAGACTCCCTCGCTTGGTGCCTCAACAGCTCCAGGCTCTAGGCAGAAAGACGTATGGCTGCCTGGTTGTCGCTATATGGCAAGGACACCAAGAGCTAATTCAGCGTTGCTCACAGGCACCGGACATAAGCTACCTGGTGTGCTTAATGTACAGAAATGCACATTACGGTGTGTACCACCATAAAAACCCATTTTCCCCAGGCACGAAACTAGTGGCAGGGAATCAATCATGTACCGGACACCCAGGTTCAGAGGGGGGCTGCAGTGCCAGAATCCCAGAAGAGGGATGAGGCATGGGCCCTGGAAACCCCATGGGAGCACACTTATCTGCACTGGACGTCCCTTGCGGCGGGGGGGAGGGATGCAGTCAGACATTACTGGACACCTCAGTGAAAGGCGGAGGCTACTGGGGGATGACAATAATGTCTCTGCTGTATTCCCCAATGACAGTGCCAGGGTAGCAGTACTGCAACCAGAGAAATGCTTAAGGCTCAGCTCATGCATCATCTCCCCCCAGGAACTGCTGGTACCAGGTGTACTCCATGGCAGAGGAGAGATGGACAAGAGGTAATCTCTTCCTCAGAGGAGGAAGTGGGAGAAGAGGAAGAGCTATAGTCAGGAGGCGGCGGTGCAGGGACTTCTGGCCTGAAGATGACCTGGGCAGCTCTAAGGTGGTACTGTGCAAATACACCAGCAATCATCCTGAACTGATGACAGGTCACAGGCCCAAGCAGACCAAAAATACTTGGGAGGAGTGGGCAGAGGAGGTGTGGGGGATGAGGGTCATGGGAGATCAGGCCAGGTCTTCTGCCAGGGCTGCGAGAATGCTCAAGGGACCTGGCAAACTGGCCCATCATAAAGCGTTCAACAGAAGACCAGTCGAGATGGTGTCCATGGGGTGGGGGCACACCCAGGTGACGAGAAGAGAGCAGAGCTGTGTGTATCCCATGGGGCAGCCCCAATCCCCACCCGAGTGACACAGCCAGTCGGTGCCAGGAAGAAAGATGGGTCCAAACCAATGTTATGACTCTTGGTAGAACTACCACCTACTCTAAGCAGTGAGTGAGCCACAGGCCCAGACTCCAACAACCTCCACTCACCAGTCAGCTCTGCCCTAAGGGGCCAGGCCCTAGGCTGAAGCCTCCAGGGAAGTCAGTGTCAGAATCAGCACCGCGAATGGCACCAGGCACCGGGAATGGCACCACGGCCTGAACCAGCACTGCAAACAGTGCCAGTAAGAGCTCCGCCACCAACCACAGACACTACTTCAGAAGCACCCAGTGCCGAGCTAGGTCTCGAACCAGACCCAGGAAGGCCCCCCCCATCCTCAGTCTCCTCTACAGGCCCCAAGTCATCACCGAGCTCCTCTCCCAAGTCATCCGATTGCTCGTGAAAAGTGATGATCACCACAAGAGCCCGAGAAGGACCAGCTCCGCAGGCCTCCTCCCTCCTGGCACTTGGAACGGTACAAGAAAGAGGCCTAATCTTGCGGTCAGTACTGCACTGCTCACTGGTACTGGCCTCTGTACTAGGAACCAAGGTGACGTTGGGCCGCAACATCAAGATGCCCACCTGTGTAGAGCCAGCGTATAGCTTCGGCTCCACTACCAGGGGCATCTGCTGTCCTGAAGGGTTGACAGACTGGGACAGGTGCTCAGCTAGTGCTCCGGGGGAGACCAACTGCCACCAGACCCCTCCCCCAGTCCTGACATCTCAGCAGGCCAAGCGTGTGGTGAGGCCTGGTCTTCCTCAGTACGTATAGTACTGGGAAGGGGCTCTGTGGAACAGCCCAGGGATTTACCTTGGTGTCCCTGGTGCAATGCCTGCCCTGCTTCCAAAAGTGTGGGGAGGGGGGCCTGCGACCCCACTTCAATGCATAGACTTTTTAGGTGCGGTAGCCCAAGGAAAAGTAGGTGCCACACGTATCCATGTCATGGTCAGCGGCAAGGCAGGCCCAACACACATCAACCCAGTCCCAGACGGGGATGTGTCCCCCACAGGAGCAACGCTGCATAGGGATGTCGTCTTGCAACTGCTGCTTCTGCTTCAAGGCCTTCTACTTGTGCTCCTCAGAACCAGACATGGCTCTGTGAGGAAAAAAAAACAAAGGAAAGGTTTGGCATAGCACTAGAATAGTGAAAGAAAACTGGCACTGAAAGAGGACAGTGCCTAGGGGTACGGTGTCGAACAGCAACGAACCCAGGAAGGAGTTGTGATGCAGTAACACACAACTAGCACTCCCATGGTGTGCACTCAACAGTAGGAAAAACAGAACTGAGGAAGGTAGATGGCAGCGTCGTTTACTAGCCTTGCCAACAAGGACCATGTCACTGCATCTGTCTCGTGGGTGGCACTGACAGTCGATCCCATAAGCAGTAGACTGCAAAAGACTTTGCTCCCAAGTGGTCCTACTGCCTCCGGCACAGACCTGTAAGTGGGAACAAATAGTGAAGACTGATTCTTTGAAAATCTTTAAATTCTGTCTTTGACAAGAAGCCTGGCTACCAATCACAATGATGTAAAGACGTCTTGGGTGTCATAGGTAGCAGGGACTCTGATATTATTGGTCTGTTAATGTCCAAGAGTACCACTGTATTTATTTTAAAGTTAATTGTTGACAATTACATATTTGTATTTTGTGTACATAAGGGGCAGGATATTCAAAGGGGTTGTGCATGGTGCAACACGATGGCCCCAGCGCGATATTCAAAGGGGCTGGCTGTGCAACCCCCCGATGCACGGGGCACACCAGTAATGTATGCGGTACAAGTGTGGGGGCGTGCCCATGCATATGCGGCACATCCAGATATTCAGCCCGGGATGTGAGGTGCATATGCAGGCACAAACCCGCCCTGCGCCACGGTGGGGGACTCAATGTTGAGCCCCTCGAATCCGGAAACATGTCGGGGACACCCACAGGTGGGCTGCTGCATTGCTTGGCGCAACACGGCAGCCGCCTGCGGGGTGGCCACCAACCCGCCCAGGATACAGTCCAGGAGCCCCTGCCCAGCGCCCCGGGCTTACGATTTACATAAATCCCTGGTTCCTGTGGACCCTACCCCATCACGGATGTAATGCATATATCCCCTGGTGGTCCAGTGGCCCAATCTCCATCGCCCACTTGCGGCCTTAGTCAAGCACCCTGTGGTCCAATGGTACCCCCACTCCTGCACTCTGGCAGTCAGATTTCCCGCTGGACTGGATCGCGTGACAGCACTAGCTGTTCTGATTTTTTCACTGGCGGTAATATTGGCGCAGACTGTTAGGAATATTAATAGTCCCGATATGTGAATGAGCCATTCACATTCCGGGACTGTGTAGTACAGTACGGTCTGCACGCCCACTGACCCACGCAGTGGACCAACAGGCATACAGCCATACTGTACGCTGTCAGTCGGCGGGCGGCCGGGCAGCGTGCTGGCGGGGAGCTGCCGCACGGTGGTGGGAGTCTACGTCAGCAGGTGGTTACCGCTGGACTACAGGGGACTACCGCCCACGAGCAGGCAATGGAGATCGGTCCACTGGACCACCAGGGTTATATGTATCATATGCCCATGACCGGACGATGGGGTAGGGTCCACTGGACCACCAGGGATTTATTTACATCATGCCCACGATTGGGCGATGGGGTAGGGTCCACTGGACCACCAGGGAGTTGTTTATTACATGCCCACGATAGGGCGACAGGGCATCTGTCCCCAACGGCTGCAGCCTGGCAGGGCGCCAGATGCAAGTCACCAGAGATCAGCACACTGCATGCAAATGGGGCCATAATGACATGCAAATTGCCCCATTTGCACCTTGCATGCATAATGGTCTTATTTGCATGCCCAGTGCTGAATATCTTGGTTGTTGCGCCTAGCAGCACTCCGCATTGCTACCGCGCATCTCTAAGCCCAGCAGCGCCTGCCACTTGGCGCTATGCTTCAAAAGGGTACCTCCAGTGCCATATTCAATGGTGCTAAGCCATGGCACAGCACCGCTGAATATTGCCTGGACTATGCCCTGGCTCAACCTACATGCGCTGAGCCCAGGCTTGCGCCCCTGCCTGGCGCAGTCTGAATATCTTACCCACAGTGTTTTTAAAAACTTTAAACGTGCTTGTCAGGATCATCTTGAAAAAAGGCCTTTGGCCTAAAGATGTGAATGTAAGATCTGTAGCCTGATTAAAGATAAATCCTTTTACTACTACTACTACTACTACTACTACTACTACTACTACTACTACTACTACTACTACGACGGAGGTTCACTGGCAAAAAAAAATTGAAGTATTTGAAAAACTCACCTCGGCATAGTTTGCTGGAATATCAGCCTTCTCAACACCATAGTGGTGCTTACAGTTGGTGGCTGCTGCAACCTGGAGCACAACTTGACCCACACCTTCGAAAGAAAAAACAAACCAAACACGGTTTAAAAAAAAAAAAAACAACTGCCATTTTTGTTGCTAGAGACAGATGCATTTTATTTACCCAAAAAAAAAAAAAATGGTGGGGGGGATACAGTGCAACCTAAAGGCTGAAGTTCATACAGAAGGGTAATAAATGGGAAAAGCATCAACACACACGTACATGTATAAAAAGGGACACTAATTAATGAACATGTACTGACAACTGGAAGGAGAGTAGTTGCCAGCGACCTACCTGGAGCTCATCACACCAAACAGAACAGCATTTCCATCTGGATGAGTGAGTTATCCTGGTACTTGGTTTTCTAGAAACCTACAATACTTTGAAGAGAGGTTAAGATCAGAAAACTACGTGCTTGTGCACCGCGCTTTTAAATGTAGTGATCTCGGGTCTGGGTGGTGCACCCTGTTGTCCGATAGGGTCAGGGGATTCTATCTCAAGGGAAGAAAGTTTGGGGTCTGTGAAACAGAATCAATGTTACAGCATAACAAGTCTGTCCCACCCAATCTGGGGAAATTAACTACCTTCTCTCCCAACTTTCAAAAAGCAATTTGAGAGAGGAAATGCCCACACAAAATTTATTTTCCAGATTGTCAGTGCTTCCAGTAGCAATTTGCCAACTGCAGGGATCTGAACTCCACCCCCACCCTCCCCAAGCATTTTCTTCTCCCATTATGCAAAGAGATTCATCTCTGGCTTCCCCCCCAATTCGGGAAAATAAAGGCAGTACATCTAAGTTCAAAGACCATTCCTGAGTGGTGCGAATCTGAAACTATGTTATATCTGGACTGCAGGTATTTGTGTCTAACCAAAATGGTTTCAAATCCTCAGTCTCTCATAGCATATTTTCGATGACTTGAAACCCCTGTGTCATTCTGTATAATACACGGAGGTTATATCTGACCTGACCTGGACCATCTTGTTCTGAATTCTACTAGGAAAGGACTTGAAGGAGAGGTATACTGCAGCCCGTTCTAGATGGCTGATGTGTTCTACTCTTTTTGGAGATCAACCATTTACTGTGCTTCCCTCTGGATGTCCTTCCCACCCCAAGAGTGAGGCATCTGTAGTGATGGTCATTAAGCTCTCTGGCTGAGTGGAAGGAGTGCCTTCTCTCAATACAGCTGGATCGTGCCACTGTGTTAAAGATTATACTAGCCTGTAATGCACAAGTACTGTGTGAGGAGGGGCTGTCCTCTGTACACAGAACTGTTTCAGGTACCACTGAAATTTTTTTCATGTGTAACCTTGCTAAAGGACCATTGCCGTGGCTGGGGACTTGAGCTCCCAAAAATGAACTCCTGTGCTGTTCAATGATTACCTACTGTAAAGGCTGCTGTGGAAGACATTAGGCCATGAACCATTTGAACTGAGAGCAAAGTTGTACTATTCTCAATTCTGTCCATACAAACTCCAGACACTGTGTTGGTTCTCAGATGGATTCTTCCCTTTTAGCAGATGACTGCCTAATTTAAGCTCCAAAAGTAGCAAAGCACAATTTGTTTTAGGGGTATAATTAACAAACCAGTTCGGAAAAGTCAAAATAATCCTTAAAACATTCCATAAGACCCCACCTTTCTTTTTATTGGTACCCTCTCTGCTAAACATTTTATAGCCTTCAAACACTGGCCATCCGAACTCATGAGTTTCAACCAAGATTCAGTTGAACTATTGTCCTCACAGTGCCATATTAGCAATCCATACAGAATGACTTTAACCAAGATTCAGTTGAACTTATAAATCTGGATGATGCAGAGAAATCCATGCCTCAATTTTGAACTTTATGGAAAGTAGGTTACACACATTTAAATGTGCAAACTTAAGTGCTTTAGCATTATAAAACTTGTCTGAGGATGACTTACTGCCCCCCTCACCAAGGCGTTACCAGACGGAAGACGAGACATACAGCAAAAAGGAGCCAACATAGTTCCAAAACTAGGATAACTAGGAAAAACAGTACTGCCAATTACTGGCCTAATGTGCCATCCCAAGTCTCCTACTGCATGTGCTAAACACCCTAACTAAGGTATACACGATGGACAAGGAACAGACTGTTGGGATAATAAATCTGGAAAAGCATAGTCACATGAAGACTCATTGCTGCCATTAACCCTCTCCACTGGTGAGGCTAGCTTGGCTCAAACTCCACTTCAAAAGGAGGAATAAAGACCACAGAAACAACAACATTAAGTTATGCATTTTGAAGAAAACAATGTGTTAAAATATAATAGGCACACAGATCAGGTAAGCCAAACCTCAGTGAGAATATGGTAAAGTCAGAGAACCCAACAGCTGAAGAAAAATTAAAAAAACTAAAGCCTCACTGATGGCCTCTGGCTAGGTGACTCACGCTGGGTGACACAGTGGGTGACTATCACACAAGCTGCACTCATATATAATGACCAATGCTCTGCCCACAGCTGACATCATTCCCCTGCCTGCCAGGTGCAGTAGCACTGCCACTACAATGGATCATGAGTAGCTGACAGATGCCACCAGGGACAGTGTGGGGGAAGAGGGAGGGCCGCAGACAATGTCCAGCAAGGAGGAGAAACACACTTCCCAGATGGTATGTGGACAACTGACATTTGCTGGACTCATACTTTTTGAAAGCTTTCCATTTTCTACTGCCAACCCACTTCCCTCATGTGTCACAAAGCTTTTTGCGCACTCCTGCTCTTTCTCACATCCAAACCCAGAGATCTGTTGCCTTTAATACCCCTTTCTTGATTAAGTTCCATTTGCTCTCCACCTCCACTACAACTTCCACCCCCACCAGCTGCTGCCCCCCTCCCCCCCCAAGCATGTCCCAGTATCCTCCCAAAATCTCCCATTCTGAAAATCCAGCACCTCAGTCTGGGTATGTGTTCTGTCTTGCTCAAGCTTGATATCAAACCACACACAGTTTGATGGTCATTGGTACCTCTAATGGATCCTGAACTGACCTGCCATATGTTGCACCTATTTGGACCAGATCAATAAGGCACTATCTCATAGGTTCTACCGGTATGCCACCCTTACGGCAACACCACCACAGCGAAATACATACCTGTCAGCAAAATCGACACTTTGCCGACAGGTCGTTGTGTTGGTGTGCCAGAGACAGGGGCATACTGTGCCTCCCAGTCCTGCACCCTCGCTTCAATCAACTCCAACTGGAGTTGAGAATCCAAAAGACGGGGGGGGAGTGCAGAGCCCAACGCATGGGGGGGTTCAGATATAAAAAAATAAACAAACAGGACCGGGAAACGCATAGGAATCCTGTAGACCGCAACTTGCAGTCTATACGATTCCTGTCGGCAAAATGCCGGTAGACAAAAATGTCGAACCGGCATGGCAGAGCCGGTTCCAACACACCAACAGAACTGCCTCCTGGAATGCAGCAACCAGTACTTGGTTCCCTGTATCTGCTACCCCAGGGTATTCCAATCAACGTCTTGCATGCTGAAGTCTCCCATCACAACTCCTCCCTCTGCTTTGCTGGTCTCCGGATCTCATCCCCAGTTCCTTGTCAGCTGTGTTTTTCTGAGATGGTGGCCTATATACTACCCCTATCCTGATGTTCCTCCCCCAACTCGTGACTACCTGCATCCATCCATTCCCCTGCCCTCCCCCATGTCCTTTACCTCTGTGCCTTTTATGTCCACCCTTGTGCACAATGCTACCTCACCCCCCCCCATTCCCTGTTATTTCTGAATACTGCATAACCTGGAATGGTCTGGCCCAGTTGTGGTGCTGTGTTGCCCATCGCTCGGAAACCACTACCAGGTCCAGCTGGCCTTCAATCACCAATGCCTGCAGGTCACTGATCTTATTTCTCAGGCTCCTGGTATAGGTCGTTGATCTCACCGCTCCTGGTGTTTGCACACACACACAGCCTTCCAGACCTCTCTTGTACCTTCACATGCTGTTCTCCCCCCCCATCTCCCTCCACAACCCCCAGCCCTATCTTAATCTTCCCCTCTGTTCTGGTGTTGGGGGAGGGCTGTCTGCCCCTCCCCCCAAGTTGCATAGGTGTGCCTAGCTTCAACTGTGCTGCCTCACTCCTCCTAGTTTAAATATGTCTTGATATGCTCTGCAAATCTACACCCCAACACCCTGCTGCCCTCCTCGAAGAGGTGTAGGCCATTTGGCTTGAGCAGCTCCCACCCCCTCCAGGTGTGGCTCTAATCCCTAAATAACTTAAAACCTTCCCTCTCACACCACCCCTTCAGCCATGCACTGAACCGCATAGCCCCAAGGGAACAGATGACTGCCTCCAGCACCATGCTTAAGCACAAACTGCCTCCAGCAGCAGAACAAAGAACAAAACACAGTAAATGTCATCAGGGCCATACTGGCTGCAATTTCAGCATCTGACTTTACCATTTCAGTGTCTGCAGTACTGGAAAGTGAACATGAATTCACAACATCTCACTTACGACATTTCCATGTTGGATTGTGGAGTGACAGTAGGGACCAGAAGCCAGATATTGAAAAGTTAGTGTGGGCGCCAACTGGTGTTTGCCCATGCTAACCAGGTTTGTGCCCGGATTCTGGAGTAGGGTCTATATTGACAGACCCCTCTAGGGAGGGCTAAACCTGTTACTGTCCAGGTGCTAAAATAATGTCACGCCATGCAAATAAGGGTCCCCTCCTGCATACAGGTGCAGCAGCAATTTCAGAGGTCTGTGTCGGCAGTAAATGGCACCCCAAAGCAGCGCTATTTACCACCTCCGAAAACCCTGACTTAACTGGGCGTAAACCCTGTGCCCCCACCCCACCGATGGCAGGATGGTTGTACTGCAGCCGCCTAAACTGTTAGCCTGTCTCTTGTGAGACAGCTCCCTAGTGTCCACTGGCACCCCCATCCCAGTTACGTATAAGGATGCCCTGGTGTCTAGTACGACCCCCCACCCTCCAATCCCCCATCCCGGTTAGTTATACCGATGCCCTGGTATCTCGCAGCACCACCCACCCTCAAAGCCTCCATCCTGGTTAGGTATACGGATGCCCTGATGTCTAGTGGCACCCCCACCCTCCGATCCCATGTCCTGGCTAGTTATAAGGATTTCCTGCAGTTTAGTGGCACCCCCCATCCTCCAAGCCCATATCCCAGCTAGCTATACAAATTTTCTGGAGTCTAGTGGCACCCCCGACCCTCTGATCCCATGTCCCAGCTAGTTATAAGGATTTCCTGGAGTTTAGTGCCCCTCCCAACCCCCATCCCAGTAACTGATCGGATTCCCTAGTGTCCAGTAGCGCACACACCCCCCAAACTCTCAGAGCACCCGTCCTGGTCCATTTCCTGGAGTCCTTAGAGTCCAGTGACGCCGACGCACATACACACACACACACACACACACACACACACACACACACACACACCTACTGAGCACCTATCCTATATAATACGTCCTACTGTAGCTAAGTGGCACCACCTCCACCCCCCCAATATCCCGTCCTATGGTACCACTAATAACCCCTGTGTCCACAGGTGCCCATGCCACCATCCCCTACCAGTCGACACACAGACTAGTAAACATTTGCAGTCCAGTGGCACCCCACCACCACCTACCTTGCCCACACCCAGAAAACCACCCAAACTCCACCCGGGGGGGGGGGGAGAGAAGAGATGTGTGGTGACAACCAATATGGTTACCAACACAGCCCTCCTCTCACCTCCGTGGCTGGCCACCGTACCGGCAAGTGAGGGATGTGTGGTAACGCCCTATACAGCGACCTGCACAGCCCTCCTCTCACCTCCACGACCAGCTCCGGGGGAGGCGCTGCCACTAGCTGGCAGCAGTGGGATGTATTATGCAGGACAGGTGATCGTGGGGTGGAGTGCCGCTGGACACCAGGGACTCCTGGAAATGTACTGGAACGGGTGCTTGGAGGGAGAGGGGTGCTACTTGGACACCAGGGAATCAGTGTACCTCACCGGGACGAGGGCTCGAAAGGGTGAATGTGCTACTAAACACTAGGGAATCCTATCAGTAACTAGGACGGGGATCAGAGGGTGGTGGGTGCCACTAGACTCAAGGGACTCCCTTTTACTAACCAGAACAGGGTATCGTGAGGGTGGTAGGGGGGCACCACTGAACATCAGAAAATTGGTGTACCTCACTGGGATGAAGGGCAGGAGGTGCCATTAGACACCAGGGAAACCAGGCAACTAATCGGGACAGCTTTGGAGAGGGTACCACTAGCCACCAGGGATGACGTCAGGATGGCCCAACCCGGATGCAGATTCCAATGCAAATGAGTCCATAATGGGCATGCAAATTGTCCCCAAGCACACTGGCATGACCAATGGGCTAATCTGCATGGTGCAGCTGAATATCGCGCTACGGCTCCTGGCTCTATCCAGATCCAGGGCAAAATTACGTGTGAGCTGGATAGAGCCCATATCCATCTCACGGTAGTGAAAAGTTACTTAGCATTGCGCCGGTACTGGCCGATATTCAGTTGGATAGCGCCGGTCCACTACCCTGCTGAATACAAGCGCAATGTAAACCTTTGCACCCCACTTTTGCCCATATTTGAATATCTGGCCCCAGGGTTCAAAACCACAGCAGTAATGTCACTGCACTCACCTGGAAGACCCACAAATCCTCTTTACTTACCACTACCCAAGTCAACAAACAAGTCTTCTTCTGTCATTTTAATCTCATCAATCATCTGGGCAACTAAATCAAAGGAGGTCTCTCCATACACCTCTGGGGAAAAGGGCTCGTAATTGTTGAGTTTCTCTGGATCGGTCACGGAGTGATTGTACACCTGCTGCAGAATGTGACGCAGGAGCCCGTTGTTGGGACGGGTGTTTAGCTTCATGGGCTGGGCAGTTCCTTTCCACTGCAATTTAACAAAAGAAACATGCAGTAAATATAAGTTGAAAAGGAAATACACATACTAAATCTAAACCTGGAAGGAGGGACACATTAAATACACATAGTTGGTGTTCTTAGCACAAATCAAACAGCTTACAGGCCATGAAAAGAAATTACTCGCCACAATAATGATGTTTCTCCTAAGAGGTCTAATAGTGATTCATGCAACTCTGCAATCATCTTGTGCCTCGGATGTTGCCCCGGAGATGGAATTTGGAGCTCAGAACACGTTTCTAACTCTGCACTGTGGTCACACTCCCTCTAGTGTTCAAGAGTCAGATCTGTTGAAGAGCACTGACCACTTACCTAAACTATCCTAATATTTTTACATTTCCTAATGAATTAGAAACCACTCTTTAAAGTCGTGAGAACTGTAAATGTTTGCAAGCATTTTTTCACACAACTGTTTTCAGAATCCTTTTTACAAATGGTCTAGAACAGACCCCATGGAAGAAGAATCATTACTACAGTGAGTATTTTTTCTTTCTTATAACAGGAGTCTAACAGTGATATACAACTCTGGACTCGCTACCAGTACCCTGGGGAGGATGGGTCTAGAACCTATTTAGGAAAAAGGTTCTGCACAACTGCAGCTTCAAAACTGACATCCCTTCTGGACAGCTATGCACTGCAGACTAGGTAGCTTCTTTAAAAATCCCTTGAAGGGAGATATCCCTTGTGGTTGCCACTGAGGCAGAAGTAGCTCTTGTGGCATGCACCCTTAGGCCTGTAGGTGACTGTTTGCCAGTTTTTTCATAATAGAAATGGATACAAAAAATGATCTACAGAAAGATAATTTTCTTTGCTGCTGGTTTACCTTTGCTTATTTTGCCATACGTAACAAACATTTGAGTGGTGTCAGTTCTGGTGTCTTCTGTTCCAAATAGAAGCTCAGAGCCCTATTTACATCCAGGCTATGGAACTTCTGCTCACCTGTGCATGAGTGGTCTGGGAATTGCATAGGTAGGGCAACTGGGTCAAGTGGAATTCTGACATCACCTTAGGAAGGAATTTTCTGTGTTAAATATTATCAGTGAAATAGTGTGGGGAAGGGGGCAGTACACATGGGCTTTACTGCCTCCATCTGCTCCTGTAACTCTAGTATAAACTAGTATTCTCAGCACTGCTTTATCTCTATACAAGATATTGTAGATAG
The DNA here is from genome assembly GCA_016271365.2 of Neoceratodus forsteri. Taxonomy (NCBI): domain Eukaryota; kingdom Metazoa; phylum Chordata; order Ceratodontiformes; family Ceratodontidae; genus Neoceratodus; species Neoceratodus forsteri. Next base: position 203,333,039 of record JADMNL010000031.1, read on the forward strand.
GTTCAGTACACACGGCTAGCAGTTCACTGACCCTCCTGGCAAAAGCCACTGCTATCAAGAACAGTTTTGCATGTCACATACTTGAGATCTGCGGAGACCACTGGCACGAAAGAAGGCTCCACACCTATGTTCAAATCCCAGGAGGGAACCGGTTCCCTCACTCACTGGTGGATATTTAGGCCTTGAAAAATCTTTAGAACATTATCTGTGACGCAAGTGATTCTTCTTTACCTACTTAATCATAGTCCGAGACAGCTGCTAAATGCGCCTTCAGGGTGGAGAACTAGAGCCCAAGAGACTGCAAGTGCACCAGATAATCCAGCACCACAGAATAGTCTACCTGTAATGCAGAGACTTTATGCAAAGCACACCAGAGTGAAAACATTCCCATTTTGAGGAATATGTTTTCACTGTAGCTGATTTTCTAGGTACTTTTAAGACTTCCACTACCTGGTTGAAGAGATTCATGTCAGAATGTTTAGCTCTTCGAATACTCTAGCTCTTCCAAGAACCACCCTTCAAATGCAGTGATCAGAGATCTGGATGAGACACCCTGCCCTGTGACAGGGTCAGAAAACTGTCTCTGAGGCAGTGTGATTGGATATCTGTGCGACAGGGACAGCAGTAGTGAATACCATTCCTACCTCACCCAGCCGGGAACTAGCAGAATCACCGTTGCAGACTCCTTCCTCAATTTCAGCAATAGCTCTTGTTTCAGAGGAACTGAAGGAGAGCCATACAGGTATTTTCCATTCCAGAACAGAAACAATGCCTCCTCTGGTACAGTCCCCTTGAAGGGTAGTCTCCAACAAAACTTGGCAACTATCTGCTCTTCCATTTGAAGAACAGACCCATACCTGAAAACCCCCACCCTCTGCACACTGTGTACAGCACTTGCTGATCTAGTGACCACTCATGATTTCCCCGACTTATCTTGCTTAGGGAATCTACAAGGACAATGTCTTTTCCTGACAGGTGCTCTGCAGTTATTTTGGCATCCAAAGAGTATGCCAGGTTTTATATCCACACTGCCTCTGTACAGAGCTCTGTGGATTTGGTACCTCCCTACCTGTTTAGGTAATGCACTGCTGTGCCATTTGCCTTGATTAGGACACTTTGTCCTTGCAACATGGAAGAGAAAGACTGCATTGACAAAAAGCACTGTTCAGACCTCTAACAGATTTATGTGCTCCATTGCCCTCCTGTGTGCTCCAGACTACACTTACTGTTTTGTCCTTTGGATGCCCTCCCCACGTATGAGCCAGTCATCTAGCTGGAGGAATCACCACACCTTTCCTTTACAGATGTGCTGCCACTACCGCTAGGTATTTTGTGAACAACCTTTGGTGCTGATGTTAGGCAAAATGGCAGTGCATTCCATATCGCCTAATCTTCCCGAGTATCTTCTCCAAAGACTACCACTAATGGGTCTGAGCCGGAGACGCTAGGACACCACAGGAGATGGAACTTGTGAGGAGTGATGTTATGAGTAGGCCCCATAAGCATCACCGCACGTGCCAGATAGTATACAGTGGCACCAGCCCCAAACTGCCTCAGCACCTTTCTTTACTGAAGAGGTAAGCAGCATGAACCCAATGAGTAACCTACGCACTTAACCTAATGGCATAAGACAGCCCTGGTGACCCATGTAAAAAGTGCCACCAAACCCAGTACTGCAGTGTCTTCACAGACCAAACTAAGTGCAAAGGGCTGAAGACAAACAGAATAATACTGGAGCGTGTCAAGGGGATGATGGGCGGGCATGCTAGCCTACGTTCAGGAAGATCAACAGTTATGGCAAGTATGTCATTTTTATATCTTCCAAGAATCAATCTTCTTAGTTTCTCACGAATGGGTCAGAGTACCAAGCTCAGAGAAATTCCCACAGACTAGGAAAGATTGAGCTCAGGGCTCATTTAGGATAGTAATCCACTCAATTTTCCTGCCAAAGGTGGTATGTTGCCTGGCATGGACATCCAGGGCACAGTGATTGGTAAAAAATATGTACTGTCCTCCAAGCTGCAGCTTTGCAAATTTTTCCAACTGGCAGAGAACATATTTCTGCCAGGAAAAGGCAACTGTTCTGGTGGAATAGGCATGTACCTTACCCTCCAGTTTCACCTGGGCTATGGCATAGCAGTGGCAAAGGAAATTTACAATCCAGGCTAAAATGCTATGGACTGTGACATGCTTTCCTTTTCAATTAGGGTTGAAAGAGAAAGAGCTGCTTTGACTGTCTGTGGTCTGTTGTCCTGTCCAGGTAAAACCTAAGGACCCTTTTAACATCCAGTGAGTGCAGAATCCTTTCTCTGTCATTCTGGAAGTTGGCAATGCAGGTAGACAGGCAGGAGTACAGCTCGATTCAGATGGAACTCTGACACCACTTTAGGCAAAGGGGCACCGGCTTTCCCCCACCCCCAGAGAGAAATCCAGATACTCGGGGAGCTGGAACAGGCACAAGAGAGCCATCACGGAGCCTGCCAGCTCCATTTCCACCATTTTGACTCCTCCCCCACTTCCCGGCAACGTGCCTCCCCACTCGCATCTCCTCCAGTCACCACCAGAGGGAGATCAACGAGGGGGACAGCAATCCATCCCTCCCCAAGAGAGGAGAGCAGTCCACCAGACGCTCAATCCTCTCCCACCCCACTCCCATCGACCTCTGGCTCGTTCCCAAAGCTGGTTCACCAGCGTGGCGCGAGGTGTGGCGTCCAGCGCCTCAACCTCCAGCACCACCAGGCCAGCTCTGCTGTGGCCTTTCTGAGGCACTTATATATGGAAACCTACAGTCTCATAGTGGGTGTCAGCCCAACATGTTCATAAACTATGACTGCTATGTCCTCTGTTTCGCCAAAGGGAATGTTTAATGTGTCTACAGTTTGAGACACAAAAGCAGAGTAGGAGGGAAAAATATTCATGTACCCTGAGATGAGAACTGAAGTCCTGTTCAGGGTTAACTTCAAGCTATGTCAATTCCTCCCCCTCTTCTGCCACCTCCTCCAGCACAGGGGTATATGGTCAAAAGAGTGACAGCACTAGCACATAGTCAAAAACCAGGCGGGCATCACAGCAGGTGGTTCAGGGAGTTTATTTAATCTAGAGCAGTTTTGTACGTCGCCATTTTGTAGTAAATGTGCAGCGCTGTTTTTGCCCGTGCCGTTTTTGACCAAGCAGAACTGACTTTGTGCCCAGCACAGGTACCGGTTATGGAACCAACACGGGGGGGGCAGCAATTGTGACCAGCTTCCTCAAAGCCTGCATGACTTTAAAGAACTGCCACATTTTAGTAGCAGCCACAGTCCTTTTTTCCACTAGGTCGCTGGTGGGGGTGGAGGAAACGGATATGCTTCTTAAGCTTTTTCTTGACAGACGTGAGGGCAATGCCTGGTCTGAGGCTCTTACTTTTCTTGGCATCATCATCAGCAGGGCTCCACCACTCAGATACCCTGTGCTCCTTAGTATGTTCCGGGCTGACTTTAGAGTCATCTGCCTTTTTTGGCAGAGACAAGTGTTTGTCGCATTTTTCAGCCACCTTTGACGTCAGTGGACACTGCAAGGGATAGAGACCTACTGATGCATGCTTCCCACCATCAGGGTAACACTCTCCATAACTGAGCTTTTATTCGGAGAGTTTTGAAGTGACACAGACATAGACTGGGCAGTGAAAAACACCTTCCTTAACACAACCCTTTTGATTTTGAGGTTTAGGCCAAAAATGTTTACAAAAATTTCAATTCTCAAAGTCACGGACTGGGCCCAAACACTTAAAACAAAACTTGTGGCAGTCTGCCTTCGCCAAGAGCTTTGAACAGAAGAAAAAAATACTCACCTTAGTAATTGTGTTTCTTCTAATGGAGTCTTGCTGTATTCTGGAATCTGGCGGAGGGCATGGGGGTCAAGTGCCATTGCCTACCCCGCGGAGCAGGGTTTTCCCTTGTTCTGGTGTGCCCCCCCCCCCGAGGCACGGATGTGCAATGATGGGAGTGTGCACGCCTGCACTAGACGTCTGACACCTCTTTCCCGGCCTCCGCAAGTGCTCCCGCGTGCAGTGCTCCCTGCCTCCACAGGGTGTCACTAGTACTGGGAGACACTTCCCACCCTCACCACCGGAGAGGAGAGTTGTCAGATGCTCAATCCTCTCCTCCACGGGTAGCCCCCAGAGACCCGGGCTCGCTCCCCCAGGTCGCCGGTGTGGCGTCCAGCACCTCAACCCTCAGCGCCACCGGGCCAGCTCCCCCTTTCTTTAATCTCAACTTGAACATCCCTCTTCTTCCTCAAATATTTGAAGACCTTCTCACATGATTCCCCCCCTGTGCCAGTCATATTTCCATTGTAGCCTTTGCCCTTGTAACTACTTGCCACCATGGATTCAGCACAACAAGCCTCCTTATCCTCCTCCTGAGTACGCATGAACTTCCAGAAGGCTGCCTTCTTTTTTGCTTATTGCATCTGCCATGTCCTTTACAAACCAGCTGGGCTTTTTTGGCCTCAGTTTTCTTACTTTTTGATTGTGGCACACTTACTAGTGGCCACCATCAGTCCCTCCCTAACTATGGCTCATTTCCATTCCACCTCCATCTCCTTTCTAATCCCAGCAAGGTGTCCCACCAAAATTTCTCCCATCTTCTTAAAGTCAGCCTTCCTGAAGTCCAACATCCTCGTCTTCATCCCGATTAGCCCTCTGCCCATGTCCAGGTGGAACCACACCACACGGTGGTCACTTCCTGCAACGGGTGCTTCCACTTTCACATCCTGGATGAGCTCACAGTTGGAGAGGACCAGGTCCAGTATGGCCCTCTCCCCAGTGGGCTCCATGACACCTTGGTGGCAGGAATCCACTCTGAAATGTGTCCAGCAGTACTTACTCCCTGGTGCTGAAGGTAGCCAGGATTGTCCAATCCACCCCAGGCAGGTAAAGTCCCCATTATAACTATCTCCCACTTACCTGCCATTTCTACGATTTAATACTACAGTACCTTTGTCTAGCTCCTCATCCTGTGAAGGTGGTCTGTAAACCACCCCAACCTTAATTTCCTCCCCTTACTGGATTGTACCTCCTCCCATAATGCTTCTACCTTTCTTTCTGCCTTTTCCTCTCTGGTACAGGTTAGTGCATCCTTCACATACAGAGCCACTCCCCCATCCCTCCTGTACAACTTATACCCAGGGACTGCGAGGTCCCAGGCATGGTTCAGTGCAGTCCATGCCTCTGTGATGGCTGCTAAATCCACCTCTCCGTCAGTCATCAGCACCTGCATCTCAGCCATTTTTTTTTCCAAAGCTTCTGGCATTCTGAGACAACACCCAAACCAAGACTGGGGCAGGGTCTTTACCCCATCCCACCTTCCTCCCCCTTCCCTACCTCTTCCCCCGCCTCCACTAGTTCTCACTATTCTGTCCAGCATGGTGGGGAGGGCTATTGGTCTCCTCACCAGGTGCCCAAGGTTACTTTGCACCCTACTGCCCCCCCAACCCCAGATCAGTTTAAACAGTTTTTTTCCTTCCTATGAATTACTGCAGCTTTCCCTTCAGGATCCTTCTGCCCAGTGTACTTGGATGTAACCTATCATATGCATACAGGACCTTGTTCTCCCAGGTTCCTCCCCAGTCACCAACTATGCCATACTCCTATGCCTCACAACACCCTCTGAACCATACACTGAAGTTAAAAATTCAAACTTTTCTTGCAGTGCTAGCCCTTGGGACTAGTAGCACCTTCAAAAGAAGGTTACAGACCTCCTTACCTTGCTACAGAATTTCTCTACCTCCCTTGAACTCCACATCAAATCCTGACACGAAAGTGGAGCCGTCCAGTTCCCACACGGCGACTCCAACCTCACTGGTGGTGGTGTCATCTAGCAGGTCTGGGGAAAACTCTGCCTCAAGGCAGCTATCTGACCAAGTCAGCGCCACCTATAGCACCAGACTCAGGATAGTACAGTTACACAAGAACTTACCATAACAGTAGATCTTTAAGAGGAGCTCGTGCAGCAGGCACTAACCATAAGAACTGAGCTGCCAGGCACTAGGACCACATGGAACACTTCTAGCTAGCAGTATACAGTGGGGGACTGCCCCCGTTAGCATGCCAACATCTGTCCTATAGTACAAAAGGGGCAGTGTCCCCCAGTCCATCCTCAGTTATCCCAGAGACCCTAGCATGTATAGAAATTGGAGAACCGAGGAGCTTTCTCCTAAATGAGGAAAGCAGCAAAGCTGCGGTGGAGAAACAGCAATCGGGGGAAGGAGCGAAGGAATGCAGTGCCTGCTGCATGAGCTCCTCTCTAAGACCTACTGTTACGGTAAGTTCTTACATAACTGTACTATCTGACTTCGAGGGGGCTCCTGCAGCAGGCAATAACCATAAGTACTGAATCCCAAGCAGCAAAGGAATAGACTCAGTTAACTGGGAGGACGACAACAGCAGTCATAGGGAACTTTATGACAGGAGACTCCGGAGGACTGCAAGTCCGAAACTGGCTCTACGTCTGGAGACAATGTTCAAACTGTACTGCCTAATGAAAGTATGGACAGCACGCCATGTGGCAGCTGCGCAAATGTCTGCAGCCGATATATTTCTGAAGGAGGCAGTCAAGGCAGCCTTGACCTGGCAAAGGCTGGTCACACTTGTGGCAGCAATAAACAATGCAATTAGCTAACCACTTAAATAAAACTGTTAGGAAACAGGAAACCCTTCTTTCCTGGGTACAAACAAAACAACTGGTCAGAGTTTCTGAAAGGGTGGGTGCAGTCCCAATAGAAATGAAGCACCTGATAAACATCTAGAGAATGGAGTAAAGCCTCCCGCTGATTAGAATACTCAGGAAGATAAACAGGCAGGTGGAAGGCGTGATTCAAAGTAAACTCAGACACCACTTTAGTCAAAAAACCTAGGATTGGTCCGCAAAGATACCCTGTCTTTGTGGAAAACCAAGTAAGGCTCTTTACACATCAGAGCCTGAAGCTCGGAAATCCTCCGAGCTGAAGTAATGGCAACTAAAAACAACACTTTCCACAACAGAAAGCGTAGCTCGCAGCTTGCGACAGGTTCAAAGGGAGGAAGAGTGAGCTTCTCTAAAATAAAACGGAGCTCATGGCGGGACTGTGTCCCTAATGGAAGGATTCGAATGAAGAATGCCCCACAAGAAGGTGCAGGACAGGTCCATTTGGGCAACATTTTTGCCGTCAATAGGTGCACGGTACACAGAGATGGCAGAAAGGTGCACCTTGATACAGGAGTAACCCAGGCCAGAGACTAAAAGGGAAAGGAGGTACTCCAGGATGAGATTCACCGGACGAGTGAAGGGATCCAAATGTCGGGAGATAGCCCAGATGGAGAACTGCTTCCACTTCATAGTATAAGTGGCTCTGGTGGAAGGCTTCCTTGCGGCCACCAGAACCTCCGCCACCCTAAAGGAAACCCAGAAGCATGCAACAACTAAGTCTGAAGGAGCCACACATGGAGATGAAGCGACTTGAGGTCCGAGTGAATCAGAGCACCCTGGTCCTGGGAGAGCAGGTCGGAGCAAAGAGGCAGGGGAAGTGGTGGTTCCACTGCTAGTTACTGCAACAATGGGAACCATATCTGGCGTGGCCTGTAGGGAGCTATAAGAATCATCTCTGCCCTCTAAGACTGCAGCTTGATAAGAACTCTATGTAGGAGTGGAAAGGCATACAGAAACCTCCCTGCCCAAGAGAGGGACAACGCATCTCGCCAGAAAACACCAGGCCCTGGATCTAGTGAGCAGAAATTAGGCAGTTTTTTATTGAGTGGGGACACAAAGAAGTCCAACTCGGGATGACCCACCTGTCAAAGAGATACTCTACTGCGGAGGATAGGTGCTCCCACTCGTGTAATTTCGATCCAGAGTGTCTTAGGTGGTCGTCCAGGAGGTTTTGGACGCCTGGAACATGAACTGTCTTTAGAACCAGGTCATGTTCTATGGCCCAATGCCAAACTCTCACAGCCTCCCTGCAGAGGGGGTACGAGAGAGTCCCCCCACTTGTTGAGGTAACAGACTACTGACATGTCTATCTGAATCAGGAGAGGGCCAGGGAAACGGAGTCTGAACGGCCCGAAAGGCAAGAAGGATTGCTCACATCTCAAGCATGTTGCTGTGGAAATGCTGCTTTTGCTGGGACCAGGTCCCTTGGGTCTGACGGTCTGCCAAGAGGGCACCCCAGCCCAAACAGGATGAGTCTGTCACAAGAATCTGACTTGGAGATTCCACAAGGAAGGAGACCCCTCTGAGGAGATTGGAGAGGTTCATCCACCAGGCCAGTGTTTGCCACACAGGACTGGACACTAGGATCCTCTGTTCCAAATCATCTGTGCACTGGTCCCACTGAGCCCGTAGGGTCCACTGAGGCAACCTCATGTGCAGGTGGGCTAGCGGAACAGTGACTATGGCCGCCATGTGCCCCAAGAGCCTGAGGAATAACCTGGCTGGAACTTGCCGTGACAAAGACACCAGCTGGGCCTGTGCCTTCAGGCGGTCTGCTCTGTCTGGAGGCAGGAAGGCCTTGCCCTGAGCTGAATCTAAGATTGCTCCAATGACCTGCAGTCTGACTTGGCCAGGACGACGACTTGGGCGGGTTCAGGGTGATGCCCAACATCCGAAACAAATTCAAACACATGAGAGAAAGAAGCAAGTGCCTCAGTTGGGCACTTATTTCTCCCCTGTGTATGTATGTGTTCCATAATATGCACACCACACTCCTGTGTGATTGTCCAAAACAAACTGAAGGGGATTTCCATTGTACGGAGCAGCTGGTTTCTGGAGGGGGCTTTGAGGAGCCAACAGTCGAGGTAGGTGAAGACAAAGTCCCTGCCTCTGAAGGCCGCAGCCACTACTGCCAGGCACTTTGTAAACACTCGAGGTGTCAAGGAAAAGCCAAAGGGTTGGGCCCTAAACTGGTAGTGGTTCCCCTGGAAGCAAAAGCAGAGGAATCTCCTGCGGAGCCAGAAAACCTGGATATGGAAGCAGGCATCTTGCATGCCCAGGGAGCAGAGCCAATCTCCTTGATGAAGAAGGGGGGGGACCCTGAAGCATTTATATTTTATAAACAGATTCAGGTGGCTGAGATCCAGAAATGTTCTCAGATCGCCGGTCTTCTTTGGGACTAGGAAGAAATGGGAATAGAAACCCTTTTCCTCTTTGATTCAAGGGAACAGGTTCTCTGGCCTTTTCCTCAAGTGCCTGGATGATCTCCTGAATAAGGGCAAAATGATCTGGAGGATAGTGGGAGTACACGAGAGGGCTGCCTGGAAGTACTTCTTAAAATCTGAGAGTATGGCCCCTTTCTACTAGCTGAAGCACCACTGATCTGAGGTGATTTTGTGCCGTCCATCCAGGTAAAGGGAGAAGCAACCCCCCCCCCACACCTCCCCCAAAGCTTCTGCTGCGGGACGGGGATCGGGCAAGAATCATGGAAGAACCTGGCATGGGCAGGGCTGGCAGGAGGCCCCAGCCTGAAGGCTGCTCCTCTAGGCTACCTGCCTCTGGGACTGCTGATGCTGGTTCCTCCGAAAAGTCTAAAATTGTTGGGGTTTTGGCTGGGAACGGAACAAAGAATGTACCGACTTAAGGGCCTGGCCAGATTCCTGCAGGCGGGACATAATGTTCTGAACATCCTCGAGAAAGAGAAATGACCCCCTAAAGGGAGCGTCAAGGATTTTGGCCTGCACATCAGGGGCAAAGCCAGAAACCCTTAGCCAAGAATGGCGGTGAATATAGACACCAGTGGCCGACGCCTGTCCAGGGACATCTGCAGTATCGTAGGATGCCTTTAAGACATGACTGCAGACGTCTGACCCAGACTTCAGAAGCTGGGTCAACTGAGACTTAGTAGGGTCCTCTGGGAGGGTTTGCACTAATTCCAGAGCCTTGTCCCACAGGGCATTCTGGTATAGGACCATGTGGGCTAGGAAGTTCAATGACCAAACAGCCAAAGGGGCTGAGGCGTAGACCTTCTTACTAAGAAGTCCACCTGTCTAGACTCCTTATCTGGAGGGTACGTGTGAGGTGTCGGTCTTTTGGTATGGGCGTGAGAGGCGTTCACGACAGAGTCAGCCACTGGATGCTCCCTATAAAAAGGCTTATCCTGGAGGCATGGCAAAGCCTGTCTGCCTTCTCAGGCAGGGTTGGGGGTGGAAGATGGATGATTCCAGGTGGCCCTGTTGACATCCTTGAAAGAGTCAATAAGGGGAGGAATAAGTGTTGGCAGTGTCTCCTCCTTACGGAAGAAGGATGTCAGGTGCCAGCATTCTAGGTCCAGTTCCTCAGAGTCCCAGCCCATGAGGGACTGAATGTGCCTCGTGACATCCAGGAAAGTTGGATCGTCATGATGGGATTTGGAGGTATCCCTGGGTTCCTCGGGTTTGGAGCGCAACCTGGAATCCTCGGAGTCCTCAGAGTAGGAGGAGAAGTAATCCCGCCCAGATGGTTCAGAGTCCAGGACTGGCATGGTGGACAGTGATCCTTGTTACGACGGTCCTCCTTATCACCAGGAGACCGGGGAGTAGTAGGGAAAACCCGGACCAATTAGGGGGAAGGTTCCTTCAGAGGAGGGGTAGGAGGCCTCTTCCAGGGTTCCTTGTTCTGCATGAACTCCCAAGCAGTGAATAAGGTGGTGTAATCCAAAGGCAGTGGTAGGGGAGGCGGCGCCAGGCAGTCAGATATGGGGAACCCCCCAGCATCAGTTCCAGAGGCTTCACAGGCTCTGGCATCAGTCCCCAAGAACTGAGTTACCAAATGACGGCTCTTGTGGTGAAAGGCAAGCAGACACCTGTTCGGAAGGGACTGGCGTCGGTTGCAGCTGTCCTGGAGGAGCAGCTGGCACCAGAGTGGCCGGTGACAAGAGAGGAGAAGGGGGCCAACACCGGTCAGGCGAAGCAGCCAGCGCAGGTGTAACACCTGCATAGAGGAGGAAGCTCCTGCCAGAGACAGAGGCGTCACCCGTGAGGGGGAGCCCAGCGCAGGTTACAGGCATCACTGAAGAGACGTCGGTCCCTGAACTCAGGACAGACATAGGCAACTCCAAGACCAGAGGGGCCTCAGTGTCGTGGTTCAGGCCTAGGCAGAGCAGGAACGGAGAGTGGCTGTCCTTGGCGGGGATCTGCTTGCCGTAGGTACACTTCGTTCGCCAGTCAGTAGACGTTACTGGAGAAGACAACATACAGGAACTTGAAAAAATAGAAGGTAAGATGTTAAAATTGTGAAAATAAACTGCAGTCGAAACGCGATAAAAATGGCATTCAACTAGAAGCAGGAGTCAATGGAGGTCCAATATGCATGGGTCAATGGCGGGATAAGAACTGGGAATAAGCTGAGGGACCGCCCCTTTTATACCACTGGATGGAAGGCCTGCAGACGTCTGCTAGCTAGAATTTTCCCGTGTGGTCCTAGCACCTGGCAGCTCTGTCCTTATGGTTACTGCCTACTGCAACAGCCCCCTCGATGTAAGATCAAAAGCTTCAGAAATGTGGTTATCCCCGTCACCTTGGTCGACAACACCCAGCCTAGACACCATGCTCAGTTTCAACTTTGATGTCAATACCAGAGCTATTATATTCCTCACCATCACGAATACCACCAAAGTAAGGGACAACCTCTGGGATGACATCAATATCAGAGTCTCGTCTGGATCTGAGCCCAGGACCGTTTCCATGGCCATCGCCCCCTCAGTCACCACATCTGGTACAGTCACCTCCTCCATGTTGCTAGCAACACCGTGGATGGTGACAACCTCCGAATCAGCAACAGCATGGACAACAGCTCCAGCGCCGGTCACTCTCATGACACTGTAAACTTTGTCAGAAAAGGGACTGGTGTCATCCCCAGCGCCACCCGCTGTATCGTCATCAGTGACAAGAGTACAGGTGACACCACAGGACAATGTTTATGTGTCCACCAGTGCAGACCCAGCATATAGCTGTGGCCTCACCACTGGGGACATCTACTACTTAAGCCAGGCGGACTGCGAAGCATTCATAGTTGACCACCCAGAAGGAGTGAACTGTCCCCCAGACCCAACCACCGGAATCTCTAATGCCTCAGCATGCCGATGTCGAGGAGAACTCCCAGGGGAAGGCCTAATGACCTGAACTTGGATGCACATATGCAATGCCTACCACTGAAGGTGGGGGATCTGGAGACCCCACTTCAAAGGATCTAGCGACCCCACTTCAACATATGGTTCTCTAGGGTGTGGCTGTCCATGGAGAAACAAGCGTACCAAACATTCATGTCTTGTTCAAGACAGGCTGTGCAGGTTGGAAGCCAGTCTTTAAAGGCCATCAGTCTCACATATTTCCAAGATTCACTTATCTGTACTTATTTTTGTCCACTCCTGAAAATAGTGAGTCAGCCTTCCTCCCACTGGCAATGTCAGTGTCAGTTATGGGTATTACCCCCAAGAACCTGGTGTGGTGTTAGAAACTAGGACCTTCCAGCCCCATAGGTGAGCGTGCAATCTAGCAAGGTGGCTACAGGATGAAGCAGAATGACCAAAAAGCAGTACATACCAACTGATGAATGCTGTCGATGGCCCGATTGTACTTTTCACAAAGCCTCTGCATACTTTCAAAGCTGGGGAAGGAAGAAAAGGACAGCTGTCTTATAACAGTCAGTTGAAACTGACGACAACTACAAGTTCATCTGTGAAATAAACACTGCAAAAATCTAAAGACATCCACCAGGTGACCAGCTCCTCAGAGGTGAAGCAACTGGCTCAGAGAGGGAGACATCCACACACATCCAGCCAGCAGCCCCAAAGTGGCAACTGTGGAAGGCAAGGTGCATCTACAATGACCCCAATATCAGAGTGGGGAATCAATCTCATTAATCACAAATTTCTCTTCCCAGGGACAGTTCTTCCCTTGGGGGGGAGAGAGAACGGACACATTTGTGTTTGACTGTTTGTTAGCCACCAGGTGATGGTCAAGGAACTGCACAGTAAGAATACAGCAATGGGAGGGGCAGCCACCAGCATGCATGCCACTGCACGTGTACATGACCATCATTTCATGCCAGGACCCATGAGGAGAAAAACCAGGAGCTGGACAAAAAAAACAACCTCAGGCCACCACTGCGCCAGCTCCCCCTGCAAGATCAACATGATAGGCCAGCCACCACTATTGTGGTCCTGAGTAAATGGTGGATAAACAGTAAGTCTATGAGGTCAGTGACTGAGCTGAGGGGGTGCTATCTGGCAAGTCAGGGGGTATGCAATGAAGCTGGAAAAGGGGACATTTAGGAGGGGATGTGAGGAAGTACTTCACTGAAAGAGTGGTGGACACCTAAAACAGTCTTCCAGTGTTTGGGGGGGGGGGTGCCCTTCAAGCAAGCATGAGGTTGGCACAAAGGAATCTTGGTAGGAAGGGGGGCAGAGATCAAGTAAGTTCTGTGGTGATAGTACAAGTAGGAAAAAATGTGTAGACTGGGTGGGCCAAGTGGTCCTTTACTGCCAACAAATTCCATGTTTCTACGTCGGCCAGGAAGCAAAGAAACAAGCCCAGAATGTTTTCCCTAAGGGAGGAACTATAAATATATACAATCCAGAACCACCAACAATGAACAAAAAGATTTGGATTTTGTGTAATTCTGATAGGAACCAGAGGTAAAATGTCTTCTAAACCATCTTGCCTTTTTTGTAACAAAAAAAGCTATTTTAACCCTTGCTGTGCCGCTGACAGATATCAGTCCAGAATTTCTATACATCCTAATTCTGTTGGCAGCCTAAGGGCTAAACCGTAACATTTTTCAGAAGTTTTTCTTTCTAAAATTCAGTGTTACAACTGTGCACTTTTGACACAATCTTAACTTTATTTCAGCTCTCCAGGTTCCCCCAGAAATCAGATCTCAATATTGCCAGTGCAATGTTTCAAGTCGGGGAGGTCTTGAAGATTCCATGCCTGGAATAAGATTCATTCTCTGTTCAAAATAGCCTCTTCTTGAGTTTTTAAAAACAAGTAATTGGCCAGTACCATGGGGTCAAGCAAAGGGGATCATTCTTGCATGATGGTGACCTGTAATGACCAGAGGAGAAACCGTCAGGGAACAGTCACAAGTGTCTGTCTACTGATACTTTCCTGGGGGGGTCGCCACACACAGGCCGCCATCCTACATGCTAGTGCATTTCCTCCTGAAAGGTACCAGACATCCTAGTGGGGGGTAGGAGGAAGTAAGCTGTTGGTTAACTAGGATCTGCAACTTATCTGTTAGGTAGGAAAACAAGCAGACTAGGTGGGCCAAGCGGTCCTTATCCGCTGTCAAATTCTATGTTTCTATATTAACCTAGCTGCAACCACTCCTAAAAATGTGAATCCCTCACCAAGCAGCACTCCTTTCGGAAAAAAAGCAGGCTCAACCAGATAAGACGCACAATATGTTAACTTACAAAAAATAAAACGTTAAAATGCGCACACAGGAACCTGGCTCCCCTCGCTAAGCAAGACCTCCCCACCGCCATCTTTCCTAAACTGCTCAGCCCGCCCACACACCCAATCACAGCCAATGAAACCACACCTCAAAACAGACGTTCGTAGTGACCCTAGCTACCATGGTAGCCTCCGTAGTTAGCTACTACGGGTAGAGCAGCACAGCAGCAGAATGAAAATTATAATTTAAATATTAAAAAAAAAATGACACCAAACAATAGGCATTATATAAATGAATATCGTTACGAAATATGGAAGATCAGTGATATTTCCCCCAGTGCAGTTTGACCTTGTGACGCCATATGGTAAAACTGCACTCAGGGAAAATATCACTGATCTTTCCTGTTGACCCATGCTATCTATATCTACCTACCTACCTACATCCCTCTCTCTCATATATCTCTATCTGTATCTATCTATATCTGTATTGGGGTGAGGGATAAATAGCAGTTACGTAAGAACTTACCGAAACACTAGATCTTTCAGAGAGGTTCCTGCAGTAGGTCTTCACATACAGGACTGTGCCCCCCTGGCGTCAGGACCACACAGCAAACTTGTAGCTAGCAATCATCAGTGGGGACTGCCCCCATCAGGTGACGCAACGTCAGCGTGACTATAAAAGGGGCGGTCCCCTGGCCGCCCTCCAGTTCTTTTCCACCGGAGACCTAAATAAAGGGAGTAGAAAAGAGGAGTGACAAACTCCTGGTACCCTGTGCCCTGGCAAAGTCAGAGACCTGGACAGTAAATAAAGGAAAAACCACAGGAGCTGGGGGAAAGGTGGGTGGGAAACTAGACCTACTGCAGGAACCTCTCTCCAAGATCTACTGTTACGGTAAGTTCTCATGTAACTGCTATATCTTACTTCGAGATGGTTCCTGCAGTAGGTCTTCACATATAGGACTGAATACCAAGCTGTCTAACATAAGAGTCAGAGACTATGTTCCGGGAGGAGGAAAATGTCTGCCAACTAAAGGTCTGTTCAGGACAGAAGACCTTGCAAAACTGCAAGGCCGAAGCCAGCCCTACGCCTAGAGGCAATGTCCAGACTGTAATGCTTAGTGAAAGTATGGACAGAAGCCAAAGTGGCTGCTGCACAGATGTCTGCAGTGGACACATTCCTGAATAACGCAGCAGAAGTGGCCACACTCCTGGCGGAGTGACCCTTAACTGTCCCAGGAAGGAGTTTCTCGTTCTTCTGGTAA
Source organism: Neoceratodus forsteri (assembly GCA_016271365.2). NCBI lineage: Eukaryota > Metazoa > Chordata > Ceratodontiformes > Ceratodontidae > Neoceratodus > Neoceratodus forsteri. The sequence goes on from JADMNL010000031.1 coordinate 203,348,681, forward strand.
ATGTAATGGATACAGTTAGCCAGCCACCTAGACAGAGTCTGTTTCGTAATAGCTCTTGCCCTGGCACTGGGAGGCAAAGACTACGAAGAGTTGGTTTGACTTTCGAACCTCAGTCCAAGAGGTACAATACCCTCAACCCTACTGTTGAGTGCCTGGGCAAATGTTAAGTTCAACACCTGGTTATGGGTCAATCAAACCACTTTTTGGAAGAAACAAAGGATTAGTCTGCAGAACCCCATCTCTGTGGAACATTCAATAAGGCTCTCTACAAACTAGAGCCTGAAGCTCTGAAACTCTTCCAAGCTGAAGTGATAGCAACTAAAAAGATCATTTTCCATGCTAAAAAATGCATATCACAGCTTGCTTCTGGTTCAAAGGTAGGCAAAGTAAGCTTTTCTAACAAAGTTGAGATCCCAGGGAGAAAAAGGATTCCGGACTGGAGGTTTGGTATGAAGGATCCCGGTCAAGAAAGTCTTGGAAACCTCTAGCTGAGCTAGGGTTCTACCCTCCACCGGGAGGTGGTAGACTGAAACCACAGACAGATGGACCTTCAGGGAGGAATAACTGAGGCCCAACTCTGACAGATGCAAGAACCATTCTAAAACCTGGGAGGCCGAGCAAGAAAAGGGATCTAGGCGTTTCGCCGAGGCCCAGACAGAAAATCTCTTCCACTTCATGGCATAAGTGGATCTCGTGGAAAGTTTCCTAGCCTCCACCAAAACCTGAGCTACCTCCGAGGAGACCCCATAGGGAGAAATTGCTAAGTCCACAGATGCCACGCACGAAGATGGAGAGACTTGAGGCACAGATGAACCAGGGTGCTTTGTTCCTGAGGCAGAATGTCGTGGGAGAGAGGAATAGGTACTGGAGGTTCCAGTGCCAGCTGCTGAAGCAATGGAACCATATCTGCTGAGGCCACAGGGGGGCAATGAGGAATCATGTGAGCCCCCTCTGCTTGTAGCTTCAGCAGAACCTTCTGCAGAATAGGAAATGGAGGGAAAGCGAACGAGCGAGCAAAAGCTGGGTAGTTTTGCGTTGGATGGGAAGGCAAATAAATCTAGGTCTGGCCAACCCCATTTTAAGAAACAGGCTTTCTACTACTGCTTGCTTTAGTTCCCACTCATGAGCCCTGGTGACTGATCGGCTGAGACTGTCCGACAGAATGTTGTGAACACCTGGCACGTGGACTGCTGTCAAGGATAGGTCGTACTGAATCGCCCAGTACCACACCTGCATTGCCTTCCTGGATAGAGAGTACCACCGGGTGCCTCCCTGTTTGTTTAAGTACCAGACAGTGACCATGTTGTCTGTCTGGATAAGAAGTCTAACCGAAGTTAGGAGTAACTGGAAGGCCTGGAGAGCACAGAGCACTGCTCTCATCTCCAGAATATTGATGTGAAGCTTCTCCTCCAAGGCAGACCAGGAGCCTTGACTTCTGTGGACTCCCAGATGCGCTCCTCATCCCAAGTTCGAGGCATCCGAGGTGAGAATCTGAGAGGGAGACGTAAAGTGGAAGAGAACTCCCACCGAAAGGTTGGCTGGGGCCTGCCCCCAAAGAAGATCCTTCTTAAGACTGCTGGAGACAAGGAGACGCTGGTCCATGTCGTCCAACCGTTGGTCCCATTGGACTTTAAGAGATCATTGGGTAACCCTTATATGCAGTCTGGCCAAATGGACTGTGGGTATGGCAACTGCCATCAGACCCAAAAGTCGTAAGACCGAACACGCCGTGGTCCACCGAAATGAAGCCACCAGCGTCGCTTGGCAGATTAAGGTCTCCACTCGGTTGGGCGGAAGAAAGGCCTTGCTCTGGACCGTATCTAGCACCATTCCGATGAACTGGAGGTGCTGGGAAGGCATCAGCTGGGACTTGGGAAGGTTGATTGAAATACCCAGGCTGGAGAAAAGGTCCAGAGTGAAGGAAAGAGATTCCTTCAGACTGTCCGGGGAAGGGAATGAAAAGAGCCAATCATCCACATAAGGGAACACATATATGCCCCTGCGGTGCAAGAACGCCGCAACCACCACCAGGCACTTGGTGAACACCGGTGGTGCCAAGGAGAGGCCAAACAGCAGCGCTCTGAACTGGAAATGAAGGTCCAGGAAAGAGAACCTCAGGAAGTGGCAGTGGTCCAGAAGGATGGGGATATGAAGGTAAGCATCCTGCATATCCAAGCAGCACAGCCCAGTGTTGGGGAGCAGCAGGGATAACAGTTCCTGGAGCGTCAACATGCAAAATCTTTTGTACTCTATGAAGAGATTGAGCATGCTGAGATCTAAGATGGGTCTTAGATCCCCGTCTTCTTTGGAACCAGGAAGAAGTGGGAGTAAAATCCCTTTCCTGTCTGTTCTGGGGCTACACGCTCTATGGCTGCTGCCTTTTGCAGCAGAGCTTGTATTTCCTGCAAGATCAGTTGAAGCTGGCCTGATGGGTAAGAAGACCTTCCCAGTGGGTTAGGAGGAGGTCTCTCCAGGAACTCTACCAGTGGCCTCTTTCTATGAATTGAAGAACCCATGTTCATGTAATGGCCTTCCACCTGTCCAGGTAGAGAGTCCCCCAAGATCCCTCCGAAACGGTCAAATGGAGCGTGAAGGAGGGGGAGTCAGGACGGAGGGAGGGGCACCTTTCCCCAGAGCAGCCTTGGCGCCAGAACCCAGGGCAGGATGCTTGTTCTGGCATTTGCCCCATTTCGTTTGTGCCATTTCCAAAAGCCGCTGAAATGCTGCTGCCGCTGTCTCTGACCGAACGGTACATGGACCGACATCCTGAGGGTTTATCGCCTCCCTGCAGCTCAGTAATTATATCTTTGGCATCGCCACCAAACACAACTGGACCCCTAAAATTAGCGTCCAGAGAGCTCTGAACATCCTGTGCCAATCCCGCCAGGTGGAACCAAGCTAGACGTCTGAGACAGATTCCCGTAGCTGTTCCTCAAGCCACAGAGTCCACGGAGTAGTATGTGGCACGTACAGCATGGCGGCAGGACAATTTATTCATCCCGACTTTCTCCAGGAGTTTATTCCGTAACTGCTCGTCAGGGATATCCTGGAGGTCTCTTTCCAGTTCCAACAGAGAGGATTTTTGGAAAGCCACCATATGGGCCACATAATTTAGGGACCGAACAGCGCAGGTCTAAGATGAGTAGATTTTTGTACCATACTGGTCCATATGCTTGGACTCCTTATCTGGTGGGGAGGCATCAAGGTGTTTTGGCTAGGACAGTCTATCGTGGGCAGTGGTGATGACCACAGAAATCAGCCTTAGGTTGGGCAGTTAGGATGTATTCCTTCCCCAGACGGGGTCTCGCACCTATCAGCCTTTTTTGATACAGCTGGAACGGATGAGAGTTGCTGCCAAATGGTGGACACGAGGTCCTCTTGCGGACACCTCCAGGGTGGAATGGGTAAAGGGGGGGGGGCGCGCCACACTGACAAGGTCCAAGTGCTCTGCCAGCCTTTTGCACTTGGGGTCCAATTCCTTGGAGGCCCAGCCACAGAATTTTTGAATGGTCCGAAGGAGCTCCGCAAAGGAGGGATCCGGGAATGAGGTTCGGACTGCATGTCTGGTTCCGAGCCTTCATCTGAGTCCGAGGTGTCTAGTCTACTGGGCAAGAATGCTTCTATAGGCCATGTCCAGGGTCTAATATCAACGTGAGGCAGAGCACCCAAGCCTCCCTCAGAGGCTCTGCTAGAGGGTGTCTGACTAGGTGGGGGCGCCCTGACAGGAGGGGTGGACCTAACTGCGACTTGAGGCTGGCCCAAGTCTAACAGCAATTGGCACCTGGCGTCCTTCCACCACGCAGCAATGACATCACGTTTAGGCTGCGGTGGCGGGGGAGGTAGAGGCGGAGGAGGCGGGTAACCCAGCTACCCTACATGAGGAGGGTAGCTGAGAGGCTGGTACCAATAAGGGCATTGGTAGTACGCCTGTTCCGGTGCCAGACAGCCTGGTGTCTGCTAGTTGTAACCCGGCGATGGCCCTCCAGCGTTGGATAATGCGGAAACAGAGGGTACCCAGGAAAGTACCCAGATGGGCCCAAAGGCGGGTAGAAGGCCCTGCAGAAGGGGGAGCCGAAGGCCTGCTGGGAAGCAGGTCCGGCGATGGGGTAGGCGGAGGAGCCATATGTCCCACGGGAGGAGGGTCCATACCGCCCCCAAAAAGATCAGTCAAGGGATCCGGCTAAAGGTGAGGATCCGTCGGCGGACGAGAGCCCAGCTAAGAGGGGAGACCAGGTAAATCCCCCAACGACAGGTCTGAAAGAGTATCCGATGGGAGGATTATCCCTGGGAAGACTGATACCAGTAGCGAATCCCTGGGGGGAGAACCTCGAGGGGATGAAGGTGTACCTGCGAGCTCTTTGCACAATGTCAGGGACCACAAGGGAGTCCAACAGGAGAGAGGATGCGTCCACGCGGTCGTAGCAGTCGAGCGACTTACTGTTCACAGTCGAGCTGACAAGATCAGACTGGCTAGTGTCAGACTGATCGGCCTGAGCCTGGCACCCAGCAGCGGAGCCGAAGGGAGACTTAACGGTGGAGCTCAGAGCAGGAGACCCTGAAGGAACCACCGAAGAGGTGACCCCCGACTGCCCGCTAACCTCAGCGGGGGGGTCATCCAGTCCGCCACAGTGGAAGGACCGAAGTGGAGGGCCCACCCTGGTTGGCGTTGGCTGTCTAGCTGGATTTCCCTTGAGAAGAACAGCTCCACTCCCCGCGTCTTTTTTTTTTTTTATTTTCCGGGGCTGGCAACCATCTTTCCCTCAACTCCTAGAGCTCCTTCTTCATCAAAGCCAGTCTCTGGGTGGGCATAGAGGGTCCTGTGATGGGTGCGCGTGGCCTGGTTGAAGCCCTGGCAGATGGTGGCACTCCAAGAGTTGTGCCTAGGCACCAGGCAGCGGACACGTAAGCGATAGTCTCCATGTAGATCTGGGTGCACGCGGGCACTTTTTCGCTGGGCTGACTAGATAACATACATAAATAACGGATCGTTGTATTAGAAATGTGAAAAAGAAATTCACTATCAGAAAATGGCGTAAACAAAGCTGTTCTGCCGTTTGTCGAGCGATACCACCGCGACAGTGGGAAAGAACTGGAGAGCGGGCAGGGACAGCCCTTTTATAATGACACTGACGCTGCGCCACCTGGACGAGGGGGCAGTCCCGCTGATTGCTAGCTGCTAAGTTTGTCGTGCAGTCCTGACGCCAGAGGGCGCAGTCCTATATGTGAAGACCTACTGCAGGAACCTCTGGAAGTAAGAGCATGTGTTATTCTCACTCCCGTTGAATAACCACAGTGATGATGTTACAACAGTGAGACTATTTACATTTATTCAATGGCACAAACCAGCGCAAGTTGTGCAAACGGTAACTTTTGCAACACTAGGGCCCCTATTGTATAAATGGGATACATGATGTGCACTCATGTGATATGGAAAATATATTCCTCCTGCACAGTGACCTTTGGATACTACCCAAAGGTCACTAGAGAGGAAAATATTTTCCATATCACACTCGTGACTATCATGTATCATTTCCACACACACACACACACACACACACACACACACACACATATATATATATATATAATATATATATATACATACACACAATAATATACATATACACACACACACGTACACACATACACATATATACACACACACATATATAAATATGTATTTTTTTATTGCAATAATAGTATTTTGGAGTTGAAGTCTGGCATGGTGTCTGGTTGAAGGATAGCCTTCCCTGTAGAAGGAGAATAACTACACGGAGTTAGGTACAAATGTTAGTTGTTTTTGCTGACCAGGAGAGGAGGGCTAGGAAATGTATCCTCTTTTTAGCCTCATCCTATAGCTAGAGGGATACAGCTGCAAACTGTCTGAACTCAAGCCCATTGAAAGGTGATAGGTAACATTTTTTTTTTGTTTGTTTGTTTTTTTAACACCTCGAGGTGCCTTCCCGTTTTCCTTTTAGTATCTATCTTGTATTCTAATAGGAAACCTCTCTTTTTTATTAAATTAATCTTTTTTTTTTTTTTTTTTTGCCTTTGTAACCACCCTGAACCAATCTCTCCTCAGAACCTGCTGCTGCTCTGTCTTTTCATGCTGCCTGTGCATTCTATGACATCAGTAACACCATTTCAGGCCATTCCGATAATAGCATGTACTGGTGTAACTAAGCACAGAATCTCTCAGAATATGAATAGAAAGAACAGTAGCTGCTAAGGAGAGGGAACTCACTCTAGTTATTTTTTTTCTTCTCCCGCCCCATGCTCGCTGGTCCCCCCTCGCCCACTCTTTCCACAGCCCTCCTCTGGACCTCAGATGCAGCCAATCCCGGATATCCCGCGATCCCTTCGGCTACGGTCCTCTCCTTCGAGGGAGAAGGCACCGGGGAGGGGGATGACCCCAGCACATACTTCTAGGGCCCAGGATGCTGCTGAGGAACAGGAGGCCCTGGGTAGGTACTGGAGGCACTCAGGGAACAGAGGGCAGTCAGCTGGCAGCCAGCGAGCGATTTTTCCTGATTTCCTTGTGGTGCGTGACGTCCGGACGTCAAGGCAAGAGCCGACATCTGCCACACACCTCCAGCCATGACCCGACGTGTTGCCCTACTCCTGGTCTCCACCAGCGGTCGCCCAACACCGGGTCGCAGTCCTCCCACCCTGAAGACAACAAGCAGTCGTGGGACGCTCAAGCTGTCTTCCCCCGGCCGACCCTCCAGCGTCCCGAGCTCGTTCTCGAACCCGGGTCGCTGGCGTAATGGAAATTCAACTGCCAGGGCCAGGCCAGCCCTCACTGTAGTTCTGATGGCACTGTGAAGCTAGATTAAACTGGTACGAAAATCGGAGGGCAGTTAAAATGTAAAAATAATTTCCTATCACCTTTGACCTGCTGGTAATTTTAGTGAATGTGGAAAGCTTGGCCAGCACACCTGCGAAATTCCCCTACTCTTAGTAAGCTGTGTATGCCTTCAAGTTTTTCTCAAGTGTGTTCTAATTTTTTTTTTTTTTTTTTTTTTTTTTTTTTTTTTAACACTATAATTAACTTTTTTTTTTGTGAACTCTGTTTTTCCTCCTCCTCCTCACCAACTATCGGGGCATCTCTCATGGCTCACTTGACCCCACCTCCACTGCCCGCCTTGAACCCCTCCCCCAACCGAGGAATATGGTGCTGCCCCTCCCCCCCCACCAGGTCCTCACGAGAGGAGGCAGGGGACCTCGAAGAATCAAGCTGGGGTCAGGGCTGGCACTGGGGGTGTGGGCTCAGCCACTGGAGACTCACCGTCACCTCCCCGGAGCTGGGGTTTTTCCTTCGTGTTGCGTCCGGGGGCGTGGACTTGCACCGATGTCCAGAGCAAGGGGAGCGCTCCCGCACCCATGTGCAGCATATCCGCCAATGCCCCTTACCCCCCCCCAATACATGCCCCCACCTGCTGCAATGCCCCTGGTCTCCACCAGGAGCTGCTGGTGCAGTGGGGTGCACTACCCTCCTTCCCCAGGAGAAGAAAGCAGTCCCCCGGCCGCTCTATCCTCTCCTTCCCCGATGACCCAAGTTCGCTCCCAAACACAGGTCGCAGTGGTGGAGCGAGGTGTGGCATCCAGCGCCTCAATGCCACCGGGCTGGCTCATAATTAACTTTAAGTGTCTGTTAATACTGATATGTATTATATCTCTAATTTTGTTCTTTATAGTTGACAATGTATCTCTTGCATATTTTGTTCAGTTGTTGTTTTAAATAAAATTCCCTACTCTCTGAGCGGTGCTGTGGGATCTTTACACATTCACCTGAACAAGTACCAGACTAGATAGATGAGACCTTTGTTTAACAGGTGATCGGATAGATAGCAACCTCGACAGCACAGTGTCCCCTAAACACCATAGCGTGGATCAGTATGAAACAGACCAACGTCAGATAAGGACCACTTGGCCCACCCTGTCTGCCCATTTCCCTACCTACTGGATAAGCTGCAGAGTCTAGTTAACCAACAGCCTACTTCCTGCAACCCCCCCCCCACTATAATTGCCTTATGTCTGTCCCATGCATGTTTGAATTCCCCCACTGTTTTAGACCCCACAGCCTCTCCAGGAAGGCGGTTCCATACGCCCACCACTCTCTCCGTGAAAAGAATTTCCTACATTACCCTGAGCCGCCCCCTCTAACTTTAAATTGTGCCCCTTGTTCTTACACATCTTTTTCTGAAAGATGCTAACTTCCTGGACTTTGTTGATTCCCTTGAGGTAATTAAAAGTTTCTATCATGTCTTCCCTCGGTCCCTCCTTTCATCAAGGGTATACATATTAAGCTCTCTCGCTCAGTCTCTCTTCATATGGCTTCTGATGTAGACCCTGCACCATTTTAATTGCCCTCCTCTGGACAGCTTCCATCCTGTCTATGTCCTTGCGTAGATGAGGTCTCCAAAACTGCACGCAGTACTCCAGATGGGGTCTCACCAACTGTCTGTACAGAGGGATAACCACTTCCTTTTTCTACTTGTGATGCCCCTCCCTATGCATCCCAGTATCCCCTGGCTTTCCTACTGACTTCTCACATTGCTTACCCACCTTTAGGTCATCTGATATGACTACACCCAGATCCCTTTCCATTATTGTTGTCGTTAGTACCTCCCCCGCTATTGTGTACTCTTCTCCTGGATTTTTATTTCCCAGGTGCATTACTTTGCACTTCTTTGCATTGAATCTAAGTTGCCACATGTCTGACCATCCTCCAACCTTGCCAAGTCCCTTCTCATCCTTTCTATCCCCCCCCCCCCGTGTATCAACTCTGTTACAAATCTTTGTGTCATCTGTAAAAAGGCATACCTTTCCTTCCAGACCCTCTGCAATGTCACCTATAAAGACGTTAAAGAGGACTGGACCCAGTACTGAGCCCTGAGGTACTCCACTAGTAACCCCCTTTTTTCAGAATGTGTTCCATTCACTATCACCTTCTGTGTCCTGTTGTGCAGCCAGTTTGCTACCCAGGCTACCACCCTGGGACCCACTTTTAATCAAAGGGAGCATTCCCTCTGCAGAGCTACCAATACAACCAACTTTGTTTAGCTTCAGAGATCAAACGAGATCCGGCTGCAGGAAATTAATGGTAGTCAGTGCATTTAGTACACCGGAGTTAGAGTCTGAATACCATTTATAATTAATCTGGTATTCCAACTTTTTTTTTTCTTTTTTTAACAATTCATTTACCCAGGTAGCCTAGCTGAGATGCAATGTCTCATTTCCACTGGAATCCTGCTTCTCCCATTTCCTCAGCTGGCTGGACTGGAGAACTTTATACTAGCCTGTCACACCACCACCACTGCACTTACAGTGTGCTTTCTTAGTGCCGCAGTGATCAGATTGTGGTGTACAGAAAATGGACACAGAATACCAGATTTGGGGTTTTGGTATTCTGTATGTAACTTAATTTCTACCACTGAGAGGAGAAAAAAAAAAAAAAAAAAAAAAGGCTCCACCCTTGGGATCTGTCTAACTGATATTTCACAAGAAGGCCTAAACAGGTAATGCAGGATCTTTAACATCCGCAGACCAGAGAGGAGCCTACTTGTGTGTCTCCATCTAAAGACAACAGTTCTCACTTTCACACAGTGTGTGTTGGTGCAAATGCAACATTCTCAGGAGAATTCTGAGGCTGGTATCTTCTATTCCAAACTGAACAAGAGCAGCCTACAAAGCCACCAGAGGTGGAAAGTTTTTATTGCTCAACATCTATGACTTATCTTTCATGGGCACAGTCATCATTTTCATAACAGTGAATCAACTCCAGGGTGTGGTGTTACACTGGGAGTCACAAGCAGACACTCACGGAGGTGTGTCATCACATGATGACTATTCTCCAGCCTCCCCCGGATCACAACTTGTTGCTCAGTCATTACCAATTATTCATCTGAAATCACTTGACAATCAGAATTTTAGAAATATGGAGGCCTGGTTATGGTTTTGCTTTTTCTCTCAAAGTGAAAAGAAGCCTACTTACAGCAGTATAAGCATATGCTTACCATTTTGTATCATAGTCAATTAATACATAATTTTCCATAGCAAGTTTAAGATCAGGGATTTCTTCACAGACCCACCTATAATCAAAACAAAAATAGATAAAATTAAACAACCCTAATAATCCGTCTGACACATTTACTATATAAAGCATACATCAGGCCCCTCTGAGGTGCTGTGTAAAATACTGGTCACCATACTACTGGAAGGAGGTTACTGCCCTGGATAGGGTACAGTACAGGGTAACCAAGATGACAGCTGGTCTAAAAATCTAAGTTTATTTTTATTTATTACAGTCTCGGTATTTGACATACCGTTGAGTCAGAGACTCATTTACAAAGGTTCCACCTCTAAAAGAAATCATTGCAATTGGCTAAATACAACAATGTAACAAACACATCACATGGATATAACAAAAAAAAAAAAACAGACCCATCATATCAGACTTGTCAAAGTTGGCAAATAAGAACCAAAAATAGATACCAGGGTAAAAGCGAAGATAACATACAATAATGTATCAGTATCTGATAATAGGTGATCAAGAATAACTGGTTATGCAGAATAATTAAAAAAAACTAATCTAAGTTATGAGGGAATGTTACTGAATTTAGGTTAGGCTTATTCTCCTTGGAAAATAGGAAGACTGAGATGCTCTGAATTATATTGGGTAGTTAATAAAGCTAAAAACAGGCAAATTTACTCGGGTGAAGAAAACAAAAACAGTGACTAATAGGAAGCTAGGAATAAATGGGACATTCAGGCAGACATGCTGCAGTCAGGGAGTAACAAATGTGTAAAAGTTGCCAGAGGAAGCAAATGAGACTATCAACAGACTGAAAAGGCAACTGGACGAGGCCAGCCCAACGACTGCGCACTACGCAGCCGAGCACAGTACCCGAGTTTGGGCATCACCTCTTCTGTGGCTCTCAGAGGGGTGCGCTAGAGATTTGTGACATTTTGTAACAGTTTTGGTGGTATGGGTATTACATTTTAAATCATCTGTTATTGTTATACCCAAATTTCTTTCCTCTGTTGTGATCATTAATTTCACATTATGTATTAAGTATGGGTGCTTCTTCTTGTTCCCCATATGCATTACCTTGCATTTTGCCAGACTATAAATACAGGTTACTCACCTGTAACAGGAGTTCTAGGAATGGTATATGTTGTTCATCCACACTGTCTGGCAGGTATCCTTGCCGCTTTAAATCTTGCCAGAAGGTCTTCAAGCTGGCTCCTCCCACCAACCCGGGTGGTAAAACTCTCGGCTCCGCCCCATGACACCAGATCTGGCCCGCTGGAAGCTCGGGTTGTGCGTCAAGCCGAGGTTTGGTGGGTCGGAGGATGAACAACATACCATTCCTAGAACTCCTGTAACAGGTGAGTAACCTGTATTTCTAGGGACATGGATATGTTGTTCATCCACACTGTCTGGCAGACTCCTAGCAGTTCTCCGGGAGGAGGGAGGCAAGGCGCACACCCCCTACTTAGGGAATAGAGAACCGAGACCCCAAAACCAGCATCCCGGCGTGACTCAAGGTCGATGTGGTAGTGGGTGATGAAGGTGTGCTGACTTCCAGGTAGCAGCCCTGCAGATTTCTGGATAGGGACGTCCCTGGAAGCAGCCACCGATGCAGCAGTATGGCGGGTAGAATGAGCTTTATCCTCTGGGAGGCTCCATGCCCGCCAACTTATAGCGAGATCTATGCGGAGGTGACCCACCTGCCTATCGTCCGCTTGGCTGCAGGTCTGCCAGGTGCGGCTTCAAGCGTGGGTGACAAACAGCTGGCGAACCTCTCCCGATTTCAGCCATGCGCTCCTTATAGTAGCGAGCCCTTCTAGGGTCCAGAGTATGGAGCCTATATTCGCCTCCGAGGTGTGATTGGGGTGGAACACTGGCAGAGTCAATACCTGGTTAAGGTGAAACTCCGACACCACCTTCGGAAGGAATTCTGGGTGGGGTGCAGGACAACCTTGTCCCTGTGGAAGACCAGGTAAGGAGACTCGATGGAGAGCGCCTGGAGCTCTCCCATCCTTCTGTCTGACGTAATAGCCACCAAGAAAGCGGTCTTCCATGACAGGTGAGAGAGATCACACCTGTGCATTGGTTCGAATGGCTTGCCCATGAGCTTGCCAGTCCAGCAGTAGATCCCACGGAGGTGGAGGTTCTCGCACCGGAGGGGAAATGTGATCAAGGCCTTTGAAAAAGCGTCCGACCACTTTTTCCTGCGCCACCGACTGCTTCCCGGCCCGCGCCCGGTAAGCAGAGATGGCTGCCAGGTGCACCTTAAGGATTGTCGACCTAAGCCCTTGCTGAGAAAGGGACCATAGGTAGTCCAAAATGCTCGCCAAGGAACAGGAGGAAGGGTCCAGGCCCTTGCCCTGACACCAAATGGAAAATCTCTTCCATTTGAAGGCCCAGCATTTTCTGGTCGACTCCTTACGGGACGCCTCAACTACATTGAGGACCTCGTCGGAAAGACCCAAGGCCTGGAACTCTAGCCGCTCAGAAACCAGGCCATCAAGTGCAGGGATTGAAGGTCCGGATGGAACACCTTCCCCTGATTGACAGAGCAGGTCTGGGTGAGCTGGAAGCTGCCTTGGGAGCCTGGAGCTGAGGCTGAGGAGATCTGGGTACCAGTACTGGCGGGGCCAGTCTGGGGCTATCAGAATCACCTGCGCCTTGTATCTCCTTGCTTTGAGAAGCACCTTGTGAATCAAGGGGAATGGGGGAAAGGCGTAGAAGAGGCCCGGGGTCCATGGCCTCGAGAAGGCATCCCCCTGCAGCGAGCCCTGCTGAGGGGGGGTGGGCATGGAACAGCCTCAGCTTCGCGTTCTCCTTGGAGGCAAACAGGTCCACCTGAGGTGTACCCCAATGGGAGAACAGATCTTGTACTACCTCCGGCAGGAGAGATCACTGGGACACAGCCCTATCCGGCTTAGGGCATCGGCCTGGGTATTGAGTCCCTGCCACATGAATGGCTGGAGATCGCCTCCAGGCTCGCAACGAGTGACCAAATGCGGAGAGCTTCCTTGCATAGAAGCATGGAGCGCATCCCGCCCTGGTGGTTTAGGTAGTACACGGTCGTGGTATTGTCCGTCTGGACCCGAACCACTTGACCCCGAAGAAACGGAGCGAAGGCAGTGAGAGCTAGGCGGACTGCTCGGAGCTCCAGCAGGTTGATATGGCATCGAGACTCCCGCGGGGACCAGAGGCTGTGTGCTCGGTGTTCCCCTAGATGGGCACTCCAACCCATCAGAGAGGCATCGGTCGATAGAGAGACAGTCTGCTCGGGGTGGACAAACGGGATGCCCTCCTGCAGATGAGCTGGAACGATCCACCAGTGGAGAGCGTTCCATATCCCCTGGGTCACAGTCACTAGCTGGTCCAATGGATCGCAGCGTTGAGACCACTGGCTGGCCAGTCCCCACTGAAGGGGGCACATGTTCCAGCGGGTCCAACGGACCACGCTGGTGCAGGCCGCCATGAGACCCAGGAGGCACAGGAAGTCCCAGGCAGGGCGCGATTGCCCAACCAGAAATGATTGGGCAAAGGAGGAAAGAACCTCGGCCCTGTCCGCCGGGAGCCGTGCTCTGGCTCAAGAGAGTCAAGCTCTGCCCGATGAAGAGAATCACCTGCTTGTTCGGAGTTCGACTTGGCCTCATTGATGAGGAGGCCGACTTGAGAGCAAACCTGGAGGGCCAGATCCTGGACCGCTCCACCTCCCGTCTGGAGGGGGCTGCTATCAGCCAATCGTCCAGGTAAGGGCACACCCGAACCCCTCGACACCGCAGGAATGCTGTCACCACTGCCATGCATTTGGTGAAGACCCTGGGAGCAGGAGACAAGCGAGAGGGCATGGCTGGAACTCGAAAAGGATCCTTCCGTCAAAAGCGAAGAATCTCTGATGTGCCGGACGGATAGGGACGTGAAAGAACGTGTCCTGCAGGTCCAGAGAGCAGAACCACACTGCTTCCAAGGATGGTATTATCTGAGCCAGAGTGACCACCCTGAAGGTCCGAGACCTTAGGAACTTGTTTAGGTTGTGCAGGTCGAGAATGTGGCGCCAGTCCCCCGTCCGTTTCGGAACCAGGAAGTACCTGGACACAAACCCCGGGTCTGAGGGAGGATCCGCCACCTCTCTGATCACCTTCTCGAGGAGAATAGCGATGTCGGCTCGGCGAGCAGACAGTGAGGCTGCGGACCCCGAGGCCCCGCGAGGTGCGACGGCTCTGAAGGGCGGGGCCTGCTCGAACTCCAGAGGCAGGCCCTCTCCCACCACTTCCAACACCCTGTGGTAATAACGGACCAGGCGGAAAGAAAGTGGCAGAGCTGCCCCCCCACGGCACGGGGGGAACCTGGGGTGAGGCGACGAGGTTGGGGGGCGACACCCCTCAACCCGTCACTGGGCAGGCTTGGAGGGGGGACCGGCCAAGGGACCTCCTGGGCCTTTACCCCCCTGCTTCCTGGAGAAGGAAGCTGCGGGCTTGGGTTTGGGATGCCAAGCGCGAGCCTGCTGGCCCGGACATTGCTGGGCCGGACGTGCCGCGGGCGCAGACAAACGAAAGGGCTTAGGCTGTGGTCTGCGGCCCTTGTCCCTCTGAGCGGATGAGACAGAGTCCAAAGTGGCACTGGACTTCTCGATCCTCTGGAGGTGGCCTTCCACCCCAGGGCCGAAGAGGTCGGTCCCCAGGAAGGGGACATACACCAATTTGTGCTGGGTATCCGCTGTGAAGGTGGATATCCTCAGCCATGCCCGACAGCGCATAGCCACTGCGGCCGCGACTGACCTGGCGCATGAGTCTCCAATGTCCAGAGCAGTCTGAAGTTGCTGCTTGGCCACTGCCCTGGTCCCGCACCTGCCTAACCGTGGTCTGCAGGTCAGCTGGGAGATGAGGGACTACCTCGTCCAGGGAGCCCAACAGGGCATGGGAGAAATGTGCCATAAGCATGGCCGAGCTGGCCCGACGAAGGCCAAGGGAGGACGCAGTGTAGACTTTTCGCCCGGCATAGTCCAATTTCTTGGACTTCTTGTCGGGAGGTTTGTCCACGTCCCTAGTGTTTCCGGCACGCCGGAAAACGCTGTCGGTAACTAACCCCTCGGCCAAGGGATGTTGCGAGAAACCGGACAGGGAACCGGTAGGGACCGCATACTTCCTGGCCGTCCTGGCCGAAGGCACAGGGCAGGAAGCAGGGCGCTGCCAGAGCTCCAAGGCCGGGCCCACAATGGCCTTGGCCACAGGAAAGGCCTCCATAGGGAAATCCCCTCCGTCCAATATCTCCGTGAGGGGATACTTGGCCCGCTTGGATACAGGCTCGAGCTGCATCCCGGTGGACTCAGAGATGAGCCTAAGCAAACCCAGGAAGGACGAAGGGCTATCGTTCAGCGACTGACCTCCAGAAGACTCCAAGTCCACTCGCCTGGAGAAAAGGGAGGAATCGTCGTCGGACTCAGAAGAGTCCGCAGAGAGCTGCCTCGGGCCTGAGCCACCCTCCACCTGCCGAGGGCGATCGGGAGTAAGGGTGACAAACAGCCTATGGGGCAGACCCTGAGCCGACCGAGAGTTCTTGGTCGGAGCCCCAAACAATGGCTGTGGAGGCGGAGGTTCCACCAGAATCGGTGGAGCAGCTGGTTTTGGCTGAGTAACAGGCCTGAAAACAGGCGCCTCGGCTAAAGCGAGGGGTTGCTTCCGCCGGTGACAGCACTTAATGGCCGGGAAGAGCGTGACGGCGCTGCTTGTTCCTGCCAGAAGAAGCTGTTACACATGAGGTCCTCGATTGCCAACGCAATCCTGCGTCAAGCCTTCCTCGCCCTCGGGAGGACAAGCGGCACCGCCGGCTTGCCGCGATGCCGGACCGAGATCGCCTATGGTGGCGGGATCGGCTGGACCGCGAAGAAGTCCGAGACCGAGAACCTCGGCTTTTCCGAGGAGGGTGCGGGGGAAACCCGCTCTCCCCTCGGCTCAGAGGGGTCACCCGAGGGCTCCGGAACCGGAGGCACTGGCAAGCCCACGGGATCCTCAACTACCACCAGGGGAACTGGGGAGAGAGGATTTTCGGCTTTGCCAGTCGACAACTCGTCCAACGGGTCGAGAAAGATCTCGACTGCGTCGACGGGAGTCTCGGTCCACTGACCTGACGGGGACACCGTGAAGCCAGTGGCCGAAGGATCAACCGAAGTCGATGGTCGACCACTCGGGGAGGGGGACCTCTCCCACTCCCAAGTGCGTCAACGGAGGGACTTACCCTTGTCCTTCTTTTTGGACCGAGAGGAAGGTCCAGCAGATGTTGGTCCCTCTTCCTTAGTGGAGAGAGAGACAAAGCTCCTTAAAGGAAGCAGAATATGAGGATCCCAGGGAGAGCGGGATAAATGCCGCGGCCGAGGAAGATGCGGCCCGTGCCGCCTCCTCTTCGAGGCGATCATCTGCTCCAGCTGTTCACATGAGCCCAGCCCGCTGAAACTGCCAGCCGCCCTCCTCGACTTTACTGGAGGGTAGCGCTTGTTGCCCAAGTTGCAGGCAGAGCAGCACGGTCTTCCAGGATGTAGGCCGAGAAAGTAGAGCACAGGTCGCAAGCCTGCAGAGGCGTGCTCAAGGCCCAAGCAGTAGAGCGCACATGGAGTGCGGATCCGTCCGAGACATCTTCTGCCTGCGATGGGTACCCGAAACCGAGTCATTTGTCCATTTGAGCCGCCAGGAAATAGTTGACCAAGTCTAGAAAACCTTGAAGTTTAATTTCGAAAACCGAAGAGTTAGGAACCAGTCTTATACACAGAGCGTTGAGGAGGGAACCTGAGCTTCCAAGCGGTAAGGAAGATCTGGCTTCATGGGGTGGAGCCGAGAGTTTTACCACCCGAGTGGGTGGGAGGAGCCAGCTTGAAGACCTTCCGGCAAGATTTAAAGCGGCAAGGATACCTGCCAGACAGTGTGGATGAACAACATATCCATGTCCCTAGAACTTCATATTATTGTTTACTGCCCAAGATGTCAATTTATTAAAGTTTTCTTGGAGTGTTTGCAGATGCTACAGTGTTCACAATGCAGCCTAATTTCAATCATCTGCATGTTTATTTATCCCGACTTCTTTAGTTCTTTGCATACTGGCCATCAATATATTAAAAAGTAGAGGCCCACGGACAGATCCCTGCGGTACTCCACTAGTAACAAGACTCCAGTTGGATTCGTGCCCACGTACAACCACCCTTTGATGTCTATTGTATAACCATGACGATATCCACTTAATTGTGTATCGAGTTTTATATTGTAAAGTTGTTCAATCAAAATTTTGTGGGAAACAGTAACAAATGCTTTTTCGAATTCTAAGAAAATGATAGCCACTGGAAAGCCCTTATCCAGGGCATCGCTAACTGGCTCAAATAAACTAATGAGGTTTGTTAGGCATGACCTGCCAGTAGTAAAACTATGCTGGGAAATGTCTTTACAATCAGTACTTTTAATGTGATTGGAGATTTTAGCATGTATTAACCTTTCAATAATTTTACTGATAAGTGAGGTTAGACTGACAGGCCTATACTTAAATATTAACTGCTTATTGTCTCCCTTAAGAATAGGGGTTATGTTTGCCTCTCTCCAGGACTGAAGAACCTTACCATGATTTACATACATATTAAACAAATAAGCGAGGGGTCCAGTAAGTAATTTTGATACTTCTTTCAGGAACTTAGGGGGAATACAGTCAGGTCCAGGAGATGTATTACATTTAATTTTGTTAATGGCCTCTAAAGTGTCCTGTTCGGAAAAGAACAGTTTAATGTTTGGTGTTTGTAGTGTATCAAGAGGTATAAAGTCCGTGGAATTAAATATACTTGTAAAATACTGATGAAATTCTGTAGCCATTTCTTTTTCACTAGTAATTAATTTGTCATTTACCTTTAGTGGTCCTGTTCCCGTATGTGTTTTAGTGAACCAATATAATTATAAAAAACGTTTTCTTATCGTGTCTGATGTTTTTGGCTAAGTTTATTCCCAAATTTTGTTTTGATTTTTTAATTATTTGTTTAACTTTTTTGGCAAGTATCAAACTCGCACCAGTCAGAAGCCTTTTTGGTCTTACTGTATTTATTATAGGCACGATGTTTCTTTTTTATTATACGCTTTATATCTTTGGACGACCACATGGGTACTAATATGAAGGAATAACGCTTCTAGCACCAGAAAAAGGAAAGATTTTTTTTTTTTTTTTTTTTTTTTTTAATTCTTTAATCTATTCTTTTCCTCATTCCATCATGGCATTCAGAATCTCTGATTCCCATCTCTGAAACCCTGGCTCCCTCAATCCTGTGTCCAGGGCCAGGCTTCCATGCAGCCTGTTCCTAGATCCTATGTCCTAGGTGTGCTGAACTAAGGATTTGGGCACCGGCCAGGAGGAGGCAACCTTGAAAGGGAGCTCCGATTAGGCCAGACTGACATGGGAGGAAGCACAAGACTTCCTCTGTTCCAGTACATACAGTTTTCTCCCCTGAAAGGCCTCACCCATCCCTACCAGCCAACTTGAGCATGCTTACACCACCATGCTACTCATCCTGCTCTACAAACTCTTCCCCCTCGGAGCACCAAGGAGTGATTGGAGAGTAGAACTGTCACCCCAAGCCACCCCAAGATGTAGTACGAGATTGAGAATGCCTTCTCCCACTGAAGCCATCTAGGTAGCGCAAGGCAACTTTAACTGTACAGAGCCCTATCCCAAGAGCACAGGGTGCTTAACATAACAAAAACAGTAAGATGGTAAAGCAGCACATTCAAGAATAATCAGCCAGTAATAAATATATACCGAGCCACAAGTTAAAACGGATTAGATGTCTGAGCAAAATGTAAGTTAAAGATGGCTTTTCAGTTTCTATTTAAACTCCTCCAAGATGGGGAACTCCTCAGATGGTAATGGAGAGAGAGCCACTGACCATAACTGTACACTATAAATGACATAAAATGGCAGTGAACGATTTCAACCACAGATAATGACTATTATAAATCGTTATGCACCCAAAACGAAAAAGAGTGCAAACAAAATGTGCACTCTGGGTAAAAGCTAGCCTTCTTGTTTTGTTCAAAGTTAGACATTCACTATGGAAGCAGTATTAAAAAAAAAAAAAAAAAAAAACAATCAGGTATGCAAAGAAATCATCGGAGATTAAGAAATAAGTGTAAAATATAAATTAAACTAAACAGGCATATTGTAAAGAAAAAATGAAAAAAAAAACCTGACCAATCCTAGAAAATTGTGGGAATCTTTTAAAGAATTCCATCAGCCACAAAGCAGATAAATAAGCTTAATATTGGAGGCACACTGGCAAGTGATGAACTGGAGATATCCAATGCATTTCATAATTATTTTTTTTTTTATACAGATATGACTCAATACAAAGAACAAATAGGACAAAATTTTGCAGACAAAACAAAAAATAATAAAGTAAACTTACCAATGGGTGAACAAGTTATATTAGCCAATAACAAATAGTTCTCAGATATTTAACTTTTTTAGGGTAAGGGAAAAAGAAGTTCTCCTTAAGAGGGTTGAACGGAAACAAAAGTTCCAGTGTAGATGAGCTGCCACCTAGATTGCTGAAACTGGCTGCAATAAATTGGTCAAACCGATAACTTTTCTTTTTAATTCATCATGTTCAAACGTGATGGCAGACAAATGGAAGACTGCAATCATTACACCAATTTATAAATCAGGTGACAAACTGATCACTAATTACAGACCAATATTGGTGCTGCCTGTATTAGCCAAGCTCTTAGAAAGAGTGGTTTTTGGATAACTATCGGCATACCTGGGGAACGTGCAACTTTTAACTCAGGATCAGTATGGATTCCAGGGGGTGGCACGCCAACGGCCTTGATCAGGATGACAAGTGACACATACAACCGTATGGACCAAGCGTTGCTTATCGGAGTCTTTATCAACCTGACCAAGGCCTTCGACCTGGTGGACCACCACATTCTGATTCGTACACTTAGGCTGATAGGGGTGGGTGTCTATACGCTGGAACGGTTCAGACAACATCCAACTAACAGAAAATACAGGTTACTCACCTGTAACAGGAGTTCTAGGATTGGTATATGTTGTTCATCCACACTTGTTGGCACGTACCTTGCCGCTTTAAGATGGGCCGGAAGGACTTCAAGCTGGCTCTTCCCACCCACCCTGGTGGTAAAATCCTCGGCTCCGACCCATAACGCCAGATCAAGCCCACTGGAAGCCAGGCTGTGTGCGTCCGCAGCCGGGGAGGTCAGGTGGGTCCGTATGGATGAACAACATATACCACTCCTAGAACCCATTACAGGTGAGTAACCTGTATTTCTAGGGACATGTATATGTTGTTCAATCCGCACTTGCTGGCAAACTCCTAGCAGTTCTCTGGGAGGAGGGAGGCAAGGTGCACAGCCCCTACTTAGGAAACAGGGACTGGAGAACTGAGGCCCCAAAACCAGCATCCCGGTGTGACTAGAGGTCAATGTGGTAATGGGAAATGAAGGTGTGTGCCAACTTCCAGGTAGCAGCCCTGCAGATTTCCTGAATAGGGACATCCCTATAAGCAGCCACCGATACAGCAGTATGGCAGGTAGAATGAGCTCTTATCCCTCTGGGAGGCTCCTTGCCTACCAACCTATAGCAGAGATCAATACAGTAAGTGATCCACCTGCCAACTGTCCGCTTCGCTGCAGGTCTGCCACATGCGGCTTCAGCGCAGGTGACAAACAGCTGGCGAACCTCTCCCCGAACGTCCGCCGTACGCTCTTTATAGTAGGCAAGTGCTCTTCTCAGGTTCAAGGTATGGAACCTGTATTCGGCCTCCGAGGTGTTATTCAAGTAGAACACCAGTAGAGTAAGCACCTGATTCAGGCGGAATTCTGACACCACCTTCGGAAGAAATTTCGGGTGGGGGCGCAGGACAACCTTGTCCCTGTGGAAGACCAGGTAAGGAGATTCAATGGAAAGCGCCTGGAGCTCCCCGATCCTTCTGGCTGAGGTGATAGCCACCAAGAAGGCGGTCTTCCACGGCAGGTGGGAGATATCACACCTGTGCATCGGTTAGAATAGAATAGCTTACCCATGAGATTGGCCAATACCAGCAGTAGATCCCACGGAGGTGGAGGTTCACGCACTGGAGGGGATATGTGATATAGGCCTTTGAAAAGGCACCAGACCCTCTTCTGTGCCACCGACTGCTTGCCTGCACGCACCCGGTAAGCAGAGATGGCTGCCAGGTGCACCTTAAGAGTCGTTGACCGAAGCCCTTTCTGAGAAAGGGACCAAAGGTAGTCCAAAATGCTAGCCAACGGGCAGGACAAGGGGTCCAACCTCTTGCCTTGACACCAAATGAAGAATCTCTTCCATTTAAAAGGCATAACATTTTCTGGTCGACTCCTTACAGGATGCCTCAACGACGTTGAGGACCTCGTCGGAAAGACCCAACGCCTGGAACTCTAGCCACTCAGCAACCAGGCCATCAGGTGCAGGGATTGAAGGTCCGGATGGAGTACCTTCCCCTTGTTGACGGAGAGCAGGTCCGGGCAGGCTGGAAGCCACCTCGGGAGCCTGGAGCCAAGACGGAGGAGCTCTGGATACCAGAACTGGTGAGGCCAGTCTGGGGCTATCAGAATCACCTGCACCTTGTCCCTCCTCGCCTTGAGAAGCACCTTGTGGATCGAGGGAAGGTGTAGAAGAGGCCTAGGGTCCACGGCCTCGAGAAGGAATCCCCCTGCAGTGAGCCCTGCTGAGGGGGTTGGGCTTGGAACAGCCTCAGCTTCACATTCTCCCTGGAGGCAAACAGGTCCACCTGAGGTGTGCCCCAGAGGAAGAACAGGTCTTGCACTACCTCCGGCAGTAGAGACCACTCGTGAGATGCATCTCCTATCCGGCTGAGGGCATCGGCCAGACTGTTCGAGGCTCCTGCCACATGGATGGCTAGGAGATCTGCCCCCAGACTGTGCACAAGAGACCATATGTGAAGAGCCTCCTTACACAGAGACAAGGAGTGCGTCCCACCCTGTTGGTTGAGATAATACATGGTCGTGGTGTTGTCTGTCTGGACCTCGACCACTTAACCCCGAACAAACGGAGCGAAGGTGGTCAGGGCTAGCCGGACTGCTCGGAGCTCCAGCAGGTTGATGTGGCATCGGGACTCCTGAGGGACCAGAGACCGTGGGCCCTGTGTTCCTCCAGATGGGCATCCAACCCATCAGAGAGGCCGTCATCAAGATGACGGTTGGCTCGGGGCAGACAAACGGGACACCCTCCTGCAGATTAGCTGGGACAAGCAACCATTGCAGGCAGTCCCACATCTCCTGGGTCACGGAGACTAGCTGGTCTAGAAGACCTGAGTGTTGAGCCCACAGCAGGGGGCGCATATGCCACCAGGCCCAACGGACCACACTGCTACAGGCCGCCATGAGACCCAGAAGGCGCAGGAAGTCCCGGGCACAACCAGAAATGATTGGGCAAAGGAGGAAAGGACCTCGGCCCTGTCTGCCAGGAGCCGGGCTCTGGCTCAGAGAGAGTCGAGCTCCGCCCCAATTAACTGGATCACATGCGAAGGCACGAGTTCCGACTTGGCCTTGTTCATAAGGAGGCCTAGTTGAGAGCAAACCCGGAGGGCCAGATTCCTGGACCGCTCCGGCTCCAACCCGGGGAGGTCAGGTGGGTGCGTGTGGATGAACAACGTATACCACTCCTAGAACTACTATTACAGGTGAGTAACCTGTTCTTCTAGGAGCGTGGATATGCTGTTCATCCACACTGTTTTGCAGACTACAAGCAATTCTCTGGGAGGAGGGAGGCAAGGCGCACACCCCCTACTAAGGAAATAAAGATTGGAGAACAGAGGTCCCAAAACCAGCATGCCGGCGTGACTCAAGGTCGATGTGGTAGTGGGTAATGAAGGTGCTTGTTGACTTCCAGGTAGCAGCCCGACAGATTTCCTGGATAGGTATGTCCATGGAAGCAGCCACCAAAGCAGTAGTATGGCGGGTAGAATGAACTCTTATCCCTCTGGGAGGCTCCTTGCCCACCACCTCATAGCACAGACCTATGCATGATGTAATCCATCTTGCTATGGTCCGTTTGGCTGCAGGTCTGCCAGAAGCAGCTTCAGCGTAGGTGACAAACAGCTGGCGAACCTCTCCCCGAATTTCCACCATTCTCTCCTTATAACAGGACACAGCACGTCTCAGGTCCAGAGTATGGAGCCTGTACTCTGCATCCGAGGTGTAGTTAGGGTAGTATACCAGCAGAGTCAACACCTGGTTAAGGTGAAACTCTGACCACCTTCGGCAGGAATTTCAGGTGGGGGCGTAGGACAACATTGTCCCTGTGAAAGACCAGATAAGGGGAGTCCACCGAAAGCGCCTGGAGCTCCCCTGTCCTTCTGGCACACGTGATAGCCACCAGGAAGGCAGTCTTCCACAAGTGAGAGCGCTCACATTTGTACATTGGTTCGAATGGCTTGCCCAACAGCTTTGCCAAAACCAGCAGTAGATACCACAGAGGTGGAGGTTCATGCACTGGAGGGGATATGTGATCCAGGCCTTTGAAGAAGCGCCCGACCACCGTCTCCTGTGCCAATGTCAGCTGACCAGCCCGCGCCCAGTAAGCAGAAATGGCAGCCAGGTGCACCCTAAGGGTCGATGACCGTAGACCCTCTTTGGAGCGAGACCAAAGGTAGTAGAGAATGTAAGCCACAGAATAGAATAAGGGGTCCAGACTCTTACCCTGACACCAAATGGAAAATCTTTTCCATTTAAGAGAGTAACATTTTCTGGACGATTCCTTTCTCGATGCCTCCACCACAGTGTAGACATCACCAGAAAGTCCCAAATCCTGGAACTCCAGCTGCTCAGGTACCAGGCTGTGAGGTACAAGGATTGAAGGTCCGGATGGAGTACCTTCCCCTGGTTCAATGATATCAGGTCCGGGCATGTACAAAGCCACTCCAGGGGCCTGCCACTGAGGCTGAGGAGATCTGGATAGCAGAACTGGCGTGGTCAATCTGGGGCTACCAGAATCACCTTTACCCTGACCCTCCTCAGCTTGATTAACACCCTGTGGAGCAAGGGAAATGGAGGGAAGGCATAGAGGAGGCCTGGGGTCCACGGCCTCGAGAAGGCATCCCCCTGCAGTAAGCCCTGCTGAGGGGGGCAGGCATGAAACAGCCGCAGCTTGGTGTTTTTCCTGGAGGTAAACAGGTCCATCAACGGTTTATCCCAACAGGAGAACAGACTGTACGCTACCTCTGGATTGAGAGACTACTCGTGGGATGTCTGGCCTAAGCGTCAGAGCATCCGCCAGATGGTTTAAGGCTCCTGCCACATGGATGGTTAGGCGATCCACCTCCAATCGGCTCACGAGGGTCCAGATGTGCAGCGCCTCCTTGCACAGCAGACTGGAGTGCATGCCACCCTGTTTGTTGAGGTAGTACATGGTCGTGGTATTGTCCGTCTGGACTTGAACCACTTGACCCCGGAGCTCAGGAGCGACAGCGGACAGTGCCAGTCCGACTGCTCTGAGCTCCAACAAGTTGATGTGGCATCGGGACTCTTCAGGGGTCCAGAGCCCGTGGGAACATTTGTCCCCCAAGTGGGCTCCCCAGCCCATGAGAGGCACCGGTTGTGAGGACGACCGTCAGCTCAGGGCAGACAAACTGGATCCCTTCCTGCAACCAGTCTAGGGCGGTACACCATTGGACAGCATCCCACATCTTCTGAGTTACAGTAATCAGCTGGTCTAAAATGACCGTGGTGTTGAGTCCACTGGGTGACTAGCTCCCACTGAAGGAGGCGCATGTGCAACTGGGCCCAAGGGACCACTGAGGCTGCCACATAACCCAGAAGGCGCAGAAAGTCCCAGGCAGAGTGCAATTACCCAACCAGAAATGACTGGACAAAGGAGGAAAGAACCTCAGCCCTGTCCGCTGGGAGCCAAGCTCTGGCTTGACAAGAGTCGAGCTCTGCCCTGATGAAGCCCATCACCTGAGAAGGCACAAGTTCCGACTTGGTCTTGTTGATCAGGAGGCCTAGTTGGGTCTGGAGGGCCAGGTCCCTGGACCTCTCCACCTCCTGTCGGGTGGAACCTGCTAGGAGACAATCGTCACGGTAAGGATAAATCCTGACACCCCACCCCCACCCCCAAGATGGGCCGCCACCACTGCGATGCATCTGGTGAAGACCCGTGTGGCCGGTGACAAGCTGAACGGCATGGCTCAGAACTCGTACAGGGTCCCTTCGACCCTGAAGTGGAGGAACCGCTGATGGGACGGACGGGTTGGGACGTGAAAGAACGCATCCTGCAGATCCAGTGAACAGAACCACATGTTTCGCTCAAAGGATGGTATGATCCGGAACAGAGTGACCATCTGAAAGGTGCGTGACCTGAGATATTGATTCAGGTCGTGCAGAGCTGAGGTGACAGGAGAGGGGTTGACAGCCCCTGCCCAGTCACTGAGCAGGCTTGAAGGAGGCTCCAAGACCTGAACCTCTGCCTCCTTTACAGGCCTGTTGGGGTCCAGGCTTGGGTTGGGGGCGCCAAGCCTGAGCCTGCTGCTGTTGCTGGTGCTGATGTCCACCTTGAAAGAAGGACTACTGAGCCGCAGGGGAAGAATGCCGAAAAGGCTTTCTTCTGCTGGTTCTTGCCCGAAGAACCCCTGGCAGAGGTGGCATCCAAGGTGGCAATGGACTGCTCAATGCGCTGGAGGTGACTGGCCACTCCTGGGTTGAACAGGTCGGTCCCAAGGAAGCGCACGTCAGCTAGTTTGTGCTGGGTATCCGCTGGAAAGGAGGAGAGCCTCAGCCAAGCCCTGCGATGAGAAGCAATTGCGGCGGCCATCGAGTGGGCACAAGAATCCCCAATGTCCAGGGCCATCTGAAGCTGCTGTTTGGCAACAGCGAGGCCCTGATCCCGAACCTGCTTGACCGTGGTCTGCATGTCCGCGGGGAGATGTGGGAGGACTTCATCCAGTGACCCTAAAAGGACGTGAGAGAAGTGTGCCATGATGACTGCCAAACTTGCCTGACGAAGGCCCAACAAGGAAGCCGCATAGACCTTCCTGGCTGAATGGTCCAAGAGCTTGGACTCTGTCAGGTCGGTCAGTCAATGTCAGCAGAACTGCCAGTACGCCTGAACACAGAGGCGGTCACCAAGCTCTCAGCCGAAGGGTGCTCTGTGAACCTCGCAAGAGACCCCATGGGCACCACATACTTGCGGGCCATGCAGGCAGATGGAGCTGGACAAGAGGCAGGGCGCTGCCAGAGTTCTAAGGCCAGGCCAACAACGGCCTCGGCCATAGGAAAGGCCTCCGTAGGGGTATCTCCCTTTCTTAAGAAAGTCTGTAACAGGGTACTCTGCCTTTTTCTGGATTGGCTCCAGGGGCATCCCTGTAGATTCAGAGATGAGGCGAAGAATCCCTTGGAAAGACGAGAGACCTTCCTCCGTCTCCAAGCCAATGGTTGATTCATCATCCCCTGGATGAGAATGCAAGCCAGTGACGTCCGAATCCCAGGAATCAGGGTTGAACAGCCGACCACCCAGGGCAGTCTGGGATAACTGTGACAGACAACCACCGGGGAAGCAAAGTATCTGGTCTATCTTCCTTGGAAGAAACCCCTCCCACAGGTTGTTTGGGCAGTGGTTCCACCACAATCGGTGGAGACACCGTTTTGGGCCGAGCTGGTCGTTTGGCCGGCTCCGCGGGCTGTGGAACCGATTTAATCAACTCCGAAGGAGTTTGCTTCGGCCTAGGAGGAAAAAGCCAGATAATGGCCAGTGTAGAAGCCGGAGTTGGCTTGTGCCCGGTCAAAATTAGCTGTTGCCACGAGGACCTCGTAGCGCAGACAGAGTTTCCATCAGAGCCTCTCCTCATCCGAGGAGGATGAAGACGACCGATGGCATCGCCTCTTTTTAGAGCGTTTATGGCTCTTCCTCAGCCTGTCGGTCGAGGGGGTCCGAGACCTCGATCGAGATCGGGCGGGCCAACTTGGTCGCTCGGGAGATACCAGCAGGACCAGCGATTTCCTGGAATCAGAGACCACTTCGTCGATGGGAGTCCCAGCAGGCTGGGTCTCGTCATCTGGAAAGACCAGATTAGGGGTTCGATTGAGGGATTCGTCAACCGGAGTCGGCGAAATCGGATCGATCATGATTTCAACATCTTTCAATAATTCGGTCGACTAACCTGACGACACAGCTGAAAAAGCGATCTCGACTGAGGTCGAGACCGCATGGTCTTAGGATAGAGATCTCTCCCGCTCCCAAGACCATCTTCGTCTTGATCCCGGGTCCTTCTCCCGCTTACGGAATCGAGAGGAGTGGAAGCCCGCAGGCACCTCTCCCTTGGTCGAGAGATACTGGCACAACTCTCTGAAGGAACCCGAGAAAGTGTAGCCCAGGTTGAGCAGAACGAAGAAGCTCCGAGAAGTCTCTGTAGCACGAGCCGCTTCCTCCTCGAACACTTGCATGCGTTCCAATTGCTCGGCGGATCCCGCAGCCACGGAAATCGCCCACCAAGCCTCCTTGGATTTCACCGGATTCCTATTTTCAAGCCTCCCCAGTTTCAGGCATGTGAGACGGTCGTCGAGGACATTGGGATGAAAGACGAGACATATCGCATTGCGAGGTGCCATAGTAGACACCGATGCAACAGACGCATGCGGTGTGAGGATCGGTGCATGACACCTTCTGGCCCAAGGGCACCGATGAAATCCGGGGGAAGACTTGTCTTCCATAATCGAAGCAGCGAATTTGCAATCACTAACACAAACAGCGCGAATTTTCTGAATAACCAAAAGTTTGAAAGCCAGGGCCTACTAGATGCGAGAGCACAAGGGAGGCAACCTGAATCTTCCAGCGGAAAGGAAGACCTGGCGTCATGGGGTGAAGCCAATGTATATACCACCCAGGTGGGTGGGAGGAGCCAGCTTGAAAACTTCCGGTGAGATTTAAAGCAGAAGGCGACATGCCAAAGAGTGTGGATGAACAACATATCCATGCTCCTAGAAAATATTTTTCTACATTATCGAAGTCTGATGCAGTCTTCCGACCTTGCATGCATACTGACCCTCAGAGTACATTGAGACTGCACTGAAGCTGAATTCACTTCTAAAAGACAGTAGTCGTGCCTCCTCAGATGCGTTGGGAGGAGCAACCATGGATTGAGAATTAATCCATGGTCAGGTGACATCTTGATAAATCAGAGGGAACCTTTTTTTTTTATCCCCATCTTATAAGTTTAATTAATGTGTATGTTCTATTCCAACTGCTGCTAAATGATAAGCTGCAGCTCTTTCCCTGTATCCTACATGTAGTAGTTCTTGCAAACTGCCTTCGTTTGCTCCTCAGTGCACACTAGTGTGTACTAAATGCCCATTCTTGGGCTGAGGCAGATGTGGTACTTGTCTGAAATAGCAGCTGTACAATACAGGGGAGTGCTTGCTAGAAGAAAACTTGTGCTTATAATTTGTCACATCAGTCTAAACTGCAGCAAATGCAGCACATTATTTTCAAGCAACTTCTTCTGTTGAAGACTAGTCAGCCTGTCTTAAGTATTTGTATACGGTTACCCACGATGCTTTGCACTGGGTTTGGGACTTGAAAAGTAACCTTATGGTTGAGAGAGAAAAATGTACATACTGAGGGGCTGAACCCTTAACTTACCGAATAGTTTCAATGATTTCATGAGCAGCATCGTGGTGTTTATCCTGAAAAAGAAACAAACATTTATTTCCAAAGTCTTATCAGGATTGACATACTGAACTGGTACAAGCTCATTTCCAGATGTATCCTACGGGAAGTGAATCGGGAGGCAACAGTGCAAAAACAGTACTTCAGTACAAGGTGCATACAGACATAATAACATTTAACATGTCTGACTTAGACTGGAAATGCACAGGAGCAGAGCAAATCACAATTAGGCAATAATGACCTAACAGCCAGTCATTTCCTGGCGATTAACGACCTGCTGGAGGGGGGCCAACCCCACCCAGTCGGTCATTATTCAAAGGAAATGACCAGCTGTGAGGTCATTATTGCAATTATAAGTCTAATCGAATAATTCTTTTCTTCACATTTTTAGCGGCAAAAAAATAGTTTTGCTTTGGCACCGCTGTTGTCAGTGTACAGCACATGAGCCCAGTGTCGCTGCCGTGCCAGTCTTTTCTAAGATATTTCAGACCACCACAGCAACCAATCAGCAAGCTAGTTCAGCTCCTGAATAATTAGACTTATAAGTAACATTAATACAACACGTGCAAAGTAAATACAGTGGCCCGGATATTCAAACTGCACCAGGCTGTGGCGCAAGCCTGGGCGCAGCTTAACTTTGTTGCGTAGGGGTGCGGCCTGGGCGATATTCAACGGAGCTGCGTTATGGTGCAGCAGCTTTGAATATCGCACCCTGGCCACCCCCACTGCGCATGGCGCAGTGGCACTGCGCCAGTGCAAGTGGCCAGAGTGGAGCATGGAGATGTGCTAGTGCAAGTGCCATTGCGCCATACACAGCACCTCGGATATTCAAAGGGACATGCAAATGGAGCCATAATTAATGCAAAGCACAGGGGGCATTTGCATCTCATTGTAGCCCCCATTGCATACCATCTTTATACAGTGCGCCCGATCCCGGCGACTTCGCCTGGCGCCTGCCAGGCAGCAGCCGTCGAGGACCGGCGCCCTGCAACCCGATCACGGGCATTAGTGTAAAATAACCCCTCCAATATCCTGGTGGTCCAGTGGACGCTGTGTCCCGATCGCTGGCATTTGTGTGAGAATAAGCCCGCCTCCTATATCCCTGGTGGTCCAGTGGACCTCTATGTGCCCGATCGTGGGCATCGGTATAATACCCCCACATCCAATATCCCTGGTGGTCCAGCGGACCCGATGCCGCCTGATCGCGGGCATCTGTAACATAAAATACCCCTACTACCCTGGTGGTCTAGTGTAGCCCCCTCACTTCACCCCACCGCCCGCTCTCCCCTCGGTCAGCCAGCAGCACCCCACCCGCCCGCCGGCTGACAGCTCGGTGAGGGCTGCCGCCCACTGGTTCTGGCGTGAGACAATGGGGCGTGCAGCTACCGTACTACTCAGTCAAATCATTCATATATCTGGACTGGTAGTGCGGTAGCGGAGCTCTGCGTCCGTGGCTCACGCTGTGGGCTGTCAGGCGTGCGAGCCGAGCTGTCGGCTCGGCGGCGGCACGGCGACGTGCAGGGGGAAAGGCGAGGCGGTGCGTCGGCGTGGGCAGGTGGGGAGAGGGTACACTGAACCACCGAAATAAAACATGTATTACAGACGCGATCGGCGATCGTCCACGGATCACCGAGATAGCCGAAGGGTATACCGTGCCGCGATCGGAGTCATGGACCTGATAAAACGAAGAAATTTCACTATAGGGATACCCACGATGGGGCAGAGAAACAGCAGTGCGGCAGGAACTCGGGTAGCCACCCACAGGTGGCAGCTGCCGTCTGCGCCCTGCATCGGCAGCTCACCTGTGGGTGGCCATCACTGTTCCTTTTTTTTGGCTTAACTTTGTGCAGGCAGGGGTTGTGCATGCATGACTCTGCACATCCCGGGCTGAATATCGGGCTGTGCAGGTTATGCATGGGCACACCCCCCCCCCCCACCTGTGCCTGCATACATTACTGATGCGGCTCCGGCACATGCGGGATTTGTCACGGCCTTTTCCTTTGAATCGCGCAGGTGTGCATCAGGTGTGTGCATGGCGCAACACTGTTGTGCCATGCGCAACCCTTTTGAATATCTGGGCCAGTAAGTGAACAACGTAAATGCATAGGTGCAGGGCAGTCACTATAACAGTACATTGATGCTGCCCATACAATAAGCTGCATCGTGAAGGGGAATGGCTCTTAAGGATTCAGGGTTTAGCCCTGTAGTTCAAAAACAGAGAAATACAAAGAAGGGGACACTGAATCTTTATTAATAGACTGTCGACTGACGGTTCAGATAGACAGTGTGGTATAACACTGCTCCATAGTGTAATCAGAAAAAAACAAAAGGAGTCACTATCCCTAACCCCGCATGTTTTGCCTCCCCCGCAGTAACTTACAAAAGCTTTTAAAACCGGGGTGAGCTCTGGAGACATTCAATCTGGATCAGTACTGTATCTTCCTGTTAGCCAACTGTCCGACTCTGCCTAACTGTTACCATTTTCACCTAACATACTAAAATGCCAGCAGAATAGGCCTAACGGTCTTTCGTGCCTGCTCGTTTGGTCAGTCCCCAACCTGGGTGCTGACCTTGCTGTTCCCCTCGCCTTCTCTGGCTTCTCCCTTCCCAGTTCCGGATATTCTTGCTGCATTGGATTTTGCTTCCAGAACCCTTCCCCTGTACCTGTCCCACCCCCTCTTGAACCCCTCCACTGTCTCTGCCTCCACCAGCCCCCTAGGCAGTGCATTCCATGGCTCCACCACCCTCTCAGTGAAGTAGCACCTCCTCCTTTCTCCCCTGAATCTCCTCCCTCCAGCTTCCACCCATGCCCTCTAGTGGCCCCTTCCTCCTTCCTTCGAAGCACCCCGACTGTTCCTTCCCTATTTACCCTCTTCATGTACCTAAAGACCTCTATCATGTCCCCCCGGTCCCTTCCCTCTTCCAATGTGTACATATTTAGCTCTTCGAGCCTCTCCTCATAGGTCCTGTCCCCCAAGCCCCAAATCATTTTGGTTGCCCTCCTCTGGACCCTCTCCAGGAGGTTAATGTCCCGCTTTAAGTGTGGCCTCCAAAACTGCACGAGTACTCAAGGTCGTGGCCTCACCACAGTTATACAGAGGAGTATCACTTCCCTCCTTCTGGAGGTGATCCCCTAGCGATGCATCCCAGCATCCTGTTAGCCTTGGCTGCTGCCCTCCTACAAGTCTCAGAGTTGTTCATCTTGACATCCACCACCACCCCCAGGTCCCTCTCAGCCATCGAGACTTGTAGCATTCCCCCAGGGTGTACACTTGGCCTGGGTTTCTGGCCCCCAGGTGGAGTACCTTGCATTTCCCTGCATTGAACCTCAGCTTCCACTTTCTAGACCATCCTTCCAGAGCCTCCAGGTCCCCCTGTAGGGCCACCCTCCCCTCCTCCCCATCCACCACCGCCTCCAGTTTCGAGTCATCTGCAAAGAGACTCATCTCACTCCCGATTCCTGTCCTTATGTCAGATACGTAGGCGTTAAACAGAAGGGACCCAAGGACTGATCCTGTGGGACCCCACTAATGACCCTCCTTGGGGATGAGACTATCCCACCAACTCGACCCTCTGGGTCCGGTCCTGGAGCCAATTGCCTATCCATCTGATCATCTGGTTCCCCACCCCCATTTCTCCCAGCTTATCCAACAGGCCCACGTGAGGAACAGAGTCATATGCCTTGCTGAAGTCTAGAAAGAGGACATCCACTGGTCTACCCAGGTCCAAGGCACTTGTCACCCAGTCATAGAACTCCATCAGGTTTGTCTGACACGATTTCCCTGGGATGAATCCACGCTGTCTATCGTCCAGGAACCCTGACTTATCCAGGTCCCCCCCTAGCCTCTCCTTGACAATGCCCTCCATCACCTTGCCCACCACCGAGGTCAGACTGACAGGCCTGTAGTTCCCTGCCACCTCCCTTGATCCCCCCTTGTGGATAGGTACTATATGCGCCACCTTCCAGTCTTGGGGCACCACCCTGTCCTCAGAGATGGTGAAAAGCTCTGCCAGGGGTTTTGCCAGGACATCTGCAAGTTCCTTCAGCACTCTGGGATGTAATTTATCCGGCCCGGTGCTTTCTCCGTCTTAAGGGGCTGAGGGCTTCCCTCACTCTCTCTGCTGTGATTTCCACTTCGGTGCCCCTCCTCCTGCTTAGCCCTCCCCCACCTGCCAATGA
This sequence comes from Neoceratodus forsteri, assembly GCA_016271365.2. Taxonomy (NCBI): domain Eukaryota; kingdom Metazoa; phylum Chordata; order Ceratodontiformes; family Ceratodontidae; genus Neoceratodus; species Neoceratodus forsteri. Next base: position 203,381,566 of record JADMNL010000031.1, read on the forward strand.
TGCCTCCCCTCTCCCCAGACCTGCCGATCGGCAAGGGTCCCCCCTCCTCAGTATCTCTGTCTCCTTCCATGTGATGCAGCACCCCATTTCCCTGGTGAAAACTGAGGTGAAGTACTCATTTAGTACCTCAGCCTGCTCCCTCGGGTCTTGTGCCCATCTCTCCCCTGATTTAATCCTGCTAATCTGCCCTTCACCCTTCGTTTTTCCCCAATGTATCTAAAGAACCCTTGTTCCCCTCCTAATTTCCCTGGCCAGGTTCTGCTCCTTCCTTAGCCACCCTCACCACTCTAGTGGCCCTTCTAGCCATCAGCTCGTACTCCCCTCGATCCCTTTCACTCCTTGAGCACTTGAATTGCTTATAGGCTGCTTTCTTTCCCCGCACCACCTCCTGGACCTCCCTGGTCCACCAACAGGGTTTTTGGGCCCTACCACATTTTCGTCTTACTCTTGCACAGGTGCTGGTAGCATCCTGCACCCCTCTCCTGATGATTTCCCACCTGCTATCAGCGTCCATGTCTGACCCAATCCCATCCAAATGCTCCTTAAGGATCCTTCCCATTTCCTTAAAATCCGCCCCCCTGAAGTCGGTTACTTCTGTCTTTGTGCAGCCTTCTACCCCTCCTAGGTCCAGGCAGAACCAGACCGTGGCATGGTCACTCCCCGCCAATGGGTCCCTTACCTCCAGGCCCCCAATCTGGTCACTGTCAGCCAGGACCATCCAGTACCCGTGCCTCCTGGCCGGTTCCCTCACCTGCTGAGTTAGAGCAGCGTCTTGAAAGACATCCAACAACCTCTGTTCCCTGGTCACAGAGGATGTCATAGTCTCCCAGTCTGTTCCTGGCATGTTTTAGTCCCCCAACACCACCACCGTTCCTCTGCCCAGTCTGCAGTGTCTCCTAACATCTGCCACCAGACTGTCCTCCAGCTCCTCCGCCAGGGCAGAGGGTCTATACACCACTCCTATTTTTACTCTCTTGCCCCCCCTTGTTATCAAGGTGACCCAAATCACCTCCACGGTTCCCTCCGCCTCCTCTACTCCCCCTATGCCAAAGCAGTTTTTGACTATCATTGCTACCCTCCTCCTTCCCTCCCCTGTCCTTCCTGAACATAGTGTATCCCTCAGGTTCAGGTCCCAGTCATGTCTTGCAGTGGCCCAAGTCTCAGTGACCGCTGCCCATCCACTGCTCCCTCAGTTAGCATCGCCTGGAGCTCAGGCATTTTATTGCCCAAGCTCCTGGCATTTAGCAGAGACTACCTTCCACCTTTCCTATAGTTCCATTTCCCTGCTCGTGTTCCCAAGAGTTCTGTTTTCCCTAGGTCTGCACTTTGCCAGTTGGCCTTTTCCTGCAATCCTCCTGGTCCCCAGGGGGTGGAACAGAGTTCCCCTTTATCGGCACCCCTTGACAGCCTTTTCTCCCATCCCACCCCCTTCACAAGTTTAAACCCCACTTTTCACCAATGAGCCCTCTATTTTCAACTAAGGATTCCTCCTCCAAATTGAGATGTAGTCTATCTCTAGCATACAGCTCCTTATCCTCCCAGGTCTCCCCCCAATCCCCCATCAACCCATACCCTCTGGCCTCACACCACTCCCTGAGCCACTGGTTTATCTCCCTAATTTTCCTTTTGTGTTCCCCACTAGCCCTTGGCACTGGCAGGATTTCTGAGAAGGAAACTGTGCATCCTATGTCATGACAGACCCTGGCGAGCTCCCTGAATCTTGCCTGTATCTCTAGCTCACTATTTCCCTCAATGTCATTTGTACCCAGGTGGACCAGTATGTCTGGGGAACCCCCACAATCCTTTGCCAGCTGATATACCTCGTGCTTAGCCCTGTGCACCATTAGTCCAGGGAAGCATCTTGTTCTAACTGGCCAGGCTTCTCCCTCCCTATCCCATTTGATACCCCTGATCATAGAATCCCCCAGCAGGAGCACTCTGACCACTCCTTTTCCTCCATTCCCCCCCTTCCATGTCCCTCATCCTTTCTACAGGCCCCTCCACCCAGCTGGCTCCGTGTTCCTCCCCTTTCTGGGTGCCACATGCCACCCCCTCCTTATTTACCCTGGCCACCCCTTCCCCTCCAATCCTATGCCTCTCCTCCTCCTGAGTATCCTTCTGTTCCTTGCTAATTCCCCCCTCACTGCTCACAACTGGTCCTTCTCCCCCATCTGCTAAACTAGCCTGGCTCATCCTCTCTTCCTTCCTGTCTCCATTTAGTCCCTCCTTGCTAGTCGTGCTCCCCTGGCCTAAACCCTCAGCTCCCTTTACTGAATCCTCCTTGTACTTCTGGTCCTTCTCCTTTACCTTTCCTCCCTCTTCCCCCTGCCCCTCCTGCTCCGATTCACTGCTCCCCCCATTCTCCTGCATTCCAGGTCCCCTCCTGTTCTTCCTGCTATCTGGCCCCTGCCTCCTGCCTCCCACCTAGTGCCAACATTTGGCAGAACTTTATGCAGCAAAGCAAAACTAAACAATTTTGACCAAGAAAAAAAGGGAAAGGATTTTATATCGAAAGTATTCATATATAATTCAATTTTATATGTTGCATCTTTCATACTGTGCATCACAAAATATTTTACAGTAAGTGAGATAAACGATGACAAAAGTTACTAGAATTCAGAGAGATAATATTACAGTCGGTACACCCATTCACAGAAGCTTTGGTACGGTCATCTACGTCAGCACAGCAAGATAATGGGGAAACCTCAGCAGTTGTAGAGGCAACAGATTCAAAGAGAAGTTTTACGACTGGATTTGAATCAGGCAATCTATGAGATTATAACCATGAGCCAAACATATTCTACCAATCGGGCGAGTCAGTCAGTAGACCGAATTAAAGGGGGTAATCATTCCATATGGCCAGGGCAGGAGAAAGTTCCAACACTTGCAGTCAGTGTTTTAAACTGCCAGTAGCCAGATACATTTCTGTACATAGCAAAAAAAAAAAAAAACAGTATTTAGAAACATTTCTCGCTCAGGTAAAAGAACAAGTGATAAATAAGATATATAACCCATACAAAGCGACTACATCATGCTTATTAACGTACCACTTAATGTTTTATTAAAATGTTACAAAACATACAGGATACAAAAAACTGGAACAAGGTATAAACTCAAAGTTTGTTTATAAAAAAAGTGCTTACAAACCAAAATGTTGAACTCTCCCACTCCAATAGCGCTTTTAGAAGTCTGACGATTTTATCCTTAACCTTAAAGAGCTAGTGTAATGGCTCTATTTTAATAAACTGTTGTGACTGGTCTGCACTGTTACGCACATTCATGTAAAAACATAACCACAAGGCTTGCCAATTATATTTTATTTATTGGTGCAGTTTTTGAGATTCTTGCAGATTCTGTTCTGAGCTGTGTACCATGTGCACACTAGCAGGTCCTCATCAGAAGTGACAAGGTGGGTGGGGGTGGGGCAGTCTGAACTGCCCAGGCTGCTTTACCATTGTCCAACTGATCTACTTGCTAGACTTGGAACAGTAAGGAAAGTTCAAACAATCATTTCATAGTCCTTTTTTGTGGCTGTTTGATGAAGTCTCATTCCAAATGTGGTGTGTTCATTTCCTTTGTTTTTTAATTAGAGAGAACGGCACAACTGAAGAGGCTTCAGTGACGGACTCCAGACTGCTGTGCACAACAGTCCGGAGCCAGTCACCAGACCAGAGCCCAAAATTACTTCACCAGATTGACTGCTTGAACCTTCCTTACCACTCAGAGTTTAACAGATTCTGTCAGACAATGGTAAAACTTGGTGCTCAGACTAATTGGGTTGATGGGTCACACTAGTTGTATTCCCAATTTGGCACCAGCACTCTACCAAAATAAAGCTGAAGAAAACACTTTATGTTACTACAGCTGACACGCTGTTTCTTGCTCCCACAGCAGATGAATCTGTCTCTCTCTTTTACCAAGCTGACCACATCTGAGCCGAAAATCCACGTCTGTTTGACCCCACCTCAGAAAAATGGCCCTAAAACAAGCACTAGACAAACATCTAAACGGACTTTGAGACATCGCTCAAAAGGCATCTCCTCCCACTGTCTGACAGGCTGTTTCTCACGGAAACAAAAATAAAAGCACACAGACTCCTAGACACCAGCTTCTCTCTGCTCACTCTGCACTTACCATGTTTGAATGTTTAATGGAAGTGGTAAAAATCAGCAACAAGAAACACCTAGCGCTATCCAAGGCCCCGGACACACTACAGAACTAATTTTGAAAACCGTTTTTAAAACCAGTTTAGCTAAACCATTTCAGTGCAGCCACACTACTCAGTAACCATTTTTGAAAACGGTTTAGTGCGGCCACACTGCTAGTGTTAAACCTGTTCTCCTTGTAACTATTTTGCGTCAAGTCCAACACACAGAACTGTGCTTGCCTGGACACACTGCAGCTAGAACTGTTTTAGTTAAACCATTACAGCTTAAAACACTTTTACTCCTGGACAGACCTGCGAGTAAAACCATGCTAGCTCCAAAACGTTTTTAAAATGGTTTTAAGACTAGGTATCTAGCAGGGTTTAAAAACACTTTTGTTAAAACGTTTTAAGGGGCTTGTAGTCTGTCTGCAAACAGTGCTAGAGGGATTTAGACCGTTTTAAGGCACTTAAACCGTTTTAAGTTCCCCAGTGTGTCCAGGGCCTTACAGGCACCGTGAAACAGAACACAAACTTCTGATATGAGGCAGTGCTTAATTGGGACGAAAAGGCTGCTTCTAACTGATCTGTTGAACACATGAAGGTGGAATAACCACAGAACCATAGAAACAGAATAGAAAATGACACATTAGGGTATAAAATACACTTTTTAGTTAGCCAGCATCAGCATGTTGTAATTTATGCCAAGTTCAGAGGCTGGCGATACTCTTCAATGCTTTGTGCCAGTTCCTGGTGGCAAATCTCAGATCCAGGAATAAAAAATGGGAGCATCCCCTTTCAAGGAATAGCTTACCGTGAGCTTTCATAGCACACAGATGTTTTTCTGTAGCTCTTGTCGTTACAAGCAGAAGTGTGTGGGTATTTATGCTTTTAACTATAAATACTATTAGCCGTGTAAAGCTGAAAAACATGTCTCGATTGCACTTCTGGTTTGAAAAGAATCAGGAATGTAGTCTTGCAAACTTATTTATGGAGAATGCCTTTAATTCAGATCATTTCTAACAGAGATTGAACTCCCAGTGTTGGAATAGAAGAGAGAGACACACACACACACACACGTTTCACTACAGTGCCACAGGGTACACACAACAAATGCAGTAAACTCACAGAAATTAAATGCAGATGTCTACTGTGAGATCAAATTCACAGACATGCTGGCAGACCCCCCTTGTATTCTGATTTTCCGGTGCTACAATCCCTTTTGAGCACCCAGTGAATGTGTACTGCTAGAGTGGATTCCTACAGTGGATATATGATTGATGTGGTTGCCCCCACCACGTCATTCCAGCTGCTCAAGTGTCCACATGGTGACGGCCACTGCCTGCAGTTCCTTAGATGAACCAAATGAATAAAAAATAGTATAATACCCAAAGATAAGACTGCTACTAGTAATTAAAGTCCCATATGACTACTTTACGATACAGGACAGTGAGGTAAACTGCATTAAACAGTTTTCAGTACTCTAGCTCTTTAATACAAAATGGCCACCTCAGAGCAAAGAACCTTTTCGCCGCCTGATTTTACACTACTGTGCCAGGCTTTTACGGCTAATCTGCATAGCAGACCAGTTCCTACTGTGAAGGAAGTATTTTGACGCTCTCCTGTTGAACTGTATTGGGGGGGCAGAACTTCTGAAACAAAACAAATGGATCAAGGTGCTTACTATTGGCTGCTACTGCTGTCCATCACTGTATGTAAGCACAGTACTGGTTATGCTCTCGGCAGTGCATGAGAAAGTCATACACTAGCAGCGAATTTCGCCAGAACACGAATTGATAATTGCTGTTTCCCTGTCCCTATACACAGCAGTGCAAGTGGTGAACGGAGGCCAGAACATGCACTGCTACTTGCTAAGCATTGCTTCTCTGATCAGCAAAGCTGGCCAGAACACACACTGCTAAACAATCATTCTCTGTTGCAAAGTCCTGAGTGCCCCCTCCCCCCATAGTAGCACAGAAAAATAGAAAAAAATGCTGCTGCAGTGCAACCCGGGTACCAGGTTGATATGTTATGGTGAATACCATGCGTGAAAGACAGCGTGGTCAAAACAGCTAAAAGTAATATAGCTACAGGGACAGAATAGTAAAAGTACATTACCCGCTAACCCTGTAGCTATGTTGCTCCTAGGGAAAGAGGTGAAAGCCTGTGGTTTGTGATGTGCTGCCGAGCAGCTGCTGTGGCTCACAGGCTAGACCCACAGGCGGGGAGGACAGTGGAGTGACCGTGTCACGGGTGCGATTCCCCATCCGGGACTTTTTTTTTTTTTTTTTTTTTTAAATGTCTTGTGTCCTTCTCCCTCCATGAGAATCCACCCCACCCAAGGTTTCTCCTTGTCCCAGTTTTATTCCCCTTCTCCCCAGAGTTATATAAATATTGGGAAGTCTGAGCTAAATAAAACATTTTGTATTGTTTGCCATCATTTCAAAGATAACTCTGTTTCTGTATCGATTGGTATTTGCAGGCGCTACCTTTGATTATAGCGTTTTGCTGGCATGATTTTTGACTGCGCTGTTAATGTCAGCAAGATGACCCCGTGCCTGCAACCTGCACTCCTCCCCAAGTACTTCACATGGCATGCAAATAGACACTGCTGAACAGCCTGCCTACCTCCAGAAGTCTCAAACCAGAGGGCACACAAACACAGCTGCCACAAATAACCCACCTACCGACTTCACCCCCACCACACACACATACCTACCCATTCACTGCTGCAGCACAACCCACCTGCCTTCTGAGTGCTCCGGCCCCCTTCAAATATAAACACAATGTTGATAGACAGTCTATATGTCTTCCAAGTGCAGAGTGTACAGGTCAAATTTACATGGCAGAAAAGGATATTTACAAACCTTATTTTGCATATAAAATGTACTATGTTTCTATGCTGGCCATCAGTATTTTTGTTCCCCTTATCCAGCCACATCTTGTGTCTGTAGTTCCTTCACCACCACCAGCACCACCTCCACCCTCCCCATCAGATCTCTGGTCTGCCCGCTGTACATGCCAGATTTTGTGTGTGGGGTGGGGGGGTTGTCCTCTTCTCTGTTCTTATGTGCCCACTGGACAAGCATGTGCACGTGGCGTCATATGGCTGCACACATCTTAATCTGTGCACATGTCTACCGCTGAAACACACAGAAACATATCATTTGACGGCAGATAAGGACTGCTTGGCCTACATATGCCCACCACATGCGTGATTTCCATTTTGCAGTTGAGAGCGGGAGAATGGTCCGCATGTTGCTGTCTGAAAATAGAAGGCAAGAGCGGGCTAAAGAGCGGAGCAAAGACAGAGCCAGATGAGAATGCAAGGGAGGGATCATCAAAGTATCAACTGTGGTCCTAGCTGAAAAGAGGCATCTTCAATTGAAAACATCACCCTCAGTCAGAACACAGGTCAGGGCATTGCCAAAGAAATATGGTAAGGAACAGTACAGTTCCAGTCACTGCCCAAATAATGTTAAAAAGCTAGTGTGCCGCCTAAAATTATTAATAAAAGCAGTTACATTTTACCTTTTATATTTTAGGTGCTTGTTTTTTTCTTTGAGTAATTATATATTTTTTTTAACCTGATATTAGTAGGTGTGATCTGTGGAACAGTACTCTGCCTGTCAACTGGCATATCTGGTTCTGTCCGCTACCCCCACCCCAACTACACCATCAGCACTGTGACCTCACAGTTACTCAGGGAGGAGCCACTCAGCTACCAGGACAGTCACCTGTGATGTCATAGTCAGTGAGGTCACAGTGCTGATGATGTAGTAGGAGGAGTAGAACCTGATGTGTTTACTGCCAGGCACAGCGTTATTTCACTCATCCAATGTAATACTGTCACACATGAACATTTCTAACAACCCAATGGAAAAGGAAAAATACTTCAGAAATAAAAAGTTACAACTGACTACTTAACATTTGCACCATTTTACTGTCTGCTATTGTTGGTTCTACTAGCTCTTTAATGGAAAGATCCAATATTAAGCAAACAATTGTAAGGAACGTCATTTACAGATACTACAGGGAGAGATACTAGCGTCATCTTTCAAGCTCTTCGTGCTCCACAAAGTGTCTTACAAATCTCTTTACATGGCTCTTTCCATTAACATGCTTCAGCTATACTGGTACTGTAAGAGGATGAACCTTATTTGGGGATAACTGTATCAGACATTCTGCTGTCTAGGAGTGAATTATTCAGTACAAATGCCTTTTTGCACATTAATCATTTGTATGTCTGGTCACATATGCCACATCTCGCTCATCTCCTTATCTATATTTAAGTCAAACGGTGGATTATAACAACATTCGTCATATCTGTACAGGGGACTGATGGAGCATGTGCAACCTGCATTTACTTTTTTCTCAGCCAGCTTTAACATTGTGTTCTTTTGATGGGGGAGGCTTGAAGAGGAGTGAGCAGGGGAGGGTTACTGATGCATTGTTTCTAAAAAAAAAAAAAAAAAAAAAGTACTCCTCACTCAAGCCACTTCATCATACGTACTCCTCTGGATTTGGTTTTAATCACCTCACTTCGAAAAAGAGGAGTGCAGTACTCCAAAAAAATCTTATCTGGAGCACTGCCCCCCAAGTGTACACATACACACTGACTGCTGCAACAAACAACTCACCCGCCTCCCAGCTGCCGCCCTCTGAACCATGGTGTTGAACAAGGATGGCAGAGGTGTGCCAGGTTGACAGAAGCTGCAGCTCAATTCCAAACTTTTGTTGCTTCTTTCTCCTCGGGATGTCTGAGATCAGCAGAGTGTACTGTATATTTGGTTTCTGCAAAATGTGTGCTGTAAGTTCAGCGGCAGATGGCAGTGTTTAAGGCAGACCACGGTTAGACAAGAGTAGTGCTGTGGCAGGACCAAGAATTGAGGAGCAGCCGGACCAGGAACGAGGAGCAGTGACAGGACCAACACCAAAGCATGGTGACAGGACTTGAACAGAGTAGGTAAGACCAGAAGCAGCAGCAGAACATGGTCAGAGGGGCAGCAGCAGGTCCAGGAATGAAGAGTGACATGGAATGGACCAGGAATTAAGTGGATCAGGATCACGTGGATTAGGAACAGAACAGTAGATCACAGTGTCAACAAAGGCCTCAGGCCAGATAAGGTGACACAGAGGTAGCTATCAGACAGGACTGAACAGAGAGCAGTACTAGAGTGGGGCAGCAGGTCACGGCAAACACAGAAACAAAATCTGATGGCAGATAAGGACCGCTTGGCCCACCCAGTCTGCCCATTCTCTCCCCATATACTGTCACAATAGGCATTACTTGGTCAGTGCCCTCCCCCCCAAAAAAAATCCCATGCACACTTGAGGCCCACCACTGTTTTCACCCCCACCTCCGCTGGAAGCCTGTTCAGGGATCCACCACTCTTTCTGTGAAGTAGTACTTCATCACATCTCTCTTGAATTTTCCTCTTCCAGTTTCTTTGCACGTCCCTTTGTTCTCCTGCATCATTTCCTCTGAAAAAATGCTCACCTTCTGTACCTCATCTACCCCTGTGAGCCATTTATATGTTTCTATCCATCTCTCCCTCTTCCAGGGTGCACATACTGATGTACTTCAGTCTCTCCTGGTAGGACTTCCGTATCATTTTAGATGACCTCCTCTGGACTGACTACTAGTTGTCCTTCATTAGATATGGTCTCCGGATCTGGACACAGCATTCCACATGGGATCTCAGCAGCTATCTGTACACAGGCATCACCACCTCCCTCCTCCTTCTGCCTCCAACATCCCACAGGCTCTACCCAATGCCTTGTCGCTGCTTCACCACCCTGGGGTCATCAGATATGACTAACTCCCAGATCCCTTTCATGTTTGGCAACCCTCAATCTGGCAGTACCTCTTTTTCCACTTTGTATTCTGCCTCTAGGTTTCTATGCCAAGTGTAGGATTTGCACTTTTTACTGCACTGAAACCAGCTGCCATGCCCTTGACCACACTCCAGTTCTCTCAGATCTTTGCCTGGAGGCAGACCTTCCCCCCAGCTCAGCTGCAGCGTCACTTTACACTGGCCCTCCAGCACCCTGCTAGTCACCCTCCCTTCTCTGGAGTGAACTTCGTTCACCACCACCACCCTCTGCTGTCTATATCTTAACCAGCTTGTTATCCAGTCAACCACTTTCTGATCAACCCCTATGCTGCCTAGTTCCCTTATGAGCCTCCTACATTGAACGATGTCAAAAGCCCAACTGTAATCGAAGCAGGCCACGTGTCCACCCAACCTGATCTATTCCCCTCGTCACCCAGTCAAAGAAATCTATCAGATTTGTCCAACACGACCCCCTTCCCATAAATCCATGTTGCCTTTGTTCTTGTAACCCACTGGCTTAAAGATATTTATTTTATTTATCCATGGACTGGTGGGGGGACTGGAGGGATACTTGGGAGAATAAGGGGCTATATGCCAGGGACAGGTTACACCTCGATCTGGAGGGGAGGGAGATCTTAAAACTAAAGCTTGTTGGATTTATAGGCGAGAGGAGGGGTTTAAACTTGTAAAAGGGGAAGGGTTAAATAAAAGAAAGGCCCCGGGGGGGCTGCTCGAGGTCAGGTCTGAGGGCACGAAAGAGTGCGGGGGACTGCGTTGCAAATCCATGGAGAATTGGGCAGAAAAAGGAATGCACAGGATTGGTGGGGGGGGGGGGAGACTGGAGAGGGGTCGGCGTGGAGGACAGTCCTGATCAATGCCAGGAGCATGGCAATAAAATGCCCCAGCTCCAGGCCATGCTGGTTGAGGAAGCAGCGGGGGTGGCAGCAATTTTGGAGACATGGGCCACCCAGAGAAATGACTGGGACCTAAACTTGGAGGGCTACAAAATGTTCTGGAAAGACAGAGGAGTGGGAAGAGGGGAGGTGCACTGATAGTCAGAAATGACATAGTGGTTAGTGGGTGGAGGAGGCTGGAGGTGTGGGGCGATTTGGGTAACCCTGCAAACGAGGGGAGGGAAAAAACTGAAAATAGGGGTGGTGTACAGGCCCCCCCCGCAATAGGAGGTGGCTCTGGAGGATAAACTGGTTGAGAAGATCAAGGGTTCACTGTGACCCTGGAAAGGGTAGGGTGGTTTTCATGGGTGACCTTAATATGCCGGAGGCTGACTGGGACACTGACATTCTCTGTGGCCAGGGAACAGAGACTGATGTATCAGGAAGGCATCCTGGAAGATGTCCAACAGGTGGGGGAACCTACTAGTGAGAGGCGGATATTGGACGTTGTCCTAGCAGACAGTAACCAGATAAGGGGCCTAGAGGTGTGCAGTCCACTGGCAGATGGTGACCACGCCATGGTCTGGTTTCTGCTGTATCGGGGAAGGGGGGAGGAAAACCCAGTAGTAGTGGTAGTAGTAGTAGTAGAAGACTTCAGAGGAGTGGACTTCGTGGGCATGGGTAGGATTCTGCAGGAGAGGTTGGACACGATTAGGCCGGATATGGATGCTGGAAGCTTGTGGGAGACCATTAAGAAAGGGGTGCAAGGGGGGCGTGGCTAGCTGTCGGCCGATGAGGATGCACTTCTGGTGAGCTCCCTGGAAAGCACCCTAAAAAAAGATAAAATTATAACTGTGAACCTACTCCACCGAATTTCGACAATAGCAAAAGCCTGTGCTTGTTGGCTGACTTTGATTTGCGATGGGGAAGAAAATAACGTCGAGCGAGTTTTACACGCATGGTGGCAGTCCAAAGCGCCTTCCCACTCGGTAGCCAAGCTCAAGAGGATCTGAAAGGAGAGGTTACACTGCCAGCTACCCTAGAATCTCTGCAATCAGCTGTCCTAAATCTGAAAGACGGTGCAACAACTGGATAAGAAGATGGACTCTTACCATGATAGGATGTTGCAAGTGGAACAGAAGATGGGTGGTCTGGTTGGCGCCGCTCAGACAACTGAGAAATCCTCCGAGCGGGCCCAGGCCATGGCGGCTGTGTGTGTAAAGGAGCAGGCGCTGCTGAAATCGCGCCTGGAGCATTTAGAAAACCAGTCTAGGGCCGCGAATGTGCGCATATTGGGCCTTACAGAGGGGGCAGAAGGGGATGACCTTCTGGCTTTCCTTACAACCTGGCTGGAAGAGACATTTGACCTGCACTTAAGAGACTCTCTTATCCGAGCTTACCAAGTTAATCTCCGCAGAGCCACAGGTCAGACGGGAGGCACTAGAACTGTTATGCTTCAAACCGCCTCCTCGGTGATTCGGGACAAAATACCGCGGCCCGCGACAAAGAAAGGGATCGTAGATGGATGGTACCAGAGTAATGATCTTCCAGATCTTTCAGATGCAACCCGCATGAAGGAAAAGCTTTGACCCGATCCGACACAGATTGAGGGACCTGGACATCCCTACCAGTATGCTCATGCCTGCTCGCTACAGGTGGTAGTTGGTCGGCGAGTGTATGTCTACACTGACTCCAAGGAGGCAGGAAAACTGTTGGAGAAGTTGGAGGCAACGAAGCTGTAAGAGATGAGGACTTCTCAAATGAATCTGAGGACAATGACACTTGAAACGAAACTGAGTTTTCTCTGCCCCATCTCAGCTTCCTGAGAACTATACTAGGGCTTTGCTTTACTGGACAATCGTATGTTTGGTGGAGACATTTATGATCATTAAAACCTGAAATTAAACAGTACATTTAATCTGGTTGTATACCTGTTATAGCTTGATATATCATTAAGTCAAGCTGGGTTTAAATTGTTGGATCAAAACTCTGAAGTTAATGGGGTGTGTGACGGGGAGTTTACTGTGAAGAAAAGCTTGGGTGTTATTAAAATGAAATTTCAAACAAGGGCAGTATTGCCGGTTCAGAAACTGGTGGAAGTTAATAATTATGATTAATCTGTTTAGGGCATTGACAGCATTGGTCAGAATGTTGCTTTACTGTATATGAACTAAGTATTTGTTTTTCCCCCATATCCTGTATCAACAGTAGCCATGTCTTGCATTCCGCATATCAAATCTGTAAGTTTTACATATCTATGTAGTATGGCATGACTCATGGATTCTGTATGCATGGCATTGTAATGTCGTAAAATATATAAATAAAAAAAAAAAAAAAAAAAAAAAAGGAAAGGGGTGCAAGAGGCTACTAGGTCCTGTACAAAAGTAAGGCAAAAGCATGGTAGAACCAGCAAGCCGCCATGTTGGTGGACCAGGGAGGTGCAGGAGGCGGTGAGGGGAAAAAAAGCTGCCTTTGCACGTTTTAAGCAGTCAAGGGGGGATAAGGAGCGAGGAGAGTATGAACTGATGGCCAGAAGGGTCAACAGAGTGGTGAGGGGAGCCAAGGAGGGGATGGAGCAAAACCTGGCTAGGGATATCTTGGGGGGGGATTCTATGGATATACAAGAGAGAAGAGAAAAGCGAGGACACGGATCAGCAGGATCAAGACCGGAAAGGTGGATGGACTCAGGAAGCAGGGAACAGGCAGAGGGGCTAAATGAGTACTTTGCCTCGATCTTTACAGAGAGAGAGGCACAGGGGATCCCTACAGCCTGATGGGAGGAAGAGGAGCCAACAAAAATCGAGAGGTCAGTCTGATACCAGAGGAATGAAAGAGGCTATGGTACAGGCTGGGCCAGTTACATGAGTGGGAGGGCTGGGGAGAAATCACAGTGGATAGGGTGCGGAGGCCCTTTGGAAGCTAAAACTGATGAGGCGCCGGGCGGATGGGCTACATCAGAGGGTTATGAAGGAACTGGCGGAGGAGCTGGCAGCTCCACTGGCTGCACTCTTTAACACCTCTCTGCAGACAGGATGGGTGCCCCAAGACTGGAGATTGGCTCATGTAGTGCCTATCCACAAAGGGGTGTCTAAAGAGGAGATGGGGAATTATAGACCTGTCAGCCCAACGTCTGTGGTAGGCAAAGTAATGGAGGACATTATCAAGGAGAGGTTTGGGAGGCAGCTGGAAAGGTTAGGGCACCAGGATGATAAACAGTATGGCTTCGTCCCGGGGAGATCGTGTCAGACCAACCTCGTAGAGTTTTAGGACTGGGTGACGGGGGCCCTGGACAGACATAGGGCGGTGGACGTCCTATACCTGGATTTCAGCAAGGTGTTTGATTCGGTACCCAATAATGGGCTGATAGCAGAGATGGGGTTGGGAGGACAGGTGCTCAAGTGGGTAGAAAATTGGTTTTCAGGGCGAATACAGAGGGCAATGGTCGGGGGGGATAGTCTCCTCCCCCAGGAAGGTAATCAGTGGAGTCCCCCAAGGTTCAGTATTGGGGCCACTCCTGTTCAATGCCTATGTCTCGGATATTGGGGGGGGGAGGGGTTAGGAGTAGGCCGAGTCTCTTTGCGGATTACTCCAAACTGGGAGCATTGGTGGATAGGGAAGAAGAGAGACAGTCAAGGGGGACCTGGATACCCTGAAGGGGTGGTCAAGGAGGTGGGGATTGAAGTTTAACGCTGGGAAATGTAAGGTACTTCATTTTGAGTCAAAACCCGGGCGATGTATACTCCCGGGAGTGTCACACTGCAAGCCACATCGGGTGAACGGGATCTAGCAGTGGTGGTAGGCGTCAAAATGAATAACTCCAAAATTGTAGAGAACCGCAGCCAAAGCAAACAGGATACTGGGCTGCATAGCCAGGAATTACGTCGAGGAGGGAGGGAGGTGATCCTCCTCTATATAATGCCTTGGTCAGGCCACAACTCGAGTACTGTGTACAGTTCTGGAGACCTCATCTGAAGAAGGACATAGCACTGCTGGAGGGGGTCCAGAGGACAGCGACCAGGATGATTCAGGGCACTGGGGAGGGGGGAGGCCCTATGAGGAGAGACTGGAAGAGCTTGTGCTGTACACACTGGAAGAGAGGAGAGAGAGGGGAGACAAGATAGGGGTCTTCAAATGCATAAAGGAATATCCAAGAGCTGAACCAAGGAGCTGTTCAGGCTAGGGGGGGGACAAACTAGGGCACAGTAGAAGCTGGAGGGAAACACAGGGGACAACATAGGAGACATTATTTCACTGAGAGGGTGGTGGAGCCATGGAATGCGCTGCCGGGAGGCTGGTGGGAAGGCACAGTGGAGGACTTCAAGGAGGGTGGGACAGGTACAAGGGAAACTGAAGCGCAGACCCTCTCCAGGGGCTGGGGCGGGACGAGCACCCACTAGGTGGCTGGCTACCAAGCAGACATGACAGACCCTTAGGCCTATTCTGCTGGCTTTTAGTATGTTAGTGTAACTGGACTGGATGGGTGCACTGATCCAAAGGACCCTTTTCAGGCACGACCCGCTCCAACATGGCACATTAAGCAATACAGGTGTGGAGAACAGTAAACAAAGGCCTCAACATGAGGTGCAGGAAATTACAGAACAAGGGGTCATTACATAAAGTGCAATTACATAAGAATACAGGTGTCACAGAAGACCAGTATACAGGTCAAAATACATAGTCACAGGGAGGCAACAAACTGAAATGTAAGTCACAAATACAGAGACCAAACATAAGTCTCAGATATGATACATAAAGTGCAAAATGCACTCAGGTACACTAACAGTGCACAGGTCAACAAGCTGACTGGAACTCTAAAATCTAGTACACTTCCCATAAGCAAATGGTGATGGGATTTAGAATAGGGAGGAAACAGCAGAAGCCCGGAAAAGTGGGGGAAGAGGACAGGAGCAGTAGTGGTGAGTGCAGCAAGGATGAGACACTGCTAATAGGCTGGCGGGGGACAGAGGGAGGGGATGCCAGAGATTGCCCAGGACAGCAGTGGCATTTGGCTTC
Source organism: Neoceratodus forsteri (assembly GCA_016271365.2). Lineage (NCBI taxonomy): Eukaryota > Metazoa > Chordata > Ceratodontiformes > Ceratodontidae > Neoceratodus > Neoceratodus forsteri. Next base: position 203,397,453 of record JADMNL010000031.1, read on the forward strand.
AGACAGTAACCACTCTGAAATTGTTTTGGAAGGAGAGATGGGAGGTGG